>OX596233.1:7157500-8357500 GCA_951394345.1 Salicornia ramosissima
CAGACCAGATCAGTCCTAAAGAACAGAGCCTTACTTTAGGCTTCATAAATAATCAGAATAATGTATATATATATATATATATAAGTAGGCTCATGTGAGAAATGTAGTTTTGGTAAGAAGGGTGAGAAGCAATCACAACCCTTTGATCACCAAATGAAGGGCTAAGATTAAATTTAATTTTCCCTCCTTACTCCTTTGATAGTTTGGAGTCAATGTATATATGGTATAAAGTCAATGTATTTTTACTCAATGTATTTATAGTGTATGGTGAATGTACCTATAGTTGGTGCTCAATGTACCTCTAGGTTATAGTTGATGTATTTATCTCTTCTCACATTTCTCACCATAAGAAATTTCTCACTGGAACCCAACCCTATATATATACACACACACACACACACACACACATGTATTATATATATACATTTCATTGGACTCTGGATGCTCCTCAATATAGCTATGACCTGCAAAACAGTCAAAGGTTGCTAACCCGGGGGTGGAACCCGGGAACGCCACTCCGATGCTTAAGTTAGATATCGGAAATAAGGAGTTAGAGTGCTTTGTGAGTTTTTGAGCTATGAATTGCGTACCTGTAGAATGGTAGGACTGATCCTTATATAGGCATTAGGTTCCCTGGTTAGGGTTTTTGCTGGGTCGATTAGACTGGCGTATGGGCCGGGCCCATGGAAACCAGGTCAAAGTTTTACCAAGCTGATTGACACGTGGCAGCCCCTTATTCATCGTGGAACATCTACTATGAGCCTAGCCCTACTAGAATTGGGCCTAGGATCTTAGGCCCACTAACACGGGTTTGACCACCTGGGTGGGCCCGGAACAATTAGCCCCACGCTCGGCGTGGAACGGGAATCCATGGACGTTGGATGCTGAGTGGAATACTCCGAAAAAAATGAATCTTTAGACCTCTTATGATCACGAAGATGCCCCAAAGAAGGCACCTCGATCGAGGTTACCTCGACCGTGAGGGGGAGACCCTCGATCGAGGTTACCTCGACTGTGAGGCTCATAGGGATTTCCCCCTCAGCCTCGACCATCCATGCCCCAGGGAGATGTGGAAAAGACCTCGATGGGGTCTCCAATAAGGAGGATGCCTCGATCGAGGCAACCTCGATCGTGTGGGGGGGAACCTCGATCGAGGTATCCTCGACCGTGGGGTTTGCAGAGGTTCTTTGTAACCTCGATCACCTAAGCCCCATGGAGGCCCAAGAAAAGCCTCGATGGGGTCACTCAGGAGGGCGCCTCAATCGAGGTAACCTCGATCGTGAGGGAAGAGTCCCTCGATCGAGGAGGCCCTGGCCGTAATTCCCCATATTTGCCTCGAGGGTCTTCTAGAATGCAAGGAAGAGCATGATGCGTGGTTTGTTGAGGATGACTTGAAGATGGCTGCCTCGATCGAGGCAACCTTCGATCGAGGGAACCTTGACCCATAGGCTTGTAAGGCCTCCCCCTCTCATATGGCTTTGAGGGTGTCCCCAAGGGGGACATTCTCTTCGATTGAGGGAACCATTATCGTGTGGGGAAGGACCCTCGATCGAGGTAGCCTCGATCATAATGCCTGCAAGGCTTTCCTCCTTTTGTTCGTGTATGATGGTGATGTAAGGGAGCTACCTCGATCGAGGGAACCTCGACCGTGAGGAGGAATCCTCGATCGAGGTGACCTCGACCCATATGTCTGGCTAGGTCCTCCTCCTTCTCCACCTCGAGGGTGTCTACCTCGATCTATGTGTTCAACGCGTCGCGATGGTGGTGACTTGTAGGTAATTACCTTGACTGAGTGAATGACCTCTTCCCCTGAATTTTACCCCTTGAAACCCTTAGAAATTTTCTAAGTGTTGATGTTTTCTAGACCTCTTTTCCACCTCGAGGGTCTTCATTTACCTCGATGGGAGTGACATACCTTTGGCCTAGGATTTTCCTTGGTATGTTCAACGAGGTGACTGAGGGGATATTAACCGCGATCGTGATTGTATTTGCGATCGTGAAGAACTTCCTTTATCTGAACTTCATCAAAATTTGGCTAAGTGTTAATCTTGCCAAGGCCTTCTTTTTACCTTGATTGTAATGACCCGGATTTTATTGGTATTTTTGCCGATAAGTTATGTGTAGTGTTGTGTTAGTTCAAATTTATTTTTGAACTATTTGTTTTATTTTATGTGAATAATTTCGATTTAATTCGAAATGTTTATTTTTAATATTTTTATTTTTTTTATTATTTACGTTATTTATTATTTAATTAATTAGAATTTTATTTATTTAATTTTCTGGTTAATTATTTAATATTTTGGGTTAAATCGATTTAGGCATGATCTACCATGCGGTTTTCGTAAATTAGCCCGATGGATCACGAGAGCCCATATTTAGGCCCAAGTGACCCTTTGGCCGGTTCTCATAGTGGCATGTCAAGGATTTGCCACTTGCCTTGTGTTCACACCTTTACTAACTTTATAAATAGGAGAGTTAGTAAGGCTTTGGCTCATTTTTGTCATCCTTGTTTTTAAACACAATTAGCCATCAAAATTCAAAACACAAACTTCCCCCCATTTGCCTTTACTTCACGCCATTTTGATGATTGATACCCATCAATTGTTCATCAATTTTCTTAGCCCAAAACTTAAAGATTCAAAGTTCATTGATCTTTAGGTGACCAAACACAATCCTAAATACATTTATTTTATTCAAGATCGCTAGTTTGGGTTGATTCCGGGCTTGTTCGTGTGCTTTGATCAAGTGGGTTTGGGTCGTGTGGTGCCCGAGTGGAGGTGCGGTTCGTGAGGGCCGTGCAGTGGCCGTGCAAGAGTGGGTCGTGGTGGCAGCCGTGCTGACTGGGCTGAGGACCGTGGTGGTGGTGTGTGCCGTGACTGGGCAGCGTGGTGCGTGGCAGTGGGCTGGACAGCCGTGCGTGGTTCGTGGTGCCGAGCTGAAGGCCGCGTGTTGCTCGTGTTGATTGTGCCGTGTTCTTTGTGTTCCGGGCAGCAATATTTGTGTTGATTTGTGTGTAATCTTCAATAAGGTAACATACTTTCTCAACCTTTTTGGTATACTATGTTTATAGTATAGATTAAATGCATGTTTGGGTTGATTGTTGATGATTATTCATGATTTTATGTATGATTTTATAATCTGATTTTTATGTGTTTATATGATGTTTTAGTGATGATTTTTCATGATTTTATGATTGATTATACATTGTTATATGATCATGATTGTTGAGTTAAAGTTTGGTGGATTTTGGATAAGAAAAAGTTGATTTTCGAATGGTTTTAATGGTGTTATGCGTGTGATGTATGAGTTTGGATGAGTTCTTGATTAAGTTCTTGAATCTTGATTGAAGATCTTGAATCTTGAATGAGTTCTTTATGAGTTCTTTATGAAGTTCTTTAAAGTTCTTTATGAGTTCTTGATGAGTCTTGATGAGTTCTTGGTTGAATCTTGAAAGTTAAAGAAGGGGGTTTAATATTAAAGAAAGTTAAAGAATGTGTCTAATTTGATTAAAGAATGATTATTGAATGTTGAATTATGATTGGTTAGACTCAAGAATAAGGCTAGAGGCAGTTTTTGAGAATAACTTCGATATTTTAACTAGTTATTTTCAAGAATCAAGGCTATTGAATATAATTTAGTTAGGTTGAGATAATTAAATGAATAACATGATCAAGATGATTAAAAGATTAATAATGATTAGCTTGATTTCATTTTTAGACGCCTAAAACTTAGAGTAAGATTCTTTGTTTTTGGGTTAAGACGTTGCCCCTATTCCATCCGCGGTATTGGGATAGTTGGAGTCATACTATGTGATCTTTGTGAATTGCCAGTAAGATTGGTTTCACGAGACATGGATTTCCAGTAAGATTGGTTTCATGGGGTTTGGGAGTAAGATTCTCAAACCCGAGCATAGTAGAAAGTTCGAATGCGTAAGATGCGTTCGTACGAGCACAGTCCGGTCTAGAAATTGAATGATTGCGCCAAAGATAGAGTTAGGTTGGATGTCGAGTTGAGATTACGAGTTTGAGGAAGTTCTCGTGTCTTTTTGGGATTTAATTGTGATTATTGATGTTTGATTTATGCTATGTACATGTGTGTTCCCATTAGGGTGAGTCAGTTATGTTACTCGCCACTGATGGTGGACTGTTGTTGTACTTTTCAGGTACTTCAGATGACGATGCTCTTGCTTAGCTTTGGGTTGGGCGAGCGACGTTGTTTCTTGTGTTGTCTGATATATGTACTGTTTTCTTAGCATTAGTTAGCGATAGTATTGTATAGATGTTATTACATTACTTTTGGACTTCTATATGTGAAGTTTAAGACTCTGACATGTAGTTGGAGTTAACTCGTATTTTTAGTAGTTATAATTTGACTTTTGGATCTAGACTGTACAAACTTGTGGGTACTCGTACATTTTGGTTTGTAATAATAATACTTTGAGGTTTTAGTTTTATTTCTTAAGTATTTTAAGTTGTAGTTTTTAACTATTCGACTCGTCGGTTTCTTCCGCGCCGATTTAAGCGAGTCGGGTCGTTACATTGATGGTCCCCCTTTTTCCTCGATTGTGAGGGATGTATTTTGAGAGGCAACAGCAAGACTTCTATCTTTAGAAAAATGCCTACTCTGAGTGGGGCTTGGGCAATGAGTTGAGCAACCTGGACTTAGGGGCTAATGAGCCCCAGGGGTTGCCCCTTTTACCTCGAGGGTCCCTTCTATCACAAGAGTTAGAAATGACACATCCTTGGACAAAGCCTTCCTAATGACCTCGAGGGTCTTAGCTACCTCGACCGTGATAGAGGTGCAAAGTGAGATTTACCCTGGCAACCTCGAGGGTCCTCCTACTACCTTGAGTGTGATAGGTCAGTCCAAGAGATGTTTTGTTTGTTAATACACCTTAGTTGTGCCCACATTGAGTGGGGCTTTGGCTTAAGGTGGCCATCTATCCCTTTAGGGGCAAATGAGCCCCAAGACATGGTTGACACCTATCCAGCCTCCCATCTCCCTTGATGGGTGCCTATCTTGAGTAGGGCTTGTTGTAAGCCTTAGGAGCTTTCTCAAAGCCAAGGGGCTAATGAGCCCGTGAGACTAAGTGTCAGACTACCTTCCCTAATGACCTCGAGGGTGTCCATTACCTCGACTGTGGTAGAGGTAGAAGATGGAGAGGCCCTGATGACCTCGAGGGTCTCCCTATACCTCGAGTGTTAGGGGAAGATGTCTTAACTACCTATCAGCCTCGATGGGTGCCCACATTGAGTGGGACCTTGGCCTAAGGTGATCAATTGATCCTTAGGGGCTAATGAGCCCCAAGATAAGTGTGATACCTATCCAACCTCCCATCTTCTTTGATGGGTGCCTACCTTGAGCAGGGCTTAATTATTGGCCTAAGGAGCTCTTTCCGAAGCCAAGGGGCTAATGAGCCCCAGTGACTTTAAATGCCTGTCCAGCCATTCCATTCTCCTCAATGGATGCCTATGTTGAATAGGGCTTTCTGTCACTTGGTGACGTGGAGGGTTTGACCAAAAGTCAACGAATTAGTGAACACTGTTCACCTTCTAAACTCATAATTTGATGTCGTTTTATCTGATTTTTATCGTAATGAGGTAAAAACCGTTTCACATTCTTTACCTCCTATATATTCAACCCCTTAATCATTTCCTCAAAATCATTCTCTCAATCCTCAAATTTTCTCTCTCTAGAGCTTCTCATTCTCCTCGAAGGTGCCTTCTAAGCTTGTGTCTAGGCAACTTTGCAGTAATCTCCTTGTCAAGGTAATTGTCTCCCCTTCTTGTTTTTATTTTGAATAAGTGAGTCCTTGTCCTGTCGAGTACCTTTCTTTTCCTTAGTTTATTTTCAATAACTTAGGTATTGGACATGTCAAGTACTCCACCCCTTTTTCCCCTAGAGTGCACTATGGTCCTTCGGGTCGAGTGTGATGAAGGGATTGAATCCCAAAACATCCTTGAGGCCATCCCTCTACTTTCTGACTCGGATGGGTCAGTGTCTGGGGGAGAAGAGGTAGAAACCCCCTACCCCTGGGAGCCATCTGTAGCACATCCTAACATTTATCATTCCACATATGAAAAACTTGTAGGTATACTAAACATGAACCTCGATGGTCCATCCACCTCTGGTCAAGAGGAGACAGAGAACATTGTGTATCCAAAAATTCCCCCTGAGAAGGGTCCTAAATATTTCTTTCTAGCCCCAACTTTCAACCATCGTCTCAAGCGAGATATTCGCTCCTTTGCTGCCCAATTCCAATTTTCAGAGCCATATGTAGTAGTTCGACCCATTAACCTTCAGACCATCCGTTCACCCCCTAACGGATGCGTAGTTGTGTATAAACTTGCCATGGTCAGGGGGCTTAGATTTCCATTACACAATTTTTTTGTACAACTTCTTTGTGAATATAACTTATCCTTAGCTTCATTAGTGCCTAACTCTTGGGCCTCGATCAATTCTTTTATTGGCATATGTACAATGCTTAGGATTACCCTAACCCTTCGCCTATGGCGGAATTTGGCTAAATTAGTAGAAAGCCGTAGTGTTGATCATGGGAAGGGTTGGTATAGCTTTCAGGTTAGAAAGGGCTATAGGTTTGTAAATAATGTGCCCACCAACCAGGAAGGATTTAGGCATGAATTCTTCTTTGTCTTTAATAGAGAGGGGTGGAGAATCCCTAGGGTGGTGGAAGACGAACCAAACTTCCACCTCAATCGCCAAGTGCCCAAGATATCCGCTGAGGAAGTAGTGGTGGCCATCTACTACGAGCTCGAAGCAAAAGAGGAAAAAGGGAAGACAATGATGGTCCCCTTTAACTGGCTTCCCAGCACAGACGACTTAAAGCAAGACTTTTTCTTGTCTGTTATGGGGCTAAACCCAGCATATCCTGAGGGTAGGGGCTCTTATCTATTAAGTCCTAACTTAATATTTTGACCCTTCCTGATATTCTAACTTATTTGCTCTTTTTATTGCAGGGGTAACAAGAGACAAATTAGATCGCAAAATGGCCTCCCTCATGACTGCAGCTGCCATAAAAGCTCTTGCTATAAAAGGCAAGATCGATTCAAAGGAAGAAACAATTCCCAATCCTCCTGAGGTAATTATTAACCTCGATGATATTTTATGTTGCCCCCTTCCTTTGACTCAATGATGTCCTAACATGTTTGTTACCTCGATAGGATCCCAAGCACAAGAAAAAAACCTCGACCAACAGGGTGTCTCGAATCAAGAGGACGAGGGAATCTAATCCTTTTGCCGAAGAGCAAAAGGATAAAAAGAAGAAACAAAAAGTGGTGGAGGGGGATCAGCCACCATTGCCTGAAGAGGGCATTTTTCAAAAAGATGCAGCCACAGAGGCTGCCCTTGTTGCTGCTGGGAAGGTCATCAGGCCTTCCTCTTCGAAGGAGCTTCCAGCCGGGAGCGATAGATACTTCAAGGCTCTGACCCAGAAGGAGCGCAACCGTCGCCTCCACGGAGCTTTCAGGGTCATGTACTCCCCTTCTGACGAAGAGTACATCATGGGGGGCGATGGAGAGGAGGTCTTTAATGAGCTCCACAACTCTTGGCTGGATGTGAGGACTTATTCACCTGTTTATTTTTTCTATTTTCTATCTCTTTGTTACTAACTTTTTGTTTGTGCAGATGTCTATCCAGATGCATGCTGCATCCACGTACATGCTGACCCACAAAGGCAAGGGTTTGTCCCTTGCTGATGCTGAAAAGGTCAAGGCTGACTTGGCCCAGGAGAAGGTGGACCACGCCACCACCAAGAAGACTGTGACATCCCTGGAAGGTCAGTTGGAAACTGCAAAAACTGACCTTGCCACGGCCAACACCTCCATCACTGACCTGGAGAAAAAGCTGGCCAATGCCATCTCCCAGCGCGACTCAGTGAACCGCCCCAAAAACAAAGCCCTCGAGGACTTGTCAAAGGCCAAGAAGAGCTTGAAAAAAGCTGAAAAGGCCAGGGACCAAGCCCTCGACGCAATGAACAATGAGGAGGAAGCCATCGTCAACAGGTGGCTTGATTTAGAGGCTGGGGAGAGGTACAAGTCAGGCCTTCGCCTGAATGGTGCTGCTGAGGGTGCTGGTATTCTTATTGCTGATACCCTTAGCAGGGCCAGGAAGGTTTTGGAGGAGTTGCATCCAGGGAAATGGGCTTCCTTCGAATCCAGGTACCAAGCATTGGAACTGGAGGAAGAGGATCAGGGGCAAGAGGTTGCTCCTGAGGAAAAAGAGCCCAAGGAAAAGGTTGCCCCTCTCCAGGGCGAACAAGAGACCAACCTCCTTTCTTCTAGCTCGAGTGAGGGAGGTGACCTCGATGGGGTGGTGGGCAAGAGTGGTGGGCAAGGCAGCCAACAACAGCAGCAAGGGGATCTTGATCAGCTCTTAGATGAGCTTAACATTTGTATAGATTAGGTTTCCTGTACTTAGGTTTTTCTTCCTTTTTTTTTATCAATGTACTTAGCTTAGGCTGTAACAACTTTGAAATATTAATGAAACAACTTTTTGACCAAGTGTTTGCATCATTTATCGCTTTATTTATCGTCTTTGTTTATTGCTTTTGCTAACTTAATTGCGTGATGATGACACTCTAAAACTCGACCCGGTGAGGGTTCGATATCATTCAAAGGAAGAACAATAATTAACCATGATCTCGACCCTGCAAGGAATTTTAGAAGTTAGTAAAAATTCGACCCTGTTAGGGCGTTTATTTCATACTGCAAAGAATAATAATAAACACTAAACTCGACCCTGTTAGGGCTTTAAAAGCAAGTGAAAAAAACTTGACCCTGTTAAGGCTTTATTGAAACAAAATATCCAAACTTAATAACCTGACCCGGTCAGGGCTGACAAAAAGAAAAAACAATTTCCTGCTAGGGACTTTATTAAAACCTAACTAACCCAGTGGGGCAAACTTAAGCATAAAACTTCTTTAAATGATCAGCATGACATGGTCGAGGCAAGGGCTTTCCTTCTTGATTGACAAGTCTATAAGTTCCTGGCCTCACCATCTCCTTGACTCGATAGGGTCCTTCCTAGTTGGGACCCAATTTACCTCGAAGAGCAGTCTTTCCAGTAGCCTCGACCTTCCTCAGTACCCAATCATCAACTGATACGGTTCGAGGTGACACTTTGCGATTGAAGTACCTTGTCATCTTTTGCTTGTAGGCAATGGATTTGAGCAATGCATTTCCCCTTGTTTCTGGAAATAGGTCTAGGTTGATAGCTTTTTCTTCCTCGTTCTGATTGTAGTCATAGAAGGTGGTTCTTGGAGAGGGTATTCCCACCTCGACAGGTAATACAGCTTCACTTCCATAAACAAGTGAGAATGGAGTATGCCCAGTTGCCTCCTTGACCGTGTTTCTAGTTGACCATAAGATTCCTGGAAGCTCATCTACCCAAGATCCCTTGACTTCTTCTATCTTCTTCTTGATGCCTTGAAGTATGACCTTGTTGGCTGCTTCAGCTTGTCCATTTGATTGAGGCCTCGCCACAGATGTGAACCTTGTTTGTATGTCAAACTGAGCACAATATGCCTTTGTTGGGCCACTCTCAAATTGCCTGCCATTTTCTGAAATTAACATTCTTGGAATGCCAAATCTGGTGATGATATTCTTCCAAATGAACTCTTGTATCTGCTTATCAGAGATCCTCGATAGGGGTTCAGCCTTGACCTATTTGGTGAAGTAGTCGATCCCAACAATAAGAAATTTCTTTTGCCCCATAGCTGGGGGAAAGGGCCCAAGTAGGTCCATTCCCCACCTATCAAAGGGTAGGACCGCCTGTATTGTTGTTAAAGCACTCGAGGGCTGCCTAGGGATGGCAGCATGAGTTTGGCATTGTACACACTTCTTTACAAGCTCGATGGCATCCTCCTTGAGTGTAGGCCAATAATACCCAGCTCGAAGGGCCTTTCCCTCGATCGTTCTTGCCCCTTGATGATTGCTACAACATCCCTCATGAATTTCCTTCAGAATATAGTCTCCTTCTTCAGGGGTCACACATTTCAGGAGGGGATGTGTGTAAGATAGCTTGTACAGTTCTCCATCATGCAATGTGAACCACTTAGACTTCCTTTTGATATCTTCAGCCTTTTTTTCATCCATGGGCAGAGCCCCATGTTTTAGATATTGGATGATAGCATCCTTCCATGTTTCACCTCGAGCCAGAGTGTTGACTTCAGATTCGTTGATGCTTGGTTCTTTCAAGACTTACCACTGAATGACTCGTGGCTCCTTCCCTTCTGCAGAGCTTGCCAACCTCGATAGAGCATCAGCCTGTTGATTTCTAGATCGAGGGACATGTTGAATGTCAAAAGACTCCAATTTCCCAGCGAGGGTCCTCAGTTTCTGGAGGTACATCTTCATGCTATCTCCCTTTGCCTCAAATTCTCCCTTGAACTGTCCCACGACCAACTGTGAGTCAGACTTGGCTTTAACATGCCTTGCCCCGGCAGTGAGGCACATTTGAATCCCTAAGATCAGAGCCTCGTACTCCGCCTCGTTGTTCGATGCCACAAAGCTAAATTTAATGGCATATTCCAGTCGATCCCCATTATCAGTCTTGATCAATATTCCTGCTCCTCCTCCACTCTGAGTAGAAGATCCATCAGTAGACAACTCCCATACCTTAGAACTATCTGGATTAGAAGAGTTTGGCCTGTTGGTGCATTCCACTATAAAGTCAACCAATGCTTGAGCTTTAATGGCCCGACGGGGTTCATATTCTAACCCAAAGTCAGATAGTTGGTTTGACCATTTAGTTATGCGGTTTGAATGATTCTTTCCCTCGATGATCTTCCTTATTGGTTGCCCGGTTAGGACCTTAGTTGGGTGAGCTTGAAAATATGGCCTCAATTTTCGACTAGCCATGACTAAGGCAAAGATCATCTTCTCAGCCTCTGTATATCTGGATTCTGCCCTTCGAAACGCATGACTGATGAAGTAAACCGGGTGTTGCTGCTTATCTCTCTCAGCCACTAGCACTGCACTTAAAGCATATTCAGATATTACTAAGTAGATATACAATGTCTCCCTTGGCAAGGGTGAAACAAGCTTTGGGATACCGACAAGGTACTCCTTTAACTGTATGAATGCCTTCTCAGCCTCCTCGTCCCACTTGAATGTGGCTCGCTTCAACACCTGAAAGAAAGCGAGGCTCTTGTCTGATGATCGTGATAAGAAACGGCCCAATGCAGCCATGCACCCTGTTAGTCGTTGCACCTCCTTAACCATCCTTGGAGATTGCATGTTGATGACGGCTTGAATTTTATCAGGGTTTTCCTCGATGCCCCTCTCATCGACAAAAAAACCAAGACATTTGCCCCCCTTAACCCCAAAAACACACTTCTTGGGGTTGAGTTTCATACCAAACTTCCTTAGTGTTGATAAGGTCTCCCTTACATCCTTGGGATGATCACCTGCTTGTTTGCTTTTGATTATCATGTCATCAACATAAACCTCAACATTGCGACCAATCTGCTCGGCAAAGATTGTGTTTACTAGCTTTTGATAGGTAGCCCCAGCGTTCTTGAGTCCGAAAGGCATGACTCGATAGCAGTAGACCCCCTAGTTGGTGATGAAAGCAGTATGTGCCTGATCTTTTTCTGCCATTGGTATCTGATGGTAGCCAACATTGGCATCCATGAAGCTGAACATTGCATGTCCGGCAGTAGAATCAACCAAACTATCTATCTTTGGGAGAGGATAGTCATCCTTGGGGCAGGCCTTATTCAGATCAGTAAAATCTACGCACATTCTCCATGTACCGTTAGGCTTTTTGACCAAAACAACGTTGGCCACCCAATCAGAGTATTGGCACTCCTTGATAAACCCATGCTCTAGCAGCTTCTTTATCTCAGCCGCAGCTGCCTTGTTTCTTTCCTCGCTTTGCCGCCGCTATTTTTGCTTTACGCCTTTGAATCCTTCACGAATGTTGAGCTCGTGACACATAACCGAGGGATCAATGCCTGGCATTTCCGAAACATCGAAGGCAAAGATATCTCGAAATTCTCTAAGTAGCTGAGTGATTGACTCCCTGAGGGTGGGATCCATGTCAATGCCAATTTTGATTGTGTGCTCAGGATTGTCATCGATGAGGACCTCTTCGTGACCCTCGATGGGTCTTGGTTGAGCGTAATGTTTGGCATCCTCAGCTAGAAACACAGCCTCAGAAGACTCGACCGGCTCCTTTCTCTTATCACCTACCTCAATCGACGGTGAGGCTGTCTTGACGCTATTGATGTAGCATTGCTTGGCTGTTCTCTGATCACCATACAACATTCCAACCTCCCCTTTATCTTTCTCATACTGCAATAAGAGCTGGTATGTAGAGATGGCAGCCTTTATTTTGTTCAACAAAGGTCTTCCCAGGATGATGTTGTAGGGGAGTTTAATGTCTACGACGATGAATGTGACCGGTAAGTTGCGTCCTTCCCCCTTTTCTCCGAGTCGAACAGGAGGCTTAATGATCCCCAAGGGGAAGACGGGTCGACCCCCAAAGCCAAACAAAGGTTTTTCCAACGGGGTTAGATTAGCTTCGCCGTACTTCAATCGTCGTAGGCATTCCAAGGTCATTACATCAGCTGAACTCCCACTGTCCACGAGTACCCTCTTGACCCTAGAGTTTGCTACTTTTACCTCGACCACGAGGGGGTCGTTGTGAGGGAATCAGGTAGGTCGAAGAGGAGATGTATTGAATACCATCGTCGGACCTGATGGGGGTGGTTCAATGGCCCCTTCAGCAATCTGAAAAGTTGAGTTCCTGAGATCCCTCTTCAGTGCTTTGTTTGATGGTGCTTCTATTGAATATCCTCCAGCGATGACATTGATCAGACCATCAGTCTCGTCGTTGGTACTGCGTTTCTGCTTCTTAGCCCCATTCTCTTTTGACATATAAGGGTTGAGCTTGCCTTGATCCGCCAACTTCTCAAGCGCCTTTTTCAACTCCCTGCAGTCTTTCGTGGTATGCTCGCACTCGTGGTGGTATTCGCACCAGAGTTTGGGATTCCTTCTGTTGACCGATGTGCGAACAAGGGTTGGTTTTGGAAGGATTTCTTGGCCTTTGATGTCCAAGAATATCTCCCGCCTGTTAACATTGAACCTGGGGTCTTCTCCCCCATCCGGAGTGTCTTTCTTAGAAGTGGATGTCCGGCTAGGACCACCTCGTTGAGATTCCTTCCTCTTATTATCTTTCTTTTTGTCGGACTTTTCGACGGGGTTTTTGATATCCGAGGCCTGGACATACTTTCGAGCCCTGTCCATCGCGGTATATGAGGACACTTCGTTTTCCAGCAAGGAGAACTTGAATTTTCCCCTCTTTAGTCCTGACATGAATGCAGCATAAGCTACTGAGTCTTCCACATTAGGTATTTGCAGTAGTTCAGCGTTGAAACGCTTGAGATAATCTTCCAAGAGCTCATGCTCCCCCTGCTGACAAGCCATGAGATGAATGCTCGTCTTACGCTGTTTCTTCCCAGCCACGAAGTGGCTAAGGAACATTGCCTCCAACGTTACAAAACTTACGACCGACCCGGATGAAAGATCTGTAAACCAGGTGAGGGCCAGGCCCTTGAGAGTGGTAGGTAAATACCTACACCAACTTGCCTCACAGCTTGTCTGCACTGCCATTTGGGCTTTGTAGGCAGCCATATGCTCAGCGGGATCAGTTGCCCCAGAGAAGGGTTCGATAGTGGGAGCTTTTACTTTCCTTGTGTCAGTGGTGTACAGAAGCCTTTGGCTGAATGGAGTTTGAAAGATGACTTCTCATGCTGGTTGTTCTGGCTCGACCACTAGAGAGCGTCTTCTGTTGTCATCCGGGTTAGGGACAGCCACTGGGAAACGACGTACATCTTTCCCCAGGTTTGGGATGGCAGCTAATCTTTGATTCCTAGCAGTAGTATGGTGAGATCTCTCTGGTGATCTCCTTGGCTGGCCTCGAGTCTCTTGCCTTGTGACCTCCCTGACGTTTGAGGCCGTTCGTGCCCGGCGCGACTCGATGATATTTCGAGCGTCATCGCGTCTAGAATTGATGATTCCTCGAGCGTCCCCAGGCTGAGAGCCTCTCTGTGAACGCGCCCCTGTTGCCCGGCTAGGGTTGGGGCCCCTAGATGGACCTGTGGCCTGGGATGGAGGCCTCTGCTGCCCAATCATAGCGGGTATGCTGTCTCTCAGCTCCTGTAGGCTCTGTTGGAAGTTGGTGTTCATCGTTGTCACGATGGCTTCGAAGTCCTTACGTGAGACCATCTGTTCTTCGCGACGGCGACGGTCGCTCGCCCTATTGGACGAATTTTCGTCAGTGACATGTGCTTCTTGCCAGTTAGGCAATTCACGGGGATTTTCTTCTGGCTGATTAGATCGAGTCGTCTTTGCTCCGGTGTTAGCCATGTTTTTGTTACTGTCCCCACAGACAGCGCCAATCTGTTCTTGTTCTGGAACTTCTCTTGAGTAGTCAACGATCTTTGGGTGTATGACGTGGACTCTGGATGCTCCTCAATATAGCTATGACCTGCAAAACAGTCAAAGGTTGCTAACCCGGGGGGTGGAACCCGAGAACGCCCCTCCGATGCTTAAGTTAGATATCAGAAATAAGGAGTCATAGTGCTTTGTGAGTTTTTGAGCTATGAATTGCGTACCTGTAGAATGGTAGGACTGATCCTTATATAGGCATTAGGTTCTCTGGTTAGCTATATTGTGCATTTTTTTTTTCAAAGAAAGGCATATTTCCAAAATTATTTGAGTACTTTTTTTTTGGCGGAAACATATGTATACAAATTAAATGCACACAAGATTTTTTTAAACCATAAAATAATCTAAGTAGATGAGGCAAGGGGTGTGGTGATGCTGAGAATTGAACTCGGGTAATCATCCCCAGGAAACATCCTTCTGATCTACCAGACTACCACTGAGGTAATGTTGTTTAACTTGGAGTAACTATGATATTATATATATGCATGTGTAGAAAAATACAATGGTAATGACATACAATCCTAGGGATGTAAATAAGAATTATTTAATATATTTTCAAATTGGATAACAATTTAAGAATGCATGCCATAATCATTCGTCATTAAGTTTAATAAATGATTGATTTGAGTTTTCATTTTTTAACACTTTAATGACAACCTTAGGCCTAGATTAGAGGTGATCGTGGGACGGGTCGGGCCGGGTTCGGGCCGGGTCGATGCATAAAAATTAAGCCCATAAAGCGGGCCGGGCTTAGTTCGGGCCCAAATTTCTTGGCCAAAGCCCGAAAATTTAGTGCGGGCTTTTCGGGCTTTTTCGGGCTGGGCCTAAAAAGGTAACCAAAAAGTCTAATTTTAAATGTCCAAGGCCCGCACGGAAAAATAAAAAATCGGGCCGGGCTGGGCCCAAATTCGGGCCTAATTTTCATGTCCAAAGCCCAAAAAAAAGTGGGTCGGGCCCGCGGACCGGACCACTTTTGATCAGCTCTAGCCTAGATATAACATTTTCCAAAAATATAAACATATATAACATTTAATTATTCATAACTTCATAGCTTGTACTTTTTAGATATTCTTTTTCCATACACTAATTAAAGATTTTGATAGTTAGTTGTGGCTGCATTTATAGAATGGGGATGACATATGATGAGGATGGAGGCACATGCCCACATGAAAAAGTAAGATATCAAATCTTGCATGTTGTTATCAAGTACTCCCTCCATAACATAATAACGACAACAATTCATTTTGCACACACTTTAAGGTAATGATTCAAGGGTGTAGATGAACAACTTAATCAAAATGGTTTTAATACAAGTAAGATTTGAATCATAATTAAGTTACAAATTTAAAAGTTATTTCTGATCAATTAGTTCGTTTGCACCCTTAAATCGCTTTCTTAAAATGCATACAAAATGAATTGTTTCCATTAATATGTTACGGAGGGAGTAGTAGAGTCGATTCTCATCCACTTCTAACATTTCTCACCTTTTTTTACATGCATGAATTGGTAAAGTATATTGGATCAAGTGCACAATAATTGCTCTCATAAGACTACCAAGCTAGTATTGACTGGGTAGGTATGTGTAAGAGATATCGTAGTGGCCTAGGTGAAAAATCAATCTCTAGGTGTTAAGAACATAGATTGGGGAGTCAACCACTTGCTCTAATCTAAGGATGTGTTCTCATCTTCGCGGGATTATAATCTCAATCAAATTCATATCAATCCATTTTAATTCCACATACCCAATACATGTCAATCCATTCCAACCTTATTCAGTTATTCATCCATTTTAATCTCACCCATTCATTCTAATCCCACTCTCCCTTCCATTCTAATCAAATCTATTATAATCCCACTCATCTTCGCTATTGAACTGCATTTGGCTAGGGAATCCCTAGCCTACCACCCGAGGAACGAGGGCCTTCCGCTCAGCTTCACCACCCTCATATGATTCTTCAAATATTTCTCACTTTTACACCACTTAACAATTACTCCATCCGAAATAAATATAGAGCAAAGAAGTAGATGGTACTACCTAAAAAAAAATGGTGCAAAAAAATTAGGACGGACAAATGATTGTAAAATTCTCATACTCTGTGAGATTGTATTAGAATCATTTCAATGTACATACTACATACAATAATTTTTGTGATTTATGCATAAGAAAATATATGATCGATTATGGGGGATTGTATTAGATTCGCCCTAGACAATGCCCCTACTCATCATTGTTTTATTTGAGTTTATATTTCAACCATTTGTTTTTTAAAAAAAATGCTTAGAAAATGACCAACTCTTTTCTGATATGAGGAATTGAACCCCTAGTCTTTAATTATGATCGAAAGAAGATGCATGTATATATTTACAGTTATGTGTATGTACACTATGTTTAGATAACAAAATTATTATGTACACTATGTTTGGATAACAAACTGAAGGACACAGTGAGACAAGGGAAGAGGAATGAAAGGGATAGAAAAAAGGAAGATATATTGTAAACAAAGAGATTTGTTCCCTTCCCTTTATCTTTGTTTTCATGACTCATTTCATTAATGTTGCACATATTAAAATTTTAAAAATGATCTGAACAAATAAAATGAGTAAAACAAATCATCTTTGATACTGAATAAAGAATATGTAGCAAAGAATAGAATATATATAGGGCTAGTTGCATGCTTAGGTACACCCATTTGTAAGATGGAACGGATTTTCTTGTTCCAAATAAGAATTTATTTTTGATAAAAATGTGTATAGCCCTACTCAAGGTTTTATCTCAGAAAATATTAACGGAGGAGGAGAAACGAGGATCAAACACAGGTCATAACCCCAGGACCCCTTGCTGTACCACTGAGGCAAGGGGTCATAAAAATGGTTCCGAGAACAGAATTGTAGCATAATATATAATGTATGTATCTACTAAAAATCTTGAATATGATGCACAACTTTTTTATGGAGATTGCATTCGGATTTTTTTTCCTCGTGAAGAGTAATCCTAACTTCTCAGTGGAAAAAAGTGGGAAAATTTTTGCATCCAAAAAATTATCTATATCTACGTACGTAAGAGTCCAATACCCGAGTAAAACAAAATAGTCCACAATTCAATTGGCTTATCTAAAGAGAATGTGCAACATGTTGTATCATACATGCATGCATGGAATAAAGGATCAAAAGCATTATTTTTCTACTTTCTTTCTACTTGGTTTTATTTTTTTGGAAGAGTACTTTCTACTTATCTTGAAAGCATCAAAACGATATCGTAGAAAGTTGTAATATAATAGATGTGACTAGTGACTCATCATATGTGGGTTCGTTGAAACTTGAAAGAGACTAGCATTTGCCCCTTTAAAGGATTAATTATATGCATGAGGTTGCTTGGGGGAGTTTCGAATCCAAACATTAGGTAGGCTACTTAGGACTTGTTTACTTCAGATTATATTAAGTTCAGTTCAGTTAATTTTTATTCAGTTCAGATCAGATCAGTTCAGTTCAGTTCAGTTTATCTCTATTTAGTTCAATTAATACACTTCTATTCAGTTCAGTTCATCTCTATTCAGCTAATGTAAACGAGCCCTTAAACATGTTTAATTTAAGAAATTAGATTAAGATCATATATAATATAATTTGAGAAATTTATTACAAGTCATCATTTTCTTGTTTATTATATGGATTTCCGTGTTCATTAAGATATTTTTTTTTTTTCGTACTTTACTTTGGGTCATTATTTGTCAAATTGCCAATATGCAAAAATACTTGACTTCAAATGTCGTTAATTATGTTTTTTTTTTTTTAAATTTACACAAAAACTTAGATACTCTTAAGGCACTTTTTGAAATGAATCAGATAATTAAGATTCCACTTGATTATATATTATTTCTTATATATAAGGAAGAATTTATAAAGCTTCTTATTCTTATGTATAGTTTCAAATCTTCAAATGAAAATAACAAAAAGATACGAATAATGGAGTAAGATATGGTGTATGGAGTAGTGGCTCCAATTCGATCTTTGATTAATTTGATCCTTAATTTATTAAATTGGATATGTTACCCATTTTTTTACAAATATATATAAATGGTAATCACCAAGTTAGCCTTCCACAAATAAACACATACAATATCTCCTATTAGATTATTATACGAAAATTTGATTAAAATTACAATTTTGTAACTATAAATCTATAGTCTTTATTTAAAATTAATTATTGTTGGGCCGCCGTCAATCGTCCGCACACACACTACTATGATATTGTTCGCTTTGGGCCAGCCAAACCCTCATGGATTTGTTTTTGGGTACAACCCAAAAGGCCTCATACTATTGTGGTGACTAACTCTAAAAAGGAGCTCTTCAACTCCCTATTTCTTCACTGTGGGACTTGAATTGTTTATCCTCAACAATTATTAAGGGGTAAAAATCAAACAAGGTATACATATATTTGTATTGATAAGTAATTTTCAGTTACATAGAAGTTAATGATATTTAGTAAAAAAAAAAAAAAAAAGTTGAGTAATAAGAAAATCTTCTCTTAAAAAAAAAAGATCTTATTTGATTTTTTTTTTTTCTTGTCTAACACTCAACATCTCCATTTTTTAATGTAACATATTGACTTTTGACACCATCATGACCCGACCCAAAAACAAACACGAACCCTATTGAAAAACTAAACGGTGTCTACCTACATTGACCCAACCTGAACCAAACACCCATTTTGACACCTTTAGGCTCTAGGTGGACTATATGACATTTGATATAACTGAACAGCTTCAGCTTCATGCCTTTACTTATCCAAAACTTAAAACTCTAATTCAATCCTCTGAATTAGACATTTTGCTTCTTCCCCAGCTAACTTATGTAAAAATGGGAATTTACCAAACACAAAGTAGGCAGAAAAAAACAGAAGAACAAAAAAAGAAAGAGAAATAACACAAATATAGTTTCATTTTTTGTATCCTTCTTATTTTTTACACAAAATCAAGGTTGATGGGCTACAAACTTACAAGTGACTCCTCAGCTTCCAATAGAAAAAACCCAAAAAAAAGGCAAAAAAAGGTTAAAGTTTTACCCTTTTTTTTTTTTACAAATTTACCATATGAACAACACATTAATGATAAAACTTACTATTCAGTTACAATTTCAGTTAGGCCTCCTAATACAGGTGCTGCTATATGACCCTGTGAACCACTACAACACTCCTTTCTGTAACTCTTACAGCACCCAGCAACTTCCCTCTTTCTCAAACTGCCACACGGGGCGTGCTTTGCTACTGCATTAGCATGGCACGCTCCGTGTGACAACACATTGTGATGATGATGGTGTTTTAAGTAAATGTCACGGTGGTGTGAATCCGAACAATTCATCATCACTTCGTTGTTGTCGTTTCCTTCACAACAAGAAATTACCTTCGGTTCACAGGACTGAATCTCGTGTAACTCGAGTGAATCTTGTTGTTTGGCCGATTCGCAACACACCATCGTCGTCTTTTCATCGATGTTATACTCTTTACCTACACACGGGCTAGCTTGACTTTCGAGCAAATCAAGGCAATGATCGTCTTGGTTAGAACACGTGTCGTTCCTTTCACATGTGTTCGGGCTGTGTAGCTTGTTGGGCTTGGGCTTGGGCTCTGATCCACATTCATGTGAGTGACAGTGTTTGTTATGACCATCTGATGCTATTTCGGGTCCACAAGTAGTAGCAGCCAAGCTACTCTGAGAAGAACACCCTGTGGGCCCACATGACTTAGTAGTACTAGTCATCATCTGACAAGGAGTGGAATCAGAGTGAGTTTGAGATGAACATGATTTGGTGGGCCCACACGACTTAGTACTAGCCGTGGTCTTACAAGGAGTTGAAGCCGAGTGATTATGAGAACACGACTTAGTACTAGTCGTGGTCCCACACGACTTAGTACTAGTCATGGTCTTATTACAAGGAGTTGAAGCAGAGTGATTATGAGAACATGACTTAGTACTAGTCGTGGTCCCACTCGACTTCGTACTAGCCGTGGTCCCACACGACTTAGTACTAGCCGTGGTTTGACAAGGAGTTGAACATCTTGTGGAGCCACATGAGTCGGGATGAGTAGCAGAGCAATGATTAGAGTCGGCTTTCGAGGAGCAGCATTGCTGATTGGCCCCACTAGAGTGGTGGTGGTGCTGTTTAGTCTTCTTATGACTAAGACACGATGAGAAAACCCCGAAGCACAAGGTGGTGCCATGTGTACGCCCTGATCCACGAAGCAGAAGCATGCTGTTAAAGATAACAATCAAGCAAGTTAAGACATCAACAAGAACTGCTAGCCAGACTAATGGGTGGCCTGCTATGGCAAAAGCTATGACTCCTGCCTTGGCAGTGACAGAGAAAATCAGATTCTCAATCACTTTTCTTCGAGTTTTTCTTGCTAGCTTAATAGCTTTTGGTATTTTCCTAATGTCATTCGACATAAGAATCACGTGACCAGTCTCCGTTGCTAAGGCCGACCCTGAAACTCCCATCGAGATTCCCACGTCTGCAGTAGCTAATGCAGGGGCATCGTTTACACCATCGCCAACCATAGCTGTGGGACCGTCTTTCTTGTAACCTGCTATAATCTTTGCCTTGTCCTCAGGCAGAAGTTCTGCATGAACTGCATCTAAAGCTTGTCCTAGCTGCAATAATTCAAATTTCAAAAAACAAAAAAAAAAAAAAGCTTTGGGATCAGACAAATTCTATTCAGTTCAATTCAATGCATCCAATCCAAAAGAACAGGGCCAAAAGATTGAGATAACACAATTACAAGTAGTTAAGTATAATAAGGGCATGATTGCAAATTGAGCACCCTAGCAAGTGTCAACACATTAATATAAGCAAGCAAAGATTTGTAATGTACAAATTACAACCACCACTATGATAGTCCTAGGCCTCCTGTTCTTTTTTACTAAATTCATCTTAATATACAAATTACAACCACTATGATAGTCCTAGTCCTATGCAAGAGATGAGCTAAACTGAATTTATCTCAATTGAACTGAACTGAATTCATAAATTAAGTCCAAAAGAACAGGCCCCTAGCTAGTATGATTATCTTGGTAAATACTAAATATAATGTCAATGCATGATGAAACAAAAAAGGCTAACTTTAATAGAATTTTATGGGTATTGAAAGAGCTAAAACCATATACTAGAAGAGTTAGTTAGTTAGGTCTAGATACGAACCTGTTCTTGAGCATGCATAGCCGTAGACTGGCTATCACCGGTAAGCAAAGCAGTCCTTATACCCATTGATTTTAACTCATTGATGGCTTCTGCGGCTCCTGATCGACAGCCATCAGAAAGACTGAAAGTTCCAATCAGAGCTCCTCCAGAGTAAATGCACCCACAAGTTCTTGCTTCCTTTGTATGATCATCACCATCAATGATTTTTGAATCTAACAATTCGTTTTACAAAGGAAAATAATAATGATTAATCAGAATGTTCAGAATCATAGAATTTTAGAAATCAGAATATAAGTAGAGTAGCAGCTGCTTAATTACCTACAGTACAGTTAGCCCTTTGTCCTAGCTTCTTGTTTCCAATGTAGATGTCTTTTCCATCCATTTTCCCGAAAACACCTTCTCCTGGAAAATTCTGAAAGTCCTCCACATTTTCGGGTTTTGGTTCAACACCTTGTGAACGTCCATAATCGACAAGAACAGCTGCTATCGGATGGCTGGACTTGCTTTCGATGCTCGATAACCTTGAACAACAAATAAGTTGCCTCAAAATTAGCTTCATCATATTATTTCAATACTAACCATATATAATCTTTTACGCAAATAATAATAACTCCTGAAGAGAACATTTTCCATGATAGACATCGACTGAAAATTTCTTGCCATGCACCTAAACTTTACAGAATATTCATATTATGCATTTGGAAAATATAGGTTTTACTTTACTACATTTATTTTATAAAATTAAGTAATTCATGACAAGAAATAAAACGACATACCAATAGAGTAGAGTTGTCAAACTAATATCATCAGAGTGTGAGCGGAAATCTGTCAAGGTGAATTCACCTCTTGTTAAAGTCCCGGTCTTATCAAATGCCATATGTTTGATTTTTGCAAGTATTTCAAGATAGTCTCCGCCTTTAATCAAAAGCCCTGAAGTAGCCGCTCTAGAAAGTGCACAAAATGTTGCAACTGGTGTTGAGAGAATGAGTCCACAAGGGCATGCACTCACTAAAACTACAAGTGCTAAGTGAAACCAATGCTTCTTATCATCGCGTCTCATTGCAATTGGAACTACTGCTAAACCAGCTGATATTAAAACTACAGCTGCAAGATATAAAACAGATCAAAAAAAACAAAATCCCGTCATTAATCAACATATTTTTGTTCCAAATTATAAACATTTGATAATATTCATTCAAAAAGGATTAACTAACCTGGGGTGTAAAACTTAGCACATCTATCAATCAATCTCTGAACACTCGATTGATTGTTCTGAGCTTCTTCTACAAGCCTTGCCATTTTTGCAACCGCACAATCTTCTGCCATGGCGGTTGTTTTTACACTGACATAACCTGATATTGTAGATTGAAAATGCTATCAGTCGAAAAGCATACAAAGGCCCTGTTTGGGAGTTAGCTGATAGATGTTAGAAGTTAGTTGATTGTGATAACTGATTTGACTAACACTGATTACAATAACTGTTTGTGTAAAAGTGTTTGGTAAATTGCGGTTAGATGTTTCAGAGTAAAAAGAACAAAAAATCTATAAGCTCTTCCAAAAAACTCCTCATATCAGTTTTTCTGAAAAAGAGCTTTTTCATCTCAAAACTTTCTTCCAAACCTCTAACTCCCAAACACCAAAATTAGCCTTTTGAGTTGGTCAAACCACTCTTTCCTGGCCTCTCAAACCTCTCTTTTTCCCCCAAACCTCTAATTCCCAAACACACCCCCCCACCCCCAAAGAGTGTTTGGCAAAGAGAGGTTTGGGATGGAATTAGAGGTTTGGATGCATGAACTGTTAGAATACAATCAAGCTAATTTACAGTTGCTAATAGCTACAATTAAGGGATCATAGTACAAAGATTTGATCCTAATTGATTGACCAAAGGAATGCTAAAAATATAAGATACAAAGTATACAATGAATATGATCAAATAAATTTAATATATTCTAACAAGAACTATATATGTGTGATATACTTGTATGTATCATTAGCAGAAAAATATATGAATGAAATAATTCAAAAGGTGGATCAAAGAGGTCAAGTTACCATTTACATTAACTGTTCCAGCCCAAACATCAGAATCCTTTTGCTTGGAAACAGGGAACGACTCCCCGGTCAAAGTCTTCTCATCAGCTTCACAAGTTCCTTCCACAACTACACCATCAATGGGTATGAATTCGCCCGCCTTAACAGCAAGGATGGTACTGAGCTTAACATCTTTGACATTTACAACTTCTCCTGTATCTGCTATAGTTGCTTGTTGAGGTGTCATGCTTAGTATTGATGACATAACTGCTGTTGCCTAAGAGATGCAAGAATTGGTTGAAGAAAATAAATCATGATATGAACTTGGCTCAAAACAATGCCTTTCTTTGCCACATAAACTTTGAGTTCAAAATTAACATGCTAAATGTAGAACAGTGCTACCTAATTCGCTTTTATAATTCGCAGTTTGCCCAAAATGGGTCAAAATAGCCCAAAACTGACCATAATTCGTTCGCTTCTTTTTTTGGTTTGTAATTCTGTTGAACCCATATGGTGCATTAGAGAGTGTCCCACATCAGAGGATGAAGAGAGACCAAACTAACTTATAAGTCTAGGGATTACTCCTCCTATCACCAATTAGTTTTAGGATAGAACCTCTTATGAATTGTAAGTGACCTAACTCTCTTCTTCCATACTGGGTTGCCCCGATTTTTGGGAATTAGGGAGCACTGATGCAAAATGGAAAATGAAAGAGAAACAATATTGGACAGGAAATGGAATGGAATAGGGTTAGATACCTTTTGACTAGCCCTTGATTCAAGCCACTCAGCTATGGTGAAAAGAAAGACTATAGTACCAGCTTCTGTGTAATCCTTCATGACTAGTGTGCCTACCACTGTTTAGAAAACCATGTTCAAGATTACTTCAGGAAATTAAATAAGAGTAAAGACAAGTAAAAATACATCTCTAATACTAAAAAAAACATCTTAAATTTGTAATAATTGATGGGACCATAAAGCAAGAATGTAACAATTGCTCCCTATGTTACTTCGACACCTTGTTATTACCTTAAAAAAAGCATGTCTACTCGTGCTGGTGTCAGACACGATAAGATACTT
Source organism: Salicornia ramosissima (assembly GCA_951394345.1). NCBI lineage: Eukaryota > Viridiplantae > Streptophyta > Magnoliopsida > Caryophyllales > Amaranthaceae > Salicornia > Salicornia ramosissima. The sequence continues at coordinate 7,182,270 of OX596233.1, forward strand.
GGATACATCAGTTTTAACAAAAACATCTTAAATTTGTAACAATTGATGGGAACATAAAGCAATTAAGAATGTAACAATTGCTCCCTATGTTACTTCGACACCTTGTTGGCTTTTATTTACCTTAAAAAAAACGTGTCTACTAGTGTTGTGTCAGACATGATAAGATATTTGAATACATCATTTTTAACTAAAAACTTGTAACCATTTTTAACTGGTGTTTAGAATGTAATACCTGCTATGAGCATAAGAATGTTGACATCTAGGGTGAAATTCCTTAAAGCAATAGCACCCCTCAATATAATAGGCCATATACCAACAGCAACAGCGGCAACAGCTAGCCATTCGAGAGGGTGGTACACGTACTTGAGCAACGACAACGAGAGCAATAACCCCGAGATAATGACATAAGGACTAGGCCATTTCCCCCTGAAGTTGGCTTTCCCTATTACTCTTACATTTGCTTCTAGCCTAGCTTGATTCAATGCCTTCACTGTTGTAACACATTAAGTAATGCACATGTTAGGAACTAATTAACACAAATAATAATGATTTAAGTCCTTCAATCTACTTACTAGCTATGACTCGATGAGAGTGAGGGATAGCTTAGGTGCTTAGAGCTTCTCTCCTGGTTTCAAGAGATCTAGGATCAATTCTCAACCCCGCCATTGTGGCTCTCTAAACACCAAAAAGACAGTTACTATATTGGGTTGGGGGGGGGGGTGGAGTTGTTTCCTGGGTAGTTATGAACACCATCTTCTCCCTTGCTTCATTACTACTCTCTCTGTCCCATTTTACTAGCTAGCAACTAACTTTTTTGATACACATTGTAAGAAAGAGATTTGAGCATGTAAACGAGCAAATTTAATGTAATAATTTGAATACTAATTTGCTTGTGTTTAAATTATTTTAATAAATTTGCTCGTTTACATGCATAAAGCTACTCCTTAAAATGTGTGGCGAAGAAATATGTTACGAGTAATATGGAGCAGATGAAGTATTATTTTTTGACTCATAGATTACCTTAGCTCGGAGTGCAAATTTTTTTTTTTTATTAGATAAGGAAACCACCGGTTCATTGAATGATACAGGGCTGCTACTACCCCAAGGGGAAGGGAGTAAATAAGGATCGATCCCATCCTTGGTTATGGGACGTGGGGCGCTTACCACCAAGCTATACCGCGCCCCAACTCCTTGTTCAGAGTGCAAGTAATGATTAAGTAAAAGTGGATATATATTAAGCAAGAGTTAAAAATATAAATATTAGGTAACATATTTAGAAATGGAAGAAAAATTATTTATTAATAGAACAAATTAAAACATTACCTCATGATTGAGCTAGTGCAAAAAACAGTCAGGCAATCACTTGATTGAAAACACGACAAATTTATAATCCCTCTTTCTAGCTTAATGGAGTCTGTCACACACCTTTCATATATATATTTACTTTTCTTAATATGATAAAGCTAATAGCAACATATATAGGATTATTAATGGAGTATATTATATACCTTAATAGCTACTTTATTTTATAATAGTAGGTTAATATGACTTTAATTAGCAAGTCCTCACTACCTCCTTAACTTATGGTTCTTCTAATCTCATGATAATTAGAACATTAAACTATTGTTTATAACGATTATGCTAATGCGGTCCACATAATTTGGGAGAGTAGGAGCAAATGTGGTTGATTATTATAACTCCAACCAATACAAAGTTAAGGTAATTAAGTCGATATATGGTGCGTTCTCTTCAACTTTTTTTATTAAGCCTCAGAACTTATCAGGCTTAATCCGATCAGGTCAGATCAGGTCACGTCGAATAAGTTATGATCAAGTCGGCTTTAATAGGTTAAAACAGATCAGGTCGAATAAGTTGATCGAAGAGAACACACCCATAAAGTTAATCTACTCAAATTAATATTATTTTAGATTACTTGATAGGCCAGAATGTAATTGTTTCAAACACTCAAAATCTTTATTTTATTTCACCTCAAGTATTTGTGTCGGATCAGCAACCATAAAATGGTATGATAGTTGTACACTTTATTTTGGGCAAAAATCATGAAATTTTTCATAAATTTATAGGTTAGGCACTTCATGCAGGGAAATTCAGATCAAATATATGTGGACCCTAGTCTAAGTAACATAGTATGCATTTTAGCATTTATGTATGGGAAACTAACATAAAACTTTATTACAAGACCTATTTTAAGAATAAGCTAGTTTCATGCATTATGAATTTATGATCCACTAGCTAAAAGATCTTGCAACCATAAATAGAGAAATCTTCTTGGACCATCCAAAACATGGTTAGCTAGAAGCAATCCCCCTGCAATTAAGTCTAGTAACTAATCAACAACCAACTACATTTTCAAGTGATTGTGGCCTATGAATGAGGAGGTTGTGTTAGGTTTTCACCAAAAAATGTTCTATTTTAATTTTGTTCATATATTTGTTTCATCTCTTAACAATGGTTATATTAATGTAATACGAAGTATATCACAACATTACTTGTATAGTTTATCTAGTTAACCTTAATCAAAATATTACAAAATTTAAGCAACATCAATATAAAACCAAAAAAAATCTTAAAATCTCATTCAATTGAATCAATCAAGTCCTTGACCAAATTTTTCTTCTTTTTTTTTCAAAGAAGAATTTTAAAATTGATTTATATGTGTTAAATTTGATTGAATATTGGAAACGGGTCTGGACAACCTAATGTGGAAAATATCAATATAGAAGATGAGAGTTAGGTTACTTACAAGTCATATGAGGTTCTTTCCTAAAACCAATTGGTGATAAGAAGAGTGACTCCTAAACTTATAAGTTAGTTTAGTCTCTCCTCAGTCCTCATCCTCCGATGTGGGACACTCACTAGTACACCATATGGGGTTAAACAATATCTAACCCACAAAAATTGATTTTTCTTTTTTTTTTTTTTTTTGAAAGACACAAAAATTGATTATTCTATAAGGAAACAAAAAAGACACAAAATGTGTGAGTTAAGCATACGTTTGGCCCCCCTAACATTTGGTTTTTTTAACCATTTACCCACTAACGTTTCAAACCTTAACATTCACCCCCTAACGTTTGTTTTTGCTAACCATGGTTAATTATGAATGCTTAATAACTACCCGTAATACATATAGTTAAGTTTGTAATTTGTTTTACATCTCAAAAACTTCATTTTCTTCAATTTCAATTTCAACTGTAATTTACGCAAATACAAACAAAAATGTGACTACACCATGGCTTGAATTGATAGACCCAAATGGGAAAAATTGTGACTTGGTCATAATAAGAACATTAAGGGCTTGTTTACTTCAGATTATATTCAGTTCAGTTCATCTCTATTTAGTTCAATTACACTTCTATTCAGTTCAGTTCATCTCTATTCAGCTAATGTAAACGAGCCCTAATACCAAGGAAACATTATCCTAAACAAAAACTAGTGTAATTTTTTTGTTATCATCCCAAAACTTAAAAAAAAAATAGTTCAATGCCTTCCATTTCTCAATTGAAGCCTTGAAAAAAAATGAAATAACAACGTTGTTTGGATTCTTGGAATGGCAAGAGACAAAGTGACGAAAGTGGAGGGTAAAGGTGAATGCCTAACTGGAACATAAGAGTCCAAAATCCTACAAAATTAATTAATTTTTTTTTAAATGATGTAATTAGTTGTCAAGCAATAAAATTTAATCATGGTTGAATTAACTAAACGTTAAGGGGTGAATGTTAAGGTTTGAAACGTTAGTGGGTAAACGGTTAACGTATGCTTAACTCCAAAATGTGTCATTTTAGATAAACTTCGCAAAATGTGTCAATTTAGAATTTTAGATAAACTTCTCACTTCTTGATTGATACTCTATATAACCGAAAATTTTGAGGAAAAATACAAATGTGCTAAATGATGTTAATTGCAAATTGTCAATATGCTGCCCCTATAATAAATAAAATAAAATAAAATATAGTACATATATAAAAATAGCCAAAAATATGCTGCTATAATGACTACGATTGACTCAGAGTCATAGATAGAAATATAGAATCATAGAACATAACATATCAAGCCGAAATCTCTACATCCTGCTAGGGAAAAAAATAAAATTTTAAAAAAAAGGCATAAAGTTTTTTTTCTTTTTATTCAGCCCATTTTCTGCTTTAAAAAAGAAAGAAAAAGACCACAAAGATAAGGTGGTCAAACATTTTGCGCTTTCTTGTGCATGCACAACACAAGAATGATACTGTTGCTTGCTATTGCTGTCTTTTTGGATAATGGAGGTGAACCATACCTAGAGCACGGCATGGGCCAGGCCGGCACGCGGGCCAGCTCGACACAGTATGATTTGGGCCGGCACGATTAGTGGGCCGTGTGCCACCCATGAACAACATTTTAAAAGTTTGGCACGAACCCGGCATGAACACGACGGGTCGGCCCGCACGTTGGCACGTTTATTTTGGTTAAAAGTTCATAATATATAAAAATTAGTATAAAGCACGTTGGCACGGCACGATTCGGCCCCGACACGCACGTGGGCTGGTCGTGCATGGGCCTTATATTTTATAACTTGGCACAAACTCGGCAAGGCACGAACTTTTCTTGGCCCCGTTATAGGCACGGCATGTTGTGGCACGAGGTATGCGGGCTTAGCACATGGGCCGTCCCGGCATGGCCCGTGCCCACCTTTGACCATAACAGTCAAATGGGGCCAAGTCGGGTTGAATACGTGTTCGGATCGTTATTAGTTTTTTTTTGTCAAATCCCACTATTTACCGGCCGGATTTATGGTTCAAAAATTGACAGCTCTAGAGTGAACCAAGTGTTAAATCGGCCCCTATTACAGGCCGTCCTGCTCGTCTAGTCCAATTTAATTAGCTGACGCACACATTTAAAAGGAGAAATAAATCTTGCGAAAGCCAAATTCAACGTCTTCGGTTCAAACCTCACCATACACATTTGCAATAATTTCTTATATTTTCCTTTCAGATGGGTGTGGCGGCTAAATTGGGTCACATATATCACCAACATTTATTTTATTAAAAATGAAATGACATTGTTGCTTTGCTTGGTTTTAAATTGACCTTAATTTTGGAACATATTCGAATTTCGAACAACTAAAATTGATTTTTACGTCTCAGATCAGGTTCCACAATTTATGATTGATCATTCAGAGTAAGGGGAAAACGACAAGAAAATTCCAATCCCATACTTTGAATAAAGAAAATGAAAAGGTTACGTGGTAAACTTTTTAATTTAATGGGTTGTTTTGTTGATAAATGAAATGGAATACTCCATACCTTTATTACCTTATACCTATATTATGAAAAATTAACTTTCACTTTTAACACTATTCGTAAATATAAAGAAAATGTTGCACTCCCTTGGTAACATATTAACTACAACAACCTCATCATGGACAACAATATGTATTAAACAAGTTTTTTTTTTTTTTTTTTTAAAAAACGTTGTAACTTTTTACCTAACCAGTTAAGCGTTATATAAAAAAAATATGATTTCGTACTCAAATATTACAATTCTCAATCCATCAGACAAAAAATCGTTTTTTTTTTTTTGCTAAGATAAATCGAGCTCTAGTACAAGGATATCATTATAGGAATAACTAGAATGCATTGCTCAAGGAAAAAAGACATGTTAGTGAGAATCGAAATCGCAACATTTTCGGTTACCAATGAGCTGGAGCTCAATCCGGGCTCTAAGTTCATTAAGGTATTAGACAAGTAGGTAGTCCGTATACCTAGCAAATCGGTCAAATCGGTCGATTAGATCAGTAATCGCTCGTCGGTCAGATCAGTAACAAAAATGGGATTCCGTCAAAAATGGACTTTAAATTCTACTTTTTGGTTTCGAGTTCGGTCAAATAAGTCGTTCGGTTGGTAACGGGTCGGTCAGTGTTATTTTCGGTTGGATTTTGGGTAGGGTTTATTTTTACCACTTACCACTATCACGTATGGTAGTCCATTACATTCTCAGAAACACCATGCTCCTTTTCACATGAAAAGAGTTGTGGCTAAGAACTTGCATGTATAATGTATGGGGGAAGAGATAGATATTGCCATAATTTTTATTTTTATATCAATATAAAGAAAAATTTGCCTAGAAAATATCGAAGTCAAATTAGTCAAAATATTGTTCCTATTTTCCAACCCTGCTTTAATGGCCTTGGCTCAAAGCTTCTAAATGTATTTCACTAACCTAACATACATATACTATAAATTGAGCAAATTAAGTCGTTCAACTCGCAAACATGCTTTACATATGAATCAACAAAATAGGTCCAACAAATTAGTTACCAATTGTGCAAATTTCACACAATAATACACATATATTCTAAAGCATTGGTAACTGTTAAATTTGATTGAATATTAGAAACGGACATGGGCAATCCAATATGGAAGAGAAGAATTAGGTTACTTACAAGCCGTAGAACGTTCCATCCTAAAACCAATTGATGATAGGATGAGCAACTCCTACACTTATAAGCTAGTTTTGTCTCTCCTCATCTTCCGATGTGGGACACTCACTAGTGAACAATATGGGGTTCAAGAGTAACTAGCGTAAAATAAATTAGGCATAGAGCATTTTTAATTGTTTTTTATATAGTGTAAGATCAAATGGGCCCTAGCCTAAGTAGTGTTTGGTTGCACTTGTAATTACTTTCCCTAATAATTAATTTGTATTTTATAGGAATTAACATTTCTTATCTAATTCACACAAATTTGAGTTATGAAAAATTAAATTTCTCAAGAATTTTGAATTACTATTTACTACTCAAGTTTAATTTTTGTACGATTTTTAACACGCTTTTTGAAACATTTATACTATATACAAAATAAAATGGATATTATTAAACCACTATAACAAGATCACATATGCATATTATTTTTCTAATATATAATAAAAAAAGTTAAAAGTATATTAGTTAGGTATCCATTTCATACTATTGAGTTAACTAACAACATTTGAATGCTACATTTCCTTTAAAAAAAAAAAAATTTCCTAACAAACAAAAAAAAAAAAAAAAAAAACTTTATTTACACACCGGGTAAACTCAAACTTGAGAGTGTCAAAAAGTGGTAGTTGTCGAACCCCACCCAACTTAATAAAGAATCATCATCATTTACTTACTAATAAAATAATAACCGGAGTAGACAGAAGCCAGTTTTACATTAGATTCTCTATCCAGTACGTACTAAATAGTACAACCTTGAGTCTAGCCAAACTCGAATTTGTCGGGTATGGCTAGACTTAAATAATAATATAACATAACAAGGTTCATAAAAATTAAACATACTCAAATTAAAAATTTAAACTAATATAAGTGGGAAAAAAAATACGTACCAATTTGATGTTGAGAAACAAGAAGAGTGTCATGGAGAACAATAACAGTTCTAGAAGGAACAATCACAGAAACTTCAACAACACCTTCAAGTGGTTTTAATATCTTCTCAATTAATGGAACTTCTGAAGTGCAGCATAATCCCAACACATCAAAGTAACTCTTTTCTATCTTACTTTCTTCTTTATTGCTTTTCTTCTTTCCTTTCTTTTCCTCATTATTTTTACTTTTATTATTATTCTTTACATCACTTTTTTCTCCTCCTTTTGTTGATGATATGTCCATTTTCTTCTTTATTTAAAAACTAAATAAAAAAATATTAATTTGTTAAACCCTGCAAATGTGCAGAAGCAAGAAAAATGAGTTATTGGGATTTTCTGCATTTTAAGTACTCTATCCGTAACATATTAATGGCAACGATTTGACATTTTCCCTCTCTACTTTATGTCAAATCGTTGTCATCAATATGTTACGGAGGGAATAACTCTCTGAAAAGGCAATAAAAGGCTAGCTCGGGGCGAATAGATTATAACAAATATTAATTAAAATAACTCGTGATTTTGACATGTATTTTAAGATTACTACTGCTGTTTAAGAAAATGTATAAATGCTTATGTAGCCTTCAAAGGGTCATTAGAATTATTCATTTGGGAATTATAGCATAAACAAAAAAAAAATAAAGGGTTTGGTACAAGAATTGACATGTGATATTGTATGTGATTAAAACAAATGAAAAGGAAAACTCAACAAGAAAGGAAAATTTGCCAAAAGAAAAATAAAGGGGGAGAACTAACCAAATCATGCAAGAATATATATATATATATATATATATATAAAACATAGAAAACAAAGGAGTGAGTGATAAAATGAGATGATAAAAGGACTAACCTTGATATATATAATGAGGGAATTGTTTGAATTAGGATGAAATTGTTAGTATAGAGAGAAAGAGAAGAGGCAAAAAATAGAGAGGAAAGGGAAGGAGTTATAAAAGGGGGCGGGGCGTAAGAAATGTGAGATGACACAAGACGAAGCATTAAGGTAGAGCCTAGGCGTCATTAAAAGGGCAAACCCTCCCCCCCCCCCCCCCCCCAAAAAAAAAAAAAAAAAAAAAGAGGGACCCAACAATGAAAAAGGAAGAAGCGGTTATATATGTTTATAAATTGTTCTCATCAACTCTTTTTTTGCATGTTATTGAGATTTGAGTGTGTGTGTATGTTTGGAACTTTGTATAATTGTATTGTTTCTTCACTAGGAGGAAACACAGCATGAGGATCAAGTCATAGCCTAGTGGTTAGGGCTTCAGAATTCCAGGCACGAGTTTTTGGGTTCGATTCTCACCACATGCATTTGCGAGGATTCCTTATTATCCTCCCTTACAGATGCGTGTGTTGGCTAAAATTGGGCCGGGCGACCTGCAGTAGGGCCCGGTTCCAATGCCTAGTATCCCACACATTATCCTTAAAAAAAGGAGGAAAAACGGCACTAGGGAAAGTACATATCCAGATGAATCAAGTGAAATCTCGCATGATTTTAGAATAAATTGAAATGAATATTAACCTTGATTGAATTAGCTTGGGATGATAAACCCATGGAAAGAACAAGTTCTAATCTATATCTATACTTAAATATTTAAAACATGAAGTTTTAACTGTCACGTGTCATCCCTTTGTTAATCCATGATTTAGCCCTGCCATATGTCATTTTTAAGGTTAATGATTTTTTTTTCCTTTTTTCTCAAGACAATTTTAATATTACCCCTTCAATTATAGTTAGATCTCTAAAAAAATTCTTTTGTTATTTCTTAATTAATCTTTTTTAACTTCTATACATTTTAAACCTTATTTTAAAAATAAAAAAAAACTAAAACAATTTTATTCAAATTAATAATATTCTCTCTCAATTTGTTTTTGAAATCACCACGTTCATCGAACGGGCAAAAAACTAGTTCGTTTTATAAGGCCAGCTACATTCATCCTTTTCGACAATGACATATTGGTTTTAGTCTGTCAGATGGACCAGAAGTTGGTTTGATTTAAATTGTGGTCAAGATTTGCGATATTAGAGCATCCAAAATGGCAAGCTGCAAACTTTGTAACTTTATTTATTTGACACATCATGTTTTTGAGCTACATCATTTTTAAGCTATAAGCAAATTACAAACCTTTTAGCTTTAAAATCAAGTTTTAAAACTTGTATTTAATGTTGAAAAGATAAGGCAAAAGAAAAAAAAAAGATGAGGCCCAACACCTTGTAGTTCAAAGCTACATGGTTGAGCTAAGGTTGGTGTAAACTTAATTTTTGTTTCCACCTTTAACCTTCAAAATCTCTACCATAACATATTGGAGTTGTATCCATGCGAACTTAATATTTATTGTATCAAAACTCCAATATGCCTCCTATATACATACCTTCTCAATCATCTCATTTAAGGTTTTAGGAAAAGACTGATATTGCAAACTTTGAAATGCTCTAAACAACCCTAAATCTATGACATTTAAATCTTGTGATTTTGGAGGTTGACACACTAACTTGATGTTGAAATCAATTTGTGTTGTTGCATGCACAAATTGTGGGTCAATTAGGGATATATGTGGCCTTGCATTAACTTGTTGGATTGTAATGTTTTTTGACAGTGAGGTTGGCCACTTCTCCCTTATGGCAGGAATTACCTTTGTGATGAATATATCTCTGATGACACTCTTAGTTACATTTTGCACAACCTTTGTTTCTACTGTCCCTGCAGCTCTTTTTTTTTATTTGTTCTTTGTTGTGTGGTTGTTAACGAAGGGGGAAATCCCAAAATTCCCATCATGGATGAAGTTTCGACCAACCTCATCATACACAGGTCTGGATGTAACACCTGTAAACATTACTTTAATCTTAAATCTTTTTTATTAATGATGCCTGTAAGGATCAATTTCAGCAGGAAGCAAATAAAATCTCCCCATCTCTGGGTACAAGGAAAACCATTTTCATCTATGTGCACGACATGCCTCAGGACATCAAAGATTCGTTTACTTGTAGGAGTCCTATGAATTATATGTGACAAGACCCATTTCATTCTTGCAATTTTGTGCTTGTTATTAACCGTTTGGTGATTGTTGCTTGTGTGTACCCTTAAGTGATCCCTTTTGAGCAGTTGAAAACATGGTTGTGTGAGCATTCCAAGCACCAGCATATGCCCTGCATATGTCATGTATGTTGTTCTTCCATCATTTTTTTTTCTTTTTTTTTTCCTAACATCAATGTTATTAAAAAACTTACCACATTGGTGAGCTGAAACAATTATTTGAGATATTAATTTTAAAGTTATCTAAAATCAGATATAAAAGGGGAGGATGAAGTATAATAAAATAAAATAAAAATGATTCTGACTATTGATATTTGATAGTATATGATGCTTTTTTTCGAGATTCTTTACATGGCTAGCTTGCCTAGAAATCCAGCCTAATCCATCACTCCATAAGTAGTCATTGGTTCTTGTAAAAATTGAGCAATAACCAATTGGGGGTTGGGGAGTAAAAAATCAAACATGTTTCAAACACATACACGCACAGTACCAAAAAAATATATAAAAAAAAAAAAAAACAAAAAAAAAAAATGAGTGAGAAAGAAAGAGATAACAAGTGAGATACCTCAAAATACACTTTTTAACTGGAAAATTTTGCCACTAACCACCTAATAAGTACCAAAAGTTGTGAACAACTATCATAATTTTTTTTAATTAAATTTAACTACCAATTAAGTGCCTAAAAGTTGCAAACCACCACCCATTTTTAACACTGTTAACTTAAATCACAATTAAACCTTAATTGAACCACTTAAGTCTTAATTAAACCTTAATTGATCTTAATTAACACTTTTTATTTTTAAAAAAAAAAAAACAAATCTAGGTATTACCTTTTAATACTTTTAGTCTTCAGCTAATTTAGCATAAGAATTTTCTATTGGTAAGGCAATTAGCACTGAAGTAAACCCCTACTAGACTACTAGCCTACATTCCCTACATGGCACATACGTTCATTAGTTGAGCACACATGTTCCCAACCCATAATAGATGGTGCTACTTACAAGTTTGGAATTTTTTTTATTAGCTAAGAAATTCTGCAGTTTATTGGCTAATAATGGGTTACTAACCCATATGATATGCTAACAGTACAATTGTACTGAGGGGGAGATAAAAATGAACTCCTCAAGCACAGAATGATGATCGAACCTTGCACCTCTAAGATGCAAGGTTGATGTAGGCACCACTTCCTCCGAGTTTGGAAATATTTAATTTACAATATTGTGGAGAATGAGATTTGATCTAACCTTAGGAATAGGGAGGAATAGGAATAGGGACTACTAAGTTGGAGTTTTTTTTTTTTTCAAACTAAGTAGGAGATATATGTAAATATGTAATTCCCATTCGGTTTGGTTGTTGCAAAAAAAAAAAAAAAAAAAAAAAATGATGTAATGATAATGAATTTAGATTACAACAATTTAGCAAGGGAATGAACCTTGTAATTTCTACACAAAAGATGATTTATTCCAAAGCTTGAATTATCTTTAAAATTGCTACTACCATCCATTGTTATTTGGAAGGATATATGAATCTGGCCTGGTGATATTGATTGATAATTGATTTATGAAGAAAATTAGAGGTAAGTACGTAAGGACTGCTTTAGAAAGAAATTTTGATTTTCCTTCAAAATTTATTTATAAATTCATTTTCAGTTCTCATCACCCGACTTTCATGACCGCTTGCCAAATCAGCCGTTATCGTTTTACATTTTATTTATGGAAAAAGAAAAGCTTGAGTAAACCTAAAGTAAAATAGGAGGAATAAAATTAGGAATGGTGAAGTGGGGAATAGAATGGAGTCCAGCTAAGAAATCAACTGAGTGGAGTGGTGCTTTAATGGTGTATAGTGTACTTGCACCATTTGTTTGACAAAGTTATTGCGGTAAGCTAGTTTTTTACTCAACTCAAATGAGAAATCTCTCCATCGTTTTAATCCCTCTTCCAAATTAAATGCCTCGGTATGTCCTTTTTAGGGTTTTTTTTTTTTATTTTATAATGCGAATTTATATGAACTTATTCAATTATTTGTCAAAACTCATTTGAATGTTTATTTTGAGAGAGTGTTATTAAATTTTATATTACTTACCAGAATCAATCTAGAACTTATTTTAAGAAAAAAAAAAAGATTATTTGAATTAAATCTTTGTTAAGAGATTTGGGAAATTAAAATAAAAGATGATATAAATTAAATCCGTTTGACGATTAACATTATATTATATGATTATGATTATGATTATGATTATGTTGTAGACTGTATTTGTTTTACTACCTCCATATCACAATACTCACAACTTTTTTCATTTTAGGTTGTAACACAATACTTGCAACAAATATTTGTTTACTATATTTAATTTTAACTTGTATGAACTTTGTTTTCTCCCATTTATTTCAAATGGGCTTTTAATATAAGTTTCTCCTTTTCCATTATTTTTTTTTTATAAGTACGTATAGCATCAGATACGCAGCAAGAGTTTATCCTAGTTCATCAATACAATTTTATATTCAACTATTTTTTTATTATTTATTTTTTATTATTATTTTATTTTACAATTATATTCAACTATATATTATATGTTAAATCAAGACATGTATAGCATAAACAAGTAAATAAAGAAAACCTAGAGATAATGTGCATGCATGCATGAGTATAATTTAATTTTTTATATTATTACGTGTCATTTTTTCATATGCCATATATAATTATATATCATATCATTTCAAAGAATCAAGGTTAATCCACTCGACTACATAATAAGCATTATTTAATTAATTTACTTTTGGATAATGAGGAGGTTTGATTCATGGATCATATATATCAGCTTAATTTATAGTTTTCTTACCAAATTAATACTTTTTCCGCTCGATATACATTAGTTGCAATATACCTTTTTACCACGTATTTTTAAGAAGAAATTTGAATGTTTAAATGATAAATTTTTGAAAAACAATTTTAACACTTGTATCGTATTTTTTGTTCTTTTTTTTGTGTTAAAATTATTTGGATTACTTTTGATTAATTTACACGCTGATCAAGTTTTTTTCCCTAAAATACATGTCAAATAGCTATGTTGCTACCTATATGGAGCGACAGAGCGCAACGAATGAAGTACGTAGGTACTAACTTTTGTACTATATATACATGAAACATATTTAAAAAATTATTATGAGGAAATGTCAGGCATGATCGCATGTTGAACCTTTCTTTTTTTTTTTTGCAAAGTTGAATATTTTTATTTTTATTTTTATTTTTATTTTTATTTTTATTTTTATTTTTATTTTTTATTTTTATTTTTATTTTTATTTTTATTTTTATTTTTATTTTTATTTTTATTTTTATTTTTATTTTTATTTTTATTTTTATTTTTATTTTTATTTTTATTTTTATTTTTATTTTTATTTTTATTTTTATTTTTACTTTTACTTTTATTTTTATTTTTATTTTTCCCAAAATACGGCCACAACAAAAAATTTATGATTGACAAAAAAGGAAATTGAATTGAAGCAAAGTTATTGAGCTGGACGGAGTATGATGGTGTATATTATTAGTAATATTATTAATAATTAATTGGGCAGGAAAATGCTACACATCTATCATAGTGATATGTTTAATGAGTTAACAACGTTATATTTTAGTTATATCAACATTTATTACATCGATTTATGCATGATTTTGGCGTACATTTTCAAAATTTTCAATTTTTAAAATTATATCAAATACTTATAGATAGCAAAAAGGGTATATATAGCCATATAGGGCAATATCCAATTACTATACTCCCCTTTGCATTTAGCTTATGCAGTTTGACTTAAGCTTTGTACTGTTCATCAAGAAGTTTACTCTGATTAACGTTTGTAATTTATATGGAAGGAAAAACATAGTTGAGAACAATGGAAAGGAATGACAAGTTTGAAGCTAATATTTCTGTAGTCGTCTCCATTTCCGTACACGTATCCATACTGGAAATGTAATTAAATAAAAAAAGGAAAGATAGAATCAAAATAAAGGAAGATAGAATCAAATAGTAGGGAAAGTAGTGTAATTATAACAAAAAAAGGTATAAATGTTGTCAAGTTAGGTAGAGTGTAGGGTGATACGGTTCTATAATCCAACCTTGTTAAATTAATCACCACTACACGTTCACACTTTTATCATGCACATTAGTATTTTGCAAGCTAAATTTAGTTGTCCTTGTAAAATCCAACTGATTACGGATGACATTCGTTCCATCCTTCGAAACTTTGCGTTTTCCTCTTTTGCTCACATCTTTCGTGAAGTCAACCACAGTGCGAATTATATTGCGTCCCTCAAACAATGGACCCCTACACACATCACTATAGATCCCTTTTGGGTGCTAATTTAAGTTCTCTTATTTCTTAGCACTAGATAAATCAAAATCTATATCCGAGAGGAAGATATATTGATTTTTTTAACTGTTTATCTTTTCTTAAAAAAATCAATAAATCTCTCTCCTCCATTAATTAAACAACTTCAAAACATCTATTTTTTATTTGAAAATTTTCGTAAATTATTGAAGTAAATTCAGAAGCAAATTCAAGACTTCGTGACATATCTAGAAAAAAAAATTGCTGAAAAAAAAAAACTAACAATTGCTAAATAATTAAAGATAAATATTTATAAAATTTGGAACATGACTTATAAAGTTCCATACGACATACCTCATAAAATTCCATACGACATATTAAATTTAGAACCTGACTTATTTCATTTAGAACATGGTTCATAATATAAAATTGAGAACCTCTTTTATTGATGTTAGTAGTGTATATCCCTTCTGTCTCCTACGGTATCCTTTCTGTGCTTGAAGTGGATGTTGGATTTACTCTAAAGCTTTTCAAAAATATTTAACAATGAGGCTCTCATGTATGAGTAATGATAAACTCTTAGCTGCTAAATGCATTTAGCGGTTTTAAATGAATGCAATAATTATTCACAACAAGAAATTCTGGTTCGGCCGACCGCTTTTACCGACCGACTATATTATTGTCAGCAACTACCGACCGTTCCCGACCGTACACAGTCGTAAAAATTTTCCGACCGTCATTACAGTCGGAACAAAATTTACCGACCGTTTTTCCGACCGATCAGCGGTCGGTATTACCGACCGCCACGAAGACGGTCGGTAATACCGACCGCTGATCGGTCGGAAAAACGTTCTTTTTTTTGGGTTTTTTTTTTGGTTTTATTTTTTGTGTTTACCGACCGCTACCGACCGACGGGGCGGTCGGCCGAGCGTTTATTTTTTTAAAACCCAGACTCCTTCTTTTCGTTTTGAAACACTTCTCTCAATCTCACCCCAAACTTCAAAACCCTAACCCAAGCAGACCTGTCGACCCCTAGTCTGCCACCGTCCCCTCGTCTGCAGCCATCCCGTCGGCCACCCTCCCGTCGGCCACCGTCCCCTCTTCAGTTCTGCCGCCGTCTTCTCTTCGATCTGTTGTTCGAATTGCAGCAGGTAAGTTTTTTTTATTTTTTTTTACTTTTCAGTTCGAAAAATGCAAAATCTGGTTGTTTGCTTGATTATTTTCAGTTCGAAAAATCTGAATTAAAATACTTCGAATGTTTGCTTGATTTTTGTTTAGATTTTTCTTCAATTTATTTTTCGAATGACTGCTTCTCTTTTCTCATTTCTTTGCTTGATTTTTTGGTTTAGTTTTATGCTTTTGATTTCTTTGCTTGATTATATTTTTTTATAATTTAGTTTATGTTCTTAATTTTTTATTATATATTCATATAATTTGGTTTGATTATGTTCTTGTATCCCTTGTAATTTTCGTTTTTTAATATTTTAGATTCACTGTTTGTTTTTTTTCATGTTTTTTCACTTTTTTTCGATTTTTCTGTAATTTTCTTTAATTTTCATATTTTCTATTTTTTCTGTTTTTTTTATGTTTTTTCAATTTTTTTCGAATTTTCTGTAATTTTCATATTTTTTTATTTTTTTTCTTTTCTGTAATTTTAAATTTTCTTTTAGCTTTTTTTGGTAGATTTTCTGTATTTATTTTACATTTTCTTTATTTTTTAACTTTTTTTATTTAAGTAATTATGGGTTTGAAGTAATTTTTGTCAATTTGTCATACAAGATAGACACAGTGGTATTTTATTGCATTTAGAACTTAGAAGTAACGAAGTATATATGACGGTAAAGAGGAAGGACACAACTAGTTCCTTTAGTTGATATTTGGTTAATATATGGTTTGATTTTTCTTTTTTTAGTAACCTATGAAGTATATATGTCGGTAAAGAGGAAAGACACAAAAATTAAATTAATATTTGTCCATGTTCATGTTTTTATGTTGTTTATCATGCATAAATGTTAATATTTAAGTCGGGCATAAATTAGTACAAATTAGATTAGCAAATATTGTTGTTTTGGCCTTCTTATTATCGATTGTGATCATGGTTTAGTGTGGGTTTGTTTCATTCCCCAAATTGACCTTGTTGTGTCAAAACGTGTGGAATCAAGACCTAAAAAGCTTAAATGAATAACTTATATGATTTGCAGGAAAAATAAACCAAGAACCTTTTGGAGTCCGAGCGCGCTAAGGCGGAGTTGGAGGAGAGAGACCGCCATCGGGAGGACCATCAGCGCCGTCTGGAGGATAATCAAAAGAAGCAAGCGGAGTGTAGTTATTTTTTAGATTTCGGTTTATTATAGCTTACTTTTTTGCAAATTGTAACATGTATTAGTCTTGTGTATTAAGAATTATTTATATAAAAAATATATAATTTAATTTCATAATTTTAATTTGTTTTTCATTAATATATAATTTAATTTATTTTTTAAAGCATTTTTCATATTTAGTGAAAAGAAAAAAAACAAAAAAAATGGAACAATGGCGCTAAAATGCTAAAAAATGGCGCTAAATGCCAATTTTCCGACCGCGGGTCGGTCGGTAATTACCGACCGTCGTAACAACGGTCGGTAATTACCGACCGACCCGCGGTCGAAAAATTGGCATTTAGCGCCATTTTTCCATTCTCCTCCAATCGGTCGGTAAAAAAGTTCCCGACCGACTAGCGGTCGGTATAAACAATTTACCGACTAAATTTCCACCGACCGACATTTACCGACCGGGAGCGGTCGGAAAAGTTGTTTCCCGACCGTTCACGGTCGGCCGAGAGTGGTTTTCTTGTTGTGATTGTCCCGTGCAATACAATTATTGTCCTGTGTAATACAATTATTGTCCCAACGATGTCGTTTATTGTCCACGTACTGTTTTGGCTTCACTCATGGGATCACTTCCATTTATTTCTGACACAAATGGAGCAATATGATTGGCTGGGAAGCTGCTAAATACATATAGCAGCTAAGAGTAAATACTTACTCCTCATGCATGGTTTCGACCGTTGTATTTCAACCTCTGATCATCATTCATCAACTACATCATGACCTAATTAAAATTATTTCAGGTTTCATAAGTTCAGATAAGTTTAATTCATGTATAATAAGTTTCAATAAGTTCAGGTCTAATAAGTTGGAAATACACCTTTAATTTAGAAATAAGTTTTATGTTTAAGTTCATATTAGTTCAGATAAGTTCAATTCAGGTGTAATAAGTTCCAATCAGTTCAGAAAAATTCAATTCAGATAATTTCAGGTCAGAACGCATACTTAATTTGTATTCGTTAGGTTTAAAGCATTACTAAGTTAAGATTTACTCCCATATAAGTAAATGTCCTTACATGCATGGTCCTCCTATTTGATTCTTTAGACGATCAAAATTGTATAAAAAAAGATATTTCATAACCCAAAGATTATCTAGAATAACTTATAATGAGTTAATTGGATCTTGATTTTAAGGAGTCCTAGTTGCCATGCAATGCAAGAATCAACGAACTCTCCCTCCTTGTATGACATTCCTTTCTTCCACAATCTAACGCATGAAATGCAATTGGTGGCACACTATTGTCATTCAAACTCATTATATATTCAAGTGGTTGGTGACATGTGATACATTATATATTTCTTTTTCTCACCCCCATTAATCCAAATTCAACTAAAGCCAAAGTGAAAGTTACTTGTAGGTTCGTATTACCTAAATTACCAAAAGAAGCAACTTTTCCCAATTTGCTATGCACTATAAAATAATGGCTTTGTTATTCTTGCCAAAATTATGTTTCAGGGTTAAACAGCCCTAGCTAACGGCTCGTTTGGTTAATGATATCAATGGAAGTAATCATGTTAACAAATTAATCGTTAATTTTGTGTGTAGTAATTTGTGGTAATATTCATGTGAATGAGCGTCATCCCTCAAAAATTATGATTGTCTTTATAAGTTTTCATTGTCATTTAGTGACGGATTTATGGTGTTTAATTAAGTGGGGTCCTTGAATCAGGAAAAATGGATTTTGACTCCAACATATTTATTTCTGAATCCGTTACCGTTTTGCTGCCATTAATTGTTAAATTTTCTAATTAGATGATACAGGTCTGGTCAATTCAATACGAAAAGGGAAAGTTCTATCTACTTACACATATGAGGTTTAACATTTATTACCACATTAGAGATCGAGTAATATTGGTAAAGAATAAAAACCTAAGAAGAAAAACAAAAGGTTTGATGTGAGTAGGAGATCTCTATTATATATAATATACATAGCTTTGATGAGAATGAAAATTTCTTTGTAATTTACACACATAATTCCATTACATTTTAATAACATAACATATACCCATCTACCAAATGGATCATAAAGAAATTAAAACAGACTTAATTCCTTATCTTAACCAAAATAATAAATAAATAAATACCGCAAAGTAGTAACGAGCTAAAGAATTTTAAGTTTCAATATTCTAGTGGTGTCGTGGCATAAATTAAAGGAGGTGGAAAAGAGCATGAATAATAATACTAATTGTAATAATGAAGAGCATTTCATTATAAAATTTCAACAACTAATTAGTTGATTCCTTAGCAGGAATTGCACTATGTATAGTAGATTTAGGTTTTTAGAATAATCTAATTTGTTCTTTCAAGTGCTTCAAATTCCTTTGATTTTGCGTATCTTCCTTTGTTAATAGCCCACGTTAAGGCCTCATTTACTTTAGCTGAATATAGCTGAACTGAATACAGCTAAAAGTAATATTTTATAAGAGAAGAAAATTGAGAACTGAACTGAACGCAATAGATCGAGTTGAACTGAACTGAACTGAACTTTATATATAGAGCTGAACTGAACTGAATTTAAGCTAAGTAAACAAGCCCTAAGTATACGGTTTGTTTTGTAATAGTCCACATGGAAAAAACAAGATGCTCCATTTCAGATCAAAATGTTTGTTGTATTTTGAATATAATGAGAAGAAAAAAAATTAATCATAAAAAATAAAAGAAAAAATATATCTAGCTATATGTGATCGTTAGATTTTTCTATATGTGTATATTTTTTAAATATCAATTTTTATAGTTTTTGTATAGAGTATATTGGAAGATATAGATGTTAAACAAGCGTGTTAAGAGATTATCTCAACCAAAAGCCACTATAAGAAACTCACACAACGAGGACAACTTATCATGATTAAAGAAGGCAATATGAGTATTGTTTTACTTAATGATGCCTACAAGGACAATTATTTTTGCACTCATTGATACGAACAATGAAGACAATATGATTATTTTGCCCCCTTAGACTTTTGAAATTTTGTCCTATTTGACAATAAATAAAGTGTTTAAATCAAGGAAAGCAAAATGTATTGCCTTAGTTGATGATCAATGAAGGCAATTTTGTTTGCCCTTTTTGAATTGAATCAAAGAGAGCAAAACATCTAAAATTGACTTTGAAACCTAATACAACGGGGTTACAAGGGCAACATGAGGGCAATACTAAATTTGTCATTATAACCTAAGAAGACAAATTTTGTATCAAATAGGGAAATTTTAATTGTCCTTCTTGAACACATTTTTTGTAATGAGCTTAAGTTGATGTTTGAGACCCAATATTATGTTATATAATCTATCACTCCTCCTCCCAATGAAAGATCCTTTAGCAGTGAAATGTGGATGCACCACATGCCCACTATAACAACCAATAGGCGCAATGTTATATTATGCTATATATTCAATCACCCTCCTCACATGAAAGACTCTTTGAGATTGAAATGTGAATGCAGCACAGACCCGTCATACAACACCCAGCGCTAGCTAATTCCACTTTGTAAAGGAGGGGTGGATATATGAGATTCGAACAAGTGACCATTGTGTCTTGTTGGATCTGATACAATGTCAAATTAACATCTCAACCAATATCTTATTAGGTTGTTGGTTTATACTTAATATTATGTTACATAATATTTTGAGACGAAGGGACTTAATTTCGATGTACACCAGAAAAAAATTTGTCTCATAAAAAAAAAATCGTATATATAAAGGATATACAATAAACTACTATACTCTCTCCTTTATACATCCGTAGTAACATTTGAATTATCTCTCATATATAACATCAGAATGTTACTGCTAATTCGTAATGGAGGGAGTACATAAACATTTTCCTTTAGATGGAAAATAGTCCTCTAAGGGAGGAAATTAAACATTTTCCTCTCCTCAAAGGTTTAGGATTCTTCATTTTCTCCTTCCACCCAAATCTTCCTGTTCCATTTTTTTCTCTTTTTTTCATGGAAGTAAACACTGAAAATTTATTTTCTAATTTTATTTTTCTTTGAAAAATATTTTTTATGAAAAATCATTTTCCATTAAAATAAACGGAGCCTTAATATTTAAAGTAAACTATAATTTGTTAACCATGAATGATTTCTTTAATTTACATTGATGAAATCAGGATATTCCCAGTTATTCACAATGAGATACCAAAGTGTATCTCACGGTGACATTTTTGTGATTTTGTTAAAAGATATTTTTAAAACATCCCAATTTAGTTAATAATCTGAATCATTGTCCTTAATTTTACTCAAAATTACATTAAAATGCCACGGCAGAAACTGGGAATCCCTCAATAAAATCTATTCAATTCCTTTTGGGAAATGTAACAAAGTTGGGGCAAATTATCCGCGTCATCAATTCAACCATAAGTCCATAACGAACAAAAGCTTTTGATCCTGTCAACTGTCAAATAACAAACTAAAAGCCCTACATATTGGGCCCATAAAGTTGCTCCACATAGGGCATCAAATCCAATAATATTCATCGATATGCATGCCACTCAAACTTAAGAGTAACCACATTATTTCTTCATTCTGTTGTCATAAATTAAAACTTTAAGGCAATAATATGCATTAATTTTTGGTTTTGTTATTTTCGAATCTACCTCTCGAGCATATGTTGTATTGTGATTCCTGTATCACTATAAGTACTTGACACTAATTATTTTTTGTGTACCCACCCGGTTCACCCTTTTGGGCTAATCTGGATTCGGAGCGCGTCCCGGGGTTAAGGTTTTAAACTCCTCCCAACGTACTTGTGGGGGATCGAACCGTGGTTCTCCCTACCAAGTCTAGCCCCTGGCACCACTAGACCAAGACAACATTGGTACTTGACCCTAATTATGAATTATGATAATGATAGAGTATATAACATATGTGGACGCAGCACAGGTCCCACCATACCTAGCGCGAATTAATTCATTCCACTTAGAAAGAAGAGGGAAGAGAAATTCGAACTCGTTACCTCTATGTCACGTTGGCTCTTGATACCATGTTAAATTTGATTGAATATTAGAAATGGGCATGGGCAACTCAATATGGAAGAGCAAGGAGAGTTAGACCACTTACAAGCCATAGGAGGTTCATGCATCCTAAAACCAATTGGTAATAGGAGGAGTAACTCCTAGACTAAGAGGCTGGACATCTTATCAAGAAAAACCCTTTCCATTTGCTTAATAAGACTCAGTTTAGAAGAGACCCACAACCTGGGCTCTGATACCATGTTAATGAACCATCTCAACTAAAAGCTTAAGCTAATAGTTGTGGCCCAAGAATATGTTATATACTCTATTAGATACTCTATGTATTCAATGTACTTCTCCTTCTCAAATTTGTACTATTTTTGAGGAGGATAGGTTAGGCCGGTATCACCATGGTTAGAAGGGCTACCTAATCTTTTGTAACCCTCTTTTTATCCTAAAAAAATTATGAATTATGATACATAATAATTAGATTATTATCAATTGTTTTCTTTATTGAAAAATAAAAAGTAATACAATTTACAACTTCAACCAAACAAGCACTCAATATTACTGTGGCCACAATGACAACAATTATTCGTAATTTCAATGCATCTAGCAAAATAAACTTAGGCGAGTGCAGCTCGATCATAGCACAAATCTTAATGTTGTATATATATGAAGCATGATATAAATAAATTGATGAGTTATTTTAGGTTGTTAGTTATTTCAAGCAAAATTATGTTTCAACATTCAATTCTATTCTTTAAATATTATATTTTTTCTGAAATGAAATGAATTTTTGTACTTAAAAACAAACTAATATTAATTAAATTTATTTTGGTGTAATAGATATGGATTATATATACTTAATTGATATTCACCTAATTAATTTTTATATACTCGTTAACCCTACACTATATGGTCATTTTGCAAAATTCTTGAGATATATGATTGATTTAATGTAGAAGAAAGTTGAAATTATTTTGTGTATGAACGAACAAATGAATAATGAGTTATATAAATAAAAGGAAAAGTAGGGTTTATGGATCGATGGACTTTTTTTTTTGGTAAATTCTGTCTTTTGGTTGATAATATTTAATTATATATAAAACATTATATTGTTATAATGAATCCCTAATTGTTTACAAATAAAATTTATTTTTCTACATGGTATCATAGTTAATCATTATACTTCTATGCATTTAACTAATTATTTGGAGGGTAAAAAATATGTGGTACCATCCATTATCACAATGTTAATTTTTTAAAAGGTAGACCACTTGTATAATTACATGCAATTCTCAAATTTTCCAGCATTTAAATTTCTTATATATATATCTATCTTGTTAAATTATTTCTCATAATAAAATTTTTAAAAAAGAAAAACTTATAAATGTAGACATAGATTTTTGGTGAAGAGAGCACTCAGTCAATGCCTAAAATTATATATATATATATACATACATATATAAAGATTGGCTAAAAACCAAAAGATGGTTGAAAACCAGACAAAAAATGATTTAAAGGGGGTACATTAGCAGTCGCAGGGGTACATTAGATGTTTAAAGGGGTACAAATGATTTTTAACGAAAGTTACTAATATTTACAAAGATTGTCATTAGTAATCACACGTGTACCCCTTTAAGTGTCTAATGTAGGAATTTTTGGGTTGAAAACGTTTTTAGTTGATCTTCTTCCTATATATATATATATATATATATATATATCCTTTTCAAATTCCAATAATTGTGTGTTGTTGCTATAACTTATACTATAAGGGAATATACTAGGATATTCCTACAAAGGTATCCTATTAGTTCATGTATAACAAATTGAGATCTTGTACATTTTGATGATATTTAATTACTTTAGTAAAGTTGCAAACATAATGGATTTCTATGTGCACCATCACTTAAAAAGGTGTATAGTAGGCATAGTAGGAGTTGCGGTTGGGTTCACCAAGGGTCATTTATTAATTAGCTCTACATATGATATATATAGGAATTGGGATAGCTAGAATCCAAATCCAGCGTAGTAGCGTTGAAGTCCAGCTTGCACCTGAGATTGTTGCGAGTTCAATTCTCACCAGCCCCGACCGCCTAATTAATACATAGAAGGATAGGATAATGTTAGCTCGATATTCCTGTAAGTTAAATTGTGCGCTGAAGCCCAATATGTAACCTTAGTTGTAAAAAAAATGATATAAGACTAATTTAAAGAAATAAGACAATGTCACTATGATATCGCTATGCTAAAAGCATCCGAGCCGAGTGAATCTCACCATATCAAAATAATAATAGATGATATAGACAATATATTTCTACAATTATGCAACAGAAAAATTACAAAATTGTTTTTTTTTTTTTTTTTGTTTTTTTTCTTCATATTTTCCACTTTAACATAGGTTTGTAATATACACGAAAGAAAAATATATATAATAAAGTTAAGTGCGATCTTTTTTAGATTTATATCTTGAAATACTTCCAGACATCAAATTTCTATAATTATTATATCTATAAAATTAATGTTCAAAATAATAATAGATATTCATGCATGTTTTCTGTTAGAGAGGAAGTAATATACACATGCTATTGTCCTTTTTTTCCCTTGTCAATATAGCATAACCTAAGATCGGGTGATTGCCTTCATAATCGTTGCCTCGTTGTTTACTTTATCCATAATAAATAAATAGGGTTTTTCTATGTAGTGCCCTTGTGGTATAGTATTTTCTACAATGTACCACTCCAAATTTAGACTTCTATATGGTACCCCTAAGAAACTATTGTTCACCACTTAGTACCCTCTAAATTATCAATTACGTAATTAACAATCTAAACTTAATTATTAGTGCATTAAGTGTCGTAATTAATATAATTTGCTGCTAAATATTAATAATTATTACCAAAAAATACAATTAAAAAAACAAAAACTTCAGAATTTTTTTTTAAAAAATAATAATTATCAGTTGTTTATATTTATTATGAAGATTAGTGTACTAATAATCATGTTTAGTGTGTTAATTACGTAATTAATAATTTATAGGGGTATTACGTGGTGAGCAGTAGTTCCTCGAGGGTACCATGTAGAAGTCCCGTTTTGAAGGGATACATCGTAGAAAACACTATACCACAAGGGCACTACATAGAAAAACCCAAATAAATAAAACCAATAAAAAAAAAAGTAAGATACAAAAAGTTCTACTAATAGTCAATTGGTTAAACATAAAAGAAATTATAGAGTTTAGATTGGTTAATTAGTACATATAAGTAGAGGAATATATGAGATTTAGTGTTTTGACTTACCTCTCCCTTTCATCAATGTAAAGTGATGTTCAAATCTTAATAAAAGTTCATTAATTAATGGGTTGATGGCTTTCTTATCAAATAATAATAATAATAATAATAATAATAATAATAATAATAATAATAATAATAAGGGAGAATACAAGTTTAGATGAGATTCAAACTAGAACTCTTAAGTTTTTATTTTCAAACTATTAGCACAATCAATCATATTACCTCCGGTTTTTTTATAATTTGCTCATTTGGGTTTTATCTAAATCAAAAAATTACTTAACTTAGGAGTTTGGGGGGAAATTGATGATTAAAAATGTGCACAAAAGTAAAAGAGAAACTAGGAAAAAGAAGAATAAAACTTTAATTTATTCTATTTAGGTAATGTGAGTAGTGAACAAATAATAATAATAATTTTTATTATTTTTATTATTTTTTTAAAAAAAAATTCCAAAAGAGAAAATGAGCAAATAGGCACTACAAAATATAATGAAATTAGAGACGGAATTCGCAAATTTCGTCGCAAATTTGAGACAAATTAGCGAAATTTTCGTCTCAAAATATTTGCGACGCCTTCTATGGAGACAGATAGGTAAAATCCGTCTTAAAATCACTATTTGAGATAGATTTTACCTATTCGTCTCCATAATAGGTGTCACAAATTTTTTGAGATGAAAAATTTGCTATTCCGTCTCAAAATTGCTCAATTTGAGATGAATTTCTTTCATTTTGAAACAATTTTTTAAAATCCGTCTTAAATTTGCGATGAAATTATACGACGGAATTATAATTCCGTTGCAAATTCTGTCTCTAATTTGATTTTATTTTGTACCAAAGAAAAAGGGGGAGGGAGTATAAATATGGTGTCGCCTCATTGATCAGCACATAAAAATTAGGTCAATATTGCTTTTTATTGGTCACTTTTGTCGACGTGATTTAAGAAAATATCAACGATTTTATGTTGAAATTGGGCCCCAATTAACTCCTAAGATCCAAACTATATATGTTTTCATGATATATGCTTTAGGCCTTCAGTACAGTTGAACCTTTATTTGATGGAACAACACTACATTCATGATAAACAATTTTTAATTTTATTTTCTTTTATTTCAACATCAATTTCTAGAACTTAATATAATTGAAACTTGATGGATATGCAGTGATAATTCTTTTTATTTCATGGTGAATAATAGAGTTGATCCGGTATAAAACAATGTGGTCTAAGATGAGACATTTCACATTTGTAAATTTAATGGAAAGACAATTTAGACAAACTAATCATGGATTGGACCTAAATTAACCTGAACAATGTGCAAACGTAAACTTGCTTGGGGATTGTTAGAGAAAATGATTATCTGATGTCTAAGTTAGAGTCTTGTAATATGGAATTTATTATATGAGAAATTATTGTTTGATTGATGATGCTTTAGAGTTGAAAACCTATAAATGTAGCTGATTAACTTGCATTTATAACACATACACTTTGGGCAAGTGGAATCTAATGGCCTTGAGCCTGAGGTAAGCTAGTCAGTCATGGGCTGTAGACTTGTTACCAAGTGGTCATTGGGCCCAAATTGGTCTTTCGATAATGTACGCGGTGCAAAACCTTGAACTGAGCTCTACTGCAAGTCATCCAACCCAATTTAGCCGACATATGCATCTGACAGAAAGGATAAAGAACTATCGCAAATGCATGGGGTGAAATTCGAATTCAATATCTCAAAGTTGGCGTTCACAAGACTTAACCACTAGGTTAAGTACTGTACGTCTAAAGAGACGTCAATGAGTTGATAAACTTGTTAACCGCTCGTGAACGAACACGGTCAAAGCTAGTTCATATATAAATGAACGAGTCTGAGCAAAATTTTCAAGCTCGAATCATAAACAAGCTTACTTGAACAATGTAGTACTCGATTCTTTTAAGGCTCGTGAACAGCTCGTTCAAGTTCGTTAATAAGGTCGTTCGTAATCTTTAATGCTTCAAATTTATTTATTTGTTATTAAAATACTTTGAATTTTAAAATATATTTATTTATAGTACGTATCATTTAGATACCATACTTTGTATTGGTTATAAATTTGGAATAATATCATACTTTGTATTATACTTTCAAGTCTAATAAGAATTTCTTTTATAAAATATGGATGGTTTGTTAAGATAAATTTATAAAAATTCACATAAGTTCAGGTCTAATAAAAGCGAACTGAGTCCAAAAATAAATCAGTCCTATGCAACTGGTGACTAATTAGTTCATTGAAGTTGAATATATATCCCAAAAGCATAATAGGGTAAGAGGTGAATAGAAACATAAAGTCTAAATTTTCATATAACTCCTAAAATTAGACAAATTGCAAACTCTTAAATAAGACATCTAGTGCATTAAAATTACTTGTAAAGTGTAAACCTTTTGCCCTAAAGTTTTATTTTCATTGACAAATTCTGATTTCATAGAGATAGACTCAATGTTGCTCCACAGCTCTTTACTATCTGCAGTTGGATAAGCCCAAACATCATGAGAACATGTAATTGTTGATGCTTCAAGGCCCATTTATTTTATGCAACATAAGGCCCAATTTTTTATGGACTGCAACCTACACAATTTCTTTAATCTTGCAACGATGGGACAAATTACATACAATTTAGATTTTTTTATATACGTCCGGATGTATGATCAGAGGGTAATTTTATTTATTTTATGCTATCTCCATTTCTTCTTATTTACAACAAATTATTTTGCACCTATTTTAAGAAAAATATTTAAGGTTTAAACGTACAAATTAATTAACATAATTTAAAAACAAGCAACGAGATTAGAAGTTACCGGTGTTAAATTTTTAAAAATTAATTTGTTCGTTTACTCTGTTAAATTCGTTCCTCAAAAAGTGTGCAAAAATGTTTGTTGCAAATGAAAAAATGGAGGTAGTAGTTTTTTTAATGGATGTAGATACCTCAGGTCCGGGTAAAACTGGATATCCGGTTTTTCGGATCACTTTTTCCTAATCTGGATCCGGTCCGTATAATTCGGATATCCGATTTTTCTGATCACTTTTTTCGGATACAATGCTCCCGAAAGCACATAGAACAATTGTCGTCTCGCACGTCAGCGAGTCAGTTTTAACAACTAAAATGAATATATAAATATCAATATATTTTTTAATTTTAAAAATATAATGTATATATATTTTTATCATAAAATTAAATAAATATATACTCTGTGCATTCCACTCTAGTCTTGAAAATCTAGGAATTTCCGAAAGATTTCGATGAAGTTCCATTAAGTTTGCATTACGAGAGAACTGTACTACACAGTCTACAGAGTGAGTACAGATTGACAAAAATCAACATGAACATTTTGCAGAAAAACCTCATCACTAAAACCACCATTTCAAACATCATCTTCCCCTCAATTTCACTTCGTCTCAATCAATTTTTTCTCTCCACTTTCTACTCCACTTGGTCCACCAAATTCCACTCTAATGATCCACAACTTAAAGTGATTTCTCCTGTGAAAGAAATTGAGCAAAACCCAACTTCTGTTGATGGATTTGGGAACAAGAAATGGTCGAAACCAGCTGAAATTCCATTCCAAGTAAAGGTGGCTAATTGGGTGAATTTTGTTGGGATTATTAGAATGCCAATTCAATTCTGTACTTCAGTTGATGGAAAATCGTGGGCTGGTACTGTTATTTATCCGCAAAGGCATCCTTTCTCTGCTTTATCTTCTATGTGGTATATAATCAGTTTCAAAACCCCACCTTTGAGTTTTTTTTTTTTTTTTGTACGTTTTTTTCTCTTTTGTGGGTTGATTTTTAGTCCGCTTAATTGAAAATGTCTTGATTTTTATGGTGTTTAATTGAATTGGGTTATTTTCTATGGTATAAAATTGAATTGGATTGATTTTTATGTTGTTTGATTGAATTAGGTTGATTTTATGGAGCTTAATGGAATTGGGTTGATTTTTATGATATATCCGTATATGTCTTTTGGACCGAATTAATAGGTTGAAAATTTGTCTAAGCTGAACTTATCTAAATTAAACTAATTCTTGGATTCACAAGGAGTTGAGCCGAACTGAATTTGTTTGAACTAAACTGAATTGAAATTTCAGAAATAAAGTCCAAAAGAACAGGACCTAAGTAATACGAAGTATTGTGTTGAAATGGTGAGTGTTTGAGCTAGTTAGTTTAATAATCAGTCACTGCTGATTTGTAATGAACTATTCATGATTGATTTTTAGAGGGTGGTGATATCGATTAGCATTTGTAGACCTGTTCATAGACAACCTAGGAAAATAATGGATGAAGACAAGTTATGGCATTATATACCATAGTCATGATAGCGTGCCGTGCCGTGTATGATATTGCTTCTGGGGTTTCTATACATCAAAATAATAACTTGGCTTTGATGAGGATATTTGACCAAGAACTGTGGTTTTTACAAGGTGTTATCAATTTAGGGTCATTGCATCTTGAAGAGAGAATAGGGTTTTGTAAGAACTAGGGAATCAGTCAAAACTCGATATCGTTGGGAATCGGTAAACTTCTACTACCAGATGTATTACTGTTAGGCCTCGCAGTAGGTACGCCAAAATGCTGGTGCATGCCCAAATAATGCAGGTAAACTTACCTATTGAGATGGCCTTTAGGGAGTTAGGACTTAGGGTGGCTTTTGTATTGTATTACAGTTAATCAACCTTTGAGTGGAGGGATCAAGAAATTTATTAGAGTTCTGAAATGTCAGAGGAAAAATGATATGGAGCTTTCCCTGGTGCTTTAGGGACTGAATGGCAATGTTAATATGTGTTTTTTTTGTAGTTGCCTCATTTAAAAGCCTAGATGTTTCTTGTTGAATGCATTGAACTAGAATTTGGTGATGTTTAAGTGTTAAATATGCTCTATTAAAGTTCCTTTTTTGATTTGTTTGGATAAGGGAATATGGAGAGAAAGGAAGGCAGCGAAAGAAAAGTGAGCATGGTACTTTATTTGGATTAATATTTAGGAGAATGAAGGAGATGGAGAGGGAGGGATCCCTCTTTTATAAACTTTATCTCTTCAAATTTGGAGGGAAAATGGGCATCCATATTCCCCTCCCCCTCTCTTTCCTCTTCTTTCTTTCCCCTTCCTATCCTCTCTAACTTGCTATCCAAACTCACCATCGATGTTCAAATAAATGCTCGAGCCTTTTCAATCTTGTGGGGATTATTCCAGGGCTCTAGACTTCAAGCATTCTTAAGTTCACAATTGCTGGGCTGCTACTCTGGTCTATAATTAGCGTTGAAATAAATCAAAGAACTAATCAAGTTTTCAAGAACACTTGAAAAGAACTCAAAAGAATCACTCTTAAGAGTAAATTTTGGATATTTTAGAGATGAGAGTAAAAATTACTCCTTATCCTAACACCTAACTTATTTTACTTTCTATATCCTGCTTTAACTAGGATCCCTATAATATTTGAAGGTGACTTGGCCCACACTGCTGCTTGCCATCTGAAGGAAAATGAACAAGTATATGTAGCTGGACATTTCAGTCCAGATCTTTTGCCAATCAATTTGACTAATGACCAAGTGAAACTCCAGGTAATGTTATGCTTCTTTCTGTTAGACTGCAACAGTGCAACTGCAGTAATTGCAGTATATTTTGGTTGGTAG
The DNA here is from genome assembly GCA_951394345.1 of Salicornia ramosissima. Classification (NCBI taxonomy): domain Eukaryota; kingdom Viridiplantae; phylum Streptophyta; class Magnoliopsida; order Caryophyllales; family Amaranthaceae; genus Salicornia; species Salicornia ramosissima. Next base: position 7,213,278 of record OX596233.1, read on the forward strand.
TTAAATGCTATTATTGGATTTCTTTGTTAGTGTTTTAAATAGCCTAGAATTTACTAATGTGCTAAGTTGCCAATCATTACGTGGAAGTCTGCAAGTAATGAGGTTAAGATCAGCATTTGACACTTGGTAAAAATTGCAGCGTGTTTCTTATATCCCTTTTTGCCCTGGATGACAGGCCATTGTTTTGAAAGCTTGTGAACTGGTTTCATTTAAAACAAAATCAAGCTCTAGATTATGAAACAATTTATCCTTTAGTTGCAAGTTTGCTACCCAAACGCTGTATATGTATATAGGATACTAAAGTGGAAACTGATAAATTTTAATATGGTCCTTGCAATGAGTATAAAGGATTTATACTTCTCTCAAAACGTTGTCTATACTTTTGGACTTTCTTAATTAGTCTTCAACTCTTCGTTCTCACTGCACTTCCATAAGTTTATATTCCCCCTCTCATTCATTATAAATTTAAACTCCATCCTTCCTATTGTTTTGTGAATTAAGTAAATCTTCTGTCATTAAACATTATAAATTTTTGTACCCGTCATCTTTGAATTATTTGATTGAGGTTCTAATTTAGTGCACATCCTTTCCCTAAAGTTTTACGTATTTACTATTTATTTGTCCAAAGTTAAAAAAAAACTTTGACCTTATATTTGATTACTTTATAAGGCAAAATATTATATGTGAGATGTTGCTTGCTTAATTTCGATTGATATTTTTGAACTATCAAATTCTTATAATATTACTAGTATAAAACAAAAGATTTTTTGGTTAAATGAGTTTATTGGAGAGCGTGCAAAATCCAATTGGATAGAGCTATATAAAACGAAGGGAGTATAAGTTTTGAAAATTTCAAGTCTATTCTTTTTCTACCCTACTTGATGATGTTGTGTTAATTGATGAGAAAAAAAAATGCGTGGGAAATAAATCGGAATTATGGCAGCAAAACTTGGAATCTCGAGGCTTTAAACTTAACAGGACTAAAACAGAACTTTTGGAGTGCAAATTTAGCGAGACAAGAGGAAATGCGACGGGTGTGATCACTTTGGCTGGAAGGAGTATTCAAGGTTCTGAAATTTTCTGATATATAGGATTTATCCTCCGAAGGGGATGATGAAATGGAGGGAGATGTTGCTCATAGGATCAACTTGGGTTCGGTGAACTGGAATGGAGTTTCTGCTTTTCTATGAGACAATGGTATGTGACTTAGATTGAAGTAACTTTTTACTAGACAATTGTTGGCCGACATTGATATATAGTGCAGAATCTTAAGCTCTAAAGTATTGTCATGTTCACAAGATGTATGTGACAGAAATGCGTGTGGTGTGTTGGATGTGTCATGTGTGGACATACAATAAAGGATAGGATAAGGAACAAGGTTATTAGTAAAAAGTTAAGAGTTACTTCCATATTGGAGAAAATGAGGAAGAATCGACTAAGATGGTTTGATCATGTAAGGAGAGAATAATGCATTGAAAGAGGCTTGAAGGATTGCAAAACGTAGACAAGATGAGGCATAGGAAAAGACCAAAACAAACTTGGAGGAGAGTGGTTATAAATCACCCAGTCAACTTACTAGTAAGCAATAGGAGCTAATTGATGCTATCAACTACTGAGTAGTGAGTGGTATGCTGTATTTTGTTATTAACCAATCATGCTGCTTCTAGTCAATCTTGCTTAATTGGCCGTAATTATATTTGTCTCCTTATATACTCTCTCTATTCCTAATTCCTAAATTCATTTGATCCAAAATTCTTGTGTTCTACAACCGGAATCCCATATTAAAGTTCATTTTATAACAATAATACAATCCTATAAGTTAATTTGTAATATTTGTACAATATGTTATGCCGCTTTCCAATATCAATGCAATTTAGTGACATTTAACCAAAATTTTAGGCGTGTGAAGGTTTTAAAAAGAATTAAAGTGTGACCTGTCTGTATGATTCAAATGGCTGGATAAAGAAATCTCCATCATTTTTTTTCTTCTGTTTTGTAGGAAAATGACAAATTTTGAAATTTGATTTTTTTTTTCTTTTGGAAAAGATGGAGTATCCAAAATAGGCATTGAAAGTTTTATGACTTATATGAGGTGTTAGGATTAGGTTTGAGCTGGAAAAGCATCATTGCAATGTTTTTGAATTTTTGAAGCTTATATATATAGATCACGGTCTCCATCAAAGAAAGTGGCAACTGAGAAGAAGAATTTAGTTCTTTTCTTCTTCTTTTTTATATACGAAGTATATATTTTTTAATTTTTGTAAAATATCTTCATTAATTGTGACATGCAACCGAATTTGCTATATATAATTCTTTTTATGTCAAAAAATAATTACCGCATTGTCAAAAAATAGGATCATATTCTTTTCCCATCAGATGGATGTCCTTGCTATTCTTTATCTAACTTAACCAATTAAAATGTCTTAGGTTATGGTTCACGATGTTTGTTACGTTCGACATTTCTCTGGTGCGAGGAATTATTTCCGCAGATCATAGCCAATTACTGTACGAGTGAATGTGCCTAGTTATACTGGTAAATCATGTCTCAATTATATGCATCTCTTTACTTTTTCTGTTAATGGAACCTTGACCTACAAAACTACAATTAGGTCATGAATAAAATGGTGTTTGGCTCATAACTAATCACTTTTTCCTTGTTGTTTTCACAGGTTACCCAACACCCCACTAAACTTGTTTTTGTTGGTACAAACCAGCCAGGCCACCGTGTGGCGAGAAACTGTCCTGAAACCCGATGAAAATATCTTAAAACAGCAAAATCTTTTACCATACTGAATTACTGATCCAAAAACCCTAAGATATGAGACTCGGGTTATAAATGGCCGACTTATGTAATGTCGTCTGATTAGTGAATCATCATAAAACATAGTGAAAGCGGTTTGAGAATAATTTAGTCGGGTTATGTCCGAGTTAAGCAATGTTGTCTGATTAATTTATTTATGATTGTAAAACATCATGAAAAAACCGTGTGCAATTTTGTAAATACGAAATGGATGTGATTTTTTTTTTTTTTTTTGTGTGTCAAATTTTGTACATATGGAATGGACGTGTTTAGTTTGTGTCCTTTACTCCAAGGCCAAGTAATGAAGTTGATTGTGATTCTTGGATTGTGATATTAAGTCTTAAATTTGGAATGTGTGATCAATTTCAGGGACAAGTAATTCACTTTCTACAAAATATCTGAAAATTTGTTGAAGTTTGAGCATTTTTTTCACAATCTGCTACCTCTGTCCCAAATTACTTGCTACATTCTCTTTTTCACATCTCTCAATACATAACTTTAAATTAAAATATCTTAAACCACGCATAATAAAAAAATTATAGAAATTATATATTTGTAAAGTACATGTTGAGACGAATCAAATCAGATCAATCATGACTATATTTTTCTTTATGTACATAAAATTATAAACGGTCAAAGTTTGCAAATGAACATTATCATTTTTCAGAATGTAGCAAGTAATTTTGGACGGAGGGAGTATTTGTTATCACCGATTTGAAAGGGTAGTTGAGAGTTGAGACTTCAATCCACCTTTTTGTGTGTGTATGTGTGTACGCGTTGATTCTAATTGAGGTATAATTCTTAGTTGTTAAGTCTTGTGAACTTCAACATGTTTTGAGTTTGAATTTCATTCTACGTATTTGTGAGGATTCTTTATTTTTTTTCCTTTTAAATGCATGTGTCGGCCAAATTGGATCAGATAACATACAGTAGGGTCCGGTTTAAAGCCTAATGCCACCGTCATTATCAAATTTTTATTTTTTTTTATTTATTCCAATTCGTGTTGATTGAGATGAGCAAAATAAAGAGGATAGATAAGGCAAGATAGCTAGAGTACACCATGTAGGTTTTACAATCATGTGTCGACATTCATTATCTAATCATTTTTTTTTTTTTTTGTTTTTTTGGCCATTATGTAATCAATTGTTGAGCTGTCTTCTCAATAAACCTCATACACATTTTGAAAAATGATTTTTTTTTTTTTAGAAAAAAGATTTTTTACAACCATTAGGGCTATTTACTGTCATTAGGGCTCTATATAAGTAGTTCAAAAATGGAGAGAATAAGGAATACTTTATTTATTTATTACACTAATTTGACGTCGTTTTGTTATGGTTAGGTATTTATATAATCCTAATATCTTCTTAGATAATGTTCCACTAATATAATTTTCTAATAAACTATTAATAATATTCTATCATATCCTATTAATATGGAAAACATATCATACACCTGATTTTTTTCCCTAACTACCATGTCTTATCTTCCTAACAAAACACCCCTTATATGTAAAAAAAAATGTAAAGAGAAAATCTCATCATATTTAAAAAAAAATTGATATATGCTCAAAACAGAAAGAAAATTTAAATAAAAATTTTATTATGTTGATTGTTGTGTTGCTTTGTCTTATTTTTCCAAATTGTTTCCACATATAGTATTGAATTAAATTCTTATACATAGTCATGTTTAACATCATCCTAAAAAACATAACTAACATTATCCAACAATTAAAAATGTATGTAAAAAGGCATATATTGTAGACGGAAAGATAATTTTTTAATTGGTAAGAAAATCCCGTTTTTTTGAATATATACATAGTGTATGGGAAAAGAAAATGCAACTAACAAAGTTTTAACTACATTCCGATATTGCTAGGATTCAACTTAAATAAGCTTTATGTGCTTATTTTCAGAAAATTCAGCTCAGATCAAACCAAATCAGATCAGACCAAAAGAGTTCCGATCAAATCAGAAAAATTAAAACTATAATAATAACTACAATCAGACCAAATTAGATCAAAAAATTTCAGACAAATCAAACCCACCCCTAATTACCTTGGACGGAAAGAGTCTTCAACAAAAGCCATTTATTTTAAATTATTTTGGTTGAATAAAATAGAAGATTCCTGAGCATTCGATACCCAAGTTGACCCATAAAACGTGGTCCAAACTTCATTCCAACTCTAAAGATTTTTCCATTGTAGAATCTCTTACAAAGAAAAAAATAAATAAAATTAGAAACTCAAAACAATATTCGTTTACAACTTCCACAGTTCCACTTTGCCATTAATACACATGGCAATTTGGCATATTATTACTTTCTCTCTCTAAATAAATACTCAACTTTCCTTTTTTATCAGTCCGAAAATAAATACTTCTTACTTTGATTATATGATCTACTCATAAAATCACATTTATAAACTCAAAATAAATAATTCATTATTACTTTTAATTATATGACCTAGTTATAAAATCTTTTATACCTCAATCTTACTTGTATTAAAACCACTTTGATTAATTTTTTCATATATACACCCATTACCAAAATGCGTGTAAAATGACTTGTTGCCTTTAATATGTTACGAAGCAAGAATCTTAAAAATGACCCAAGATCTTTACCGAGCAATAAAAAAGGAAGAGAGCCAGAGAGGGAGTGCTATTCATTTTCTTCCTCTACCATTTTTCCTCTGAATTTTAAAGTATTTTTCTTCAACTGTCATATGTACAATGTACTTTATTGACCAATTTGAGTTTTTATAATTTTTTTTTTTTATAATTTTTTTTAAAAAGTTGTGTACGAATACATATATATACACACATATACACACTAGTCTTTCATTTCCCTTAATTTTACGGCATCAAATACTTGTCATAAGTTTTTGTTTTGTGGGTTTTTTTTTTTTTTTTCTTTCTGTCCAGAAGTAGAAGAAAAGTTATAAAAAAAGGCTCGGAAATTAGCGCAAAAGCGGGAAAAAAGGAGGTAAAGAATTGATTCCATTCCACGAAAGTTGCCCATTTTTTCCTTGCACTTAAGGTTCAAGTTTTAATTTTTGGTTTGATTCTATAATACCCAGATCGTGAATTTTTGTGGGGTTGTCTTGTTTTTATTGGATTTTGTGTTTTTCCATTCTTCGAAATCATCGATCCGATCTTCCCCAGGTACTTGTTGATCTGTTTGTGTTGAGATTTTTGTAAATTTGTTTGAAATGGTTGATCTTAGCTTTTGCATGGTGAATTTTGTGTGTGTGTGTTTATTGTAGATTCAATTTTGTTTGTTGCTGAAAATATTGATCAAATAATTGATTGGAGTTGTAAAATTTTGTTCATTTGGTGATGAAATTGTGTAGGAAAAAATTTTCATCAGTTTGATTATGGACTATGATGGATTGTGATACTTCATTTGGATTGCAATGTCTTATGATTTCTTCAGCTGTATATGATTAATGTTGAAGCAGAAATCTATATAAAATTTTAATGGATATCCTTACATTACTACTATCTTAATCATTTGTAGATTTTGCTTCACTTGCTGAAATGCTGAATCAATGCTCTGTGACTTTGCACAATTTTCAATTATGGGATATACTACCTCCGTTTCTTTTTAATTGCAACAATTTGACATCAAACTAGAGAGGTAAAATGTCTAATCATTGTAAAACTCTAAATGACATAGAGAGTCCTTGAACAATTTGTATTAGCTATTTTACACCTCAAAAGTATTAGTAGGTTGACTTGATAAGTTTTCCTTTATGGCAGTATATATTTCAATTGCATGAGGAGCAAACATACTAATATAGTAATATATCATTAGTTGATAACTTCATTCTGACAGTTCATGAAATGATTGTATAGTTCTTTATGAATTTAGTGTCCTGATTAAAAAAATATATCTATATATTGGTTTTTTGCAGTTTTGTTTTTCATTATCTAGTAGACCCAGGGTCCCTGGGGCATCTGGGTTTTGTCAAAATGGAATATGACAGTCATAGTTGGATCTGGGATGGAGTTTGCTATTACCCGCACGTATTTGGAGGAGTAATGATCACAGCTGCTCTATTTGGTCTGTCAACAAGCTACTTTGGCGGGATTGGAGTTCATTATCTACCTTATCTTTGTCCTGGTTTTGGTATTTTGAAAAAGCGATCCCATGAAAAAAAGCGTGTCAGAGTATACATGGACGGTTGCTTTGATTTGATGCATTACGGTCATGCAAATGCACTGAGGCAAGCTAAGGCTCTAGGAGATGAATTGATTGTTGGGGTAATAAGTGATGAAGAAATTGTAGCTAACAAAGGTCCTCCAGTGTTGTCTATGGACGAAAGGTAATTATGAATGCTTTGTTTATCATTTGCTAAATTGCTATTGTTAATGGTCAATATATTGGTTTGCCATAGCTGTTATTATTCCATTTAACTAGAAGTGCAAAAATATAAAGAAAACGAGTTTAAATACAATTCTTAAAAGTAAGTTGTCCAACAATTTAAAGATAATAATTTATCCATGAATAACCGATGCTATTACACGTAGCTCTCTTAAGGATTATGAGTGATCAAACTCATGATCTCTTTCGATTTCATTCCTCTTATAGTATTTTTGCATCAGGTGGCTTTCTATTAGCTCGTCTTATTCCAAAGCTGATGTGATAATAGACTTGCATACAAAATCTTTTCTTGAAATTTCTTGTATTGATTGTTATGACACGTAGTTTATCATTATGACTTATTTGTCTCATGCATTTAGTTTCTCAAGCTGCATTCAGCTGTTACTTATTGCTGCTATAGAGCTCTTAATTAAATCAATTTTTCAGGCTGGCACTGGTTGGTGGATTGAAATGGGTCAATGAAGTCATCCCTAATGCTCCCTATGAAATCACGGAACAATTCATGAAAACTCTCTTTAAAGAGTACAATATTGACTACATCATACATGGTGATGACCCTTGTTTACTTCCAGATGGTTCTGATGCTTATGCATTGGCTAAGAAAGCAGGTCGCTACAAGCAGATCAAACGTACAGAAGGGGTTTCAAGCACAGACATTGTAGGTATTATTTCTTCGATTATTTCTGAACATAAAAGCCTAAGTCTTGTTTTGGGGTGTTATCTACTATGGAATGTATACAGTGGATTAGCTGCACTCATGCAATTTGATGTGCTCAAAACTCTCTATTTTGAGCGATTGGGAGGAACCAAAGATGGAAGTGATCAGCTCATACAGAGACTAGATTCAATGTTTTTTTTTTTTGTTGTTGTACTAAAGCTGGTTTTATTGTATGGCATGTTTTACTTTTTTGTAGGAAGGATATTAACTGTTCGTGGTAAAAGTGTTCACAAAGATGGTGATGATCCAATTCCACAGGAAGAGTCTTGTGCTTTAAAGAAGCCCGGAGCTGGTCATTTGTCTCATTTTCTGCCCACATCAAGGCGCATTGTGCAGTTCTCAAATGCGAAGGTATCTAACAATAGCATAGTATTTAATTTTCCTTTTTTTCCATCATAATTTAATTAATGCATCAGTTAGATATTGCCTTTGTATAGAATAATATCTAAAAGCAAAAACAAAGGGGAGAGTTGATGTCAAGTGGAAAGGTTTGTAATATTAACCAATGCACAAAAGAAAATAGAAGATTAGGTATTTCGTCACATAACATTAATGGCCTAAGTTTTGCCTACCTTCAAAGTCATAAAATCTCTTCTGTTTTATTATATACTTCTCTGCGAAACTCTGCAGACATGCAGAAAAAAAAACTAAGCAAGTTACAGTCTATAGCAAAAATATTGCCATGATTAAAGAGAGCAAGTTTCTGATATGCGAGCTACATGTAAATATGTAATGCCAATTATGGACATAGCTTTTCTTAAAATGTATTTTTTCTTATCCTTCCGGAACCCGCCATATACTTGCAACTGCAATCTCATTAAGGGAAAAGATTTATAGATAATTTAATACCTTTACATAATTGTAGTGACTAATGAGCTAGTATGTATAAGTTGCCAAACAAATTGATCAGCTCTTCAGGTGCAGAATAAGTTGTACACTTCTTTCTTATTGCATTCCAAAACAAGGAAAAAAAGAAAAGAAAATGAGAAGTACTTTATAACTTTGTCTATAGCCGAGATTCTCATTTGGTTTATCCTTGCAGGCACCTGGACCAAATGCTCGTGTTGTATATATTGATGGAGCATTTGATCTTTTCCATGCTGGACATGTTGAGGTAAAATAGGAAGAATCCTAATTTCAGCATTCTTGTGTTGTCCATCTTCATATGAACCGTGTTTATTGAAACTATCTAATAAATGCTGAGTTTTGAAAAAATTACCTAATATCAAGACTCATTTTTGGTAGCGCTACTAATTGACTGGGTACCATTAACAATTCCATCAATTGGTATTGCTACACTGCTACCTAAACAAACAAAAAACTTGGATATTAGTTGGTCTCATCAATTGACGGTATCCATCAATTGACGGAATTGGTAGTGCTACTAAAACAAAATCTTAATTGACTGGGTACACTAGTTTTTTTTTTTTAATAAAAAAATTATGAGGTAGTGTTTTTTTTTTCAAAACTTGACAATTTATTAGGTACTTTTTGACAAATTATCCTTATTAGGATGGATAATATAATACAAGTACATGATTACCTTTTAGATTCCAATGCTAGAAAATTAAAGAAGCAGTTCCATAACATACGAATTTCGGTGCCTGAATATGGGCACTGTAAACTACTTTAATTCCGTGTCGTCTATCATATAAGATGACATGAAAAAAGGGCAGCATATGCTATGTCATTTTAGTGTCTAGTTTGTTTGTTTCGTATTATGCTACTCAGTGTGGTCGAATTATATGGGTACAGCTTTGATTAATAATTGGGACTTGGGAGACAGCTCACTGCTACATGTTCTATTGTTTGTTTGCTGTTTTGTAGTTGGATGCTCATGGCAACCTCATTTTCTGTCTTTTCATGCTATTTTTTCTGGATTTTTTCAATGTGCTTTACAATTGCAAGCTCTTAGTGTTAATTCTCATGCTTGGACAGATACTTAGAGCTGCTCGACAGCTTGGAGATTTTGTACTTGTTGGCATTTACTCAGACCAAACTGTGAGGTATCTTTTTTTTAAAAAAAAAAAATCCCAACTAATTATTATATGCATTTTAATTGCAATTGGATTCAGATGCAGTTATGTTTAATCCTTTTGGAATAGCTGTTATTAGATATAATGGGATTTGTTTGGAGATGAGCTGAACTAAAAAACAGTTTGTTCTGTTTGAAATATTTGCTTCACTGGTGGAACTTCTCTCTGGGGTTGGTAATTGCTCTATGATATCGTCAGGAGTAATTACTTTTTTATTCAAAGAATAGTCACAAGATATACCATAAAGTGTCTACTCGGGTCTGGGTGTCAAGTGTCCGATTCGGTTAATGTGAGAAAAAGTTACAAGTTTTTAGTTAAAAATAAAGTACCCAAGTATCTTGGTAAATGCCTTCACTTCCTGTCTTCCATGATGTAAAATTGATTGAATACAGTCTAAGTTTCTAATAATTATGAATCTAAAAATAGAAAACTCCTGCTGTAGAATCTATGGGTGAATGACTTTCCGCACTGAGATGATTATTAGTATTACAGAAAACATTGACGAAGGATAATCCTAACCTTAAAATGTAATTTAGGCCATCAATAAGATTTGCTGATGGTAGCAAAGAGAATTTCAACTTTTATGAGATAAGTAGGAACAAGAAAACAGAAAGCGCAGGTTAGCATTTTTGGCAGAATAATTACTTTATCTGATTCCGAAAGAAAACTTGATTATCATCTAATTATGTATGCTTGTTATTCCTTCCTTTAAAAAAAAAAATGCTTGTTATCCTTTGTTTTCCTTCTTGCTTACATAGATAAAACACTTGTTTTTCCTTATTATGACTGATTTTCAGAATATAACCAAGTATTATTCCTTGCAGTGAAATTCGAGGTCCAGGGTACCCGTTGATGAACTTACATGAACGCAGTCTCAGTGTATTGGGTTGTCGTTATGTTGATGAAATTATCATGGGTGCTCCATGGGAAGTCACTAATGACATGGTTTGTCTTCACTTTTTCTTTTTCTTTTTTGTTTAATTATTTCAGTTTTTGAGAAACTTAGGCCATGTTGAACTGAAGTGAATTAATCTAAATCCTAGACTTAGGAGGATCTGAACTGAATCGAACTTGTCTAAACTGAATTGAGTTGCAATTTCAGAATACTAGTCCAAGAACAGGACCTTGTTCTGTTTGGATCTTAAATTTGGATTTTTGAAATTTTAATTTTATGATTTGCTATTAGCTACCTTTTTTGTATGTTTTTAGTGGTTTTACCGTTTTGTCCTTCTAATTCATATGGATCCTACGAAGTGCAATAGGACTTTCCAGGGAAAGGGGGAAAGAAAGCAATGATCTTTATTAAAGAGCAAAGCAAAACGGATAAACCTTAATTAGTATATCCCCATTTCGAGAATTTGATGTTTGGATAGCAAGATAGAAGGGGACAAAGGGGGAAAGAAAGCAATGATCTTTATTAAAGAGCGAAGCAAAATGGATCCTCCCTTTACCTCCTCCAACCTCTTATCCAAAGGAACTTCTGTTCCCTTTCCCTTCCATTTCTCTCCATTTCATCTTATGTCTTATCCAAACAATTTGTTAGGTTTCCTTAGCATTAGAATAGATAAAAATCTTGAAACAGTGAACACAGTTTCGAATATTGATGGAGATCAGTGATATCATTGTGTAAGACTCAATATTGATTAGCCACTACTGATAATATGTGACTGGCATATAATAAAGTTCATGTAGCATTACAGACTGATATTACTCATTGGTGGTCTCTGATGGTTCGTATAATCTTAACCTTACCTGGTATAAGTATGCTAACTGAGTCCTTTCGTTGCAATGGCAAGCAGATAAAGACCTTCAATATTTGTTTAATCGTACATGGAACTGTATCGGAGGCTAATCCTCTAGTAAGTGTAAGTTCTCAGCTCGCTATTCATGACTCTTTCCAGAACTTTCATTACAAGGCAAAACAGAAACATGAGCCTGAGATTTATGAATTTCTTGTATAATTCAGGGAGATGCTGATCCTTATAGGGTGCCGAAAAGTATGGGAATTTTCAGGATGATCGACAGCCCCAAAAACATAACTACTTCCTCTGTGGCTCAAAGAATCATCACCAACCATGAAGTCTACACAGTAAGATATTACTCGTACTTAGTTAAGCAAGTCTCCTCTAACGGTTTGATGGTAAAACATTTTGCTAAAAAATTGTAACATTTTAGCATAATACAATAACTTTTTATATAAAGCTTAACTAATTACAAAATTATGGTAAAAAGTTGTAGTTTTTTTGCAAGTCTGTCTCACAAGAGATTGTGTGTACTCCCCCTTAAAAATCAAATCCCAATATAATTTCTTCTATTTGTGCAGAAACGAAATGCTAAGAAGGTGGCAAGTGAGAAGAAATACTACGAAGAGAAGACTTATATTTCAGGGGACTGATTGTCCACAATATTCATTAGGCATATCCCCCAATCGATGTGAGCCTCCCCAGAACAGGCTTAGAGATACATGTATATTTATTGCAGATAGATACTCGTGGATGGTCTCGATGCTAATAGTAAGGGAGGGAAAAGCTAGCTGAGACGTTGATTGAATCCGTGCTCCTCCAGTTATCAACCTCTCTACTTTTTCCTTGTTCCCTTAATCGTCAATAGTAATGCAGTGCATCCTCAACTATCAATTAGCAGAATATCCGGCTCGCACTTGTATTAGAGTCATCAAGGTCCAAACTGCAAGGGCAAGTTTTGTTGCAGTGTTTTTTTTTTTTCTTTTTTTTTTTTTAGGAAAAAAATCCTTCCCCCTGATGATACCATGGAATTTAGGAAAATATAATTTGTACTTCATTTCCTTGTTTCTTTTTGGGTGTTTGACACACCCTTTGATGCCCTATGTAGGAGTAGTGTATTTGCATAGTTTGTCTTTCATGATTCATTCTTTTAAGCCCCTCTTTCTGGAGGATGGAAAATATGTTCAAATTGACAACTTATTGTTTTGATGCTATTTTTTCTCTCTTATCCAAATATATGTATGAAGTCCAGAGCAAAACAGATGTTCTGCTTCTGTCTTTCAGTGTGCAACTGTTAAACTACATCAGATGGTAGACCAGAAAGATGAATGCTAGGGTATAGGGAATTAGAGATGACAATTTCGTCTTGCTCCGACTCTACTCCGATCAAATATGCAAGAAAAGATCCGTTTTGAATTCAAAAAACAAAAATCCGCATCCAATCTTGTCTAACAAAATCCGACTAATGTCTGGTCAGGGTCGTATTATGATTCGACTTCGTACCATTGTCATTCCTAGATGACAATCTTGTCCAGATTCGATCCTAGTACAATTTGATTGCGAGAAGAAAAAAAAAATTGATTTGAATCCGAAATATAAAAATTCACTCCCAACTCCATCTAAAAAATTTCTACTATTTTGACGATGCATAATTCTATTCAAGTCCAACTCATTACCATTCGATGAACACTTATTCTTGTGACTGACTATTTGATTGGAATAGAATATAACATCCTTGAGGTGACTAATTTTTGGAAACTGATTTTCGCACCCCAAAAATTGATTTCCGCAATCACCATCTGTTTTTGTAGTATCATGTCAAAAATGTCTTTCCTTTTCTTTTTTTTTTTTTTTTTTGAAAAGGAATAACAATCCTTTTCTTTAAGAGTATATTTTTAAAAATAAAGAAATAAAAACTATGTTTTTTGTATTTTTTTTTTTTTTGGCAGCATGCAAGAATCCAAACCAACCAAAAAAAAAAAAAAAACTATGGTTAAGGAAGCTATTAGCTCATTGGCTGATAGCGGGTTACGCTTATGTTTACTTCAGCTTATTTAAGCAATTATTTGTTGATTAAAAAAATAGATCAAATCAAACCAGATCTTATTTGCTTTTATTTATTACTAAAATAACTTTGAACTAAATTTTTTTTAAAAATTACACAATTTCTTGTGCATTTACTATTTTGGGAGAAAACTAGAAATAATGAAGTATAGCGATGCCTTGTTTGATTTCTCTGAACTGGTTTAATCCAATTGAGGTTAGATTAAACCAGTTCAAAGAAAAATCATATCATATTAAACCAACTAAACACATCCTATTAATCCATACAACTTAATAATCTTTTGCAACGGGAGGGAACTTGGAGAATCCTCATGCAAGGATGAAAATTAAAAAATCATGCAATGGCTAAGAAGGGTAGAAGATTATAAACCAACTGATCATTTTTCAACAACATTCTTCAGTGATTTTCAGTGTTGCCCTATATTTTGTGCCTAGGTGCGCTATGATCATTTGTTTCCTTTGCCTTCCAAGTAAACATCCGGCAGCATAAGGAGCTGAATCATATCATAGATTTATATATATATACTTGAATAAAATTGTAACTCCTTCAAATTTTACAATCAACTAGGACATGAGCATAAGTTTGTTTTAAAAATTAAATAAAAAACTTCCTTCAACTCAGATAGGCCATGCTCGATCTTCAGGATCATCAACGCTAGATAAAAAAAACAATCATCCAAAAGTTCTTTGTACTCTGGTGAACAAGTAACAGCAAAAGATCCACCACCCAGATAACATAGCCCAAGTCTTCTAGCACCTAAAATTCAACCTAAATTGCTAATCGGCAGTATCTATTTATCTAAGCCATCCAATTGGAGTAGTAGTATTCTGCAGAGGTAGTGGAATCATGCAATGATGGTGTGGTTGCCATTGATGTTGCAAGCCTTCGCTAAGTCTAGAAAGGTTACTGTTTTCGCTCATTTGTTCAAGTCTAACATTTCCCGCATCGAAATCCTCAACTTCCATCATTGATTCCTCTGTTTCTTCAGTGTCCATTGATTCTGCTACTTCTGTTTGAGACGCAGGATTCTCTGGAACTGGGTTGTGCGTCTGAGATGGGACCCAAGGGATCATTGCCTTGCATTTAGTCTCCTCAGTGTTACTATCATTTTCCATGGCTTCACCCTCCTCTTTAGATCTACCGGGCTGTATGTAGGTTTCCCAAAAGGTCTCATCTGCAAAGGGATTTGAATTAGCATCTCAGATGTGCTATAACTTATAATCATTAGTACCACCAATAACTATAAACAGAAACACAAGATGTTCGGATTTTATTGCATTGAAAAAAAAAAGAAAAACGGTTGCTTGAGACTAGTAGTAGAAGCATAGGTAGCATCGTAGAGCATTCAGAAAGCTAATAGTTAAACTTACTAAAATGTTAAAGCAATCGTCATAGCATCAAGGTGTACAAAACCTTTGGCTACTTAAATCAAAACTCGACACACCATAAATTTAAACCACAAGTTAAACCAAAAAAAAATATACCAAATCCAAAACTAAAAGTAAAACCACCAAGTACCAAGACATAATTTCATCTAAGGCTCTAAGCAATAAGCCTATGCTTTGTTTATTGCAAACAACATATTACAACCATCATTAATCCATGGGACCATTTGTTTATCCTAGAAAATGCAGTCTCCAACTTTTCTTGATCCTAATTTTTGTTTATCCTGATAATATAAACGTGAAAAAGAACGGCAACAACCATCTGCCAGTAGACCATTATGGATCATTGGATCCTATCATACTACTTCAAGCAGCGTTTTTACTTACGGTACAAACATATCAAAGTTATTTCTTGGGATGAAACTGTATCAACAAAAATCAACATATAATGGCATAGAAAAAAGGGGCCTGAGCAAGATTAAAGTATCAATATTTCCAAAGCAACAAATGAATTTAAAAAATTAATAGTTGTCTAACAAAAGAGCAATATAAAAACTGAGATAAGAAATTTAGGACTCACTTTTAAAGCTGGATATCAAATCTGGATCAACTGAAAAGTTTCCTTGCGGATGGATAGAGGGGTTATTCATAGGTTTGAACAGAACAATGGCTTTCTCATCATTCTCAGGAACAGATGGCAACTCCTCAATAATGACTGGCTTTGAATGGCCTACTAAAACATTGGAGTATGTGCTTTCAAGCATTGGTTGCTCATGCCCCAGCTGAAAATCTACTTCATCCTCCTCAATTATTGGCGGCAACTCAGCATCCTAAACCGAATGTCAATCGTCAGAAACTTTCAAACCTTCAAACAAATGACAGAAAGTCCCAAACTAACTACCATCTAAATTCTTAACAGCTATAACAATCAAACCTTCAACTTAATTTGCTGATTGCACCATTAATTTCAGGAAACTAAATTGAACAAAAACCTAATTAGAACTTCACCAAAATCAAAACTTAAAAGAGTCCAAACCAAACAACAATTTGATAATCATAATCATAAAAAATCCTCTTTAATAGTTGGATATAATGCTAAATTACTGACCAATTATCAACTAGCTAACACCGGGATTAAAAATGCAAACTATCACTATGAGCGAAACAAGCACTGAGAAAACCAACAAAAACAATTTTATATCAGTCAAGCTCCTTAAGTAATGGCAATTTAGTAGTACAGTTCAGTTGTAAGCTCCAAAAGACCCCCTTTTTTTTTACTAATCTTTATCTCCCGCGTTTTCCAAGAATCTTCACTCACGTTAGATGCAAAAATCAGCGCAAATTCCAACAACAATTAGGCATAATCAGAAACTACAAAAATAAAAAAACTGACAAATTTTCCTCAATCGAGAAAAAACAAAGCCCTAAGAGAGAGAAAATCAAGAATGCAATCAATTAAAACACAGTGAGTGAGAAAAGTAGAGAAAAAAAAAGGTTACCAAACGACGGATTTTACGAGCAGGAGCAGAGAGAGAAAAATCGGAGAAATCTTCATTAACTTCCTCCAAATCTTTCCTTTTAAGCTTGAATCCAACGTAATCCTCCATCTTATAACGCAGTTACTTCTCCAAAATTCAATCAAAAAGAGAAAATTTGTAGGAGTAGTAGAAGAACCCTAATTATGATGCTAAATTAAAATTAAAAAAAAAATCAGAGGGAGAGTAATAGTGATCACAAAATTGAGGAGAAGAATGACGGGAAAACGATGAGTAGTAATTAATGGAATTGAGTACGATCAAGTGTTTAACTTTATTTATTGAGATAGAAGTTTCGGTTGAAGTCTAGACTTTTCCGGAGGAAAAAATACCGGGAAATAAATACACATATTCTCCGATTCTCGGATTCTCCTGTATCTTTTTTTCAGGGTTTTCTATTTCATTTGTGAATTGTTAAAGAGCTCTTTAGATAATTTTGTCATTGCTTTAAAAAACCAATTATTCTCCTCTAATTTTATATCAAGATTAATTATAAAATGTACATAGCATGTAATGGACCTTAAAATCATGAACTAATATGATTAAGCATTAAAAATAATTTATTAAACATGAAATTAAAAAAAAAAAAAGATATAGACCATGCGCCTTGATATATATTGTGTTTTTTTTTTCGCTGTCCGACACACGCACATTTTGTCAAGGGCAAAATTGTCCAAATACAGGCATTAGTAAATAAATTGGGGGTTGTGTTTAACATCACTCTTTTTTTTACTAGTATTATGTGTTTTTTTATTTTCTAAGGTTTACTCATTCTCATACATTCATCACATTAGTCAATCTTAAGTTCTTAATCCGATTTGCATCCTCTCTGACGATGTTAGATGAGAGACTAAGAGTAATTATCTACATTAGTTAAGTTTAAATGCATAATTTAAAAAAGGAAAAATAAAATAAGATGGAATTAGGCCCTGTTTTTTTGGACTAAATTTTGATGAACTGAACATAACTGAAATTTTAATTTTTTATATTTCCATTTTTAAATTTTTTTATTTATAATTTTTTAAAATTTGAATATTTTTAATTTATATTATAATTTTTTAATTTGAATATTTTTTATTTTAAATTTTACTTTTTATTTATTTTCTAATTTTAATGTTTTTATATATTTTTTTATTTTTATAATTTTATTTGTGTTCTCAATTCACCTCGATTTGCGCTCATTAATACGTGTGTCAAAACATTATCATATCAAGGTTTTACGAGTCATTTTAACCCATAAAAGTCTGATTTGAGGTTGAAATTAGGAAAAAAAAACGATCTGATTAACCCCGATGTGCATTCCTGATTTACTGAAATTTTCGCACATTAATCTATGTGCCAAAAAAATTGTCCTCTCAAGGTTTTACGGGTCATTTTAACCCTTAAGGGACAGATTTGGTGTAATGACCCTATTTTGGCAACGTTGTTTTCGGAGAAAACAACAATACGAGTCGTCAAAACCAAATACTTTCATTAATACAATAAAGAATCACAGCGGAAGTTCTAAACTTAATCATTTTATGAATTAAACTTTGAAGCTATTCCAAAAACAATGGAATTGATAAGTTCTTTATTACAACTCAAAACGACTAAAATAAATTAATAACAAGAAAACAAAAAATAAAACAGGAGCCTAATCAGCTCGCCACACACTCAACCCACAACTAATCTCTATTCTGGATACCTGCAAAATAAAATTGGGGGCGGTCCACCGTCAGTGGCGAGTAACTAGACTGTTCCACTTAGCAGTGGAACCAAACAACATAAAACATTAAATCAAATAGAAAGCACTAATCAACCCAAACGTAAGAGGCAATATCCAATATCAAAATTATACAACAGAGATTACAACAGCGGAAGACTTCATCAATGACAAGTACAAATACGCAATTCTTAAATATAACATTAGATTCATTAAACAACAGCATCCATAAGTATTAAACGACACGACCGAAGTCGATACAACAAGTAATATCCCCGACATAATTCATCACTGATGAACCGATACGACACGGCACAAGGCCGATACAACAAGCAAGTCTCCGACACGATTCATCACAGATGAACCGATACGACACGGCGCAAGGCCGATACAACAAACAATTCCCCGATACGGCGCAAGGCCGATACAACAAACAAGTCCCCGACACGATTCATCACAGATGAATCGATACACGCACGGTCTTCAACCGCTCGACACGACTCGACTCGACAAGACTTAAAAACGACTAATAAATCATCAAACAAGTTCACATTCACACAGCAACATACTCACGCATAAACCCATAACAACATTATTCAATAAATCTTCAATCCAACTTTCAACAACCAAAATCAACCAAATTGACTGAAAAAATAAAATAAGAATTGAACCTTTGATTCAAAAGTAGCACGCATAAACAAAAAATAGAACTTAAGCAATTAACATAACTTATTCAAGATTCTCATAAACATTAGATCAGAATTCAACATTAATAACAATGTAACGACCCGACTTTTTAGACATGTCGATTTACGAAGGGAAATCGGCAAACGGATCATTACTAACTTAAAACGAACAATAAATCAGATTATTCGAATAAATGGATTATCTTTTATTTAAATAAACAACTAATATCCAAAACTAACTCAATATCCTTTAATACATAAATTAACTTAAAACTGTCCCAACATGCTGGGATCATAAAATAAACTAAATAAATGTCTTAGAACTATAAGAAGCGTCTAAATAATTTAAGTAACTAAGGTTTACTAAAGATAAATCCTCAGCCACTCAAGCCCATCCACGAAAGCCCGTCAATCAGCCGCATCACCTTCACCTGAAAACTGAGGGGGGGGTCCACCGTCAGTGGCGAGTAACTAGGCTGTCCCATTTAATCGAGGGACCACCAAACACATAATATCATAGGAAAGCACATAAAAACCGTACAGAAACTTAATACGTGCTTTACATACAACCATACAAAATACGTATAAAAATACGTACAAACATACGTAAACGTATACGTACAAAATACGTATAAAAATACCTGCAGAAATACAGTTAGAATACGTAATGTCTACGTATAATGTACGTACAATCAGCCCTGCATTATACGATTAGATATACGTATAAAAATACACTCACCATCCATATACACACATACGCATACATTTATACTTTCATACATACAAATTACAGAATTATACAGCGGAAGTCTTATTTCATTCATATACTTGTACTTATAGTACAATACAATCATAACCCTAATTCTCCCAATATTCATTAGACCGTAGTCCATATCTTATCTTATATCCTATATCATTATTATATCGTATCACATAACTTCATTAGCTTATATAATAACCTATCATATATTATATCTTATGGTTTCATATTCTTATCTTATCATAATCATTTCATAACATACCGTATCTTTCATTCATATTCATATCATAACTTTCATTTCATATCATTATCATATCAAATCGTATCATTCGTTGGACCGGTCACTATAACTCGTTGTGGATCTCGTGTTTCACCACAACTTTCCTAGAACATGCCGGGGTGAGCTCGTGTACTCAACCCGTAGCGGATCTCGTGTTTCACCACTAAGCCTAAGCTATGGCCATAACCCCTAATAGCAGCTCGTGTACTACTACTAGACGACTACATATCCTAAGACCCAGAACTGCTCGGGGGAGCTCGTGTGCTCGTCCCAATTGAGCAGTGGCCTCGACTTAACCCAGTCTGACTACTCGGGTCATCAGGTGGGCGTCCTTAACATATCTTATATCTTTAATTAATCATATCATATCATATATTGGGAAATACTAGGTGACCGTAATAGGAAATGAAATGTTCGGAGTCCCAGGAAAGAGAGGTGCGGCACGTATGTTGGCCACCTTAAATACCAAGTCTTTCCTAGCCAGAGACCGAAACATAACATGTATAGCTATTACTCTGTTTCCTTTCTTATCCCTAGTAATATCTTATGCAACTTCAACCTTATCTTATACTATCCTCGATACCTTATTATATCTTTATAACCTATCCTTACGGATACTAGTCTTAATATTATATCACTAATATTATTAATATTAATTATAACATTATATCCGAAACTTTTATATTGTTAGAATTAATATTATTCGAACCCTATTGGCAAATATAATAGTAATATCATTTATCCCTTCACTTTACAACTTATCCCTGATAATTATTCTATCCGTAACTGTTATTATTAATTAATCCCTAAATTAATAATAATTCAAAATTAACCAAAATTTGACTATTTCAATTAATTCCACGCGCCAATTTCAATTTTAATCAATAATTAATTAAATTCTTAAATTATCTTAATTAATTAATTAATTACTAAAAATTACCAAAATTATAATAAAAATTCTATTTTTCTTAAATTATCACACTCGACATTTTATTCGAATTTAACCAAAATTAATCAATTAATTTGTGTAATTTCAATCTACAATAATTAGATAAATTAACTAATAAAAATCATACTTTTAACAATAATCAACAAGATTAGATTAAAGAATCAAGATCAATTTAACATGCTCTTATTCATTCATCACACGGCATTCACACAATTTCAAGAACAATTTCTATATATTCAAGAATTAAAGATTACATGATATAATTAAAGAATAAAATTAAAGATTTACATAATTAAATCAATATGATCAAGATTAACATAAAAAAATTAGATTTTTAATCTTTCTTTGATTATCTCTATCACTCGACATATTAAAGAAAATAAACAAGATTAACTTTTAATTCAAGATTTAATTTATACTAATTAAATTAATCATGAATCATGCTTAAATAATTAAAGAAAATCACCAAAAACATATATATATATATATATATATATACTCGAAAATTATCAAGATTTGCTCAAGAACATTAATCATCAAATTCATGCAAATTTCGAATCAACATAATCTTCAAGAATCAATTCTATGCAATTTTAATTAATAAAACAAACAAGATTCATACATGAAATCATGAAAATTCAAGAAAATAAATCAGGAAACATCATACACATACTCGACATTTTCAACCCAAAACGCTATTAAATTTCCTACAATTTTCATGTTACAAATCCTAATTTACTATATGTTTTTCTACCCTTTAATTAAATAGGAAAGCGAAGTTACCTCGATTCGCTTTAAATTCCAAAAATTATGAACACAATTCACCTTTGGCGAATCTTAGGGCCACTCGACTTTTGAGAGAAAGAAAGAGAGAAAGATAGTTTTTTTTTTTTAGAGTTTTTGGAACAATTGCAAAATAGGACCCAATTAAAGAGATTAGGCCTATTTAAAGAAGAAAAGGCAAAAAGGAAAACAAATCCCAATTTTTCCTAGGGTTAGCCGTGTTCATGGGAGAGAATAGGGAAAGGTTGAACAAAGTTAGCTAAGTTGTTCAACAACATTGGAATGAGTCTAAAATAATTAATTAATTTAATTATCTAAAATTATAATTAATATTAATTAATTAAATTAAAGAAATTAATTTGACCCAATATAGCATAAGGGGGCCGGCCATGGAGTAAGGAAAAGAATAGTTGGGTCTTTGGCCCAATTTAAGGAAAGATTGGACTAAAAGAAATGCAAACAGTCCAATTTAAATGGCCTAACTGGACTTAGAATTAATAAACAACGTTAATAACCGCGAAATTTTCTGGCCCAGAATTTCGGGTTATTACAAACAACATGCAAGGTCAAACAAATTCTATACAAACAAGGAGCATAACATGCCTTAAGATCATTACCAAACCTCACGCATAAATAAGTGACAAAGATTCAAGAATTACCAAGATCATGCCAAGATTCACGTGATAACCAACAAACAAGATTAAATAATAAAGATAATTAGAAGGATTCATCAAGATTTACCATTAAACTAATAATAAAACTCATGCTTTTAGAACAAACTATACATAGAACACTTAAAAATCCATGCTTTATAATACTATGAACACACGCTTAGTTCCATTAACCCCAACAATTCAAAACTACAATATTTACATCTTAATTCATATGAAATCATCAAATACAAATTAAGGAATGCAAGAACAATTAAAGATTCATCAAGAAGCAAATAAACAAACAAGTAAATTAAGATAAAACCACACCCAACCCACTCGCATGTCACACGCACCAATAGACAAACTCCATGACCCCTATCTAATCTAATATCCTATATTGGTTGATCCTAATGCTAAGTGAAAAAGCTAGTTACCTTTTGATTGATTTGGAAGGGATGGAAGATGAAATTTTGATGGGTTGTAAGGGGGGTTGCTGTGAGGTATAAAAGAGAGAAGAGTGGTGTTTGTTTTGTGATTTTGATCAAATAATGATTAAGGGATAAAAAGGTGTTTTTTTTATGATATAAATAAAATAAGGGTTTACTAGATTTTAGGAGGAGGGTTACTAGATAATAGGAGTTAGTTTAGGAGAGAATTAAAGGGGAATTTAGTAAGGGGGGCCGGCTAGGGTAGTTGGTTATAGGGTGTTTATGATCTCCTAAAATGTAGGAGAGAAAATAGGAGAATAAAAATAGGATTTTTGGATATGGTCAAAATTGATATGAAATGATAATTAAGGTTGGAAAATAAATAAAACAATTTAAGGAAATTTTTTAATGGGGCCGGTTAGGAAGGTTAGAAAGAAGGCTTTTGGGCTTGCTTCAACTAATAAAATTAAGTCTTTTGGGCCCAAATCGAATGATTCAGACTTTAAGGCTTAATTTTGCACGAAATTTTACGGCCCAAAAATCCGGGTCGTTACATTTGGGGGTCAAAATTTGCCAAACAAAACTACCCAATTTGTGTACCCGATTCACCTCGATTTACGTGCATAAGTCTATGTGTTAAAATAATTGCCCCTCAAGGTTTTACAGGTCATTTTAATCCTTAAGGATAACATTTGATGTCACAATTTGCAAAAAACGACCCGATTAGCCCGATTTGCATTCCCAAATCGCCTTGATTTGCGCACATTAATCTATGTGTCAAAAAATTTGCTCTCTCATGGTTTTATGGGTTATTTTAACTCTTTGGGAGTCAAATTTAATGTCGAAAATTTGCAAAAAAAAAAAAAAAAAAACACCCGATTAGCCTTGATTTTGCGTTCTTGATTTGCGCGCATTAATCTAAATGTCAAAAATTGTTCTCTCAAGGTTTTATGATCATTTTGACCCTTAAGGCTCAGATTTGAGTTCATAATTTGCAAAAAAAAAAATTGACATGATTATCCTTGATTTGAAAATAATAACTAACGCTGTTTTGAGTTAACAATAATAACATTCTAGCCGGAAAATTCGGTCCAGAAACCGTCGTCGAAAAATTTGGCTGGAAAACCGTCGCCAGAAAAGCCTGCTAGTAAACCTGGTTAAGTATAACAGATTAAAATGAAATTTTTTATGTGACAGACTATATCAGTACGAATATCTATTTATAGAGAATTCAAAAACATAAATTTTGGTATTTTAAAAAAAAATTGTCCAAAACTACCAAATAAATGTTGACTTTTGAAAACTACTACCAAATAAAAAAAGTCTACATAAAAAATCAACATAGTTTACCTAAGCAAGGTGGTATTAGAGAAAATTGGGCTTGATTAGCAACATAGTTTACATAAAAAGCAATTAGTCCAATATTAGGTCTTCCTAATTAAATTTTGGGCCTAATTAATTAAATACTAACGTGATCACATAAGCAAGCAAGAAAATATTCGGCCCAAAATTTCGGATTATTAGGCCCTGTTCTTTTGGACTTAAAAGCTACAGTAATCATATCAGATCAGACTTAGTCAAATTTCGGCACTGTTTTTCCGCTCGACATTTTCCAACGACGGTTTTCGGGACGAATTTTCCGACGACAGTTTTCGGACTGACTTTTCCGGGGACGATTTTCGGGACGACTTTTCCAACGACGGTTTTCGGATTGACATTTCCGGCGGTGATTTTCAAGCCGACTGTTCCGGCGACGATTTTTAAGCCGACTTTTTCGGCGACGATTTTCGGGACGACTTTTCCGACGACAGTTTTCGAATTGACTTTTCCGGCGGTGATTATTCGGCCGACTTTTCCGGCAACGATTTTCAAGCCGAGTTTTTCGGCGACGGCTGTCGGGACGACTTTTCCGACGACGATTTTCGAAATGACTTTTCCGGCGGTGATTATTCGGTCGACTTTTTCGGTGACCGTTTGGTCAAATTTTCGGACGGCAATTATTACTATTACTATTATTATTAGTAGTAGTATTAATATTATTATTATTATTATAATAATAATAATTATTATTGTTATTATTATTACTTAATACTACTACTACTACTATTATTATTATTTGTAAGAATAATTTCAATATACTAATTATTAGTGGATCGGATACCCCTTAATTAATTTGTGATTCTACCTTGTATGTTTTAGGAGATACAATTATAAAAAAAAATCCCAATAAAAACAATATAATTGCCAATAAATAACAAATTCTAAACATGTTACACTTAAAAGTTTACAAATTCTAATTATAGGATCAAATTCTAATTATAGCTACTAATCCTCATCGCTTGAGTTTCTTCGTTTTCTTCATCTTCAGTGTTGCCCTGTGTGAGAATATCATTCCACAGTTGTTGTGCTATATGATTTCTCACTTGTGCCATTTGATTTTTGCGAGTTGCATCTATCAAATTTATATTCGCTACTCCTTCATTTTCATCATTTTGCGCCGTGAAACATTTATCAATCAAATGATTTCATTAACTGCGTTGCCCTGTTCTTTATCAATCAAATGCAGTGATTATCAAATTCCAGATTTGGGTGAAGAGAAGCATACCGTGATTATCAGGACTACGGTCAGGCCGTCGGGCGTCAAGGAACCAAGCAGTGGCGGACAGGGCAAGCGGCGAGCCGGCGAGGGAGAAGTCTGACATTAATTTTTGTCCCTAATAAAAATAAAAATCTAAAAAATTGGTAATAAAAATAAAAGTTGGTTATAAAAATAAAAATAAAAATAAAAATAAAAATAAAAATAAAAATAAAAATAAAAATAAAAATGAATATAAAAATAAAAATAAAAATCAAATCAGAAAAACTCAAATCAGATTAGATCAGATCAAACAAACTCAAAACAAATCAGATTAGATCAGATCAGATCAGATCAGACCAGATCAGTCCTAAAAAACAGAGCCTTACAACTATTCTTGATATTAAGTTTGAATGCAAAGAAAAGAACACCCATGGATCCTCCAAGCATTATAAAAATGCGTATTTTATTTTTCTAAATTCTTAAAAAATTTAGATCACCAATGCAATGGTATTCTTAGTACGTAGTATATTGTAACCTCTGATTATACTCTAATTGATTGTTTTTGTTAGTCAATTGCAGTTATAAAGCATTATTTTTGTTAGTTAGTTAATCGTACGTTATGTAATTGATTGATTTATGGGAATTTTTTCCACTCTCAGTCAAACTCCTTGAAATTATGTGGCATCTTTTTTGTTTGGTAATTTTTTTAAACTATACAGTCGTTTTTATTGCAATTATAAAGCATATATTTTCTTTGACAAGTTTTTGATTTACTACAACTATTAGGCACCTTTGTGCATGATTCACACATTTTTTTATTTTGCGAAATTCACCACATATATATTTTGTTTAAGATGCAATATGCTAAGGGCATTAAGGACATTTTGAGGGGAGACATCATTGCTCCCCTTCCCTTATATTGTAGAGATCCTCTTCTTTTCATTTCTACATCATTGTCCAAACATAGTTTTAACGTATTAAAAATACAATGATATTGAAAGAAAGAAAATATGCAACATTACCATAGCTAAAAGCACTTTCCAAGGATTTGAGTTTTTTATTAAAATAAAAAAAATCTGAGAATTTTTTTTTTTTTTTTTTAAAAAAAAAACATTTCCCCTCTTTGGGTAATTTTGGAACAAATAAAAAAAAAAAAAGAATTGTAACCATTTAGGCCATATTCATTGGTAATTAATTTCTAGAATTTCAATTTAGTTTGGTTCAGTCAAATATTTCCTCCGATCCATAATAATTGCAACACTTTGATTAAATATGTGAGAGCTTTTTGGTCAAACTGTTACAATTAATAATTTAATATGATGCGGATGAAGTACAATTTAGTTTCAACTCAATTCCTACTGAAACTAGAATTTAGATTAATTTAGTTCAATTCAGGTGAATTCAGTCCAGAAAAACAGGCTGATTTCTAATTCGAAATATCAACTACTTTATCCCTCACACTATCAAACTTGACTTGGTTCAAGCTAAACCACGTTTCGTTATCCATCCATAACCATATGTCCATATCCATCACCAATTTATATCATTATACAAAACAAAAACCAAAAACAACACACAAACACAAACACAAACACAAACACAAACACAAACACAAACACAAACACAAACACAAAGCTCATCTATAGTACAAACTAACCAAACCAACAAAAAACAAAATGGAAGAAAACCAAACAAAACTAATACATTTTGGCATAATAGGATGTGCAAGAATAGCTAGAAAACTAAGTAGAGCCATAAAACTATCACCAAACTCCACACTCCATGCCATTGCAAGCCGATCAATCAAAAAAGCCGAAAAATTCGCAATTGAAAACGGGTTAATTGATGATCAAGGAAATATGATCAAGATTTATGGGAGCTACATTGAGTTGCTTAATGACCCATGTATTGATGCAATTTATATACCATTGCCAACAAGTTTACATGTTAAATGGGCAGTTTTAGCTGCCTCTAAGAAAAAGCATGTTTTGCTTGAGAAGCCCACTGCCTTAGACTCTTCTCAACTTAACAACATTTTGGATGCTTGTGAGCTTAATGGGGTCCAGTTTATGGATGGGACTATGTGGTATCATCATCCTAGAACTGCTCAAATTAAGCATGTTATTTCTAATTCAACCAACTTTGGACCTATTCAATTGGTAATATATATATATATCTATACTCCCTTTCTCTTGTTCTTTAATCTTTTCGTTTTGGTTCATTTTATAAAGTTTTTTAACAATTCACTTTGAGATACACAAAGAAAGAATAATTAAATCAAATGGTATTTTTGAAATCTTGTTAGGATATGTACCCTTGATTTTAATTATAATTACGTTAAGATGTCATTTGATTTTATTGTTATACATCTCACATTGAAAATCCAAGCAAAGCTCGTTCACTAACTAGTTAAAAAGATTAATTAGAAGTACTTCCTCTGTAAATGAATTTTTACAGCAACAAATGACTTTTCACGTATGTCGAGATAAAACGTTGAAGATTAATATCTCTAATGATTTATTTTAAAACATTATAATCACTTAAATAATTAAAAAAAAAAACTACAATTTGAGACGAATCCAAAGAGATCCCACATGACTATATTTTTCTTTATGTATAAGTGACAAATTACGATCAAAGTGAAAATTGTGAATAGTGTCAAAAGTACACTTGTTGCAAGAATTCATTTACGGAGGAAGTATAAGTTTTTGCAATTTAAGTATCTCATAATTTGTCATAGCATGTACCCTACAATGATTGTCGACTAATAAGGTTTAGGCTAGTGGTATCAGTCTTTTGAATGCTAAGGGTGAGGTTCTGGATTCAAACCTTATCGGATTCTATAACCTCCCTCTCCTAGGTGTGTGTATGTCAGCTAAATGGAATCGGGGTAAACTGTATTGGAGCCCGGGTCAAACGATCAAGGCCTATTGTCACATAACATTACAAATAAAAAATATTGTAATAATGAATTGGTTCCCCTAAAATTTTCAGGTTAGTTGTTCATCATCGTTCAAGGCGGACCCAGAATTCCTAGACAACAACATAAGAGTAAACCCAGAGTGTGATGCACTTGGAGCACTTGGTGACTTAGGTTGGTATTGCATTGGACTCATCTTATGGGCAATTAACTATGAACTACCCACATATGTAACAGCCTTACCTGAAGTTACCCTTAATTCAAAGGGCATCATAATGGCTTGCAATGCCTCATTTCATTGGGAACAAGAGCCTAAGAAAAATGCAACATTCTATTGCTCCTTCCTATCACATGTGTCTATGGACTTGCTTGTGACCGGTTCAATAGGGTCCGTTCATGTACACGATCTAGCCATTCCCTATCAAGAAAGTTCAGCCTCTTTTCTACTTACAACGAGGGCAAAGTGTTCGGAGGAAGTCGTGGTGGAGTCTCGGCTTCCCCAAGAAGCTCTCATGGTTCAAGAATTCGCTCGGCTTGTAAAGGAAATCAACAGCAATGAAAGGTGCTCTGAGAAGATATGGCCTGAGATTAGTAGGAAGACTCAACTGGCTTTAGATGCAATTAGGAAATCTATTGAATTGGGTTACAAACCTGTATATTTGTAGTTTGGTATATATGCACCATCAAGAGGAGTTTTGCCATCATAAAATACACATACTGCCTCAATCACAACTTATTGCCATCTATCATTTCATTGAATATGTTAGCAATGTCCTATATTGTGTGACAATAAACTTCTCAGCTTTTGAAAATCACTTCTTGAGTTCTTGCTATAGTGCTAAAGTTGGCCCCAATATGTGCAGGTGGTAATTAGGTCAAGTTTGTGCCAACCCGTTAACATAAACGAGTGTAATGCCATTAACACTAACCCAATTTATTTAATTGACGAGTTGTCATGTTGACCCGTTTATTTAAATGGGTCAAACTATTCAACCCAAATCTACTAATAATGAGTCGATTTAGTGTCGAATTAACAAGTTATATATATATATATATATATATATATATTTGTATTTTTGAACTCCCTTAATCATAAATTCATAACCAGTTCCATTTAATAAACGTGCCTTGTCATGTAAACTCGTATACTTAAACGGGCTAAAACACTCGACCTAATCATACTAATAATTGGTTCATACTATTAATTGGAGAATTTCATGTCATGTTGGCAGGTCGTGTGAACTTTTCGTACCTCTACCAATATGTATACAAAAAGGAAAAGGAAAAGCACATAAAGATGCTCATAATTAAGCTTTAAATCATTAGTTAAAGAGAGATTATGTCTCAATATACTTGGTGTACATAATAGATCATTTCTAACACTAGAACCACACATCTACATTTACTAATATCAATCACATCCATCCCCAACCTCGACTAATACTTGTATTGCAGCCGAACTTTATGAGACAGGATTCTTTTTATCTGCCCTAGACATCGAAATCTACAAGATCTAACCTACTTTATACATACTAGAAGATATACAATATCATTTAGGGTGTTTGTGATCTATGAACTTTGATCAATATCAGGCTTCAGCATCAGAATAACAGAAGAATAACTGAGCATTGGGTACAAATTGCCATCAAGAAAATGCTGGAACTGCTTAACTGCTGTCTCTCTTTCTGAAACGTCATTAGACAGAAAATCGAATGGTGTAGGCTTGCTCGTGTCCACCAAAGGTTCCCATCGGTAACCAGGACGATCAGGCAAAGTTACAGTGACCGGCAAATGGCTGGTGTTGAAAGCAATGTATATTTCTCCCTTCACCAAGTCTCTCTGCACCCATCAGTTTATAAAATTACTTGGGGATGAGAACTGTATCAACCAACATGATAATAAACTATTGATGATATTTTTTAAAAAAAATTACTTTCAAAACTTTGTACGAAAGGGATTAAAATATTGTAAATTTTGCGCTAAAGCTTATGCTACCTCTGTAACAGGTTATGTGTAATAAATGAATATTTATATCTCACAAATAACATGTGTAACATGTTAGGAAGGTAGTATATGTAATGGACCACATTTGACTTCATAATCAAAGCATATCAACCAATTTGTTAGAATTTTATTGAGTTATGAAGTGAATTAAACATGATAACTAAGATTAATCTCAAGAACTTTCCGACAGATTATATATATATTATATCTACTATAGTAAAATGTTAAGAAATTCGTGGTAATTTTCTTTTAAAATGAACAAGGGAAAGAAAATGGTATACAATTGGTAAAGGACACAGCTATAATGAAACCATGAAAAAATTTACTATAGAACTATGTTACTTGGACTCTTCTTTTTACTTCAAGTACCATATTGGATCCTCAAACACTCGGACATGGATACAACACTTGGACACTTCATTTTGGGCCAAAATCACTGAAATTTTTCACAAAATAGCTGGGTTGGATACTTGGACATGTACTGGTGTTAGACATGGGTCCCGAGTCCGAGTAACATAGCTATAGAATGACATTATATAAACACAGAGGTCATAATCTCACCAAAGTAAACGCCACAAATCGGCTTTTCTCGGACCAATCCGGACGACCAGGAACATGACCATGCCACTGCAGTCTCTCAGATGTTGGAAATTCATCCAAACCAAGTGACTCGCATTCACTTAAAACACAGGAAACATGCAAAAAATCTATTAGAGGCAGACAAAACAGCACTTCACCCACTGTTTAGATGTTAATGTCAGTGTTACTCACCTGCGGAACTTGGTCATCAGACAGCAGAATCTGAAGAAATCGGAAGCAGCTTCCTCCTTCCTATCCCACCGAAAATAGTTGATCTGCATACTATTTAAAATAAGTCAAAAAGGTCATAAGATGCATCTAACCATGTCAAACCTCATAAGTGAGCTGCTGTTACGTAGTTATCATGGCAATATGAGTTGTTGTTCCCTCCTTTTGTGTGTCCGTATTCATCACCCATGTATATCATAGGAACACCCTGCCAAAAAGAGAAAATGTAGATCATAGGGCTTATGCTCTTTGGATATTAAATTCTTACATAATAAAATTATTCTCTATATTGAATTAAACAAGTGCAATGGTATCATTATGAGAATAGATTTATCCTACACAACACCTTCAAAAAATTGTTCTCCATCTGTACCCTTTTAAGTGCTTCATTGTTGACCGTTGGCACTACTCAATACTCAGGTGATAACTTTGACTCTCTTCAATTTTATTTATTTTTTTGAAAGAATCTCTCTTTAATTTTATATATGCAAGGAAAAACAGTCATATGAGATCTCGTTTGATTCATCTCGATATGTATTTTATTATACATAGCTCAAGATATTGATATTTGTGTCTCGGAAGATGTGAAAAAGTAAATGGAGCACTTATTTTGGGAAGAAGGGAGTAATTTCAATGATTCTAAATTTCTAATCCTAGATAATACTAAAAAAAACAATCAAAGTATAATCCAGAAGACTGTGAAATCCCTACAAGCCTGTCCTTGTGGGATGGAGAGCATATTATCTAATTTGACACACAAAGTGTTGTATTTTTTACTATAACAATTAATAGCTAGCTAGAAAATCAAGTATAAAGACACTAAATAGAGGTTAGTTAAGTTCATCCGTCAAATTCTAATCACAAACCTGAGAAACCATGAGGCAAAGAAAAAAATTCCGCATCTGTCGCTGCCTCAATTTCTTCACAGAAATGCTGGCAAATTCACCTTCCTAGAAAACAGCATGGCGTAAACCAAGGTGGGATAATTACAAGAAACAAAAGCGGAAAAGTGAATATTGCTCCAACAAAATCATTCATGCCTGACTAATAACTGGTTTTGATGTCAAATTGATTCATACCGGTTTACCAATTTCGTTTTCTGCACCAACGCAATGTCACTTAAAATTTTCATGCTGCGCATTTCTACAAACTATATTCTTTTTTGGTGTAAAATCAAATTAATTAAAAGAAAAAAACGAGTTCCTAAAAAAATAATTGAACTAGGTTGAGAATGATTGCATACCTGGCCACAGTTCCAGCTGTTATTGTGATTCTCCCCGTCCATATTGTTTTCCCCATTTGCCAAATTATGCTTTTCATTATATGTCACTAAGTCAGCCAAGCTAAAACCATCATGTGCGCAGACAAAGTTGATACTATGCCACGGTCTCCTTCCTCCCTCCTATGGAACAAAAAGCAAAGTAATAAATGCCTAGCACAAACGCATTGGAAAGTACATAAGTGGCCACTTTGAAAAGTAGACAAAAGATTTCTAGCAACTTGGAGGAAAGAATTCAATACAAATGCCAAAAAAAAAAAATTGGAAACTGGAAGCAAGGCATGATGTACTGAGATAGACAAAAGGCAGTGGCATCAAAACACAAATCTGAATAGTTTTTAATGTTCACCCGATTGTCAAATTTAATCCTGTCAAATAATAAATAAATTAGATATAGGACAGGGTACCTTGTACAGATTTGGGCTACCACAGAGGGATTCAGCAAAAGCACCAGCAAATCCATCCGTTCCTTTGATAAACAGCCGCACCATGTCACGATACTGAATAAATAAAGAGATATTTTCAACCAAGTGAAAATGACTAATCAACCCACTCCTCTTGCAACATACTCCTTAATACATAGTATATGATAAATGCCGATTTATTGCCAATTTATTTACTATGGAGCTCTGCAAAGTCAAATACTACAAAATTACCATTTACAGAGAAAATTTACTAGGAAAAATGAAAATAAACCTTTCCATTCCATTCTGACCAAATGCCCCAGTGAGGAAAACCGCCAACTTGGTAAAGCCCTCCACAATCCCACGCCTCAGCAATGAGCTGAAACATGACATTGTTAAATAAGTACAGTTTTACAAGAACAAAAAAAATAGTACAGCTTCTAACTAACACAAGCACATTCACACTAGGCAAGTGAACATGTGCCATATTTGAGAGGGGGAGCGGGGTAAATGAATGAATTTCTTTATTGCTGAAAAGGCAGTTTA
The DNA here is from genome assembly GCA_951394345.1 of Salicornia ramosissima. Lineage (NCBI taxonomy): Eukaryota > Viridiplantae > Streptophyta > Magnoliopsida > Caryophyllales > Amaranthaceae > Salicornia > Salicornia ramosissima. The sequence continues at coordinate 7,246,718 of OX596233.1, forward strand.
TGTGTACAGCTCCATAAGATATGGTAATGAATAAAATGAAGAGAACATCAACTATCAATGACCTAGCAGATTCATCATCTTGTAATCAACCTCCTAGCTAGCTTAAAGCCACTAGCCTGCACACCTTTTAGGAAGTGTTTCAACTTTCAAGAAAAGTCAAGTTACTGCCCACATGAAGCAAAGGAAAAGCAAACAATCAATGAAACAAATACCATATAATTTCCCTAAAAAAAACAATAATAATAACTATTCTACCTTATTATATTTCTTGATAATGCCACTAAATATGGGGGGGGGGGGGGATTACCTACTCCTAAAGTTTTTAGGGGGCATTTGGTTCACAATCTGGAATGGGTTTGAAATTAGGAATGAAACCGAGGCATTATGGGTTTGGAAGTTAATTCTTGAAATTGGATGTTCGATTATTACTTGGGAATGAATATCCTTCTTTATTTGATAGATTATATGGGTATGAGCGGATTCCTAATCCACATACCTTGGGGTTTGAGGTATGGGTTTTAATTTTTTATTTTTAAAAACAAACACAATTCATGGGTTTGAGTTATTCTAAACCCATACCTCATAGCTTTATTTGCTTGAAACAACTGCTTTTGGGCAAACTCATTGGACAGACTCAATATATAATTTGCAATGGGTAATCAATTAGTGTTTATCTCCCCAAATTTAGCTAGGCAAAGTAAACTAATTCGTGCAAATCCATCTGAAGGAAGGGAAAAGAAAGGAGAAAGCCCCTCTTATAATAAGCATCTTTAACATTAAAATCAATAGCAGACATTTCTCCACCATACATAGGACCAATGTATTTTCATTGATTGGACTTTCTTGAGGTACAAGTAAATTAAATTGATTTTCTTAGGAAACAGAAAAAAGGTTGACTCCTAATAAACACTGTATTCTTCAATTACATTCTTCTCATCCCTATCTTATTGGGATGCATACTTGCATCAAGACAGTAGTGTTCCCCATTACAGTATATTAAGGATATCCTGACAGGTAGGTGAGATAATTACGTTAGCAAATATGATATATGACCAAAGAATAACATCAGAATCAACAATAAACCCTTCAAAATATATACTTCCTCCGTTCCAAAAAAAAGGCAACAAATTTATTTGCACGCATTTTAAGGAAGAGATTTAAAGGTCTAAATGATCAAATTAATATATGTAATTTTAAGACAAGTAACCTATAATATCATTCTTACTTGTGTTAAAATTATCTTGATTAATTTGCTCATTTACACCCTTAAATAGGGATGCAAGTGGGGCGGGTCAAGTAGGAGACCCGCCCCATCCCCGCCCCAATGGGGTGGGGATGGATCCTAGTTTAGTGGGTGGTGGGGCGGGGATGGATATAAAAATTGTACCCGCAATGGGTGATGGGGCGGGGGTGGATTTTAGGTTGTACCCGCCCCATCCCCGCCCCGCTCCGCCCCGCCCCGCCTCATCCCCACAAACCCTACATCTTACCCATTTAATTAAAATACAATTTTCAACAAATCTAATGTTAAATATTAAAAAATTTCCCTTAATTAAAAACAAATTATAAGTTCATAAGATTCATTTATAATTTTTCGTATTGTATATGTGTTTTTTATATTAGTATTTAAAATTTTATAGGGTATATGAATATTATTTAGTGATTTTCGTATGAGGATTAAATGAATACTGGGGTGGAGAAGGTGGAGATTTGGTGGGGATGGATACCCAAGTGGGTGATAGGGCGGGGATGATATTAATTGTGTACATGGTGGGGTGGGGATGGGGATGAGTTTTAGACCCACCGCGGGGATGGGGATGGAGATGGGGGTGAAAAAGTGAGGCGGGGATAGGGATGGGAATGTCAAAACCCGCCCCGCCCCACTTGCATCACTACCCTTAGATCACTTCCTTAAAATGCGTGCAAAATGATTTGTTGCGTTTTTTTTTTGGAATATAGGAAGTAATTGAACAATAAGCATCCATTCATCCTGCTATCTACATCACACAAGGATATTATAATTCCAAGGCATGAATATATATTATACATAGTTGGGTCAAGCCTGACCAGGTTAGTGAGGACCAGCAATCTATAAATGAAAGAATTTCATTATAATGTAGCATAAACAAAAGGTGCAAGTGCAACAAAGGGAAAATGGAATATATAGGTAGTATTTAGTATTTACCTTTACTCTACACAATATAGGGTCATTACTAATCATATCAAGCAGTGGAGGGGAGGTCAAAGGTGTGCCAGTTGTAAGTAAGTCACTTTCAGTTGCATTCCCATAAACATTTGCAGCATCCCAGAGACTGCAGGACTTGAACAGATGAAGCCTTCAATATTGCATGAATGAGACAAGGAATTGCAGTCAGTAAATTGAAGAAAGTAACCTGCTGCCTCTAGTCAATATAGAAGCCAAATCAAAGCGAAAGCCATCCACATGCATTTCCGTGACCCAGTATCTGTTGCATAAAAAATAAATAACAGACAGGATATTGAAAATGAAAACAACAAAAATCAAGAACACAATTACCATAAATATCAAGATAACTAACACAAGAATATTGTGAAGAATATATCACCGAATGCAGACAGCAGTTTTAAATTATCACCAATTACATACAGAACTCTAAGATTATCACCAAATAATAAATTCTCCCTCTGTTTCGATTTATTTTTTACGTTTTAACTTTTGCACATGAATCACGGAAATGGGTAAAAGTGTAACATATTTTGAAATTACTTGGAAGTTGTAGTTAAAATGTTTTGGATATTGAAATTACTTGGAATTACACTAGTATAACAAGTACTCCTTTTTGGTTTGGTTTTTGGTGGAAAATTAAAGTGGGTATGTTTATAGCCAATCAAATTGAGTATTTTATGGATAATTTAGCCAAAATTAAAAGGGATAGTTAGAAATGCGAAAAAGGAAATATGAAAAATGTAAAGAGTAAATAAAAAGAAACACCTAAACACGAAAGGAAAAAAAAAAACTGAAACGGAGGGAGTAATATTCTTTTGCATGTTCTTCCCTACATGGCTACATGGACTCCACATCGAATGATCTAATATATACAATATACTTCTAATCGAAGTAAGATATTGAAACTAACCTTAAGCAATCCACAATGAACTGGCGTACGACGGGATGGTTGCAATTGAAAGTGTTTCCACAGCCTGAATAATTGTAGAACTCCCCCTGCAATTATTTACTGAATTTTTTTTTAAGGCATGACAACCAAATACAACAGGAACATTGTACTGCATAGGAGTTTACACCAAAGCCGGCAACAATGAAGTACAATAAGACATATAGGTATAAGAATTTAATGACTATTTCATAAGTTAATGCCGATGAGGATATTCACAGCGAGATAAATTTGGAACATCATATGCATGTGAATATATTCAACCAATCTTACAATCTAGATACATTTATTTTTACCAAAAATAAGAAGAAAAAGGAAAAAAAGGATACCAATGAGTCCTCAATCGAATAGCAGAAAACATGTGTGACTTAACCAATGTAGCCATTTCATTCATACACCATTTCCAAAATGTGGGATTTAACAGATTCCACACAAGCTACTGAATGAAAAAACACAGCATAATCAACTCAAAATTTCTCATTTTTATAAATATATACATATCAGTTTTAGTTGACTGCACTAAAATGCTTGAAGATCAACAGGAAACAAATTAAGTTCAGATGTTTTATACGTATTTAAATAAATGTTAAGGAGAGGCTTAAATCAAATGTTTGGCTAATACACATGTCATACATTCAAAAGAAAATCACATGGAGATCACTAATTAATTCCTGCTGCTTTTTCAGGACAAGGATAATCTCCTTTTACAGTCACTTGCAGCATGTCTTGACAAATGGGAAGCCCCTGGCAAGTTTGTAAGTGTAACAGAACAAGATGCCAAAGCAACATTCATTACAGGTTTCTCGAAGCAGTTTGCATAGAGGACTGGAAATTATGAGTCTAGGAAGTGAAAGATAAGAAGCAACAAGAAAAGAGCCTGTAAAATTTTCAATCAGAATATATTAATCTATTGAGAAAGGAGTAACTTTCTACCATTCACTAGATGATTGAATCATTGAACATGAAACTTCCCAGAAAAAATTGTGCCCCACCTCCTCCACCACCCACCAAATGGGAAAAGAATTAAAAGGAAAGTTATAAGGATCTTCAAGAAAAAGGCTTCCCTTGCCAAACATATTAAGGATAAAAGGATTTTGCACCATCATCAGCATTATAGTATTGACTATAATCCAAAAATTAGGCATCCTCCTGATGTAGGATGCCAAATCTGTTTCAGAATACTTTATACGTAGCCAATAGGTTTTAAAGGAAACACCCATCGCTTCCTCAGAAAAAATGTTTTCTACTTTACTATAATGTATCATGATTGACAAATTTTGCATGAGATTAGGCTATTCTATGCACTCAGATTCCATATTATCGACCAGATCGGTATAATAATCAAATTGCAAGGCCGAATACAAGGACATTGCAAGGTCAAATCTAATAATTCCTCCGTAACATAAAACTTGCAACAAAGGAGTATTATTTGTGAGGTATAAAATATTCATTTGTTGCAAGTTTTCCTGTAACGGAGGAAGTTCTATTTCCAAGTTGCATGGAGAACACATAATTAGCAGGGCCGGTGAATAGGGCGTGCAAAGAGACCTACCGCACAGGGCCTCATCATTAAAAGGGCCCCAAAATTTAAATTTTCATATATATTAACTAAAAAAAGTTACTCATTCTCCTACCAATGTTTTAGAAATTCATATATGTTAATAATATGAAGGGCCTACTTTTGATTTTTAACACAGGGCCTTTATTAAGTTTAAGACGGCCCTGATAATTAGCCATTATTGCATAAAATAGTAAAACAGCACTACTTTTATGGCACGCTTAGATTATTCACCCTCTCACATGCGATGGCATGAAAATAAACCCATTCCTTGCTGCAACTATGGGGGAAAGTTATTTAAATTCTAATACAGGAGTAACATATAAAAGTTGACAAAGAAAAATCAAATATCATTGCTTAAAAGTTCACAAGCAAAAAGCACATCATCAATGAATTTTTACCAATTGAACTGGAGTTTTACTATACTTTTGATAGAACGGATGATAGACACAAACAGACAAACCTTGGGTGCAAGCATATAGAAGACAGAGTTATCGATGCCTCGGAAAGATAATATAGGACCTTTCTGGTTTCCTTCAGCTGTGTGATTAAAAACTACATCCATGATTACCTGAAAAGGCACAGAGAATAAATAGACTTACCAAATAACTAGAAAACAAAAAGGCATAGCTAGAAATTGGCACCTCAATACCCCTTTTATGCGCTTCTCTAACAAGAAGTTTGAACTCATTTATGGCTTCATGGCCACAATTGTGTATTCCAGAAGATGAATACCTTATCATGGGTGAAAAATAACTGATAGTAGAATAACCCCAAAAGTTCATCCTGTATGTGACATTATATTCAGGTAAGCATTTCAGTCCTAACCACAACCTAGTTCGTGCTTCAAGAAGGAGAGCTGTACAGAATAATTTAAAAGATAGGGAAAAAAAGAGGATTCTTGTAGCCACAGCTTCAAATTTTGATGAACAGCAGAAAATACCATATTATCCATGAAAATATTGTCTACAAGGAGGAACATGAATACTTATAATCACCCATAGCAGAGTTGTAGTTGTAATATTCTAGCTCATTGAACTCTTGACATGGCATTAACTCTATGCAATTTATCCCAAGTTCCTGCACAAAAAAGAGCATGATACAACAACTTAGCAATTCTGCTACCACAAATTAACTAATTGCCCATTTCTTCTACCATGTAAAATTGCATGTGTTGGACAAATCAGACTAGGGAATTTTTTACAGTTTATAGAGTCAAGTACAGAGGCAACAGAGATTATGTAATGAACTGGCTTGTCACAACCTGCTCACACACCCACAAATACCACAAAATAGCAGCAACCAAGCAACACAGTAACTCCAAACAACAGTAATAATCTGGAAATATTACTCAAATGCAGCAAAATAAGTAATAGAAAGGTAGACAAAGAGTGAAGTGATATTCAAACGTGAAGGTAGCTTTCGAGTTGCTACCAAACTCCCTAAATGATATTACAAGCATACAAAAATTATACTCCCTCCGTAACGAATTAGTAGCAACATTTGGACTAGCACGGACTCCTAGATGAAATAGGTAAATTGTGGTATTAGGTGGTATAATGATAAAAGTAAGAGAGAGAAAAGTAAGAGAAGGAAAAGTAAATGGGGCATTATGTGGTATGATGATAAAAGTAAGAGAGAGAAAAGTAAGAAAAGTAAGAAAGAGAAAAATAAGTGGGGTATTGTGTTGTTTTTTTTGCCAAAAAAAGAATAAAATGAAATTGGAAAAAATTGTTGCAAGTATTTTGTTACACCTAAAAATGAAAATTGTTGCTAGTAATTCGTTACGGAGGGAGTATCAGAAATCTTCATTCATCAACATATGACCCTTTTGGCCTTTCCCTTCCTCTTTTAGCTCTATTTATAGACCTAAGAAACTCTAGAATCTCCAAGTATCTATATTAGTATAGAATTCCTAAATTACTCTTGTCCTAATATTCGACTCATTACAGATTAAGTAGTGAAGTATAGTACACTATTTTATATTAAACTCACAAAGTCATGTCACACTAAACAGTAACTCAACAAAGCATCTGGATTCTGGAACAACATGAGCTCCTTCAAACTCAACTACTATGAATTAATGATGCATGACAAAAGGGGGCCAAGTGAAAAGAGCAACAATAAACTGCAGAGGTATGAAAATTTTCCATGACATACAAACAGTAAAAGTGCATTTTAGAAGCAAAATTCTGAAGAAACTCATTTGCATTGAATTATGTATTAGATTATGTATCCAATAAATTGTTAAAAAAATACCTTCAGGTGGTCAAGTTTCTCAACCATGCCAAGGTAAGTACCCGGGCATCTGGTCCTGCTTGATTCATGCATTGTAAAACCACGGACATGCATTTCATATATTATAAGTTCTCTTTGAGGGTATTGCAGTGGCAGATCTCCTTGCCAGTCAAACTGAATTTATCAAAAGCAAAAGTGACAGGTTCAGAACATTTGAATTAGCAATGACCTTGAAAGAGAAAATAGAGCATGAAATGCAAATTTATTCTCAACCATATTGCACCATGAATAACTGAAACTAACAAATTACAACACAGTCCTCGACATGTTCTACCTAGGGTGCGTTCTCTTCACCATAACAAAAGGTCAATCAATTCAAATAAGTTAAAAGCAATTCTAATCAAGTCTAATAATTTCCAATCTTTCCTTAGAATCAAGTGATTCAAGTCTAATTAGGTTCAATCAGGTCAAATAAGTTCAATCAAGTCTAATCCGGTCCAATAAGTTCAAACAAATACAATTTCGATAAGCCCAAGTGCTATAAGGTGAAGAGAATGCACTCTAAACTGCACAGCTTGAGATAAAAAAAGATGTATACAAAATAAAGTGAAATCCAAAAGGATGCTGCTTTTTATGTCAAATGGTGGGAAAAAAAAAAAAACATAGTGGACAACTCCCAACAGATTCATAATCAAAACATGATGATGAAATGAATTTTTTTTTACATCAAAATTAAGATAGCTGCAAAGCCTGCAAGACATCTAACTCACATCCTCATCTACTAGATTTCAGCACAAACTCCAAGACGAGAAAAATTCGCAAACAATTTAAACATCAATGACATATATGTAAGTTAAGTTGTTACCTCATCATTAGGAGATGGTATCATGCCAGCCATCAGTGGCCAACAATTACCTCCAGGTCCTAACTGACCATAGTGCCCCCTGCTAATAACTGCCTAGACAAATATTGAACCAAATTAGTTGATAATTTAAGAATTTTATAGAATAACCATCCTTCAGTGAGTAGTCCACAAATTTTCCAGAAACAGAGATTAACCATTCTTGAAAATAAAATTTTCATTCACCAAAACTCAAAGACTACCAAAATGATGTAGCCACTAACTTTTGCATAAGGGTCTAGTATTATGCGAGAAGAATCATAATAGTGTCCTTCTTCTGGTAAGAACAGGCCATCAAATCTGTAACCATATAGCATATTATCAAAGTTTCCCTTCAACAACACATGCCATACATCTCCAGTCTTGTTAATCAATGGATCAAGAGAGATTTGCTCAGTTATTTTGTTCTGCATCAAAAAAAAAAGACTGAGGTTAGAAGACGCCAAACAAGAATAGTTGTGAACCAGTTATAAATGAATAATTCAATTGAATCAATCCAAAAATGCAATCTAGACTCATAGAGTCATAGAAGAGACAGGAGAAGGTAAATATTTTACTGCTTCACGTGTCACCATCTCAGCAAGAGTCACTGAGATAACCTAATTAATATCTGACTGTTTATCATGTACTGTTCCTTATGTGGTTTATGCATCAAAACATTTCAATTTATGATATTGTGAAATACATTCCAGGTATAGCCAAAGTTCAAACAGAAGAATTGCTTAATCGACAATGAAAAAGTAATTGCAGAGATCAACTACATTTAGGATCACATAGCTCAAAAATTCCTTGTAAACTTCAAGTCAATCAACAGAAATGAAAAGTTCTCTTCAGCTGAGTACTTTACTACTTTACATTACATATAGAATAGTTATCAGGATGATGACGACAGTTTGTCAATTTATAAAAAAAACTAAAATTTTGGGCAAGGCTACAAAAGCCAATTGCTGAGATGATGAACTCCAATATACAACAACAACAGGCTCAAGTCGAGCACTTATGATGTTAGTCTCAAGCAGGGGTGGGTCTTGGGCCTCTTGACTATGGCCTGTGATCCCCCCGGCCCCCTCCCCACGCCCAAAAAAAAAAGTTTTTTTCATTATTAAGCACATACAATATGATGTCTAGTATACACAGTTACACACACACAATGTTTTACCGTGTTGGTAAAGTGATCTTTTTAACAAGAGGCTGGAAGATAAATTTCTGCCCTCCCTTCCCCCCCCCCCAGGTCTGGCACACTCTCAATTGTTTCATGGCTTCATGCAAAATAAGAATTTCTTGAATGGCTTAATTTCCTTTTCCTCCTTAAGGATATACAAGATTTCAAATGACACTACCATACTTGCAACATTTTAGCACTTAAGTATCAAGAGATGTCATTTGCAAAACAGGAAACTTTTCTTTGCATAAAGCTATATTTCACTTTCAAATTTACCATTTCACTAATAATTTGCAACATTATAGTGTTATTAGAAACACTTTACTGATACCCTTTAAGCCTATTGACTTATTTTTGTTATTCATAATATTGAAATATGAGAATCCATTACAAAGTAATCAGCAACTTAAGACAATAGACAACACTCAAAGCCCAAAGGGATCACAAAAAATTCCAACTCTACCTGATTCCATACCATCATTTTTTCACACTCTTCCTATATTACTCAGAGTCTCAGACTCTGGTACCCATGTCTGACATAGGTATGTGTCCAAGTGTCTTACTTGACAATTTTGTGAATATTTTTCATAATTTTAGCCCAAAATGAAGTGCCCGAGTGTGAGGATCCGACACGGGTATTTTAGTTGAAATGAAGAGTCCGAGTAACATTGCCTCTTCTATTACATCTCATTTGCACAACCTTCTGGAAATTTTGAAACAAATTTCTTACAAAACTTGAGAATCAATAGGTCTTTTCTCCAAGCAAAAACCAAAGTGTTCACCTATTCCTTTTCTTTCTTGTGCAGTTAACTTCATAAAATAAAGCAATTAGAACACAGTCCCTTGCACATTAATTCCTTTTCCATAAATAAAATAAAAAAAGTCAAAGATATACACTTAAAACACACACATTTGCAACACTCATTTAAATCACACCTATGAAAGGTGCACAACATACCAAATTAACAATAACAAGATTAACAACAATCAGGGGGGAAAAATAGAACAATATAAAGAGCAAGGAAGGACACATTTTGAGAAAATTGAAGAAACCCCAGAGTTTCAATAATCCAATACCTCCTGCAAGTCAGAGAGAGTGAACAAGCAAAGAGTAGCAGAAACAGAATTCCCAGAAAATATAGCAAAATTAACACCCCCATCAGAGGCAGTGGCCCCAAATGGCGCAGGGTATCCTTCAGAAATGTCGAAACGCAGCGTTTCGGAGGGTTTTTCAATAACATTATGATCAATTTTAGCACTTGTATCTCTAGCATTTACAATTAGTTCTTTGTTTCTTGTATTTTGAAGAAACCCAGTTGAGATTGAGGGAAAATGAGGGGAAATGTATGTGAGATTAAAGGAACAACGAAGTTTTGGGGGATTGAAGAATTTAGGAGGAGAAGAGATAGAGAGTGGAGTGGAGTGAACAAGCTCCATTTGAGCACACATGTGAGAGTGAAAGAGATCATAGCACGATGTATAATGTGTAAGACGGCCAAGTGTAATCTTGGAATGTGTGAATTAACCACAATACTATCGTTAATGGTGTGGAGTCTATCCGGTGGGTAAGATAAGTTTTTTGTGTTCGTGAGTACTTTTGTTTAAAAAATTTATTTTCTATGTGCTCCATTTTGATTTGAGACACTATTCACATGGTAATTTTAATTTTATATACTTCCCTCCGTTTCGAAAAAAACGCAACAAATTGGGTGGCACAAACTCTTAGTTCATTTTTTGTTGTGAGAGTAAAAAGATAGAGAGAGAAAGTGGGTTATGTGATGATGTAAGAGATAGAAAGAAAATACTTACAAAAATGGAAAAATTAAAATTGTTGCATTTATTTTGAAACTTCCTAAAATGGAAATTGTTACGTTTATTTTGGAACGGATAAAGTATATAATTTTGATATGACTCTTTTTAATCATATGGGATCTTGTTAATTTATCTCAGCATATGTACTCTTTTTAGTATTTTTTTTAAAAAAGTAAAATTGGGTATTGGATTACCGGGTAACCTGGTTTTTAAAAAACATAACCTGGATCCGATCCGGTATCCGCTCCGATTTTTAAAACTAAATCGGGTATAATGAGATTAGAAAAAAGGACGGGATAGATTCTCATGATTCCATTTACTATATACTCTTGCGAGCGATATGGATGGGATACATATGCATTTATCTATGACGTACATAAGGACATTGACACATCTACTCATTAGGTAGTTAATCCACCACTAGTCCACTAATATAGTATTATAATTATAATGTTATTAATAAAGTTGGTAGTTATAATTCCAGTATCAATACATATCACTACTCATAGCCTACTCAGTACAGACTGGCCACTGGGTAAATAAAGTTTTTTTCCATCTAGATCCAACATCACCTTTAAAAAACCTTGATATGCATGTTACGTGATCCAACCTAATATCATTTCTTGCAATTTAGGCAGAGGCAGATGTATATATACAACTGCATTGGTAAAAAGGTTCATATTAATTCATGGCATTAAATTATGAAGTTGCTTAATTAAGCACGCAATGAGCCAATAATGACGCATATCTTGATCTCTTTTGTAGTAAGTATATGATTTATGATGCTAACTTTTCAACCAAAGAATGATGATGCTAATTTTAATAATACTCCCCTCACCTACACACTATTTTTTTTAATAAAAAATTACATCTTCGGATGTTCACTCCTAAGGGTTTGTTTACTTCAGCTTAAATTCAGTTCAGTTCAGCTCTATTAAGTTCAGTTCAACTCTCAATTTTCCTTCTCTAATAAAATATTACTTTCAGCTGTATTCAGTTCAGTTATGTTCAACTAAAGTAAACAAGCCCTTAGTACTGCTATAATTATTCATTTATTCCAATTATATAAAGGATAATGCTAACAAGTAACAAGCACACTAGGGCACTAGATAATAGTATATACATTTTATAAAATAGAAATAATTTTAAAATGCATGCCAAAGTTACGTGTATCGGTGTAATTAATGTTTGTTATAACGTATTATTTCTACTTTTAACTTTCTTATCTAATGTCACGGGGGCGCTCGTTAGCTTTTGTCTTATATAAAAATTATATCTTATAACTCGGTACTTATGTTTATTTTTTTCCTTTTTTTTTAATATTCATTAATCATTTTTAACATTAAACAAACTCATTCAAGATTCAATCAAAGCTTGTTCAAAAACAAAAGTGAACAATATAATGCAAGTTTGAACAAAATTCTAAAGCTCTTTTAGTAAATGAGCCAATCTCGAACACCATCGTTTAACTTGTTAACGCTCTTGAACGGGGGATATCAGGTAAATCAAATTAGTATGTGAGTTAAACATATCAAATGTCATTTTAAGGTAATTTTGACAAATTTTAGGGCAGAGATCCAAACACCAACTAAATAGAGGGTGTTTAGGTAATATATTTTCAACGAAATTACAAAAATGTCATTTGATATGTGAGTTAAACATATCAATTTGATTTACTAGATATTTCCCCTGTTGAACAACTTATTTATTACTATGGTTAGTATTCAAAGTAACCAATCTAACCATAGTTAAAATTACTTAACTATTCTAATAACCTTAATACGTTGCTTGTAAGCCTGTTTATATGCAACTTGTTTAGTACATACTCGAAAAAACTTAGCTTGTTTATTTTTATTTTTGACCTTTATAGGCTTTGTTTTTATGATATCAATAAATACTAGTTAGCTAGTCATATTCATCTTTGTAATATAATGAGATGACATACATTGTGGTTCATAATAAATAATTAGTACTTTCTTAATTTATATGGGCACATATTATACTTCATCCGTTTCAAAATAAATGCAACAATTTCTATTTTAGGAAGTTTTAAAATAAATGCAACAATTTTAATCTTTCCATTTTTGTAAGTATTTTCTTTCTATCTTTCACATCCACTTTCTCCCTCTATCCCTTTTACTCTCACAACAAAAAAATGTCTAAGAGTCCGTGCATCCTAATTTGTTGCGTTTTTTTTTTTAAACGGAGGAAGTATATATATATAATTTAATTTAAATATCTCAGTTATTCCTTAAGTTTGAATATAACTCGTTGAAGATTAGCTCGAGCTCGACACGTAAACAAGCTAACTCGAGAGCTAGCTTAAAGCTTAACAAGTCAAGCTAGTATATATATTCAAAAGGTTTTAGTTTATGTATGCCATAGATAATATCTTTTTTATACAAAAAATAAATAAAATTAAATAGAGTTTATGAAGGCATCTTTTTTTAAAAAAAATTGTTCGAATATTGAGTCACAAAATGTAGGAATAAAAATCAATCCAAGATCACCTGAGATTGAGAGAAAATCTGTAACTATCTGAGCTGCAGTCACAATCTCTAGTGCAGTGGTGTGTGACTTGTTTAATTGTAATGTATACGTACTATTCTAGAGATAATCCAATAATTGTTGGCAGGTGACGATACAGTCATGCAACATTGTAATTTGCAACCTTTTTTTTTTTAGACGGATATTGCAACCTACTCAAACCTCCAAAAAGAAGGAAATAATATGCAATAAATTTTTTTTTTTGTTTTTATTTATTTGACAATGGGCTTAGGTTATTTGAGTAGGGTTGTTCATTCGGATCTATCCGAAATGTCGGATATTCGAATTTTTTTATTAACCAAATTTTGATCTGAAATTTCGAATATCCAAAAATTCGGATCATACGTTTCGGATATCAGGTTTTGTACCTTCGAGAATTTCTAGAAAGAAATTGTTGTGTTTTTAAGCATTTTTTGGATATCTGATCCGAAAAACGCGATTACAACCCAAAGTATCCGACAAAAATCCGGATATACTATCCGAAATATCCGAAGACGTAGATTTTCGATCCGAAATATCGGAAAATTTGGATATCAGATCTGAAATGTTATAAATCCGGATATTTTAGATGTCTGAAATTAAACATCGTTTTTCACGTTACTTAAGTTCTCGGATACTCGGTCCGAAATATCCGGGGTTTTTTACCAAAAACAAAATGCAATTTTTTCGGGCCAGGTCGCCCGAATTGCGAGTCGGATCGCTCAGATGGGATAACTTTGAACAAAACCCTATTTTTCAGTCTAGTTTTATCTGGATACTCAGCGCTATAAAGAGGTGGATAAAGAACATTATTATCATAATGGAAGCAAGATGAGTAAGCATGATGAAATATATGCAAATCAATATTTTATATGAAAATTATCATTGGCCTCGTGACCTGTGTTTTTAAAATTTATCATTGTTGACTTGTGTTTTTAAAATTTATCATTGATGACCCATGTATGTAATTAGCAAATGTTCTACCGTTATTAATATCCTTTTGTCTTTGTTTAATTTTTTACGCCATTTTTGTACTTTTAGAAGAGGAATCTAATGTCAAATTAGGTTTTACTTCGAGTTGAAACTTTTTTTTAAATTTAAAATAGGGTTCTAATGTTAAACTCTGACAGAACACTTTTACGAATGTCACTTTTCACAATTGATTTATAACATGTATGGGTAGAATTCTAATAAAAAAAAAAACCAGGGCCATCAATGATACTTTCCTTATTTTATTTTTGCGGTTCAAAATGTGTTGGCAAAAGGTTTCACATACCATATACTCCCTCCGTAACATAATATACTAGCAACAATTGGTTTTGCACGCATTTTGAGAAAGAGATTTAAGAGAGTAAATGCAGAAATTAGTTAATATAATTTTAATATTAGCAACTTAAAATCACATACTTATTTGTATTAAAACCATTTTGAATAATTCCTTTGTTTTCACCCTTAATTAAATCGCTTCCTCAAAATGCCTGCAAAACCAATTATAACTAGTACTTCCTCCGTTCCAAAAAAAAAACGCAACAAACTTATTTGCACGCATTTTAAGGAATAGATTTAAAGGTCTAAACGATCAAATTAATATATCTAATTTTAAGACAAGTAACGACCTATAATATCATTCTTAATTGTGTTAAAATTATTTTGATTAATTTGCTCATTTACACCCTTAAATCATTTCCTTATATTAAAATGCGCGTAAAATGATTTGTTGCGTTTTTTTTAACGGAGGAAGTATTATGTTACGAAGGTAATATAATATACATGAAATGAAGTATTATATATGGAAGAGGAAGTTACATGATTCAACTGCCACTTATAAGACTAAGTAACTTGTGAGCTAGCAATAGCATGCATAACTTTTGCATGAGCATATACCATTTCAATTCCATATGAAAACTCTTTTGTGATGTGCCACACATTTATATATTATAGTGTTTACTATCTAAATGTCACTATTTATTTGTTTTGTAAAAGTGGGTGCTAAACGTCGCCCGCATATTACTTAAGATCGCCCACAACCAAAAGTAAAAAGATAAAATTGCCCTTAATTTAAAATTACACCACAACAACTTAAATATACAACGACGTCGGACACCACGTCATGACCTCGACCACCATCGCCACCAACGCCACCACCAGGGTTGGGGCGTCTGATCTGGACGCCCCTACCATGGTTGGGGCGTCCGATCTAGACGCCCCTTTCCTTATTTTTTTTAAAAAAAATTTAACCACCACCACCCCACCACCATGGTGGTGGTGGTGGTCGAGGTCATGGCGTGGTGTCCAACGTCGTTGTATATTTAATCTAAGTTGTTGTGGTGTAATTTTAAATCAAAGGCAATTTTGTCTTTTTATTTTTTATCGTGGACGATTTTAAGTAATATGCGGACGACGTTTAATGAATCCCATGTAAAATTGTAGGATACAATAATAAATTAAAAAAAAGGAGAAAAAAGCTAAATTCTTTTATCACACAATCGAACTATATCCCACAAGCAACAATCAGTTAGCCGCTTAAGAATAACAAAATTAAGATTTTTCTTGAAAAAGCTAAACTTCTAATGATATGAAAATTACATACACACATAAAATATTCAAATTAATGGTAGTTGGCATATATATAAATCCAAAAGTCAAGAAAAATAAGTTAAAATAATTTATCTAAATTGACAATTAGTCATTCCCTAGCTATACATCCAGCCTAATAGGTGAATTGCTAAAATATCATAAATTATTTTATGTCATTAACTCACTTTGATCGATCTTCAAATGACATAAACAATTTTTAAGCAAGGCGAAGTTTGTAGAACTTTATTATGTAGACATTTTGGTGTTATTGTTAAGTTTTTTTTTAAAAAAAGAAAAGATAAAAAAGGTAAATAACAGAGAAATCGGTCCCATTTCCTCTCGGGGTTAAAATTATCTAATTTGGTTAATATATGCATTTTGGCTATGTATTATGTGAAAGGTAGGGATGTCAAACACGTACCAATCAAGTGATAAACAATGTCAATATATTCTCAGTTATATGTCAAAAATATATTTTCTGAAAATAATAAGAGGCGCGGACCAGGACTACCACATTTAGTTAATCTCCATTCTAAAGTATATTGATTTTTCTTTCATGCTCTAAGTTTTGTAAGATTATGTTTATTCCTAGGGACCTTGTTATCTCGGCGCACATCTTGGCCACCAACGCTAGGTGAGCTATGATGTGTTGAGGCCTTTATTCTTATCTGTTTTGCTTGTATGTTCTTGTGTAATTGTGTGAAAAAAGGAACATAAAAAGTATTCGTTTTTTGAATAGGTCTATTTCATCTTGGTATTAAGGTCTATGAGATTTTTTTATTTTTTTTGAGAGGGAGGTCTATATGAATTATAATTGACTCCAAAATGATTAAATTTTTACTCTGTATAAGAAGTTAAATTTCAAAACATTGAAGTTTGTGCATTTTTTTTAATTGATTTGTGTGGAGGCCAATACTATTTTTACACTCAAAATTATAATAGTTTCTTGAGCTTACCTTTTAATATTTGGAAGTCATAATTAAATACATTGTAGATTCTTAAGTCAGACGGTGTGGCAGAACAGTTGCAACATGAGAATATAATTTAGATGTTTAATTATCTAATTGCATGCAACGTTGGAGCTTGAATAAGGAGTAAGATCTAATTAAATTGAGTGTAAAGGCTCCCATAAATAATTCGTCAATCCACTCCTAGTGTTATTTATTATTTGTTATATGTATGTTGATTTAGATGTTTGTTTCACCTACTTTGCTAAAATTAATAACAAAATTAGGACTTTTTAATTGTTTTAGAGCTTTGTATATATTTTAGGGAAGGAAAAAACATAAATAGTGGAGTATACCCTATTAAAATAAATAAAACTTAGGGACAATTTCAAGTTAAAGCTCTGTTTGTTTCGACGGAAAACTATTTTCAATGGAATGATTGAAGTTGAGAACAAAATAAAAGAGAAAAAGAAACTAGAAGCAAAAAAGTAAAAAGAGTGGCAATGGGGGCAGGGGAGAAAGCAAAAGTAATAGATAAAGTGAAAAATGTGGCATATCTTGGTTAGAGATCAGAAAGAAAAATGATTTTCCTTCTCAAAAAAGAATTAAAATTTGCACATTTGCGAAAATCATTTTCCTCCCCATACCTAATAAAACAAAGGAAAATGAATAGAAAGATGACGGAAAATGTTTTCCTCCAAAACAAATGAAAATGAATAGAAAGATGAAAACAATCACCTTCCCTGACTTATATTTGAGGAAAATAGTCTAATTTCAGTTTCATCCTAACTTCAAAACCCAAACATAAAAATTAACTACCCAAAAATTTTGAGATGAGAAAAGATGGGGGTAAAATTTACCTTGAAAATTTGGAGGGAAAAAGAGGATGGGAGAAAAATAGTAGTAAGGAGAGTTTTAGTAGTATAGAATAGATCGAAGATAGATAGATAGATAGATAAAAAGATAGATAAAATAAAGATGATTATGCAACAAATGTTTTAAAAAATATGTTCAATAATAAACCCAAATACATGAAGGGATAATTTCTATAGAGTATTGGATCTTGGATAATGTTGCATATATTAATATAGAGTATTACAAAATTTAATGTTAGGAAGCTGCCTAATTCCCAAAATATAGTTACTTTTTTTGTAATTCCAATATTATCTTCCATGTAGACGGTTCGAGGGCTACTACCAGTACTTGTTTCCCAGAGGAAAACCACTACTGGCAATAGTAAACCGCGGTTTATCTTAAGCAAAAAAAATAGGGGTTTTTTTTTCCCTTTTTCTCGTGCTGACGTGGACGGTAGATTGGGAAATAAAATAAGATGAGTTGTATTTTTGGGAATTACGGATCTTGCCAGCATTATTTGGGAAAAAAATTCAAAATTTCTAAAAAAATTATCCACTAATTCTTCATCCTTAGCTCTAATATAACGGCGCGTTTTTGGTACAGCTGGTTGCATCATTATTAAATGGTGCGGCGCGCTGTGTAAAACCAAACAGATGGGTTACAAAGTTAAAGACTTTGTAACCCCACTTAAACACTTTGTAACTCCAACATTGTAACCCCACTTATGCACTTTATAACCCAACTTAAACACTTTCTAAACCCAAAAAACACTTTGAAACCCTAAAATACACGTTGAAACCCCAAAATACACTTTGTAACCCCCCAAAAATACTTTGTAACCCCACTTAAACACTTTGTAACAAAAAAAAAATTTGTAACCCTCAAAACACTTTGTAACCCACCATAACTCTAAAAAAAACACTTTATAACCCACTGTAACTCCAAAAAAAACACTTTGTAACCCCACTTAAACACTTTGTAACCCCAAAAAACCTTTGTAACCCCACTTTATAATCCCACTTAAACACTTGTTACCCAAAAAACGCTTTGTAATCCCATTTAAACACTATGTAACCCAAAAAATAATTTGTAACCCCAAAAATACTTTGTAACCCCACTGTAACTTCAAAAAAACACTTTATAAGCCCACTGAAAACTTTGTAATCCCTAAAAAGGGTCGCACCATTTGAAACAATGCAGCTGGCCGCGTGATTTGCAAACCATGGAACTAGACGCATATAAGAATTTGTGCTAATATAATCCTCCTAATTTGTGTCACACATGCTAATCCCAATCTCCTCGTTAATCGCAAATACTTTGAACTAGTCTTTATTTGACTCTTGAAATACCATTATCTGACACTTGGTATAACAAATCCATTACATTATTAGATAATAATAATTCCTCAAGATTAGCTTTTATATAAACAGGGCCGTCTTAAACTTAATAAGGGCTCTGTGCTAAAAATCAAAATTAGGACCTTTATATATTATTAACATATATGGGTTTTCTAAAACATTGGTAGGAGAATGAGTAATTTTTTTAGTTAATATATATAAAAATTTAAAATTTTGGGGCCTTTTTAATGATGAGGCCCTGTGCGGTAGGTCTCTTTGCACGCCCTATTCACCGGCCCTATATATAAACACGAAAACGTGAATAATGCATACAAAAATATGGATAGCAGAGAGAATATGTCTACTTACTCTACTAATAATTGGGACTTTGGAATCATACTTTAACATCACCAATAATTTAAAGGTTTAGAAGCCTTTTTGTAACAAGAACCGCACACCTACCACTAATTGTTTTTTAATTTTTTTTAATATGATAAAAAAAAAATTGGAATACAAAATTATGTAACCTTTCCAATGAGAGGTAGTACATAACATATCTTTCTCAAATATAGTATACAATTTAGAAGTGTGGACGTCAAACGGAATACATAGAGAAGAATTAACTAATTAGTGACCGACGTTGACGACCGAATCAACTGCTCGATTTCATTCTCTAGCTGTAGAATATGATGATATACTGAAGACGTAATTATTTAATTTTATATAATGGTACATACATACCTAATAGATAGCAAAACATAGTATTTTTATACTATATGCGATCCAAATTGTTTGTTACTTTTGTTTTTTGTACATTTTTCAGTGTATGTGTTTAAATATCAATATCTATCAATACTCTTTATAAAAAATATACTTACTCCGTTTCGAAAAAAACACAACAATTTCTATTTTTTGATGTTTCAAAATAAATGCAACAATTTAAATTTTCCATTTTTGTAATTTTTTTCTTTCTATCTCTCACATCATCACATACCTCACTTTCTCTCTCTATCCCTTTTACCCTCATAACAAAAAATTGTCTAGGAGTCCGTGATACTTCAATTGTTGCATTTTTTTCGAAACGGAGGAAGTATAAAAATTGGCATTTAAAATAACAAAGTGTACCTCGAGACGAATCTAACACGGTTACCTGTGAATATATTTATTCTTATATGATAAAAATTGTTCATTAAAACGGAGGAAGTATATAAAAATACATCGTAACATATGCATATATTACTCCCACTATCCTAAATTAATTGCTCAATTTTTTTTAATTTCAAATCTAGCTCACAAGTCACAACTTAGACAAAAACTATATTTGAAAACTAATTTCTAGACAAATTAGACGAGATACACATGATGACTATAGTTTTCTTACATATATAAAATAAATAAGGGTCGAAAAATTATTATATGAACACCACCAAAGGTAAAAAAGGAGCAGTCAAAATGAGATAGAGGGGTATAAATTTTGATCTCTAATCAGATAGTATTACCTTCAGATAAAAAATAGACAAAACTAGGATAAGTATAACATACAAAACAAAAATATACGGAAAAAATATTGGAATTAAGGGGGAGTGTTGGGAATAAATCCCACATCGGAAAAATAATAAAGTTGTTTCCACTTTATATAGCTAATGGTACTCCCCTTACTACCATATGGTTTTGAGTTGAAACCTCCTTTGTCTTGTAAAGTGGACTTACACTCCCCGTAGCGAGCGCGGCCCAGGCCCATTTGTCGGGAGTACTTTGCTAAAAAGTTGCCCCATTCCTTTCAAAATATTTGTTACCTTTATATTTTTGCAAAATTTCTAATGTAATTGTTTATAAATGAGAAATGATATTGACACTTCACATTATGAGTAAACATTGAAGTGCTATCACAATAAGAATTGCTAATATCAATTTTTAGTGTTAATATCACAACCCTTTAAACATTACATATCTTCCACTGTTTTCCATAAAAAGTTGTAAAAGTTAATACTACCTCCTTTTTTTTTCTCCTCCCTTGCGACAAACTATTTGCACTCTTTTTGAAAAATAGATTTAAGGGCGTAAACGGACAAGTTAATTTCTAAAAAAATTCACCGGTAACCTCTAATCTCTCTCTTATTTGTGTTTAAATTATGTTATCAATTTGTACATTTACACCCTTAACTTTCTTTCTAAAAATGCGTGAAAAACAAGTTGTTGCTAGAAATTCTTATACACATCCAGATGTATGGTACATCCATGGGTATGTATATTTTTTGTACATTAAAAGTATTTTATTACTCATAAAAAGAGCAAAATAATTTAAAATGAGCAATAAAACACATTGAATGTATATATGTATAATCGACCCATTGGTTTGTTGCAAGTAAAATACGAAACAAAGAAAGTATTTAAAAAATTAAAGATATATACAAATCTAACAAAATCTCATTATTTTACATCATGCGTAACATTTTAACTGCAACAATTTGTCTTTTTTTCTCAACTTCATATCAAATCGTTGGAGTTATTTTATTACGGACTGAATATTTTTCTGAACGTAACAAATATTATGAAAATTAGAGTCGTATGCCGATAATTATCCATCTTTTGTTTATAAGGCAAACAAATACACCCAAATGAATGTCACGAGAAATGCACTGACAAATACATATTTCTCTCTCACTTACTTCCCAAAACAGTACTACTCATTCATTAATCAGAGCCATTCCCATTCATAACAATCTCCTTCTCAGTTGGTTTAAATTCGTGAGCCTCTTCATCTTCAACAAATCCTCTGCAAAAAAAATTGAAACTAACACAAAGAATTAAACTAATTATAATATGGCGTCCTTGATTTTAGCAATTCCATATTTTCTCATCGTTTCTCTGTTTTTCGTTGAGATCGTTGTAAATGCACTCAACATTGGTGTTCAGTCTACTGGTGTTGCTCTTCAATTGGTAAATCGCCTTTCCTTTTCATCTAAATTCTGGAAAACAGAAAATTATGTTGGTAATCAGTTGCTAAGATTATTTGTTTGTTGTCAATTTTATTATTGCAGAGCAAACAATGCAGTCGAAAATGCGAATCTGATTTTTGTTCAGGTAAAATTCAAAACCTAAATCCTTTTTTTTTTTTGTTCACGCTTGTAATTTTGTGCACAACAATCGAGAAACTTTAATCACCAAAAATATATTCCTATAAGATGGATTTGTCTAGAAACTTTCATAATTTTTTATTAGAAATTTTGAGGATTTATGTAATTTTGTTCATTTTATATACTTTCTCCTTTAAAAAAAACGCAACAGTCAACATTTTGCACTATTCACATTATATACTTTGACCGTTTTGAGCTTTATACATAATAAAAAATATAGTCAAGTGTGATCTTGTTAGATTCGTCTTGTAAAACACTATCTTAATATCAACTTTTTATAATTTTTAAATATTCATAATTACAGTTATTAAGAGTAAAGTAGCGTCTTGGCATGCGTGAAATGTTGACTGTTGCATTTTTTGGAACGGAGGAAGTATTATTATTTGAAGTAATAATAAAATATTTTGTATGCACACAAGACACAACTCTAAGTACATCCGGTTGTATAATAAATCCATTAATTTTTAATAAAATATAGTAACGGAAGATATAAATCTTTAAACAAATGCATCGAAAATTATGTGAAAAGAAAAAAGTGATAAAGATTTTGAAAATTGTTAGACTATGACAGGATACTTTTTTATTTAAAAATGTTAACTTTCGAGCATAAAATCGCAAGTATTTATACTTCAAGCTTAACTATGTATGACCTTTGGTTCAATTTATTTCTAACGATTTGATATAAAATTGAGAGAAAAATTGTCAAATTGTTGCAAATAAATTTGACCGGATGCAGTAAAAAGTTAATTTTTTATACTAAAAGGTACTTTTTTGTAAGGTTAAAAGTTACGTAAGACCGTCATTAACACACCAGGTTTTTTAATTTTAATCATAATAAAAGAAATAACTACATAAATTGTTGGATCAAAAATTGATTGTTTTAATTATAAATTTTTAATTTTTATTTTTTTATTTTTTTTTACAGTGCCTCCATTTTTGAGGTATGGCAAATATTGTGGACTTCTATACAGCGGATGTCCCGGAGAGACGCCGTGTGATGGGCTTGATGCTTGTTGTATGACGCATGACATTTGTGTTCAAGCAAAAAATAGTAAGTCATTTAATCTTTTTTTTTTTTGCTAAATTTAAACAATAATCTTTGAATAGATGTTTATGTGTCCTATTTGGGGAACAAATTGTTGTACTAATATCTTCTAGATAACTACTTTGTGATTTGTGAATAGTAATGTAATTATATTGCACATCATTGTCTAACAAACAAATTATTTGACAATTTTTACCTCATATTTCATCTCTAACAAAAAATTTGCAACAAATTAGAACCGTTAATGTGAATAATAACATTTTACTTCATTATTTTTACATCATACCTTCTCTAAAATCAAAATTTTGAAACAAATTGATTTTTTTCCCATTATTCACTCATGTTGATCCCTTTTACCAAGATTTGTGATCACATGGAAAAACATAGGCAATTGAGATATCGTTAAGTTATGATGAAATCGACCATAAATAATCCTAATGAACTCGATTCCATCATAAAGTAATTAACAATTATAAATCAATTCTATTTATTAATCAGTAGAGAATAGCACTTGATTATTCGTCTTATTTATCTTTATTTGGTAAGAAAGTCACTAACAAAAAATTTGATAGAATTTCTAACCACACAAATAAAGATAAAAATAGATTCACTTTCTCACCACTAAATAGTAAATACATCATCCTTCTTTCTCAATAGATTCATTATTAGTTTAGTGCAACTTACTTTTTTTAGTTAGCTTTCCATGTGGAATCAACTTTCATTTGATAGGTAAAATCTCTTGGTTTTGATTGGGCATCTATCTATACAAAAATGCCAAAAATCTTTCTAGAATGGAACTATACTCTTGGTTTTGAACTTTTGATTGGACATCTATCTTATATTATTAGAATCCCATGTCTTTTTAGGACACCTCTCCAAATAGTTCCAATAAACTTTAAGAAATCAAATACTTGTAATAAAGGTGGAAGATTTCAGGTCTCTTTTACAATTTTATTACTTGTATAATAATTTTCTATTCATAATTATTATAATAATTTTTTATAATAATTATGAGTAGTATTTGATAAGATAGTCTAGCTCTTTGGTGGTAGAGAAGGGTGAGGATTCAACCCTACATTGCTACACCTCGTGTAGAAGAGTTAAGGTCGTAAGGAGCTTTACCGCTACACTCCAAACTCACCTTATAAATCTTTATGGTATGGGTAAATTATTTTGACTAAATTTTGAACATATTTTTTATGATAAGCTATGTATAGAAAATAAGGTTGTTGTGTGATATGTTAGATTCATCTGAAAGTGCAATTTTTAGATATCTTGCTAAAAAGTAAAAACTAAAAACTAAAGTAAATATTAATTTAAAGGAATTTTTTTTAACGGAATATACATTCGTAATTCCGTGTTTGGATCCTTGTGATATACACGTGTATATTTTTAAAAATTTCTAAAATTTAAGTATGTCAATGGAAATTGTTAAATTTTCAAGTATACCAATGAGAATAAACCTTTTCTTTTTCGTATAAAAATAAGATATACATTAAGTTTATACCCACACCTTACGGGGCTGAGATTTCCACACAACCGCACCATAAAAAGTGATTTTCACACTTCTCATCTTTTACATATAAAACTGATAAAAGTAATATTATATTAAAAATATAAAATGCGAATTTATTTTTGGGAGTGTATAAATGGGATGATGTTTTGACACCCTATCCAACTCACATAAGTAATAACCATGGTTATTATTTATATAAAAGAGGAGGGATGCCACAATCATTTTCCGTATAAACGAGTTTCCCACTTTATGTTTTCATTTTTCTTTGGAGCAAATGTAGTGCAAGGTAGGTCAATAAATTTGACTTTGACGTACGTGATGCAACTATATTAACAACTACCCAATAAATAAACAAATAAACCCAATAAATATCAAGAACACATCTTTAATATAATTGCTCGATAGTTCAAACAACTCGAGTTTAGGTGTCATCCTCAACAAATCTGAGGGGTTGGTCCTAGAGGGGCCAAAAAACACAAAGAAGTATAAAATTAAATTCAAGTAGAAGATGATTTGATTAGTGGGTTGCTAAACGTCGCCCGTATATTACTTAAAATCGATCACAACTAAAAGTAAAAAGACAAAATTGCCCTTAATTTAAAATTACACCACAACAATTTAGATTAAATATACAACGACGTCGAACACCACGCCATGACCTCGACCACCGCCGCCACCACCACCACCACCATGGTGGTGGTTAAATTTATTTATTTTAATAAGGAAAGAGGCATCCAGATCAAACGCCCCAACCATGGTAGGGGCGTCCAGATCAGACGCCCCAACAATATACAATGACGTTGGAAACCACGTCATGACCTCGACCACCACCGCCGCCGCCACCACTGGTGGTGGTTAATTTTTTTTTTTTTAATAAGGGAAGGGGCGTCCAGATCAAACGCCCCTACCATGGTCGGGGCGCCTGATCTGGACGCCCCTTCCCTTTGAAAAAAAAAAAAATTTAACCACCACCACCATGGTGGTCGAGGTCATGGTGTGGTGTCCGACGTCGTTGTATATTTAATCTAAGTTGTTGTGGTGTAATTTTAAATCAAGGGCAATTTTGTCTTTTTATTTTTTATCGTGGGCGATTTTAAGTAATATGCGGACGACGTTTAACAAGTCCCTATGATTATTATTATTGCAACTACTATATGTTTTTATTTA
The DNA here is from genome assembly GCA_951394345.1 of Salicornia ramosissima. Classification (NCBI taxonomy): domain Eukaryota; kingdom Viridiplantae; phylum Streptophyta; class Magnoliopsida; order Caryophyllales; family Amaranthaceae; genus Salicornia; species Salicornia ramosissima. Next base: position 7,272,648 of record OX596233.1, read on the forward strand.
TTTAAGTTGTACCCAATAAATTAGATTACGCCTCACTAGCTAGTTTACTCCATGGTTGCAATGTTCATTTTCATTTTTGTATTTTCAACTCCTATAATCTTGATTTTTTTAATGTACAAGCTAATTTATTGACGAATACTCCCTTCGTCCCAAATTACTTGTTATATATTGACTTATAGCATTGTTCACATGTGGTTATTGACTGTTTTTAGTTTTATATGTGTAAGGAAAAACATAGTCATGTGGGATTTCATTTGATTCATCTCGATGTATACTTTCCAAATATATATTTTTTATGATTTCTCTCTCTTTCTCTCTATATATATATATATATGAAATTATAGATATTAGTGTTCAAAGTTGTGTCTCAAAAACTGTTTAAAAGATAATATAACAAATAATTTGGGACGAATTTAATATATATATCCGTAACTATTTATTTCTAATAATTTTACATTGAAAACGTTATACCTCCATTTCAACGGAGCCTTTACACAGTTACTTCAAGTAAATGTAGAATGTGGCACCACCTCTGTTGCACCAAAAGATAAGTAGGGTTTTGCCCAATTAAAATGTTAAACCGATGGAAAAAGAAACCAATATACTTGTACTCCCTCTATTTCTTTTTGTTATCTATGCTTTAACTTTTTTTCTCAAACAAAAAAAATCCAAGTGTAACCCGAAAAGGAACAGATGAGCTATTATTTTATACTCCCTCCGTAACGAATTACTAGTAACATTTTCCTTTTTTGGTTGTAACAAAATACTAGCAACAATTTATCTAATTTTATTTTATTCTTTTTTTTTACCAAAAAAAAACACAATACCCACTAACTTTTCTCACTCTTACTTTTCTCTCTCTTACTTTTATCATCATACCACATAATACTCCATTTACTTTTCTTTCTCTTACTTTTCTCTTTCTTACTTTTATCATTATACCACTTATTCACTTAATACCACAATTAACTTATTTCATCTAGGAGTCCGTACTAGTTCAATTGTTGCTAGTAATTCGTTACGGAGGGAGTAGGAAAATTTGACAAAAATAAGTCAAACTTTGGCCGGTCTTCCATAAATAAGTCAAACTTTTGAAATTTCAAAGATAAGCTAACTTTTGCATCATGTCTGCCAAATTTAGGTCAGAAAATTTTGTTAACCCACACCAATGAACCGTGAAATCCAAAAAAAAGGAGATCCATAAAGGATAAGAAAGACAGGTGGTGGTAGAGGTAGATTTCGGTGGGTCGAGATGGCGTTAAATAAAATTCTCTAACCTAAATTTGGCTGACATAGTCCAAAAGTTACTTATCTATGAAATTTCAAAAGCTTGACTTATTTATGAAAAATCGACCAAAATTTGGCTTTTTTTGGGTCAAATTTTCCTATTTTATAAATAAAGTTGTTTTTGTTGCGAAATAATGATGACATTAATAAATGCATGAAAATGAAATAAATGCAGATGACTACCTAAGTGAAGAGTGCAGCCAAAATTTCATAGAATGCATGGACCAATTTAAAGCAGAGGGAGGGCATACTTTTAAAGGGAGTACATGCGATGCAAACGATGTTATCCATGTCATCAAATTCGTTATGGAAGCTGCTTTACTTGCTGGCAAGGTTCTTCACAAGCCTTAACTAGGCTTCCACCTTCTTCTTCATTTTCCTTTTCATTTCCCCACTTTTCTCTTTGAATTATAAAAGACCAAAAATATAGAAATTGTATTTATTTCTGATCATTTTAAGATCTTGTATGAAGTTCGACTTCTGGTGTAGTGGCACGGAAGGTCGCCTTGTATTCTCTTGGTGTGAGGTTTGTTCTTACCAAAAATAAACCTTATCCCAAGAACCCTCGGTCAACGTCATGTACTATTCTTGGGAGAAAATTCATGAATTGGGGTCCGATTTTACTTGGCGTGTGGAAAAAAAAACTTTGTATAACGATTTCGAAAGATTATAAATTATTACTTTCCTGTGTCTAATATATATACTTCCCTTGCTTCAAAATAAATGTAACAGTTTTTATTTCATGAAATTTCAAAATAAAAAATAAATGTAACAATTTTAATCTTTTCATTTTTTTAAAGTTTTTAGTTTGTGTCTCTCCAATTGTTGCATTTTTTTTAAACGGATGAAGTGTGTCTCTATATATATGATGATGAGGTAAGGAAATTTACCATCACATTGACTAGTAATGGGTTACTAACCCATATAACACGATAACCTTTGCAATTGAGCAGTGAGGTAAGGGGGAATCCTCAAGCGAGGAATGAGGATCGAACCCTGCAACCTCTATAATGTAAGGCAGGTGTGTAAACGCCACTTGCTCTACATTGCTTTCTCAATAATGTTCTTGTTTTGAATTTTGAGAAACCACAACAAATATTACTCCATCAGTTTCTAAATGTTGTTTTATTCGGAGTTCGTTGGGGTTTGAACACGGGAAGTTAATATCCAATGGAAGTTTCATTTTATGGAAAATAAATTCATGTATCAATTTCCTAGGAAATGACTAGATGTGTTTGGTTGAGTAAGAATTTGTAATTGACATAAGAATTTGTATTTACCAAGGGTAGGTAGGTAATTAATTTCCTCCAATAATTTGTAAGAGAATAAGAGACCTAAGTTCTCTCTCCCATTCCTCATCCTCCCAACCAAAATCCCTTAAATGTCCTTTGAAGTTGTCAATTTATAACAAATCATATGCAAATTGGTATAATGAATGATTATTTTTACTTACATTTTTGTTTTGGTAAATAAAGATTTTATTACCAAATTGAAAAAATTACAACCAAGGCCAACAAGGGCCTAAAACTTGTTGCAAAGCATCATAATAATTAAGAAGTCACCTTCTAAGAAGGGTCCAACTCCATCCTACATCATTTGCAGCAACAAGCAAAAAACAACAACAAACCAAAAAAAAAAAAAAATCCCAAAGCAAGGTTGCACAACCACATGCAGCAGCCCAAACAACAGGACGCAACAAGTCTCAGCAGCAATATGCATAGACACATACCAGCAGCAACCTGCCTAAACAAAGCAATTAGCCCTAGCAGCCCCCACATACATCACATCAGCCCCTAGCAGCTTGCCTAAAATACGACAGACCCAAGGCAACCATCACAAAGATTTAAACACCCCAAAGAAAAGCCTACAACAACCACCAAGCCTTCAACAACCACCAAGCCTTCAACAACTCTAAAAATACAGCAACCAGCTGAAAAAGGCCACCATACCAGCTAAGACTAAACCTAGCATCTGATCGACAAGACCATATTTACCAAATATATCCAAAGGGGTGAGGAAAGGACAAAACTAAAAAATTACACATTTAACAAGAGCAATATTTTATCTCCACAAGGACAATTACAAGCAATAATCCTAAAGATAAAATCACTAAAGAGCCTATTAGCAGGTGCAATGTTGCCATTATAGAGTTTTGAATTCCTTTGAACCCAAATTGCGTAAGTGGTCTCAGACTTTCAGCCAAAAATATAATATAAGGTGTAGCTTGTTCCTCGTAGTAATAGACCTACATTGTCTCTTTGGAGCAAACCTAAAACCTTGCATTAAACCTGAACATAATAGGGGCAAGAGAAGAACATGTGTTCATTAAACCTGTACATAATAGGGGCAAGAGAAGGACATGTGTTGAACACTTTGGATCCAAATGCATACCCTAAGAATAAGAAGCATACTTCTGTCCATCAACTTACTCTTCAAAGCTAACCAAAGGATAATTTGCTTTTAGGTGAAGTAGAGTTATTGCAAATCAAACGTCTTCAATCAACTTCAGGAGCATTCACGTACTCTAACGGCCCGTTTGGTTGTTGATAATAAATTGTGGTAATGGTAATTAATTTATAGTGTAATATTGGTAAGGAAGAACCTTATAATCTCCTTGGAAAACAAATTTTCATTCCCAAACTTCAATGTTCTTCACAATTTTTATTCCCATCCATTACCATTGGAGAGGGTGGTATTGGATGAGAATGAATATTTGTGAAGAAAATTAGATAAATTGGAGCTAAGGTAGCACCACCATGGGAATTGATTTTGATTTTCCTTCCAAATTTAGTTATAAATTCATTCCCATTACCATCATTTATAACCGGCTACCAAACGGGCCGTAAGTGTTATACATTCTTTTGATTTGCATTTTACCATTATAAACAGCAGCATTCTATACCACCCCTAAATTACTCTTTAATAATAATTATTATAAACACAATTTAGAGAATGGCTTAGGAGTATTACTGTCAAATGATTACATAAGGCGAAACAGAGTTGTGCAGCGGAAAAACATACTTTGACTTTTATTCATTAAATAAAAATAGTGACATAATAGTTTTAGTACATAATTGAAATAAATGCTTAAAACAAATGCATAACATTAAACTTAGACTAGGTGCGTTATCGCCCTTCACCCCCAATGCAGTACTTAGAACACATTGTGAACACATCACCTGTCTACTTATCATAAGTGATAAGTAGGGCCAAGCCAAAACAAAACAAAAGAAATACGGGTTAACGCACGAAAACGCTAAGTACATACAAATGTTAAATATGTAAAATCAATTTAATTATGTAAACATGCTTTCACAAATCATTTAATCCTTTGCCAACCACAAATATTCCATAAATAAAAATTCCATAATTTGGAAATGTAAACCAAACCAATATACAACACACAAAGATATAATTCAATGATCATGCAATTCATTTTAGTAATTCATTTTCCACCTAAGTGTGCCCCCGCCCCCCAAGCTAGTAATTCATTTATATAACCTATACTTGGGGAAAAACTATATTATACAAAATTTATAGTCTTATCATCAATTTATCTCCAACATAATGGGAGTCAAGAAACTTGGCCTCCACATAACGGGAGTAAAGAAACCAATCTCCACATAGTGAGAGCTAAAAACCCAATCTCCACATAACTGGAGTAAAGAAACCAACCTCCACATAATGGGAGTAAAGAAAACCAAAAATGTCCGATGAAACGGACTTTTGGAATCCTGTATAAGGGATATCCATAAACCCTATTCACTATGATGATAACATGTTTACAACTATTTTGTAATATACTTTGCAAAATGATTTAGAATTAATTTGACCGAAGATAATGGGATATCTAGCAATTTGTAACGGTGACTTTTACAATCATCTTAAATTGATTATCCTTTGTAAATCGTTTTCCAAATCCTTTTCGAAACATTTTATAATGAATCAGTTTATAGATAATATTTTAAATACAATTATAAACAACCTTTTAAAACATATTCACATATATATAACACCCAGCATTTTCATCATTCAACACCTCAAACAATTTACATGAATATCATGTTATAAAAGATCTAGCCACTTTTACGTATCTCAATCCTTGCTCTCAAACAAGAAAATCCTAATTACGAGCTTAGCATCTAGAATCACGAACTTGGAAAATCCTCCTAAAATAATCCTAATCAAAATTTTGATTTATAACACAAGAATACTAATTCTTGACTAGTGCATGAACAATTATTCTAACCCTTTTACCGACACCAATTATTGTTATTATTCCATAAAACATTATAAAATTTGAAGTTAGAAAAAAATATAAATATTAATGAAAGGATAGAAATAATATAAATGGTAATATAAATATTAATGAAATGATAGAAATAATTTAAAAAAATCAGTTTCTTTCTTTCTTTTTTTTTTTTAAAAAAAAGGTTTTATAAGAGACTAAAAAAAGGGATCTGCATATCCGATTTCCGAATTTTTGGGTATCCAAATTAGCCGGATCGGATTCGGGTCTAAAATTTTGCGACCCGAAAAATCGGATATCCGAATTTGCCGACCCCTACTTCTAATCCCTCCTAATTGTAAAATATATAACTTTTCGAACCTATAATAAACATTCATTATTTATTATAACTGCACGCATTTTTTTAATATTCACTATGTTACTAAACAAACAATTTTACTAAAAGTCACAAAGGAAAATGGTGGTGGATTTATGTTGTTACATATTTAAAACAATCATACCATAAGTCTAAAATCTTAATACTCCCTCCGTTATGAAATTATTCTAGCAACATTATATTAGCACGAACTCTTGGGGTATAATTTTGTAATTGCGGTGTTATGTGATTTATATATTATATAATAATAAAAGTAAGAAAGAGAAATGAGTGGAAAAAAAGGAGAGAGGAAAAGGAAAAAAAAAAACAAAAAAAAATTAATAATACAAAATAATTAGTAGTATTAATTAAAGTGAGTAATGCGATTTGATAATTTTTGTGATTTTTTTTACCAAAAAAGAATAAAAGAAATTTGTTAGTAGTATTGTGTAACACTTTTAATGGAAATTGCTAGTTTGTTATTAGTAGGGTGTAACATAGAGTTGATCAAAATTAGTCCAACCCGATTTTTTCGGTCTTTGGACATATAAAATAGGCTTGAATTTGGGTATGGCCTGGCCCAATTTTTTTATTTATTTGTGCGGACTTTGGACACTTAAATGTAGGCTTTTTAGTTTTTAGTTAAATTTTTAGGCTCGACAAACCTGCACTAAATTTACGGACTTTGGTTAAAAAATTTGAGCCGAATCTGACCCAACCCACCTAATGGGCTTTTTTTTTATACATTGGGCCTGCCCCAGCCCATAATTAGCACTAGTGTAACACTTAAAATAAAAACTTAAATAATGATTAAACCGCAAATCAATTTACCCTCTCTTTATGTTCTAATTTTAATGATATCTCTTTCTCCTTTTGCTTTAGAGAATGTAATGAAGTTGCCCATAGGTTAGCTAAATGGGTTGTAGTGAATTATCTATTTGTCGCTCATAACTGTAATTCCGTTTAATTCAGTTTTATACAAGCCATACCTTTTTTTATAAAAAAATTACCTTGTTGGGCTAAAAATTATAAAAGCCATTTTTTTTTTCTTTCTTCTAAACTACCCAAATTAGTGACTTTGCCCACTTTTTGTCTTTCAGTTTCAACCCTAAAAAAAAAAATCAATCCTAGCGCAGCGGATTCCATCTCTCTGTTTCTTTCACCGTCTCCTCTCCCCTGTCGAACTTAACTGTGACTGGGTTTGGCGTGGTTTTTGTGGTGCCTTTCCTCCATTAAAGCAGTGCAGAGCTTTTGAGGTAAGATTGTTTTTCCCGTAGAATCAATTATACAGTGGGGTTGGGTTGGGCTGGGTTCTTCTAGTCTGGATTTATTGAATATGTCGTGGAAGTTTATGCTATGCTGGGTAATTTAAAGGAGAATGAATTTCCAATCGAATATTGTTGATAGATTATGTATGTGCTGTAGACTAGACTACGAAAATGGAGGTTTTCTTCCTCTCTTGCCTGGGTCAGGGACGGGCCTGGTTACTGGTTAGTTCATTGTTGGCATTTGTGTTAGCCTTCAAATTTAGGGTCAATCTTAAAAAAATTGGACCTTTTCACCTTGGTCTTCATGTCATGGCTCAGGGACGGCGGTGGGAAAGAACTGTACCATAACAAGTTGCCAGACTCAATTGAATTAAAAAAAAAAAATATTACAAGAAAGATTGAGCTGAGAATGAGGTACATAGGCCGTGTTCTTTTGAACTGAATTAATCTGAATTGAATTGAACTTGTATGAATTGAATTAAACTAACTGAAATTTCAGATATTAAGTCTAATAGAATAGTGCCTCAATGGTGACATTATGATACAGAGCTAGTGTGAAGCTATACTTATTGATGATTAGGGACTGTTATGCTTGTTAACTTTAGTAAATCTTCTTCTCTTACAACTAATTGGTTTGTGATATAATCTTCTTCAGTAAGTGGAAACAAATTGTCAAATGCTCAAAGCTTTTATTTTGACGTCCAACAGCTACTCATCTTCTCCACAATTACTTTCATTAACTTCTCTCACTTGGTTTATAAGACTTAAGAGATTCAATTCCTCCAATAGCTTAATCAACAACAATTAGTATATATTGTCCCACATTGAAAAATTAAAGATTCCTATAAGATGGATCTTTTTATAAATACCTTTGATTATGCTTTTGAAACCCATCTTAAAAATCAAAATTATAATTACATTGCTTTGTAATTAGTTTGAGATTATGTAATTGATTTTAAACATTTAGTTAAGGTTTGTGCAAATATAATTACATTGCTTTGTAATTAGTTTGAGATTATGTAATTGATTTTAAACATCCAGTAAAGGTTTGTGCAAAATTAGCACGGACAATATATGTTGTCTCATTACACTAACGTTCAATTTCTAAAAAATAATAATTTTGATAGACAATTTAAGTAGCTATGCTAATACTTCCTAAATTGCTAGTACAAGGGATCACTGCAAGTTGGAAGGAATGGGGCATAATATAAAATTATTAGTATCATACAACTTAGAATAGTAGATCGGTCTTTTATAATGCAATATGTTAATAATTTATATATAGTCAAAACATCCTCAACAATGATTATTTACAACCTAAATGTTACCGATCATGATTGAGGATGTCTTGACTATATATAAATCATAAAAGATCGATACCTATTCTAAGTTGTATGTTACTAATAATATTCTATGGATCTAATTTGCGACGTGTTTATGAAGTCCAACTATATTTTTCAATATGATTTGCTATATAAAATTCTCTAGCATTTGAGTCCAATAGTAAGAAGTAAGGAGTGAACTAACAAGATAGGAGTACTTTGTATGATAAGTGTTATTGAGAGAATAAGGGCACATCAAGATGCGTAATACTAGTTAATAAGTTTTACATGCATCCACTAAAAATTAAGGAGACAAAAAAGTGTATGTATATTGAGAAAAAAAGATATAATTTTCACACCCAAACCAATATTATAAATTATAAACATCTAATGAGAGCAATAACTGGTGTAATGCCCGTGCCATAAACAAGTTTTTTTTTTTTTTTTTATAAATTTTTTTAATCACTTTTTACATCTTTATTTTTTTCTCCTTACAATTATATTACAGGATTAAAGGATTCAAAACCCAAAACCACAACTGTGGTTGAGCAGCAGAATTGAAAATCTTCTGGTGAAGCTCAGTCATGGCAACAAGACCTGAGCTATTAGCACCACCTGAGATCTTCTATGACCAATCTGAAGCTCGCAAATACACTTCTTCATCTCGTATCATTGATATTCAGGTTTCCTTAATTTCATAGTATTCTATGTTAACTTTTTAGTAATTAACAATTTGTTAGTACCAATTGTATTACACGGAGTAGTATTTATATTATTTTTTGGTAGATTATACTCCTTCCGTTCCATAAAATTTTATTAATTTGGAATCTTGATTCTATTTATAATAAGAAAGATTTTTCTAAATTAGTGCTAATATATAAAAAAAATATAGTCATGTGGGGTGTCTTTGGATTCGTCTCAACGAATGCTATAAAAACTAAGAATATCAAAATTATATAATTTTTACTAATATATAATTAAAGATATTAAAGTTAACAAAGTGCATTGACAAACATGCATAAGGGAAATGAATAGAACTTTATGGAACGGAGGAAGTATTCTGTTTTAGATGTTTGATTATGGAGTTTTTTAGTATTGCTTATTGTGTTAGTAGTGGGAATTATCAAATTAACATGCTTAGTTTTGTAATTATGTTGTGCGAAGACTGACGACCAGTAGAATCATAGGTTAAGGGGACTTAGAATGCAAGTGTGCATAATTTCAACTAGGGTTTTATTGTGAATTTTTTTTTTTGCAAGGGGCGGAGTAGTTTTGCATATTAGCAAGCTTAATCCATCGCAACAAATACTACATCTTCATTATAAAACAATAAAGATAAAAATATATTGTTCCACCCTTTCAAAATTAAATAAATAAATAATGAAATAAATTTTTGCTGTCCAACATTTTTGTTGTTGTTGTTGATATTGTGGACTCTTTGTTTCTTGGGGTTGTCACATGCTTAGATATGGGCATGTGAGATAATGTAACACGTTAAGTCAGTTTTTTCTGTGAGCGAAGACATGTTTGTTTGGTTATTTTTCATTGCCTGTGAATAACATTGCCACAACAATGGGGAGTGTGGAATAACAAAATATGTTATAGCTTGCTTGTATCTGCGGGAATAAGAAAAAGTAAAAATAAATAAATAAATAAATAAAGTATACTGAAGATTGACGGGGAGGGTGGTAGAATAGATGGATGAATAGTGAGGTGAGGAAGGGGAACAGATGAGGGGATTATTATACGTTTATACCCCATTTGAGGGTAATAGTTACTCAACATCTCAAGAGTAAGTATTTCCCTTAAAACAAAGATGATAATTCCCTCATCTTTCCTTTCTTCTTGCACCACCGGTCCATCATTGTATAATCTTCTGTACCACCAGTACGGCAGTACCATCTCCATGCTCCCTAGTTTCCAATTATCCACTCAATACGCTATTCTTAATCATGTGGATGATAATTCTTTCAATGTTCCTTTCTTCTTGCACCACCTGTCCATCACTACATTAATCTCTTGTATTACCACCTTTTTTCTTCCTATTTTGTTCCAATTACCCCCCTTAATACATATTTTGTAATCCTAGCATACTAATAGTATACAATTGTACTATGTTTAAATAACTATGCATGTGGTTGATTGCTTCAAAATTCAAATGTTACATTTTTGATATGTTCTTGTAGGCAAAATTGTCTGATAGAGCATTAGAGTTGCTTGCCTTGCCTGATGATGGGGTCCCCAGATTGCTCCTTGACATTGGTAGTATAACTTTAGCTTACTCCCTTTGTTTTTTTTTTTTGATGGTTTGTATTGCAGTCTTAAAAAATGATTACGATTTGTAATATTTTGATGTAAGTCGGTATGGAAGAGGCACCTGTTATTAAATGCGTGGTTTTATTGGCGCAACTTGTGTTTATTTAATGAAAAATAGGTTCACTTTTGTAATAGAAAAGGAGCATGGTACTTCAGTTGTGTTACTGTAAACTTCAATCATCTCTTATACATGTAGTTCTTGTGACTTCTATATAAGATGTTGCTTCAATATGATTTTTTATTTTTTTTAGTATCTTGGACGAGCAATTTATTTTCTTCTTGTGGTTATGATAAGCTTGGTAAGATGTGAACTTATTAAAATATTACATAATTGTATGTGGCATAGGACAAGTTTATATACCTAATACCATGTATAGTGACTATTGTCCTCGTGACAAGTAACTGGAAGCATTTTTTCTACAACGCATGGTGCCTTTAGTTAATGGTTTCAATAATTCCATCAAGTTGATTCTATGATTATCTCCTTTATGTTATGCATACATGCTGGAATGTAGAGTTGCCGCCTTTTTTAATTCATATTTTGTTTACTTCTCTTTAGGCTGTGGATCAGGGCTGAGTGGAGAGACACTGTCTGAGAATGGGCATCAATGGATTGGTTTAGATATTTCAGAGTCAATGCTGGGTATCTCAGTTTTTTTCCTTGTCTTCCCCCCTCCCCCCCCCCCCCGGTTCCTATAAGTGTAAAATACTGCTTCAAATGATGTTTATATCTTTTTAATTATATGCTTATGCCAGATGTTGCATTGGAGCGGGAGGTTGAGGGTGATCTTCTTCTTTCTGACATGGGTCAGGTACCTTTGCGTGATCCTGAATTTTATTTCATTACACCCCCCGTCTCAAATTAAATGCTTCATTTTGACCAAAAAACTCTCACAATTTTGTTCATAATGGAGCTTTTTTTTTGGGGGGGGGGGGACAGCGGGAGTATCTTTTTTCATCAAGGTGTGCCGTATCTTCCTGTTTGTAGGTTTTGAATTGTTTTGATGTTTGTGTAATGTAATGTGTGCTATTTATGGAGCAACTTTCAGATATGACTTTCTAAGATGTTAAGCTGTTAAGTGTAGGTTCGTTTACTTAGATTATGAGGATGACGTTTTTTGATTTGGTGAAGTGTGTATCATTATGTGCTGAAAGTTGTAGAAGTACTGGTTGAATTGTCAAAGTAGCAGTTGAGAAGTGAAGAAAACGTAAATTCTGAAAAGATGAATATCTATGTTAGATTCCAACATTATGATCCTGTTGAACTCATAGCTTGCTATAATGACTTAAACTTGTCCACTATTTTGTGTAAGCCAAAGGCCTGTTCGGTGTCGTTTTTTGTTTTCAGTTTTTTTTTTAAAACTAAAAACAAAAAAAGGAAACCAGAAAAAATGGTTTTCACTTTTTAGTTGTCAGTTTTCATTTTCAATCTGTTTCCAACAAGTTTGACTAATTTTTGTAGGATTATATGACTAATGTCATATAACTTTGAATACCAAAAAACCAAAAACTAGAAAACCACAGTGTTACCAAATGGGCCCTAAGTTGCCTGTTTTCTATGTTTATTTCTTGCAGGGTTTAGGTCTTCGTCCTGGAGTTATTGATGGTGCAATTAGTATCTCAGCTGTCCAGGTTTTTGCTTGTTCCTTTTTTTTTTTTTGTTTAGTGAAATGACCTGATGCTTGTTAGGAATAGTGTTGGCACAATGGCATGAGAATCGGGATACTCTTACATGCTCCATGTCAAAACTTCTGTAAATGCTCATAATCCATACTCTAGAATCTACACTCCATCTGTGAAAGACCCTTGTTTGATGGATATTTTTGGATAATCTTTGTAACTGACGACAGGTCTTTTGATCAATTTTCCTGATCTGAATCGCTTCCTCCGTTTCAATTATATGTGAATATGTGATAGTTTTAAACTCATGAACTCCTGGGCAATTTTTTTATTTGGAGTATTAATTGGTTTGACGAGTATTTTTTATGGTTTAATTAGATTAAAAGGAGGTAAACATATTTTAATTGTTTCCGTGGGACCATGAGTATTTAATAGGGAAATTATCAATGGTAACCCATTACTTTTTAGGTTTCTCATTGGTAATACTCAATTATTTTTATTTGTACTGTTAAATTATTCTCATTCTCAAACATGACTTTATGAAGGGAAAAAATCATCAATTGGATTAACAATTTGTCAAAATTAATGTTTTGTTTGATGTGCCCAAATATTAGCTCGATTTGTTTGTAGGAAAAATCACTCGTAATAGGTATTGGGGTTTATTTTGGCCCTTAGGGCCAAATTTGCAGACAAAAGACCAAAGCGCATTGGTTTGTACGTTATAAATTGTTTTGATTTACTTCTCTCGATTTTTGTAAAGGGAAAATTTCCCAATCAATATTTAGGGGTTCAATTTTGCCATTAAGGATCAAATTTGCCCTTAATTATATTAAATGAATGATTTTTGCTTTATTAGATTGTGATTGAAAGTATAACTATAACTAAGTGTTATCAATGAGAATAAAAAAAATGGCTACCAATGAAAAACTTAAAAAGTACAGGGTTACCATTGAGATTTCACTATTTAATAATCTATGATATTTTTATTTCAAAAGTTTACTATAAAGGGAAAAAAAAGAAAGTGTAACAAGTATAGTGAAACGGAGGAAGTATTTTTTTTTTTTTTTTACCCTTGTGTGACTTCGTTGGAGTTTAAAAAATGATTGGCAAAACTTGGTTTTTTTTTGGTAATTTTTTTTTATTATCATTTCATGTATTATAATTGACTTAATTAATATATATTCCCTCAATTCGTAAATGATGGTTGCATTCATTGTAGTAACAAACACAAAGGTAAGGGATGAGAAGAGACAAAGAGTATTTGTTAGGCTTGTGTAAGAAAATATAGGAAACAGAGTGTTGAATGTGGGATAGGAAGGGGTATAGTAGGAAAAGTAATTCTCAAAAATAATGAATATAGGAAAATAAAAGATTGGACAAAAACAGAAAGTTTAACTAACAAAAAGGAATTGAGAGGATACCAATGATAGTGAAAATGTTGATTGAATGAAAAACTGGAATTTACTTAATTAATTGGGCATGCTCATCATTTTGTTTGTTTTGTTTGATCACAGTGGTTATGCAATGCTGACAAGTCCTCTCACGAGCCTCGCTTGAGACTGAAGTATGGGCTACTAGATCCTAAGTTGTCATTTTCTGTAGCCGAATTGTTGTTTTTACTGGTGCAAATAGTTTAGACTGTACGCATGTTTTCTAAATCAAAAGAGTTATGGAATGACGAAACAATCTTTTCTTTTCCAGGGCATTCTTTGGATCATTGTATAGGTGTCTTGCAAGAGGAGCTAGGGCAGTGCTTCAGGTGTATCCTCAAAATGTAGCTCAGCGTGAGCTGATCTTGAGTTCTGCAATGCGTGCTGGTTTTGCTGGTGGTGTGGTAGTTGATTTCCCTCATAGGTAAAGTATTTGTGTTATCTAACTGATCTGAAACACATTGTTTTGAATTCTTTGTTGTCATTATCACATTTATCAGTTTACTATTGTCGCTTGAAACTTTCTTTACGGGCAATTCTAGAAATGAAGAAACGCAGTTTAATTTGACAAAATTCTGAATAATTCTAACGATGCTTGTTCTGAAACAAAAGGCTTGAATTAGGTTTTTAAACAAGCATAATAGTATATTTATATAAAAAAAAACAAAGCTTATGAACGATATTTCCGTTGACAGTTCAAAAAGTCGAAAAGAATATCTTGTTTTGACCTGTGGTCCTCAATCCTTGAGTTCTGCTGTTCCAAAAGCCAAAGGTGAAGACGGAGAGAGTTGCTCTGATGATGAAAGTAGTGGAGATGATGAGAATGGAACGGTCAGTTTATATTTGAGCTGTAAAACTTATTAACTGTGGTACATCATTCAATGGTCTCATGGCAAGTTTGTTTACAGGTTATGGTTTCAGACCGTAATAGACCCAGAAAAAAGCAGAAGCTACACAAAAAGAATAAAGGAAGGGATTGGGTTCTATGGAAGAAAGAACAGATGAGAAGAAAGGGTGCTGCGGTGCCCGCGGATACAAAATACACTGCTCGTAAGCGAAAGACTCGTTTTTAAGCAATCTATCTTCTTGCCTAATCAAGAGGCTTTTTGTGTATTATTATGTCTTTGTTTTTCGGTTTTAATCTCCGAGTTAAATTTTGAAAGAATTGGATATACTTTTTATTGGATACATCTAGCATTTTCCTCATTGAGTTAAATTTTGAAAGAATAGAATATAGTTTTCTGTTGGATAGTAAATCATACTTTTCCCTCCTAATTTTATACAATGAGTGCTCAGATTATGTGCAATATCCACCTTGCACATCTATGGATCTGTAGTTTTCTTTTAAAGATTTTACTGTAATATATTTGAATTTTGCCAAAGATAATAGAGTATCAATATTGTAAAAGTCAAATAATTGCCCTTATGGCTAAAAATACAAGCATTATATGCCTCTTACATTTGTGAAAATTTGAGAATGCATGCTAAAATTGTGCATAAACTAATATAATAAATGTCTGATTTAATTAAAATTTACCATAAAAAGTTCAGTATTCTAAAATCATCATTGAGTAGTATTTGTAGGATTCATGGACTACCAAAGTTATTATTAACAATAATATATGTGGCAACAAGATAACCTTTAATAAGGTATATACTACATCATAAAGACACAAACTACTTACTAATTATTTGCGACAGTTAAAATTTTACTTTGTTCATGTTAAGTAATTTGATTAAGATTTGAGCTTTTCACATAATAAAATAGAGTCATTTGGAGTATCATCAAATTCTTCTTGTAAATTTTACAAACACGCATGAAAAATAAAATGTTGTAAATAATAAGAGGCACATATAGTAAAGTATTATGTAAAGCGTGAAAAATAATTTGTCAGACGCTGCCAAAATATAACATAGTACTTTATATTTATAGTTTGTGACTAGGTTAACCCCATTAATTTCATAATATTTATTACACCTTAACCCCATAGTTAATGATCTACATCATACAAGGATTTTTTTACATGAGAAAATAGAGTTTTTGTCTAGTAGGTAATTTTTATGGTGTTTTTGCTATGAAGGGTTGCATAATCTAACCCAAACCATGGTTTCCTATCATCATTCATCATCCTTCCAACAACAATAAGACAACTAAGATTTAAGTTTGATGTGAATTTTGTAACTGCAACAACTGAAAATCCAACCTCTGGCAAGACAATGAAAAACAAATACAACTACCAAAAAAAAAAAAAAGAGGAAATGACTTTCAATAGTTCATTAGAATTTTCTTTGACGACGCCCAGATAATAATTTTCAGCTCTCCTGTAACTACACAACTCCTATTGTATACACAAATTTACTAAACTTTACAAACCCTAAATGTTCTGTAGAAGCTCCTCTAGATTCCCTCTACCCAGGGAATAACACAAGTACAACATAAGCAGCTGGACCACCAACCTCCAACTCCTTCCAATGCAACAACCGTCTTTCATATACATTTTTGATTTTTGTTTCATGCTCGTCGCATTAGGAACCTTGTGCTTGAAATTCTGTAAACCAAGAAATTAACAATACAAATATTAAAGTTTGAACTTCATTATATATTATATAATCAATACATATGGATGTAGTTCAGAATGTATAAATTCCGATTCTACACATTGAAATCTGTAATGCCTTCAGCACTAAGCCTGTTCAATGAGGCGGGAGCCCATTTAAAACCCTGACCCAGCCCATTAAAAAAAATTGTGGCCCAACACTTCTTTAAAATGGAGCGGGCCCTAATAGGGTCAATAAATTAATGGGCTTAAGTGAGTTGGGGCAGGCTTTAAAAAGGGTCACAACAAAAACATTGTATGGGTTTAAAAATACATGCTGATTTCAATTCTTCCAGATTTCAAAAGGAAGAAATTCAGCAGCAAGTACAACAAAAGATGGCCTGACTAGCAGCAGCATGTAGTTCCACTATTATTGGTCAAGTGTAGAGAAAAATGGGAGATTGAGAAGCTCTTACTAGTCATTCAAGGATGGGCCGAGCTGGGTTAAACAGGTTCCCTCCAGCCCGCAAGGCCCAACCCATTAACATTCTCACCCAACCTGACCCGTTGAACAGCATTATTCAGCACGAATATGCAAAAAATTGAGGCAGACCGAAGACAGTACCGGAGCACTTAACATCCAGCAATTAAGAATAAAAAGTTATCGTACAAGTGGTTGTAGACAAGGGAAGGAAACAAACCTCCAAACATCTGCTCAAAACGAGCGACAATATGCTTTCCGTAAGTGTATTTCTTCAGAGCATTGAGATGCACTCTTATACGACCAAGAAGCAGATCTCGTTGATTTTCTGTACACTTCTCAAGAATCTTTTGGACCACGTAATTAGCGTATTGGTCCTTCATCATTACCTGTAAAAATATTTCAAAAGGTAAAAGCTACTTCCAATTACACCGTAACAACATTGAAAATAGAATTTCTTTCATCTAATTAGTAAAGCAAAGGCTTTTCATTCAAACTAGTATTAGTAACAACAAGAGATGTTAACTTCATTGTGACATTGTGGGACATCCCAAAATGAAAGTTGTTAACAAAGTTTAGGGAAGTACAGTTTTCAGCCATAAAGCTTCCACCGGAGGGAACCAATGCACAAATTACAAAATTGAGTCCCAGATTTGATTTTAGTACATGACTGTCAATATCTACTTTGCCTGATCAGAGAAAGTTGACAAAGAAACATAAAATCATTTAAAAATAAAATAGGTATAGGTTTACCAATAAGTTATCATTTCCCTCATTTTGCCCGATAACTTCACCAATCAAGAGTTCCCTTGAAGCAGGATCACCGTATTCCAGGCATTTCTCAATGACATTTGATGCAAACTTATGCTGGCTCATATGTATAACTTGCCCGCATAAATTTTTCATAATTTGGCTTCTCTCTTGAGGTTTTCCCCTCTCCAGAACATGCTGCAAGAAGAGAAATCAGATTCATGGTTAATAAGGAATAATAACTATCTAAAAATTTCTGAGAAATATGTCAGCAGATGATTATAATTTGGCAATGCCACCAAACAAATGGAGCACTGATGGGGAAGAATCTTAATACAGTGACATATAATACAATCTCAAATGTATCAATATAGAATACAAGTCAACATAACTTTACAAAACTTTGCATCTCTTTGGTTTACCTTTAATTTGAGAGAAGATTGCTATTACAAGATAGTTCTCAGTTGATTATAGTAATATTAATCACCTCTGGTGGAACATTTTCCATGTAACAAGCAGATCAACTATAACAAATTAAGAATTTTCAAGAACCAAAAGCGTCAAGATTTGACTAGTTCTACTAGATTGAAATGCATTATGTGAAAGAATAGTAACTGTGCACCTTTGACATGGAAAGTAATTCCTCACTAACCAAACTAGAGCTAGAAGGGATGAGGAGAATCAGGAGATAGAAATCATGTAAGGCACAAAGAGAACATTATTGCTGAATGGCGAGCACGTGAGGCCATGCTGTTGAGTCAAGAGTTTTTATTGTTCATACAAAGTGATTATTCCACATGGATTGTCATTGTGAATTCTCTTTTTAGATAAAAAGGTAAAGTTAGATGGATAAAGAACATACTATTTGCTTTAGAGTCCGTAATTACCTTGCCCTACTACCATGAAATCTCATGTTCACGGCATAGGGAAAGGAGACTCGAGCATGGTACATTCAGATCTTTGCAGCTCTACCTTTCAAATGCTGGTCATTACCGAAATCTTAAAAAAGTTACAAACTTACAATTCATGCACCTAGGCAAAACCAGTAATACTCTACAGTCTTCAGTTGTCTTAAAATTCTATCTCCCTACATGAGAAAATTATTTTTTTTCATTCCCTGCATAACTTTACATCCATCATTTTTAAAATCATCTCAGTGTGGGCTTGATCTAAAACCAAAGTCTCAAGTATGTGGTGCATCACTAGGCTCCTCCCAATTAACCTGTACCTAGTGTTATGTTTTAGGGAAATTTACCAACGCACCATTGAAATTTTCAGAAATTGTCAAAACACCTAAGGCAGTAAAGTTTCAAAAAAAGGGTCCAGGGGTATCATGATTATTTCAAAGTTCAAACTAGGGGTGTCATTGGAAAATTACCTCTGGTTTTCGCAATACGCACCATGAACACTTACTGGCCTCGTCAACTTACATAAATATTCCACGGCCCAAGTGTAGGCCACAGCACCTGAGCACCATGGCCTCTTTCCAGTACATTACAAGTCTTCAGTTGCATTAAGATCTTATGACACAGACCTCATGCTACATGACTGTTCTTATTCAGTGAAAAGGTGAAAACTTTCAGGTATGTTCATTAACAATAATACTCGCCACAAGGCCCACAACCTTAAAACTATTAAGAGTGCTTTTTAAAGTTACGCATCATATAGCAAAGCTGGTGTTGCATTATAGCATTAGTATTCAAAATCAATGAATAATACCTTTTTACTTTATAATGAAGGCTATTATCATAATAGTATAGAATAAAAAAAAAAGTAAGATTAATAAGTAGTAAATTAATGTGGAGGAAGCATCATTGTAAGATGCACTTCCCTAAATAAGACAAAAATATAAATATCATTTGTTTTGGTGGAGGTGCAATGGGGCCAAAGGATTGGCAAAGGAACTAACCTGGGTAACATAATTGCCATACTGATCTTGGGCAAGGGTACAAACAGAATCCAATATCTCATCTACAATAAACTGACTCTGCAACTCATCTGTACAATGCTCTAGGACTCTCTGTCAAAAAAAAAAATCAACAATAGAATAGTCAATAAGAAAAATTTATGGTATATTCAAAACCCAGAAACAAATTTATAAATTATCACCTGTATAACACGACACCCATAAGGATGCATTGAAAGGCTAGCAACTTGGCCACGAAAAGCAGAAATAATGAAAGCAATTCTTTCGGATGGAACGCATTCAATGCACTTTTGAATTACATGGTTCCCATTTTGATCACGGACACACCTCATGACATGTCCATCCAGCTCACGAACAAGTTCAATCTTCTGATCAACCTCAATAACATCAAGTGCCTGGACCACATATGGATAGAAATATTAACCAAAATCAAACTCAGAATCCCCCCAGATAATGCAAAGCGCTTTCCCTCAACGCTGCTGGAAGCTCTACAACTCCCAAAATGCACTATCTACTTTTCTAATTCTAAATCCATCATCTACATTAGCCTTTTTTTAACAATTTTTTTGAAAAACCACCAACCTAATTGGTGGTATGCTAAAAAAAGAGTTGGTGATTTTTACTCTCCTTTTGAAAATCACTAACTTATTGATTTTGGGATCCATAGTATTTTGCTCCGAGTATTATTGGAAATTAAATGAAGAGGATTATTTGCCATATGAAACCAAAACTGCCAATTGAGTTGACGATTTTGCCCTACGAAAACCACAAACTAAGTTGGACATTTAAAAAAATGGAGTATATGTGGACTTTCAATGGCAGAAAGAAAAAAAGAAACTGTACTCATGGAATTGGAAAGCTTCCCAGCATTAATGAGGGAAACTGTTTGATAATACAACGGTTACTGTCATGAGACTCTTTAAGCCCTATCCAATTATCATAAAGAGGCTGTTTATTGTGGCCTTGACTGAAATACAGCAGAGTGCCAGAGTGGCCCAACCTCAACACAAATTAAATGTGTACTCTACATAGACATTTTCAATGTGTAAATGTAAATGTTTTGCCACAACATGACAAGGAAAAGATCTAATCATTTAGAAGAAATCAAAGCTTAAACCCAACGATGACGAACATCAAATGATAAAAATTTAACATCACAGGCTCACAGCATAAAATATTACAAGAGTAGGACACTAGGACACTTATCACATGAATGATAGTGTAGAGCATATTGTATAGTTAGCACCGAAAAAAAGGATGTTCAATTCAGGAAATGAGAACAATTCCTTTCAGTCTTCTTTAACATGGATAGATTAAAAATACAAACTATCTCATACACATTAACTCTTGCTTTGTCAAACCTCATGACAATATAAGTCAACAATCAACATTGTTTGTTGCAAGAAGAAACAATAAACAAGTAGAGAAAGCTCTATAAACCGAAATAAACCTTGGGAGTTCGGATATTGGTTGCAAAAGCAATAAGGAAATATAGGAAGCAACAAAGAATTTTCAAGCAAGTCACCAAGATCAGGACACCAACTGTACTAGACTTGAGATTGAGAGTAAGAAAGATTCGTCTGAGTTCAAGTTTTCGTAGACACAGAAACGCACTAAATATTTGGTTGCTCAATATAACATTTTCTTATAAGCTGGCTAGACAAAGATGGATTGAGAGTAAGAAAGATTCGTCTGAGTTCAAGTTTTACATTCGGCATGTCAAACAAATTAGGCTATACCTTTTGGATGACGCGACAGCCATACATCTGCAGGCTCAAAGTCAATATCTGACCTGCAAGTGCCTTAGCTAGGTCCCTCCTCTGATCATGGGTTCCATACTCAAAAAACTGCAACAAATTGGAGGTAAAGAATTAAATTGAAGCATACTAACACACAAGCTTCCCTTTGAAAGGTATTGATTTCTACCTTTTGAATAACATAATTTCCAAAAACATCAGTCATCAATTTGGCAGCATGAGGAAGAACTTCTTGAAATACAGATGCCTTGTCTTCAGAGCTACAATGTTCTAGTTTCTGTTGAATAAATCGACTCCCATGTTGATCAACACTGGAAAATAAATACAAAGTCACATTCATCCAAAAAGAAGAATTGCAGCACTACTGAATTGAAGGTGGGAAAGAGGAGATAAACTTGCCTGAATTCAACCACATGACCTACAATATCAGATAGCTCAAACCTTCTGCCTTTGCCAGATTTTAGCTCTTCAAGGAAGGAGTAAGGCTTTTGATAATTGAAATTCTCAATTCCTCTTTGACCTTGCCAACCAGTATAGAAACTCCCACTTCTACCAGAATTAGGCGAGCTCACATCACTTCTTCCCCCGTGAAGACTGCTAGCACCAATTGGAGATCCAGGCAAAACAGGACTGGCAAGAGAGGAGTTTGGAGCAGGCATGAAGAAACCCATATTAGCTGAACTTCCAGCAAACTCTGATCCCATAATTTGTCCTCTTCTCTGATTTAAATGAATCGGTCCACTAGATCCCTGGTGTTGAGTTCTATAATCAGGTGGAAAAGATGAAAAATCAGCTCCAATCTGGGAAGTAAAAGCACTCACCTGGTTTCCAACAACACCCCCTCTCAATGCTACAGGATCAACTTGACCAGGAACACTGTACAAATCTCCATAAGACTGCTGAAATTGCATGCGAGGATCAGCAAAAGGCGGTGCGAAACTAAGTTGTCCATAAAACTTATTTAACTGCTGCAAATCAACTCCTTGGGAATTGTTTCCCCAAGACCCAGAAACCTGAGTATTAACATCAGGACCAGCAGAAGCACCATCATAGGCTAACGGGACAGCACTATGTGAGGGGTACCCTGCCATAAAAGGAGGAAGAATGCCTGCATTGTAAGGGTATCCACCCATGCCATATTGTGAAGGATATACTATTCCAGGTGGTTGAACATTGGCATAATACGGATTTGCTGAATGCATGTATGTAGCTGCTGCAGTTGCATAAAGTGGAGGAGTAAAACCAGATGAGTGGAGTACAGGTTGAACTTCCGTTAAGGGAAACTTTGCACCATGACAATATTGGTTTGCAACAGCATATGAATTACTCGTGCCTTGAGAAACTACTTGAGGAATAGAGCCTTGATATGGGAAACTACCAACTTGCTGCATCTGGTGCTGCAATATGCTAGTTTGGAAGTTGTTCTGCCTTTCACCTCGAACTCCATGGTTTTCTATGTTTGGTGAGCTTGATATGTTCAAATCCTTAATCTCTGTTTGCAAATTAGCTACGCCTGTATCACTACTAACTGAATTCTTTTTTTCTGAAAGGTTAGTTATATTACTTGGATCTTCATTCTGTATAGAAGACAATGAGCCTTGTCTAGAATCATACGATAATGATCTTGATGCAGGGGTTGCTGATACAGTCTCCACTGCAGAGATGCCCGATGCTACTGCAGAATATGGACTTGTAAACTCGCCATGCAAAGAAGGCTTATCAGCATTGATGTTATCAGCTCCATCACCTGCTGATCCGTTTGCAGGTGACGACATACATGTAAGTTCCTCCTGAAAAATTGCACATATTTCATTACAAAAGATTAGTTCCAAAGATAAAAATGAAGAGCACAATAATACCCGGTGGAACATATTGCAAAAGCAAGTAAATTAAGAATCTAAACAAATAAAAGGGAAGAGCACGACACTAGTAGGAGGGCAGGATATTCTGCAAAGCAAGTAATCTAAGAATCTAAACAACAAGTCAATCCAATATTGGAGCAGTAATAAACAGCAGAATGCATAGTCATTCACAGCTTGAACTCACACGACAAATAAACAGAGTATTATCATATATTAATAGCATGTATTTGTCAGAACATGGAAATACGCTCCCTATGACAGGCCAGGATTGCCAGACTGTCTCACTAGTCAGATCACAAAAAAGATCCTAAAATGCCAAGGAATAAAGCACACTTCGCATGATGGTACTCCTCAGTAAATGGAAAGACTACAAATCATTTTACTCAATCTTAGGCAGTGAATACTGAAGAGATTAAAATAGAGAATTACACCTTTATGAAATCAGCAATATTTCTAGTCTCGCCAACTGATAAGGATGATTCCTGTCTTGACAAAGCAGCAGAGCTCCTGCCTCTGACATCATCAGAAGACTTCTGCGGTGATTTATCATCCTCAGACTCCTCCTTGTGTGTCGGAAGGATGCCACAAGATAAACGTAAGAAATTATCACTGCTGCCTCTGTAAGGAGTCAATCCCACTTTATTGTTGACATGACTGAATGCCAAATATTGATCAGAATCTGAGGCAGGAGAGTGGTAAAATTGGGGATTCAAACTGACATTGGAAGAGTAATTCGAACCAGGAGATGAAAAAGAAACCAACATTCCCCTATGACCTCTGGATTCTCCGTTATAAGTTAGGCTTGCCATATTAGCATTGTATCCTGAATTTTGCATGAGATTTTCTACAGCTGCAAAGGAGCCTTCCATGTTTGGGGGTGCACTACCACTTCGATTGGGAACAATACCCCTTCCACCATGGTAGTTATGACCCTTAACAAGTAATGCCTCCTCATCCACAGCCATCTTAGTTGATGAATAATTTGCAGCCCCCTTGTGAGAGCCCCATTTACCACGCACCTCAGGCATTCTAATAGGACACTCAGTAGCCATCCTATCCAATAATTAATTATACTCTCCAAGAATTCCAATAATTGAATAAATTCATCTTCCTGCAAAACAGACAACATGTTCCATAAAGACGGAAAGAACTAGTTTCTTTGGTTCTTATTTTTGGCTCTAAAAAGTGGCAAAATAACACGATAGAAGGAAAAAATCTCAATACCCAAAAGAAATAAATTAAACTCAATTAATCCTCTGCTTCCATTCCCATCACTAAAAGAGTATTCGTTCAACACTTTAGTATATACTCACCCTATTCACTAATCCAAAATATAATATGTGCCCAAATAACTATTCACCTCCATACTATAAGTAGATAATGAACAACTTATTGTTTCCTCAAATCACCAATATCATCCCACAATTTCTTTCACCCACCCTTTATCTTAACCTACAAGCTACTTGAGAAGGGACACTTGTATGAAAAATCCCTGAATTTAAATAAAGAAGAAAAAAAAACTAAAAAAAAAAGAGAAGATTCTATTTCAAAAAATAAAAATAAAATAAGCTTTTGCTATACAGTAAACATTGCGCTCCTTCACAACCAAAAAAAAAGGTCTTAGGGGAGATTCAATTCATAATTTTGGCATAAACACAAGAAGAATTGCAGAAAGGAACAAAATGTTAAGAGCATCTAAACTACAATATGAGAAGGAACAACAACTAAACAAAATCAATTAATTTGACCAGAAAGAAAGCAAAAAGACAGGAGCTTAATACACAAAACAAACAGGTGAACTAAAATAGGAAATACATACACCACTTTAAATTTCTACACTTTAACTCGAGATTCAAATTAAGAAACATCTTTAACTATTTACTTTCCTATCAGGTTTCCAACCCCTCATTTTTAACCTTCATCAACCAAACCAAACAGAGCATCAAATTCATTCAAAAGGCAATAAAATCGACTAAAACAGAGTTCAACCAAAAACCCAATTTAGCTTCAGTGAACAAACAATCCATTCTAATCAATCAATGATTACAAAAAAAGAGCAGCAAAAAAGACATTTTTCACCAAATTAACAAACAAGGTTCAACAGAAGCAGAGCACATACAAAAAGCAAAACCCTAAAAACAACATCAAAGCATAAGTAATCAAACCCAGAGCTAAAATGATTATATAAGAAAAATAAACTCACTCACCAAGTTAAAAATTGCACAAGCTTCAAAGTTCTCAGCAAAACCCTAGACCCCTTCTTCCTCTGTAGTTTTTCCAGAGGAAAAGATGAAATGAGAAGAAGTCCACTGAGAGAGAGAACGAGAGTGAAATATAGTAGAGAGAGAAAAATATAATCAACAATTGGATACCCAAGTCTCTGAAAGATCATTAATTTAACTTATTTAAGATTATATAAACAAATATGAAAAGGGCCCCCCATAAATAGAAAACAAAAGGAACTATTTAAAGACAAAGGTTTATTGCTTAAAAAATAAAAATAGAAAATTTCAAAAGTAGATTCAGCTGAAAATGAAGATTAGGGATATATATCTTATATCTACTAAATTTTTTAGCACAATTTTGATGTTTTCTGGGTATATCTAAGCATTAATAGACAAAAAGCAAAGTAAAAAGAAGGTAATTTAGAAAATTGGCATCAAATGTTTCAAAGGACAGTGATGCATCTTCCTCAGTCACAACACAAAGCTCATACTAACTACTTTGTTCTGCTCACTATTTTTAGGGTTTTTTTTTAGTATTGGTTGATTTTTAGGGGTAGTTGTAGTAGATTAGTGCCAAAATCTAAGGGGCCAATTGGCAAAAATGTCCCATTTGTCCTTGGATTTGGATGTTATTTTGCACACTTTGGTCAAGCAAGCTACCTCAGACTCGACGTCCGCAAGACTTAACCACTAGGGACTAGGCTAAAACTCACACCTCATTCTAGTTATTCACTTATTTGGGTGATGGCCGTGATGATAGTCTTTTTCTTCTTTTGGTTTGTATTTATATTATTTTTGTTAGACCATTAGATAGTCTAAATAATTACTTGTATAATTTTTTATCACAAATTTATTTATTTTTTATATAAGTAAATAAGCTTGTCATGTTAAAAGTTATTATTTGGGGATTATGCCGTCAGACCATCCGACATGCACTTTTCAATACGACTACGTACTTCAACAAAGTATACGAGCTACCTAACACTTCAAGCTTGTTTTCCTTCTAATTTTCAAACGGCTATAATCTTACCATGCCTAATTTTTCTCCCAAATTTATTTATTTTTTAAAAAATAGCAATGGACATATTATTTTGAGATATGATATGTAAATAGACACCAAACTTGTTATATTCTGACACACTTCAAAAAACTACCTTCTCTCCATAATTTCTTAAATTTCATTTTTTTTTTTACCTTTGGGTGTTTTTGATCATTGTCAAGTAAATGGATCCATTTAACTTGATCAACATTGATTCCAAAGTGCTTGAACAATATTTAGAAAATTATTATAGAGGTACTACTTATAATGTTCAACCACCTCAACCACAACATTAAACACCGGCCTCAAATTTTCTAAATCTAAATGAAATATCTCCAAATTATGAGCAATCTCCTCATGTCTATCAAGGAAGTAATAGTATATTCAATGAGTATCATTACGTAGAAGAAAATGTTTCTGAAACCCGGGAGAAACCAATTATGTTTCCTCCGGTGGCCTCGATTGAACGATGTGCAGTGTCTTCTTCTGCACGCATGCAGTTGGTCTGTACGTAAAGGAGGATAAAGCTCTAATCGCATGCTAAATGGAGCGTTGCACAAATGCAATTATTGGTACCAACGAAAAAGCTTCAATGCTTTAATTAGAGAAAAATGGCATAATCATGGAATGCAAGTATGCAACTTAAAAAACGACTACATGAGTAACCTCCCATAGGTTCTAAAATGTTGGAAAATCGATGGAAAAGAATGGATAACGACATAAATATATGAATTGGTTGTTATGACAAGGCGTTGTCGTTGACAAGTAGTGGCTACAACAACAAAAAAAAAAAAACACAATTCAAACAACTCAAACATTATTTCGAAAATCAACCAAACATCCAAGGAATTTCTTGTGCGAGTATGGTTAGAGGTTGTTATGCAAAGGGGTAAAATTACCCTATACATTATATCATATTCATGTACCCTATATATTGGTGAGAGTAATCTATAATTGCATAAATCAATTTTTTAAATACTAGTAATTTTTAGGCCCGTTAAGCCCACGGACAAGTCTATCCGTTTAAAAGTGCAAATATAAATAATGTGTCAAGCCCGCATAAAAGAGCCTGGAGTAAATATTTTAGATCGATGGACAAAAAAATAAATGCCAATCCCAAACTGTTACCTGCCCAAGCACATAGATGACCCTCTGTACAACTAATATTACCATCACAACCTTTTGTCGGCCTAAAGGAATTCCCTCCTTAAAATCTTCTAGACCAAACAACCAAGCGAATAAAATGAATAGTCCAAAAGGTAAATTGTTTGACATCTTTATTATATAAGTCAAAGGGAACTATGGTGCCCCTAAAAAAGTCTACAATACACATAGATTTTCTTAAAAACATAAAATATATAATTAAGGAATATTATTATAATTTTTTATTCTGTTAAATAAAAATATTACAAAATATATAACTAAAAAAATTAAAATAAAGAGTCGTAAGTTCATATTTTTAAATTTTTACAAATAGACAACAATATTGATATAGTTTTTACTAAAAAATTTATCTTTTAATTATAGTGAAAATTTAGTAGGTGATAAAAAATAGTGGATCACTTTTTCTTTTGTTCAATTTTTTGGATGAAATAGAATAAAAATTGTTTTTGTTAAATTGAGAATTAAACGAATAGTGAATGTCTCTCTAATATTTCCAAGCTAATTAATTTGTTACTCATTTCAATTGCATGTCTCTTTTTTTATATAGTGTTTGTGCTACTAATTTAGTTGTCTAAGGTGTTAACTTTATAAAAATACCTTAACAATCACGATTATTTGGAGATCAGCCCCAAAAACTACACAATCGAACACGACGACCACCACCACAAACATCGGAGATGGTGGTGGGCCAAATTTCTTTAGGAGGGCGTTTGGGCCTAAAAAATATTTTTAGTATTGGTGGTCTTTTTTATATGACACTCTAGGACCATTGTCCAAATAATGAGGATTGTTGTGGTCTATATTATTCTTTTTTAAAAAGTTGGGGACTTGCATGTGATTTATATTAAAGAGGAAAATTTGACGAGAATAATTCCAACTTTCACACTTTTGCTTATTTTGGTCCTTACTTTTGATTAACTAGGTATAATCCAAAGTTGGACCAAGTCTTCTCATTTTGATCCCAATGCATTTTGTAATATGTTGTTTTAGGTAACCTTGGTAAAATAAGTTAACCAAACATATGTTTTATTTTGATTGGTTCTAAATTAGTTAATTATTATTTAATTTAATTAATCTAATTTTTATTTCAAAAAATCAATACGATTAAAATGGTAAAATTGCCCAAATCTGCCTTAAATCCCCTCACCAATGCACTGCCAATCCCCAATCAAAACCTAAAACAACCTCCATCGCTGCTCCTGCTTTCTCACCATCACCGCATATCACTACAAACAACCACCATTACAAATTAAACCCCAATCAAAATCAAAAGCCACCTCCACAAATCCGTAGAAGAAAAAAACCAATTGACCATCACCATGAATCCCTAGCAAAACCTAGATTCCAAAATATAGATTCATATCATAGGGTTATAGAGACAACGACAGAGAATGGTGGGAGAGAGAGCGGTAGATGAGAGAATGACAGACATAGGTGATGGTGGCAGTGGTGTGTGCGACGGGGATATAGGGGTTGCTGTGAGCCTGTGAACTATGCGAACTGCGGGAATTGAAGGACGATGGTGTTTTTGGGAAAAGGGATGAAGGTGGTGGTGGTGATGCGTACGATGGTTTTGGTGTTGTTGTTGTAGTGAATAACGATGGTGATGGTGGAGAACAGGATGAAGATGGAGAGGTGTGGGAATGGTGATGACGGTGGTGGTGGTGGTGGAGGTGAGAGAACGAGAGGGGGAGGAAGAAAAAGGCTAAGGGTGGTAGAGATTGTTGGGAGGTTAAGATTTTATTTATTTTTTTATTTTTTAAAAAAAAAGAAAACTCTGCATGAATTGAGAAAGGAAGAGGGAGAAGAAGGGAAGTTATAACCTTCCAAACAGGTCATTGGTCACTTGGACCAAAATGAGAAGACTTGTTCCAACTTTGAATTATACATAGTTAATCAATAATATGGACCAAAATGAGCAGATGTGTGGAAGTTGGGTTTATTCCTGTAAAATTTCCATATTAAAGAAGCAAAACTATTATGGGACGTTGGTATAGAGATTTATGATGTAGGAAATGAAAACAAATAATTGTTTCCATTTCTAGTAGTTTGGTATGAGCTATAAGTAACAAATACTGTTTACAAAGTATGACAAAATCCCCTCAATTGTTTTTCTTGTCAAACTAGTGGAAACAAATTGTGTTTCCTTCCCTCCTTATATTGTTTCAATAAAATAGGATATAAAGTTTATCATTGCCATTTCCCCTTCTTATTTAAGGGTCATTTGGTTGCAGGTTATCATCAAAAGAAAAGAAAATCAACAACCCTTATTCCCTTTGATGTTGATTAGTGGGTTATCATCAAAGGGAAAGAGAATCAACCATCATTATTACCTTTGATGTCATCTACCTCAAAACCCTCATCCCCTATATTTTCCATTTTATTTCCCTAATACCACCCCACCACCATACTTTAACGCTAATCTCCACCACACAATCCTAAAATATAACCTCCACCAACCCACCACCCAACCGCCCCTCTACCACCCCCTCACCACCTCCATCCTCCGCTGGAACTACCACCATCCACCATCCATCACCCATAAACCCACATCACCACCCAGAAACCAATCTCACCACCCAGAAACCAATCTCACTCACACCCACTACCACTACCACCCATGAACCCAACTCAACATCCAGAAAACCCATTTTACTCACACCCAATCTACCACAACCCACAAATCCACCTCACTAGTCACCACGCAAAAAGCACCTCCCACGAACCCACCTCACCCAAACACGAGCCCATTTCAGTATCTCACCACCACACTCACATCCACCACCACGAAACCAAGCCACCCCACTCACGTAGTCACATCCACCACCACGAAACCAGGCCACCCCACTCACATAGTCACATCCACCATGAAACACTAGCTACCCAACCAACGCCGTGAAACCCAGAGATAGAGATAGAGAGAGTGAGAGACGAATAGGAGGAGCAGCAAAGAGGGCAGCGGTGTGGCGCGGCAATGAAGAGAACTGCAACAAAGAATGAAGTGGTTGTTTTTGGAGGAGGGGGTGTTGTAGTTGTTCTTATTGGAGAGAGAGAGAGAGGTGTATTGGCCTCAATCCTTTATTTTTTCAAAGCAAGCAATTACCTCAATCCAATCCATTTTCATTTCTAAAGTCATTATCTTTTCCTAAACAAGCAACGGCCCCTTAAATCCTTTCCAATTTTGTTTATTGTGTTAACACCAAAACCCCCCCTCAACAAAAAAAGAGTATATTATACATTCGGATGCATGTAGAGCCGTAAAGATATATATTTTTCAAGGTGTTTTATCAACCATTTTAAATAAGTTTGCTAATTTTTTATTTTAAAATCTCCCAATATAGAATTTATCCCAACTAAGGCCCAAAAACCCAAAAGCTAACAAAAAACCACCCTGTTCTGTGTCTTTTTAGCCTCTTTTCTTGCTGAAGGAACCAAAACATCGAATCTCAACCTTGATTTCCCTCCATAAATCAATACCCAATTTGCTCAAAATTCACAACAATCTTCAGTTTCACAAAAAATCATCTTACTATTTATGCGAAAATAAGTCGTTTTCTTCTTGTTTTTAATCCAGAGATTAAAGAATCAAGCTCATGTCAATGGCAGAATCAACAGAAGGAAGGCTAACTCTTGTTACAACAAAACCTTGTTTTGGACTTCCCACTAGTTGCCCCAACTGTTTGCCTGCTTACTTTTATCTCAAATTTGCTCGTCTTCCTTTTGATTTGTACTTCCATTCCACTTTTCCTGATTCAGGTATGGCCAATTGCTCCGTATTTTTACTGTTTTGCTGTTAATTTGTTGACGTAATTGATTTTCCCTCTCAGTAATAACAATGGGGTTTATTGGTATTGTTGTTTGTTTTTCTGTTGTTGTAACTTGTCTATCCATTGCCGTTTCGGATGTATATTGATTTATGGTGTATATATTATACATTCGGATACATTTTGGGATGTATTATACATGAGTATATTATTCATTCGGATGCATTTGGGATGTAAATGAGTATATTATACATTCCGATGCATGTAGAGCCGCAGAGATATATACTTTTAAGGTGTTTTATCATCATTTTAAATAATTTTTCTAATTTTTTATTTTAAAAACTCCCAATATAGAATTTATCCCAACTAAGGCCCAAAAAACCAAAAGCTAACAATTGATGCATATATTTTCTGGGAAAAATTAGAAATAACCCCTAACTTTTTCACGATTTTTGGATTTACCCCTTGTTTTTTTTTAAATATAACCCCTAACTTTCACCAACGTTATCTATATTGCACCCAAATTATGTTTTGACATTAAAATTAACAGTGGGGCCCTCTCTTTCCTCTCAGTACATTCACTTTACTCTATCTTTACTCTCTTTACTCTATCTTTGCTCTCTTTATTCTTTCTTTACTCTCTTTTATGTCACTTTCCTCCATTTTTATCTTTTCTCTCTTCTCTTTCTCTCGTCATCTTCAACCTCTCAATCCAGCAGAACCTCAAAATTCAATTGTACTTGCGTCATCATGGGTAAAGCTCGAATGAGTGAGAAAGAGAAAGCGACGTGTGCTGTACAATAGGACAAAGGTCAAGCAAGGTAATTTTTTGATCTCACATTGCTAATTAGAGAGAATCTTAACCTAATTTTTAATTTAAACTGAATTTCGAAGTTAGTATTTTAGTATTTTAAGGTTAAGTGGTTACAGTAACTTGATTGTTGTTGTTTAATTTGATTTAAATTTAAAAACCCTAATTTCGATGTTATTGGGTTGATTGTTGCTTTAATTGTTGCTAGTGTTTAATTATTGCTTTAATTGTTGTTGTTGTTGTATTCTATGTCGCAGGTATGATAGCCATTATTTAATTGTTATGTATGTGTGTGGGAGATGACAAGTTATAAATAGAAAAATTGAGTATGTTGGGGGTAGTTTGTTCATGAGGGAGGGTGTGAGTATTGTGGATATTAAAATCCCTAGACTTAGAGGTTTTTTGACGGATGTTCAGAAGGAGATCAGTGGGAAGGTTTCTGAAAATTTTAGTATGTGGTATAGGATTTCAGGGAAGGATTTGAGAAGTGGGAGGATGAAACTTGAGACTGAAAAAGTTGTTCAGGGCTTTAGCAGAACTTTGAAACAACCTTGTTATCTAAGTAGTTGTCCTAGTTGTATTCTAATCAAAACTTTATGTTGTTTTGGTGTTAATGTAGTATTCTGAAACTTTTGGTGTTAATGTAGTACTTTGATCAAAACTTTTATGTTATTTTGCATTTGACCTTAAATATTAATCAACTATGTAATGTTGAATTTATTTCAGCAACTCAATTACGTTATGTAATGTGCACCTTATTAACCAGCTATATCATGTTTAATTGGTCATTGCATAAGTTGTTTTTTGGTAATAAAATGCAGAGCATTAGTTTGTTTCAATCAAGAACAATTCTTCATTCATTATCAAGAAAAATACATTCACTAATACATCACTTAACATTACTAACAATTCTAGAAACACTCCTAACACTACTGCTACTAACTACCTACTAACATACTGACACTACTAGTACTACCTAGTACCTACTGACATTAATAACACCACTACAAACACTACTAACAACTCCATAATATCAGCTAATAAGCCTGACAATGAACCAGAACAACAACTCTACAATCATTCCCTTCACAAAGCCATTTTTATACCCCTTATCAGCTCTTGTTTTCATAAGCTTCTTTTTCTTTAGTTCTATATCATCCTGTAATTTGCTCAACTCACTTTTCAAAAAAGCAACTTCATGGCTCAACAATCTCCTTTCAAGAAGCAGCTCATTAATGATATGCCTCAGCCATTCCTCTTGATCCTTGTCAACCCAAGAAAAAAATCCACATCCTTGCCTTCCACTATGGACATCCGAGAATTTGCAAGCAAAAAACCTCCTTCCAGGATTCTCATGTGTCCACGATTTCAAGATTTTAGCTGGTATTGAACACTTGCACTTTGTCGCCATTGCACCTGATTCCAAACAAAATTAAGCAAAATTCGTCACAATTGGACCCCCAATTGTTGCAAATAAAATAAAAATAATAAAACCCTAGAATCATACATATATATCCCACAAACACTACGAATTCAAAGTTAGTAAACCAAATCAATCCAACTCGAAAAAAATGAATTTGAAACCCTAAAATCATATATACAACACAAATTGGGTTTCTGAGTAATGAATTAGTAAGCTTACCTTGTTTGTTCAATAGTTCATTCGTTTCTTCAAATGATATCAGCTACAATTTGGATTAATTATAGTAAAGATGTAATTTTTCTTTTTTGTTGAAAGATGGAAGCAAGAGTAAGTTAGGGGGTTATAATAGAGGAAGCTTGCTGTACTAGCCGTTGCACATGGGTCCCACTGTTAATTTTAACGTCAAAACATAATTTGGGTGCAATATAGATAACGTTGGTGAAAGTTAGGGGGTTATATTTATAAAAAAAAAAAAAAAACTGGGGGTAATTCCAAAAATCGTGAAAAAGTTAGGGGGTTATTTCTAATTTTTCCTATTTTCTGATACAGATCTATAGCAAGGCAAGCCTAGCATATGGAGCTCTTTCAACTCAGTTGGGGGATGGCTCTTTTCTCTTTGGAGACAGGTGCGCCTTTCTCTTTGATTTGATTTTCTTCAATATGAAAAAAAGGAATTTTAATACTGATTCAGCTTGATTTGATTTTGACCTTTTTGTAGGCCTAGTAGTTTGGATGCCTTATTCCTTGGGCACACACTGATTGCCCTCCACGCTTTACCTGTAAGTTATTTATTAATTGGTTGCTATATTGCCTCGAGAATTATCATGTTATGTTATGGAAAAGGCTTAGCAGCTGTCAATATTTGATACTCCCTCCGTAACCAAAAAAAAGATTTTACTTTTGGTACTATTCACGGTTTTCACTTTGACCGCGATTTGTGATTTACACATAATGAAAAATATAGTCATGGGGGGTCTCGTTGGATTTGTCTGAACATGTAGTTTTTATTTTATACTAGTTATCCACGGCGCGCACCACGCGCCGTGTCCAACATGAATTTGTTTTTGTTGTAGTAGAAGAGTGGTTGGTGTCAACATGTAATTTGATATTTGTTTAAATTTATAATGTTATTTATTATTCCAAAAAAATTCAATAAATGAGTTATAAACAACATTGTCTGGTACTATATGTTTATCGAGTCTAATATTTAGGAATTTTTTTTAATGTTGAATTAGTGCGTCGAATGGTACATTTTTATTTAATAGTTTAAGCATATAATTGAAAAGAAGAAAAAAATGAACAATGGAAACTTCTTGATGTGTATCTTTGATAATTGTATTTTTTAAAGAATTCGTGTGTCATTTGTGAGGATATACCAAAATCCATTTTCTAGTAATTTATGTTGGTATATACTTGCAAAAAAAATTATTGAGTTATATTCCTACAAAATAGAAACAAATGATTGTATATCCCTATAAATTTTTTTGTATATTAACTTTTTGGATTAAGCTTTATGAATATTAGTATGACCAACAAAATTTTTGATAACCTAAACTTTGGAGTTGAGCCATCACAGGATACCGAATTCTATATGAAAAGAAAATTAACTCTATGGTTAACTATTCCACAAAATTTTGAGGAATATGCCATAGCCATAAACAAAGACACCATTACACCAAGCTGTCCTTCAACAATCTTATAGTTATTTATATTTGGAGAACAAAAAAAAATTGGACAAATAAAGACTACATCCACCAAGATGGTCATTGTTCAATCCATGTATGTCTTAGAGATTTATAAAGTAAAAGCACAACATAACAACAAAAATTGTACTCGAGAAAAAATAGTTCATGCCAAATTGTCACTATACAACACAAGAATTTTTTCCCTCAAATCTTACTATATCACATACACTGTATTCCCTAAACCTCTACTTTGAGTGTGGCTATACATTTACACTCATTGTAAACAAAATGTAACAAATAACAAGGGACGGAGGAATCTATACTCTGTTGTTGTTGATACCATAGTTTGAACCTATGACCTATGTGGTACCATAGTTTGGACGGAGGAAGCTATACTCTGACTGTAGCTATACATTTACATTCACAAATAGTTTACATTCAGGGTCACAATGCGTGTCATGTCCAGCAAGTCATTTTTTGAACGCTTTGACGTATTAGGAATTTGTTGAGCAGCATTCTTGCGAGTTGTTTACCTTCTATATTGACTATCAATAATGCACTTGTGCTGCCCATGATATCTCACCTCTCTCTATTCCAACATTCTACTAACTTGATATGGTAGCCCAAGAAACTTTAGGAACACCTATGTTTAATGTTTCTACTGATGCTCTGCAATCAAAATGAAAGATGAAAGAGAATTAGATCAATTAAATAAAAATGATGAAAAACACCTTTTTATTTAGTTCCATCTCTATGATAAAGCAGTGAAGGAAGAGGTGGAGAGGGAATGTATTATTTTTACAATCAAATTCAGCAAACAAACTTACTGTGCAAAAATTAGTTTAAGGACACTTATTATAAAGTACTCCGGATATTTTCTTGCTTCATGTTTTAGGCATTGTAACTAATGGCATTATGACATCTATATTTTTCTAAATATTTTCTCCTTTTTATGCTCTGGGAAATTCTTTTACGACTTATGTTAACTAAGAACATTTTAAAGATATCTTCCCTTTAAACAAATGTTCACCAAATCATTGTCAATAATTAGCGTCTCTACTTTCGACAAAATTATGAAACACCACTGATCATTAGCAAATTTGTAAACTTAATTTGCAAATCACAAATTCAATCAATTCAGCAAAAGCCAAAGAGTAATATTGCCTTTAAATCACATATTCATTAAGCCCAAAATCATTTGTGGGCATGAATCTAATTTTTTTTTTTTTTTTTTTTCAAAAATGTAATTGACCAAACTAAATCACCAACAACAATAGACACTTTCACCATACATGTAAAAGCATTAGAAATGGAAAGAAGGGCAAAGACAATACCTGAACTCTCAAAACTTGCATCTTCAATAGGCCTAAAAAATACCTCAGAAAGAAATCAGAACAAATTCAAAAAAAAAAAATAATAAAAATAAAATCAAGAAACCCTAAAACAGATTTCAAAGAGAAGATAAACATGAAAAATCGGAAAGATAAGAAGACGAATTTGATGATAAACAAAGAGAAAAATGGATAGCTTGTTTACCTTTGGGAAGCTTGAGAGTTAAGATCTTGGTCTTGCTTTCTCCAATTGGATATGTAAATAACTGAAACAAACTAAAGATTGGGGAATTACTTACAAGCTTTGCATGTAGAAAAATGGAGAAGAAAAGGAGACTAACCAAGCCTCTTCAATGGAGGTGATAGGCGTAGGAGACCAGAGAGAGAAAGATGGAACCTGATTGTTTCATTTTCTTTGGAATAAAAAAAAAAAGATTTAGAAAAAAATAAAATCAAGGACAGAAAAAGACATAGTGGAAAAATTCAAATAAAAATTAGCCAAAAAAGGGGAAGAAATCAACCCAAAAAATTTGAAAAAAAAATTACCCAGTAAGCGACTATCCCAAAGCAGAACAGATTCAAGAGAAAATTATCAAAATAAGTAAAGTAGAAATGGGTACTTACAAAAAATCAAAATTATAAATAGGGGTTTACCTTGAAGAAACTGAAGTTGTGTAGGTTGGATTTTCAGATTTGAAATCTTGTGGAGTTGAAGTCGAATTTCCTCTCCAAAAAACTCACTACCGGCACGTAGCATTTTAGAAAAATATGAAAAATCGAAATAACGAAACTCTAAAAACAACAGGAAAAAAATTTGAAAAAGAATAGAAAAAAGGGAAAAGACAATCTGCAAAAAGACTAAAAATGGCGAAAAGATTAAAAGCCTCGTTCTTACCTTGATGACAACTTCTCTGCACTCCCATTACGGATCGCCACAGAAAAATGAGTTTAGATCTAAAATTTACCTATCGAGAAACTGGGAGGAGCTGTTGTTGCTTCTTGAATCCAGAGAAGACAAAATTGATGGTCATGCCAATGGTGATGATGATGAACTGAGAAAAGCTGAGAGAAGATGGTGGACAAAATCGATGGTCATGCCAATGGTGATGATGATGAATTGAGAAAAGTTGAGAGAAGATGGTAGAAGCGAGGAGATAGGAATTTAGGGTTTTTAGGAGAGAGCAGAGAGGAGGACGGAAGAAGCAAGGGTTTTTTTTTTCAAAGAGAAATAGTGGGGGTGGGGGAGTGACGTGGAGCAACCTGAAGCATTAGATGAAGTTAAGCAACATGATGACGTGGAGCAACATGAAGCGTCAGATCGTTATTGTTCATCTATGAACAGTAACCTGAACCTTTGCTTTTTATAAGTTATAGATATAGATATAGATATAGTTTTTTATAATTTTTACAAGCACATAGTTAGGGATATTGCCGGATATTGGTATTTAAAGGTTTGTCGCAGCATACGTCAAAAATGTAATTGTTGCATTTTTTTTTTTGGTTAGGGAGGAAGTATAAAGAAAATAATTGTGCAAACTACATTTGACATTCATTTGTTTTCAAATGGATTACAGGATCTCAACTAGTTTAAATACGTGAAGTCAATACTAGCTGCATTTGAACTAGAACTAGACTCTTGATCTCCATAAAAGGAAGAACCCAACGCATAGATATACTTGGACATATTATTGCTAGGGTGATATTGTTTTAGTTTCCATGTATTTGGCAAGCTAGTGTAACTCTTGAATGTTAGGTTAAGATGCGTTGAAATGAAAACATAGATGTTCATAAGATAAAAAATGAATAATTAATGTAACTCTTTATATCCAGTAACGAGTAATTTTCACTTTCTTTTTCAAAATTTGAAAATTAATTTGTTTACAAGTACCTTAAATCATGATATAGAGGCATTTTTTTTAACTGCACCATATGGACTTTTATTTTGTGTTCCATTATTTAGGGTAAGGCTATGTACATTTGGACGCCCTTAAACTTAGAAGGGGGCACTCATATTGGATTGTTATTGTATAGTTGTTTCCTTCATTTTCAAATCGCCCACTCTATTAATGATGAAATGGCAATACAAGGACAGAATACAAAGTCCAGACCCATCTTTAAAGCAAGATAATCCGGATAAAGAAAAATAGGAACCATATTAAAAGTGGATCCAGTTAAAATAGCAAGATAATCCACATAAACAAGTCATAGTCAAGGAGGTAGTTATAGGGTGCTGGAACAGCAGTGGATACACTAAAGAAATGAACCAGCAGTACAAGTAAGAGCATAATCCTACAAGTAAAGGACACACGGACAACACTTAGCATAGTTTGGTTTTTAGTATAATTTAAACCTAGTCACTTTTGCTGTAGGGTGTATTGGTCATTTGTGATAATCTTAGCAAGAACTCCAATTGAAGAAGGAAAACAGTTTTTATATTACTCTGTCTAGCCTAATCTCTCCTTTTGTTTAATCTTGTGAATTTTGGATTCTTGATTTGGAAAATGTTACTCCGTAAAATGTTTCAGTAATCTTTTTCTGCATTACAAGTTTGGTAGCATTTAATTCTTGTAAATATCTTGTAATCATTAATGGTCACTCGTATGTTGGCAAGGTCCTTATTATAAAGAACTTGTCAGTCCTAGGGACATTCCTCCCAAGGCACTCAAATACCCAAGTGATTGGGTGTCAATCGCCTGTTTGCAATTTCCGCATCAACGTTAATTATGTTTATATTTAAAAGTAAGGTCCGGATGTACTTTTTAACAACCATTTATCGATAGCTCCTGGAAGAAGTATAAATTCTCATAGTTTAACCTTCAAAAATGAAGTTGTCTGTCACTAATAAGTGACTGGAAGGTATAGTATATGTTTGTAGCTTGTGCTCTTTATAAATGTAACGCTTAGCATATAAGGAGTCGCTAATTGGATTAGATTATACTTTGTATCACTTGCTGTTAGGCTATATGTGTGTGTGTGTGTGTGTGTATAGGGTCATTGACTGTTCTTTGCGATTTTTCATTGGTATTTTTTGTTCATTTTTAGCCTTTGGTTTTTTCTGTTTTCTTTTTTGTTACATTTTGCTGAGTTGGTAATCCTTGTCCAATATGCAGGATGCCTCAGTTTTGAAGAGCAAACTTGTGAGTTTCAGCAATCTTGTGAAATATGCTGAGAAGCTCGGTACTGAGCTCATAGATGGTTCAGCACAATCAGCAGATCCAGCTTGGTCAAGAGTTCCATCATCTGAAGGACATCCGTCAACTTCAACAAATAAGCCAGGAGGCTTTTCAAATTGGAGTAAGATATGAGCACCTTAAAAAACATTCCATATGCATTGTCTAATAAATCATTGGGTGAAAGTTTTTTTCTTGCTTATAATTTGAATTGAAAAATTGATTACATGCATTAAGATCTAGGCAAGTTTTTTTTGTTGGTTAATATTTTTAATGGTTTTCATGGGTATGCATGATGTTTCACAAAATTCACGAGGTGGTGCTGTGTTTCCAAAATATCAGTTACCCCTTAGGTTTGAAGAAGTGTACCAGATGAGTAACAAAACTCTGTAAACTCAAATCACCAAAACTTAGTCAACATCTAACCAAATTCCCTGATGAACTCACACTATCCAACATATGGAATTTGTCATTTAGGCTGTCAAAATGCCGTTTAGTGGGGTGTTATTTCAACAATTTTGGCTGCTGTCAAAAGACATGTAATTTAGGTTAATGGGGGGTATTTAAGTTAGATGTTAACTCATTTTAGTTGATTTAAGTTATTGGAATGAAATTTCTTCATTCATTATGGGTGTTTGTCTATTATCTGAAAAACTAAGGGGTGCCCGGTGAAATTACTTAAAACATAGGGTTGAGTCGAGAAGAGGACATGATATGAAAATCATTTATTCTTTATTTTGTATGAAGCATCAAGCATCACAATTTGTGAGGATTTTTCATCTCAAATACCCAAAAATTATTTTAGACGCAAGTGGGTGATGGGTGTTAGCTTCTTGGGTATCCGGAAATGTGGGAACCTTTTGGGACTAGAATATTTAATTATAAGCCAAGTGCAGACCTCAATCATAGATCTTAGTTGACTCCATCGGTGTTTTGACTATTAAAGATATTCCACTGTTAGGGCATATTGTTGTGCATGTCACAAACTCACAAGTATATTCGAAAGGCTTGTTTCAGTGGTTAAGCACACTATATATCACTGCTTTATCTGTTCTGTTTTGAAGTTCCCCCCTTTGCTTCTGCACAATGAGAAAAGTAAGGCACCAAAACTCAAAAGAGAGGAGATATGTCCCCCACAACACACACACACACAATGGGGGAAGTATTTTTCCCTTTTGATATGTGGGTAGCGGATAAGCAAAGAAGGAAATTTAGGTCCCTACTAGAAAATGGAATTCATGCATATTATTATAGAAGAAATAGGACTACCACACACTCATTACATCCTTGAAAGGATTTTTTCTTCTTTTTTTTTTCTTTTTTTTGTTTTTTTTTTTGGGGGGGGGGGGGGATGTTGGGGGGTGTTAAGTAGTGACGACTACATGTAGATGGATTTAGATAGGTCACTTCCAAATCTTTAGACAAGCTTCTGCTGTTTTACCAGCGGAAGAAATCAATTTTCTATATTCTATAGTTGTTTCATCTTGTAGGACTCTTATCCTTAAAGATGTCTAATTTGACTTCCACTTCTTAGGATACTGCAACTCCAAAGGGATGCCTTGTGCATTATTATCACATGATTGCTTTTTCCAGTTTTTGTTAGACCCACCGCTCCCTTTTGCTTACGTTCCTCCAACCTGCACCTCAGGTGGGTGTTGCTAAATTAGCAACCTTTTGTTGATGAAGGTTACTATATCTTTTTGAGGCGTGCTAAACTTCTGATTTGGGTGCTTTCTAAATCCGAAGGTTTCAAGTTATCAACCGCCATACTAACTCCCTTTTTAATCAACAAAATTCATGTGCAATATATAACTTCAAATTGTTTGGTTTTTATCACACAAGTCGCAAGATTCAAATGGAGGGGAGTAGCTAATTCTTTAACCCAGAATTGTTACCACAATCTGAAATTGACCTGCACAAAGCAGGAATTGCAACATAGAAACACTTCATTGCTTTATTGTAATTGGCAAAAGTGTCCTTAAAATCATTTGACTTATAAAGGTGAATTTCTTTTATTTTTAAGATTACTGCATAAGTGAACCTCCTCGGGCCCATCAAACTTCCGTTGCAACTCCTCAAAATCAATATTTACTTGTCATCGAATAAACTCCAATGATGAGCCAAAACCCCCAACTTATCTTCTAATCCTTCCAAATTCCAACTGAGACATAATCAACGCTACTGGACACTAAAGGTACAAGACCCGACTCTCATCAAAGGATAGAAAAAACAGGGACACCACCAACAAATGACTGAAATGAACTGAGGTAAACTTATGAGCTATGTTGATAATAACATATCCAAATGGTCAGGCCAAAAGGCTATGCAAACCAGGCTTGCCAGCACTGGAGGAGTGACGTCATGCTTTCGAAACTCATCGTCAAGCTTATTAGTCAAGATATAGAAAAATGGTCTTCTTTCTTTAATGGTTAAGATTTTCTTTGTTTTGACATGAAGATTTTCAACATTAGGACTTCCAAGTAGAGTGTAAGACATGCTTCAGACTGCTTGTATTCAAGACAATTTTGATCAGATGTTTGGACGACTCAAATGAGCTTTAATTCTCTTTTGCTGAGCTAGCATGTCATCCAACTCAGTAGAACCTAGAACCTATTGAATAATGATTATTGCATTTCGTTCTCTTCCACTGTTATAATTCATCTATTGTTTTCATGGATGACTTTGTCAAATGTTGTTTCTGCCTTTTTGATTATGTCTTAGACTTTTTGCGAAAATTTTTCTAGGTTCAAAGCCAAAAACTAAACCTAAGAAGGGAAGGACAGAGGAAGAAAAGAAGTTCAGACAAAGGGCTAAATACTTTCTAACAGCTCAGCTAGTTTCAGTTCTCGTGTTCTTGTCACTTTTTGGTGGCTCCAATACAGGTGAAGTGGAATTTGATGAAGATGATGAAGGTATAGATTATTATGATTAAGTCCAGAATAATTTTTTTG
Source organism: Salicornia ramosissima (assembly GCA_951394345.1). Classification (NCBI taxonomy): domain Eukaryota; kingdom Viridiplantae; phylum Streptophyta; class Magnoliopsida; order Caryophyllales; family Amaranthaceae; genus Salicornia; species Salicornia ramosissima. The sequence continues at coordinate 7,315,372 of OX596233.1, forward strand.
GGACTTGGTTACTTCAGACTCCATCTGACCAGCTGTTGCTATCATTTTTGTAAGATTTTCATCATAATAACCCCCAGCCTTAGTTTTTTTTCTGCATGGGAAATTCAGAGTTTTGTTTCATAGTTTTTTTTGGCAATCGTTTGTTTCATAGTTAAGGGGCTTTGTTCCCATTTTTTTTTTTGTAAGATTAGAGTTAATACTCCCTCCGTAACATATTAATGACAACGATTTGACATTTTTCCTCTCTACTTTATGTCAAATCGTTGCCATTAATATGTTACGGAGGGAGTACTTTTCTTTTTCTTTTTCTTCAAAGCAGGCTTCTGTTATTGATGTCCAAAGCAAATTTATACACTCTTGATATATTTTTTGAGCATGTGAAAGCCCTGTGCTATTCAATTCAAAGTTTTAGACATCATCCGATAAGCTAGAAAAAGTTTATTGTTTCAGCTTGGCAGTAGAACTTGTGCACATTCTAATATTATAGGGTTAAGTAATTGAATGCAATTGAAGGTATTAATTTATCTGAAAAATGTGTCACAATATGGTTAATTAATTTTCACTGATTAGGGCCATGCTCTTGATCTTCTACCTATCTCCAATTTTTAAAACTAACAATTCATTTTGTTGTTGTCGAGTTTTGTAAAACGAATTCAAGCCTATTAAATAGGAAAATTATCAATTATCCCTCTTAGTTATACTTTTGAATGGGGTTTTATCGATTGCCGCCACTCATGGTGTGTATTCTACTTCTCTCCAATTTGTGAAACTTGATTCTATAAGACTTCACTTGACATGTTCACAATTGATAAGCTCTGACCTAACTTGCTCACCCCTGATCAGTGATAAAATAAGTCGAAGAACATATAACCTCATTTACGTAACTCAAAAATAGTCTTCTTGAGCAAAATAAATGTAATAGTTTAACATGATTTCAAAGAAATATTGTTTTGCAATCAATTTTTTTTCATACCGAAATGTTCCCATATCCAAACACACTTTTGGGAGCTCAGTTTGATTCTCTCTTGTGACACAAGGGTAAAACAGACAGCAAGAGAGCTAACCCTATATCGCCAATTTCCTAATAATCTTAATCTAACTAATATTACATTAGAAGCCCGGCTTAGATCTTTACATGACCAAGCTATAATGATACAATAATTTTGTAATTACATTGACATCTAATTAATACTCTAAAAAAACCCTACCTAACTAAGAATGGGAAACAAGTGGTCACATTCCTTGAGGAATAGGACTAGGTGGCCACTTAACATTTTCCCATTGCTTTACCAGTTCAGCATATCCCTCAGCTGAACTAAAAGCAAATTCTGTCAATGAGCTCATAGCAACTGACATTCCTGCACACAAAACTCTCACTGCAACTTCTGCCATTTTCTCGGGTGTCATAACTTCTTCAACTTTCCCTGTCTCCACCACTTCCATGCCCCCACCAGAGTCCTCAAACCTCCGGGATCCACCAATATTTTGGGTTTGGGCTTGGGCTTGGGCTTGGCTTTGTGCATAGATTGAGCCCATTCCTGCAGAGAAAAAATCCAACCCATCAAGTACTGCAGTCTCAGAGACTCCGTCGAGAAGTCCAGTCCATTGGATGCAAATCCCGAAGATTGGATGAAGGCCAGCTGAGCGACGGGGAGAGAAAGGTAACTCTGACGTGTTGGGCTCACGTCTCACACATCTTAGGAGCCAGCTTGACAAAGCATGTATGTAGCATCGTTGAGACATGATCCATGATGCAAAACAAGCCCTCCAGTTTCTTAGCTCAGACTCTAGATTATGAGCAGACCGAGCAAGTCGGTGTGGGTCTATAGCAGAAAGTGTTGGATGCTGTCTTTTTGATCTGTTAAGCTTTGAGGGTGTACCGGCCAATAGTAGCTTGGCTTCATCTAAAGTATGTTTCTGCATTTGGTGACATTCTGCCATAACACCCCACATTCTTGCTAACCTGCAATGCAACATTTCAGAATAAAAACTATGAGATCTTAAAATGGAGAGATTGGAGACACTACAGTTAATTTCTGTGATTATTTGAGAGGCGAGGAATAAATTAGAGATAGCAATCAACCAATTCACGATTCAACCAAGTCAAGAATCTTCTCCAAGCTAACTGATTTTTTTTAGGATGAAGGTAATTTCTGGTCATTCATGTATCTATTATTAGTATTAGTATAAATGTAATGTATTCAAAATCATTCTCCGACATATTAACACATTGTTAGTGAACCATGGAAATCAGTGGTCTTGATCATTAATCTTCACTTGAACTTATTGAGGTTGCAAAAGGGAATATTAAATAAAAGGGAGGTAGCATACCCCTGTACCAATTCTAAAAGCTGAGGTTGCAATTCTTCATCCCTTAGAGTCTCGATTCTCTTTGATATAGCTTCAATCGAGTGTATTGAAACCTTTATTTGAGTATGTAAATCTCTAAGAGCTGCCCTGGTTTTTTCTAGGGCTGGAGGTTCTTCTCCTTTTACAACTTGATTCTTCAGTTGTGTGGACTTCTTCTCATATGCCAACCGGACTCGTTCCCCTGCCTGCCAGAGGAAATTTAAAAAAAGAAAAGAAAAGAAAAAAGGCTTAGGTATATGATGATGTCCAAAATCTATTTTGGGGCGGGATACATTGTGTAAAGCATACCCTCACTTCCTCGTACAATCTTTTCTCCCAAGCATATAGTCTGTCAAGTGTTGAATGGTGGCTGCCAGAAAACATGGATGATTCATCTGATAAATAACTGCTGCTTTCAGATCCCTCATCTCTTGAACCTTCTGAAGAGTTGACCAAAAATCTCGATGATGAGGAACGTGATGAGGCTGATCGGAACAATGTTGCTGGATTCAACATCTTAATAGCTGCAAACAATGTTATTTCATCACACTGAACATGGCTGTCACTAAAACTTAAACAGTTGACTAGAACATGGCTTTCAGGCATGTTAACTAAAACTTAAACAATTAATCTTAATGAATAGTGAAGAATACACTACTACATGCAGTCAAATTAGTTGTAATTCATATTTAACCAAAATAACTCTTTGCTTTCTTCTCCCTGGGAAAGTTTGGAAATGCCTGTTAGGTTCCTTGCAAAACATATATTCCTTTGCGGCATTTTTCAAGTGTAAAACTATTTTCACGATATTGCAAGTACGGAGTACAAATTTTAATTTGAATTTAGAAGGGACACAACTTTTATTAAATTATGGAATCCTACCAACTCATTTAGATGCAACAAAACATATGAATGAAATTCCCTAAATTTTATCTTTTCGATGATAAAACCCATCCATGTAATCTTTGAGCAGACATCAGTGGAAGGCCTAAAAGGATGAAGCCATTGAAGTGCTAGAAAACATATGCTAAGACTAATAAATTGTCAAGATGAATTCAAATCTTTTGGCAGTTTGCCTAACAAGATAGCGGTTTGAGAAAGTATTGGAGGGTATCATGAAAGATTGAAAGGAGATCACGATAGAAAATTTGAACTAGGGTTTGAATCTCAGAAAAACAAGGTATTTTGTAAAATAATCCACTAACCTCATTCAAGCAGCAAACACAAAATAAATGCACATAAAGATATATATGCAGGCAGAGAAAACAGAAAAGTTGTACTAGATACCTGTTACTTCATTGGATGCTGGTAGACAATAAGCTCGATTAGCTTCTAACATTGCAGAAACTTCATTTGCAGCACCACAAACAATCATAAACTGAGATTCTAGATCTTTGATAACTTCGTCCATGCTTGTGGGCCTTCTGTTTACATAAACAGTGTATCCTGGTGTTTGTTCTTCCTTCCTCTCTCTTTCATTGACTGTAGTTTCATGCCGATTAACTTCAATATGTTGTCCAGCATTTGGCATCTGTGATGATGCTATGCTGTCGTTATTAGCATGATCCTGTAACCCATTTGCTTCGTGTTGATTTTCATCTTCAGTTTCCGTCTCATCATCATCTTCTTCATCTTCTTCTTCGTCCTCAACTACATCTTCAACAGTTACTTCCTCTCTCACACCACGGGACTCACCTGTAGGCTGCCTTTCTTCTCTTCTATTAGTTCTATGTCTTCTTTCATCAGTTTCTTCATGTTCAGTTTCCTCTTCCAAATCTGGGATCCCTTCTTCTTCTCGAACCTGCCTTAATCCCGCTATATCATCATCAGGTATTGATGGCTCAAGGCTACTTCTAACAGGATATCCATAATAATCTAATGAAGAAAACGGGTTCCAAAAGAAATCCCATTGAGAAGCATTTTGAGGGGAAGCAGGGGGTATTTCAGGTCTGTTATTATAGGGGGAGTACGGTTGCGAATAATAAGAAGAATTCCTATGTGGAGACTGCATTGTGAAGAAACCATCAAATCCATATTGGTGTACCGGCGAATAGGATTGAACACGATAAGTATCAGGAGATTGGGCTCTCTCCTCAACTGAAATCGATTCGGTCCCACTCGGTCTATAGTAGTTTATCTTCACATTCGAATTTTCCCCAGACTGAATAGTTGGAGCCGAGAAACACTTTGGAGAAACAGTGATGAACTTCGGGCCCAATTTCTTCACGGGTGTAAACGGAGGGGTAATAAATGAATCTAATGAGAACTCACGGGGCTCATCACCCTCGATATATTCACGAAGAGCAGCAGAAACTCTCTTTAAGGATTGAACATATGCAAAATGACCCGAGGCAAACTTAGTTCTATGCTCAAGAGCTTGTTTGATAAACTTTTTCCGATCTTTACATATTTGAACCGCCTCTTCATCATCCAATTTCGAAGTGTTACATCCCATCCCTCGCTTCTTTACCCCTTCTTTGTTTCTGTAATATCAAAGAGACTTCAGATACTAAATTCCAATTGGGTACCAGAATAAAACAATTCTTCTATGTCTTTAGCCAAATTCATAAGGTTCACTAAGCTGCTGAATGAAGAAAAGAAAAGTAAAGGCAAGGGTTAGAACATGATTGATTGGTAAAAGGAATAGCTATCCCACAATCAAAAGCTCAAATTACAAACAAAAGGGGAAAATAAAAGGAATATAAAGCTAGAAATAAATGGTTTCAGTTGATGCTTTTCTTTGTTTTCAAGTCATTTCGAAAATTAAAAACTATAGAAATCCAATAAAGAGCTGTAATTCTATTATTCTCATCTTCAATATGTTAAATGAATGATTATGAAACTCCAAAATTAAGAAGTATGATAGTATCCAAAATCACATTATTTTTTACTTTTTTTTTTAGGTGTGTGAACATGCCAATTGGTTACAAATACCAAATAAATTCTGGAAAAAGAAAAAAAAAACAACCCTAAAGCTCAATTGTTCCGCCATACCAGAAACCACAATAAATTAAATAAATAATTAATCATAAATTATTGCAATAGCAATAATCAACATCATCCACATTGAAAAAACTGCTTAAAAAGTGAACATTCTAGAAATTCATCGAAAACTACAGAATCAAATTAAAGGGAAAACAGAAGAAATGGGCCATGGGCTTACAATATCATTGAAAATGAATGTGATTCACAGGATAATAAAGGAAGATGATGCCAATTAAATGCCATTTTCTGAAATGGTCCACTTACAGATAACCCAGCTCATTGTGTATTTTTTTTTTAAGAAAAGTACAACAAACAGTAAAACTGTGTGAAAGCTATAAGCACACAAAACTAAAAACCCAGTTCACATTACTCAAAACCAGGAAAATTAGAAACCCCATTTCTGGAAAAATGCCATACTTCTTAGTAGTAATTAAGAATTAAGAAGTAGTTAAAAATTAAAGTTCTGAAATTCACCCCCAAAAATATCCCCAAAGTTCATAATCAGGCAAAGCAATTATCATTATTGAAATTAATCAGATGAAAACCCATTACTGGAAAAATGCCATACTTCTTAATTGAACTTCCGAAATTAACCTAAAAAAGGGGGGAAAATTCCCCAAAGATCATAATTGTGACTAGAGCTGATCAAAAGTGGCCCGGCCCGCTTTTTTGAGGGCTTTGGACATGAAAATTAGGCCCGAATTTGGACCCGGCCCGGCCAGGCCCGATTTTTTATTTTTTCGTGTGGGCCTCGGACATTTAAAATTAGACTTTTTGGTTACTTTTTTAGGCCCGGCCCGAAAAGCCCACACCAAATTTTCGGGCTTTGGCTAAGAAATTTGGGCCCGAACCCGGCCCGCTTTATGGGCTTGATTTTTATGCATCGGCCCGCCCCACAATCACCTCTAATTGTGACAAATAAAGGAGGAAACAGAAAAACAATGGAGGTAAAGTTTAAAAAATGTAGTCAAAATTGAATGATATTACTAACGAGAAGAAGAAGAAGAGAGGATTTGTACCTGAAATGGTGAGTTGAGAACTAAACTGAAGACCGAAGAGTGTGAACAGAGTGGAGAGAGAGAAAGTGAGAGACGTTGTGATAGGAAAAAGGAAAGCAACGGTCAAAAGTTGAGAAAGTGAAAAAATTAAATGAAGAATACAAAAATATTAAAAAGTGGGATGAATTGAAGAGAGAGAGGGGGGAGCAGTAGAGGAGGAAAAGTGGGGGAATAAATGAAAGATTAAAGAACAATATGACATGTGTTCATTAATTGACCTTATACTTCCATTTAATTTCGAGTATTGCCATTTAATTTTGGATTTTGCCAAATGCCAACACTTGTGTTGGTAGTAAATAAATACAGATTCTTTGGTTGGACTGTTGGAAGATCTCACCCTAATGTTAAGTTTTGCTCGGAAATGTTATATAATAACTTTCAAAGGCTGTGGAAAAGATATAGATAGTTGAATAAATATAGTCACGTGGGATCACTATGGAATTGTTTCAATGTATACTTTAGTATGATTTAATTTTTATAATTTTTGGCAAAATGTAGTTAAATATATTATGAATATAAAAAATTAATTGACAAGTATAAAAATAACAACATTGCCATTGATATGAAGCAGAGCAAGAGTACGTTCTCTACACCAGTTACAGGTTTAATAATTTCCAATTAGTTCCAATCAGGTCTAATAAGTTCTAATCAGGTCTAATAAGTTCCAATAAGATCCAATAAGTTCTAATAAGGTCCAATAAGTTCTAATAGGTTCCAATAAGTTCCAATAAGTTCCAATACGGTCTAATAAGTTTCAATAAGGTCTAATAAGTTTTAATAAGTTCCAATAAGATTTAATAAGTTCCAATAATGTCTAATAAGTTCTAATTAGTTTCAATCAGGTCTAATAAGTTAAATCAGGTCAGATAATTTCAGATAAGTTTAGTTCAGATAAGTTTAATTCAAATCTAATAAGTTGAAGAGAACGCACATAAAAAGTGAGACTACTAATAATAAATAAGTATTAAAAAATTAATGGGAAATGTCATACAGGATCCTAAACATTTATTTTCTCCGTAATAACAACAAAAGGATGCAACAATTTTATTTTTAACACAATTTATAGTTTGCACATTGACCACAATTTGCGATTTACACATGAAAAAAATATAATCATATGAGGTCTCGTTGGTTTTGTCTCAACAACATGTTTTTTATCGTCTTGTAGCAATATTTTTTTACAAATGCAAAATTATATATATTAAATTATTAATCATTAAAGTTTTGTCTTCATCACATAAATGAGAAGTATAATTGTTGTATCTTTTACTTAGGAAGGAAGTGATGTACAAGTATTTCCTATAGGAGTAATGCCTATCAAAATATTGCATTGTTCAATGCAATTAATGTTTATTTTTAGTTAATATTTTCACTTTTGACACCTTATATACAATCTTAAAGGTTATATTTAGCATTTTCTACAAATAAAAATTATTATATAAACCAAATGTAAATAGTACGTGCCTAAAATTAATAAATATGTTTGCTTGACCCTAAGGTTGGTAACACTCTTAAATACAATATAACTATGTGCCCAAATAACTATTCACCTCCATACTATAAGTAGATAATGAACAAATTATTCTTTCCTCAAATCACCAATATCATCCCACAATTTCTTTCACCCACCCTTTATCTTAACCTACAAGCTACTTGAGAAGGGACACTTGTATGAAAAATCCCTGAATTTAAATAAAGAAGAAAAAAAAACTAAAACAAAAGAGAAGATTCTATTTCAAAAAATAAAAATAAAAAAAGCTTTTGCTATACAGTAAACATTGCGCTCCTTCACAACCAAAAACCCAAAAAAAAGGTCTTAGGGGAGATTCAATTCATAATTTTGGCATAAACACAAGAAGGATTGCAGAAAAAAAAAAAAAATGTTAAGAGCATCTAAACTACAATATGAGACGGAACAACAACTAAACAAAATCAATTAATTTGACCAGAAAGAAAGCAAAAAGACAGGAGCTTAATACACAAAACAAACAGGTGAACTAAAATAGGAAATACATACACCACTTTAAATTTCTACACTTTAACTCGAGATTCAAATTAAGAAAAATCTTTAACTATTTACTTTCCTATCAGGTTTCCAACCCCTCATTTTTAACCTTCATCAACCAAACCAAACAGAGCATCAAATTCATTCAAAAGGCAATAAAATCGACTAAAACAGAGTTCAACCAAAAACCCAATTTAGCTTCAGTGAACAAACAATCCATTCTAATCAATCAATGATTACAAAAAAAGAGCAGCAAAAAAGACATTTTTCACCAAATTAACAAACAAGGTTCAACAGAAGCAGAGCACATACAAAAAGCAAAACCCTAAAAACAACATCAAAGCATAAGTAATCAAACCCAGGAGCTAAAATGATTATATAAGAGAAATAATCTCACTCACCAAGTTAAAAATTGCACAAGCTTCAAACTTCTCAGCAAAACCCTAAACCCCTTCTTCCTCTGTAGTCTTTCCAGAGGAAAATATGAAATGAGAAGAACTCCACTGAGAGAGAGAGCGAGAGTGAAATATAGTAGAGAGAGAAAAATATAATCAACAAAAATTCAAACGAAGAATGAACGGCAAAATCGAATGAAAATGCGAGCAAAAATCAAACTATAAATCAAACGAAATGCCAAAAGTTACAGCATAAAACTTACAGTAAAATTAATGAAGGATCGGCAATTGGGGGCGGCGCTAATGGGTTCCGGCGGCGCGACGGACGAAGGTCTTACAGTGGCGGTGTCTGATATCCCGACGAACGGAAATCAGTGGGTCGGCTCTATCTCAGAGAATTTTATAAAATTGGAGATGGAAAGTCAGAAATTTTGAGTTTAAATTGAAGATGAAAGATTTATTGTAAAAGATAAAGATGCAATTTATATTGAAGAAGATAAAGATGAAAGATGCATGATTTGTAGAAGAAAATAAAGGTAAAGTTGGAGGACAGCGGTTTTCCTCTTTTTCTTGTTTTACCCTCATTCTTCCTTTTTCTTCCTCTAACCCTAGAGCTATAACGTCTTGTAAAATACAAATTCTTATATACAACATGTTGTATTGTTCCAAACCATATAACCTGTATGGTCTGCAAACATACAACCATTTTTTGCTAGTTTTTTTAAAAATGCATTTTTGTTTATTTTTTAAATATTTTTCTTTTAATTTTTTTTCCACCAATTATAGTATGGGAGATGTAAATATTTTTTTAAAAAAAATCAAATGTATTTTTTGTACAAAAAAATACAAATAAAATTTAAACATCTAAATTTTTATTTTTTAATACTCTATTAATAGAGACCTATATTGATATAATACTTTTCTACGAAACACTTTATAACCACGCATAAACACTTTGTAACCCCAAATAAAATTTTTGTTACCCCAATATCACTTTGTAACATCACAAATACTTTGTAACCCCACGTAAACACTTTGTAACCCCAATAAATACATTGTAACCCCACTTTAACACTTTGAACCACACATAAACACTTTGTAACCGCAAATAAATACTTTGTAACCCCAATAACAAAGTAATCTATTATAGTCGCAAAGTGTTGTATTTTTTTGGGTTAGAAAGTGGAGTAATGAGGTGTTTTGTTGGGGTTTTAAAGTGTGTAATTGGGGGTTCAAAGTGTTTTATTGGGGTTACAAAATGTTTTTTGGGGTTATAAAGTGTTTACGTGGAGTTACAAAGTATTTAAGTGGGGTTACAAAGTGTTTAAGTGTCATTCAAAGTGTTTTATTGAATTACAAAATGTTTAAGTGGAGTTCAAATTTTTTTATTGGGGTTACAAAGTGTTTTATTGGATTATAGAGTGGGGTTACAAAGTGTTTAAGTGGAGTTCAAACTTTTTATTGGGGTCATAAAGTATTTAAGGCTGGGGGTTACAAAGTGTTTATTTCGGGTCACAAAGTTTTTTTTTTGTTACAAAGTGTTTAAATGGGGTTACAAAGTGTTATTGAGGTTACAAAGTGTTTTTTTTGGGGGTTACAAAGTGTTTACGTGGGGTTACACTGTGTAAGTGGGGTTTCAAAGTATTTGATTTAGCGTTACAAAGTGTTTACGTGGGGTTATAAAATGTTTAAGAGGGGTTACAAAGTGTTATTGAGTTACAAAGTGTTTCGTAGGAAATTACTATATTCTCTATTTGTAGAGAATTAAAAAATAGGAATTTTGATGTTTATATTTTATTTTTTAGAATTACATTTTTTGTAAAAAATACTTTTGAAGAATTTTAAAATATTTTTGTCTCTCTCCTATTATGATTGGTAGAAAGTTATATATGATAGAATATGCATAGTTTGACCAAGTAGATTGTATTTGAAAATGAATTCTTTCCTTTTTCGTGTTGGAAGAATAGAGGATGCATGGTTGGCCCCATAGCTTATAATTGTGCGGCCAGCCACACAGAAAACAAGCTAGTTGTAAAAATGGAGAAAAGTATATCATTTCATTTAGTAAAGGGGTATATATATAAGCCGTCAATAATGTGTACAACCAATCCTAATTCCAGAATGTTCCTAAAGTATAAAGAGGGGTATAATGATCATTTACTAATATATATTACTAACAAATTTAACTTATTTAAGATTATATAATCAAATATGAAAAGGGTCAAGGAACTATTTAAAGACAAAGGTTTATTGCTTTAAAAAAAAAATTGAAAATTTCAAAAGTAGATTCAGCTGAAAATGAAGATTAGGGATATATATCTACTAAATTTTTTAGCACAATTTTTATGTTTTCTGGGTATATCTGAGCATTAAAAGACAAAAAACAAAGTAAAAAGAAGGTAACTTAGAAAATTGGTATCAAATGTTTCAAAGGATAATACAAATTTATGCATGACACGTTAACTGATGCATCTTCCTCAGTCACAACACAGAGCTCACACTAAGGGCACCCTTAATAGCAAACATTTAATGGTTTGCTCTCAATCAAATCTTTTTTTTTTTCCTCTTAACAACAAACATGAAATGGTTTGTTTGCAAACCATTCCACAAAAGTTTGGTTTTCCAAACTGGTTAGTTTTTTTAAAATAAAAATGCAGAGGAGAGAAGGGAGGAGAGGGGAAAGGAAGAGAGAGAAAATTTAATTTAATTAACCATTTTTAATTACAATAAGTTATTATGTATTTTTTTTAAAAAAATATATAATTAAACCAAAATTCATATTTTTAAATTCTCTACAATTTGACACTCATATTGATATAATTTTAAAATATAATATTTTTCCCAACGGCTATATTTACAACGGCCATATTTTGTGTGGGAAAAAGTATGATTAGGTCGGAAAAAATAGGAAAGAGAAATATAGGAGTGAGAAAATATAATGAGGTGGAAAAAAGTAGGAGAGATAAAATAATGAACTTTTTTGTGTGGTTTGTTGTTAAGAGGTGAATTGTAAATGGTTTGGTTTGAGTGATGTGGATGAGAGAGAAATGGAGAGAGAAATGGAGAGAGAAATATGTGACCTTTTTTTGTTGGTTTGCTGATAATGATGGCCTAACTCCTCTGTTCTGCTCACTATTTTTTAGGGTTTTATTTTGCACACTTTGGTCAAGCAGGCTAAAATGTCCAATCTTGTTCTTAGATTTGCTGACATATTTTATTTTTTTTTGCTAAACTCGAGATCTCAGACTCAACGTCCGCAAGACTTAACCACTAGGGACTAGCTAGGCTAATACTCACACCTCATTCTAGTTATTCACTTATTTGGGTGATGGCCGTGATGATAGTCTTTTTCGTCTTTTGGTTTGTATTTATATTATTTTTGTTAGACCATTAGATAGTCTAAATAATTACTTGTATAATTTTTTATCACAAATTTATTTTTTTTTTTATATAAATAAATAAGCTTGTCATGTTGAAAGTTATTATTTGGGGATTGTGTCGTCAGACAGACCATCCGACAAGCACTTTTCAATACAACTATTTCAACAAAGTATACGAGCTACCTAACACTTCAAGTTTGTTTTCCTTCTAATTTTCAAACGGCTATAATCTTACAATGCCTAATTTTTCTCCCAAATTTATTTATTTTTTAAAAAATAGCAATGGACATATTATATTAAGATATGATATGTAAATAGACATCAAACTTGTTATATTTTGACACACTTCAAAAAACTACCTTCTCTCTATAATTTCTTAAATTTCATTTTTTTTTACCTTTGGATGTTTTTGATCATTGTCAAGTAAATGGATCCATTTAACTTGATCAAAATTGATTCCAAAGTGTTTGAACAATATTTAGAAAATTATTATAGAGGTACTACTTATAATGTTCAACCACAACATTAAACACCCGCCTCAAATTTTCTAAATCTAAGTGAAATATCTCTAAATTATGAGCAATCTCCTCATGTCAATCAAGGAAGTAATAGTATATTCAATGAGTATCATTACGTAGAAGAAAATGTTTCTGAAACCCGGGAGAAACCAATTATGTTAGTGTCTTCTTCTGCACGCATGCAGTTGGTCTGTACGTAGAGTAGGATGAAGCTCTAATCGCATGCTAAATGGAGCGTTGCACAAATGCAATTATTGGTACCAACGAAAAAGCTTCAATGCTTTATTTAGAGAAAAATGGCAGAATCATGGAATGAAAGTATGCAACTTAAAAAGCGACTACATGAGTTCCCTCCCATAGGTTCCAAAATGTTGGAAAATAGATGGAGAAGAATGGATAACGACATAAATATATGGATTGTTTGTTATGACAAGGCGTTGTCGTTGACAGGTAGTGGCTACAACAAAAAAAAACACACAATTTAGTATTACCCTTTTATTCACTTCATATAGTTTGTGATATGCTAATTAATGACCTCAAAAGGTCGGCTCTAATTTTTTCTCTCCTCTTTTCTCTCTCAATTCTCTTGCTCCATTGGTGATTTTGAGGGGGCTTCCATCGATTTAATCGGTGGAAAGCCCCAATTTAATTCTAATTTTTTGTTTTCTCTAGTTTTATTTTAGTTTTTTCCTTGAATAATTACTCTCCATCTCTAATGATGGTTATTGGTCTACTTTTTTGGTGGATTGATTTCTCCCATCTTGTGTGGGTTGTTATTTCCCATCTTGTGTGGGTTCTTATTTCCCATCTTATGTGGGTTGTTATTCTCCCTTTGTTGTGGGTTGTTATTTCTCATGGTATGTGGGTTATTTTTCCTCAAATGAGTTACATCCAATCATTGGGTTGGAGAGTTATGGTTATCGTCAACAAAGATTTAGGGCTTCAAATATATATTTTCTTCCTCGGATCTATACAGGAGGTGGTTGCAGTTGGACAAGACATATTGAAGTCGAACAAAAATCACGAGGTGATTCTGCAATCGGTCGAAAGCGAAGCAATTAGTGAAGTTGAAAATAAAATATGTATTGTTGTTTTAAATCTAATGTCTTTGGAGAAATTATGGATTTGTAAGTGTCGTTTGGCTTTTTATCATTAATATATAATCTCTTGCCTTTTGATTAAAAAAAAAAAACACAATTCAAACAACTCAAACATTATTTCGAAACTCAACCAAACTTCCAAGGAATTTCTTGTGCGAGTATGGTTAGAGGTTGTTATGCAAAGGGGTAAAATTACCTTATACATTATACTTCCTCTGTAACGAACCGAATTTTTGGGCCGTAAAATTTCGTGGAAAATTAAGACTTCAAGCCCAAACCATTTAATTGGGCCAAGAGACTTAATTTTTTTATATTTGGAAATCAAGCCCAAAACCGAGCCCATGTCCCCCTTAGCCGGCCCCCTTATTGTTTTTGCTTTATTCCAATTCTAACCATCTCCTATTCCCTAGTAATCATTATTCTATAATTACCCTAAAGCCTACATTTTTATTCCTATTTTTCATTATAACAACTAAACCCCAAAACTAAACCCTATGTCCTCCTCTTGTTCTTCACGACACATCCTCCATCTCCATCAATTCTTAACTTTTCCCTTCAACAAACCAACAACACCATCAAACCTTCAACCCATCATCAACTTGAACCAAGAATAGCCTCGTTGAAGATTGTTGCTTACCTTGAGCCGCGCTTTGGTCGAGTGAACCGTGGTCTCGGGCGAGTTTGTGCGTGGCGTTTTGTGCGTGGTTTTGTGATTATCTTTCCATAGGTAACTAGCTCTTCTACTTAGGAATAGGGTTAGATTACATAGGATGACATGATTAGTTATTTGATATTGTTGTTGTTATGTGTAAAAAAAATGATTGGTTTAGATGTTAAACTTTCGTTTTCTTTCGAATTATATGATTAATCTTGATCAATCTTTCTATGTAATGTTGTTTTATGGTCTTCTCTTGATTTCTTGTATAAGTTCTTGCAATTTCAATGGATGCTGGATCGTTTCTTGTTGGTGCGTTCCGTGTAGGTTGGAGTATTAAAGCATGGGTTTTTATTTGACTTAAATGATTATTTTGATGGCTAATTTATGAATCTCTACATAATCTTGCTTTGACTAAAGAACTCGTGGTATCTTGTTGTTAAGCGTAGTGATCTTGCAAGTTTATTGTTGCTAGTGCCATGCGTGCAAATTAATATAATAAAGCATGCTGTTTAATTTCGTTTTATGTATATATTAGTTGGTAAAACATGAAACTTAATGAAATCTTAGTTGAATATTAGTCTTTGATTTGTGCGCCCATTAGCAAAATTTTTGAGTGATTAAAATATCAATTCTCTTTGTTGCCTTGTCGCACTGTTAGATGATTCATGTACCTTGTTTGATTAGTTATACAATATAGTATGAGTTCTTGAATTTTCAATAAGTAAAGATTGTGAATTTGGTTGATGATTGTTGCGTCTTGGTGCGTGTAGTAGAAGAGTATTAAAGTTTGTATTTTTGTTGTATTTTACGGATCTTGAAGTATTAATCCGATAATATTTCGTTAACTTATGTCCATGAATTGAACTAATTATTAAAAGGCTGAATCTTGAATGGTATGGATTGAATCTTAAATTGTTCGAAGCTGTTTGGATAAATGTATACGAGTGACTTGTGATGTTCGTGTATTGAACTTGTTGGCGTCTTTGAGTCTTGTTCAAAGCCTGTCATGTTTATCGGTTTATGGGTAATAAACCGTGCGGGTCATATTTATCGGTTTATAAGTGATAAATCGTGCGGGTCATGTTTATCGGTTTATGGGTCATAAATCGTGCGGGTCATATTTATCGGTTTATCAGTGATAAATCGTGCGGGTCATGTTTATCGGTTTATCGGTGATAAATCGTGCGGGTCATGTTTATCGGTTTATCGGTGATAAATCGTGCGGGTCATGTTTATCGGTTTATGGGTAATAAACCGTGCTGGTCATGTTTATCAGTTTATCGGTGATAAACTATGCGGGTCATGTTATCGGTTGTAAACCGTGCGGAGTCCTGTTGATTGAATTATGAATTATCTATGTTGTTGATGACGGTTATGTTTCCGCTACTATCTCTGATGTTAGTTTACTTCGTAATTTGTGAACGTTATTGTGTCTTGTGTTTCTAACCTGTTATTTTATGTAATGTGGTCCTACTTCTAAGTAGGACAGTTTAATTACTCGCCACTGACGGTGGACCCCCAATATTTATTTTGCAGGTATCCAGGATAGAGTTTAGAGTTGGGTTGAGTGTTTGGCGAGCGAACTAGGCTCCTGTTTATTTTCCTGTTTTCTTCCCATTATTTTGTTGTTTTAGTAGTTTTGGGTTGTAATAAAGGACCTGTCATTTCCATTGTTTTTGGGATGACTTTAATGTTTAATTAATAAAATGATTAAGTTTAGAGCTTACACTGTTGTTATCTAATTTATTATTAAAAGTATTCTGTTATTAACGATTCGTATTGTTGTTTTCTCCGAAAATAACGTTGCTAAAATACGGGTCGTTACATCCTCCGTTTCCAAAAAAATGCAAAGTCAAATTTTTGCACTATTCACGTTGTATACTTTGACCAAGTTTTGAGCTTTACACATAATAAAAAATAGTCAAGTGGGATCTTATTAGATTCGTCTCGTTAAATACTATATTAATATCAACTTTTTATATTTTTTCATTATTCATAATTATAGATATTAATAGTCAAAGTTTCGTCTCGGCATGTGTGAAATGTTGACTGTTGCGTTTTTTTGGAACGGAGGAAGTATCATATTCATGTACCCTATATATTGGTGAGCGTAATCTAGAATTGCATAAATCAAATTTTTAAATACTAGTAATTTTTAGGCTCGTTAAGCCCACAGACAAGCCTATCCGTTTAAAAGTGCAAATATAAATAATGTGTCAAGCCCGCATAAAAGGGCCTGGAGTAAATATTTTAGAGCGTTCGACAAAAAAAAATAAATGTCAATCCCAAACTGTTACCTGCCCAAGCACATAGATGACCCTCTGTACAACTAATATTACCATCACAACCTTTTGTCGGCCTAAAGAAATTCCATCCTTAAAATCTTCTAGACCAAACAACCAAGCGAATAAAATGAATAGTCCAAAAGGTAAATTGTTTGATATCTTTATATATAAGTCAAGAGGAACTATGGTGCCCCCAAAAAAGTCTACAAATACACATAGATTTTCTTAAAAACATAAAATATATAATTAAGTAATGTTATTATAATTTTTTATTCTGTTAAATAAAAATATTACAAAATATATAACTAAAAAAATTAAAATAAAAAGTCGTAAGTTCATTTTTTAAAATTTTTACAAATAGACAACAATATTGATATAGTTTTTACTAGAAAAATTATCTTTTAATTATAGTAAAAATTTAGTAGGCGAGAAAAAATAGTGGATCATTTTTTCTTTTGTTCATTTTTTTGGATGAAATAGAATAAAAATTGTTTTTGTTATATTGAGAATTAGACGAATAGTGAATGTCTCTCTAATATTTCCAAGCTAATTAATTTGTTGCTCATTTCAATTGCATGTCTCTTTTCTTATATAGTGTTTGTGCTACTAATTTAGTTGTCTAAGGTGTTAACTTTATAAAAAGACCTTAACAATCACAATTATTTGTAGATCAGCCCCAAAAACTACACCATCGAACACGACGACCATCGTCACAAACATCGGAGATGGTGGTGGGCCAAATTTCTTTAGGGGGCGTTTGGGCCTAAAAAATATTTTTAGTATTGGTGGTCTTGTTCATATGACACTCTAGGACCATTGTCCAAATAATGAGTATTGTTGTGGTCTATATTATTCTTTTTTAAAAAGTTGAGGACTTGTGATTTATATTAAAGAGGAAAAATTGATGAGAATACTTCCAACTTTTACACTATTTCTGCTTATTTTGGTCCTTACTTTTGATTAACTAGGTATAATCCAAAGTTGGACCAAGTCTTTTCATTTTGGTCCCAATGCATTTTGTAATATGTTGTTTTAGGTAACCTTGGCAAAATAAGTTAACCAGACATATGTTTTATTTTAATTGGTTCTAAATTAGTTAATTATTATTTAGTTTAATTAATCTGATTTTTATTTCAAAAAATCAATACGATTAAAATGGTAAAATTGCCCAAATCTGCCCTAAATCCCCCCACCAATGCACCGCCAATCCCCAATCAAAACCTAAAACAACCTCCATCGCTGCTCCTTCTGCTTTGCCACCATCACCGCACATCACTACAAACCACCACCATTACAAATTAAATTAAACCCCAATCAAAATCAAAAGCCATCTCCACAAATCCATAGAAGAAAAAAACCAATTGACCATCACCATGAATCCCTAGCAAAACCTAGATTTCAAAGTCTAGATTCATATCATCGGGTTATAGAGACGGCGACAGAGAATGGTGGGAGAGAGAGCGGTAGATGAGAGAATGATAGACATAGGTGGTGGCGGCAGTAGTGTGTGCGACGGGGATGGAGGGGTTGCTGTGAACTATGCGAACTGCGGGAATTGAAGGACAATGGTGTTTCTGGGAAAGGGGATGAAGGTGGTGGTGGTGGTGGTGGTGATGCGTACGATGGTTTTGGTGGTGTTGTTGTAGCGAATGACGATGGTGGTGATTGAGAACAGGATGAAGATGGAGAGGTGTGGGAATGGTGATGACGGTGGTGGTGGAGGTGAGAGAACAAGAGGGGGAGGAAAAAGCTAAGGGTGGTAGAGATTGTTGGGAGATTAAGATTATTTTATATATAAAAAAAAAAAAACTCTGCATGAATTGAGAAAGGAAGAGGGAGAAGAAAGGATGTTATAACCTTCCAAGCAGGTCACCGGACACTTGGACCAAAATGAGAAGACTTGTTCCAACTTTGGATTATACGTAGTTAATCAATAATATGGACCAAAATGAGCAGATGTGTGGAAGTTGGGTTTATTCCCGTAAAATTTCCCTATTAAAGAAGAAAAACTATTATGGGACGTTGGTATAGAGATTTGTGATGTAGGAAATGAAAACAAATAAGTGTTTCCATTTCTAGTAGTTTGGTATGAGCTATAAGTAACAAATACTGTTTACAAAGTATGACAAAATCCCCTCAATTGTTTTTCTTGTCAAACTAGTGGAAACAAATTGTGTTTCCTTCCCTCCTTATATTGTTTCAATAAAATAGGATATAAAGTTTATCATTGCCATTTCCCTTTCTTATTTAAGGGCCGTTTGGTTGCAGGTTATCATCAAAAGAAAAGAAAATCAACAACCCTTATTCCCTTTGATGTTGATTAGTGGGTTATCATCAAAGGGAAAGAGAATCAACCACCATTATTACCTTTGATGTCATCTACCTCAAAACCCTCATCCCTTATATTTTCCATTTTATTTCCCTAATACCACCCCTCCACCATACTCTAACGCTAATCTCCACCACACAATCCTAAAATATAACCTCCACCAACCTACCACCCAACCGCCCCTCTACCACCCCTCACCACCTCCCTCCTCCGCTGGAACTACCACCATCCATCACCCACAAACCCACCTCACCACCCAAAAACCCATCTCACCACCCAGAAACCAATCTGACTCACACCACTACCACTAGCACCCATTAACCCAACTCAACACCCAGAAAACCAATCTTACTCACACCCACTCTACCACAACCCACGAATCCACCTCACTGGTCACCATGCAGAAAACACCTCCCACGAACCCACCTCACCCCAAACACGAGTCCATCTCAGTATCTCACCACCACACTCACATCCACCACCACGAAACTAGGCCACCCCACTCACGTAGTCACACCCACCACCACGAAACCAGGCCACCCCACTCACATAGTCACATCCACCATGAAACACTAGCTACCCAACCAACGCCATGAAACCCAGAGATAGAGATAGAGAGAGTGAGAGACGAATAGGAGGAGCAACAAAGAGGGCAACGGTGTGGCGCAACAATGAAGAGAACTGCAACAAAGAGAGAAGTGGTTGTTTTTGGGAGGAGGGGATGTTGTAGTTGTTCTTATGGGAGAGAGGTGTATTGGCCTCATTCCTTTTCTTTTTCAAAGCAAGCAATTACCTCAATCCAATTCATTCTCATTTCTAAAGTCATTATCTTTTCCTAAACAAGCAACGACCCCTTGAATCCTTTCCAATTTCGTTTATCGTGTTTGATAGAGTATATAACATATTCCTGGCCCTAACCATTAGCTTAAGCTTTTGGTTGAGATGGTCCACTAACATGGTATCAAGAGCCAACGTGATGCATATGTCACGGGTTCGAATATCTCCTCCCTCTCCCTTCTAAGTGAAATTAATTAGCACTAGGTACGGTGGGTCTGTGTTAACACCAAAAACCCTCCTCAACAAAAAAATAAATATATTATACATTCGGATGCATGTAGAGCCGTAAAGATATATATTTTTTAAGGTGTTTTATCATTCATTTTAAATAATTTTGCTAATTTTTTATTTTAAAATCTCCCAATATAGAATTTATCCCAACTAAGGCCCAAAAATCCAAAAGCTAACAAAAAAACCACCGAGAAACCCTGTTCTGTGTCTTTTTAGCCTCTTTTCTTGCTGAAGGAACCAAAACATCGAATCTCAACCTTGATTTCCCTCCATAAATCAATACCCAATTTGCTCAAAATTCACAACAATCTTCAGTTTCACAAAAAATCATCTTACTATTTATGCGAAAATAAGTCGTTTTCTTCTTGTTTTTAATCCAGAGATTAAAGAATCAAGCTCATGTCAATGGCAGAATCAACAGAAGGAAGGCTAACTCTTGTTACAACAAAACCTTGTTTTGGACTTCCCACTAGTTGCCCCAACTGTTTGCCTGCTTACTTTTATCTCAAATTTGCTCGTCTTCCTTTTGATTTGTACTTCCATTCCACTTTTCCTGATTCAGGTATGGCCAATTGCTCCGTATTTTTACTGTTTTGCTGTTAATTTGTTGACGTAATTGATTTTCCCTCTCAGTAATAACAATGGGGTTTATTGGTATTGTTGTTTGTTTTTCTGTTGTTGTAAACTTGTAACTTGTCTATCCATTGCCGTTTCGCTTAATTTGGAAAAAAAATACATGCCAGTTTGGTTGATTTTGGTGTTAGAAATTTGAGTAGTTTCCTGGCTTAGTCTCTCACCAGTTTCCATACCTCACTGACAAACACATCAATGGACTGAAACTCTTCCATAACCCATCTGGATTTTTTGATAGTGGCTTCATGTAGGTACAGAAAGGTGCACCAAAACTAGGGACTTCTGATTCTTTCCCATTTGGTAAATTCTCTGCTCATTTGAAAATTTGCAGATGAGTAAAAGCAACCTTGGGTGCACAATGTAATTTTTTTTTGTGTGTAGGAGTATATGCAGTTACTAGCAATTAGAAGGCTTTGATATCCAGTTTGGGGATTTGTCTTTGAATACATATTTCCATAAGTCCATAAGCATCCTCCTGTGTGATTCATAGGTGGTGTCATCGCCTCTCACCAGAGGTAGAATCATGGGATAATTCATAAGTATAAACCAAGGAAATGCGGTGGGTGGCAAATGCCCACTTCGGATCTTCCATGCTGGTAGTAGCCCAAAATCTTGGAAACTGCTCTTGTTTAGTGTAGTGTCAATCCTTGTTCTATGGTTGAGGACTCACGGAGTCACAGGGGTTCCATTGTCATTGTCATTATTTATTTGTCGAAACACAAATATTGCAAAGTTTTTTAGTATAAGATAGCCACAAAGTGGCCTTGCCACATGGCTCAGTCAAATGTTATAGACCACCTGTCCACAACCAGCGGCTGGCCACACAACCAATACAGCAGTAACAGTAGGACTACAACAGCAAACAATAAGAGCAATATGCTCACAGTAGGTTAATGACTGACTATAAGTAGAGTAATAACAATGGAGAGGACAACTAATGGTGAGTAGTAGATAATATTGATAATCGGTGAACTAGTGTAGCCTTCGAGTCGCCACAGAACTCCTTGGTTACAAAACATAAAGTAAGGAAATAAAACCAGAGATCTTCATTCATAAACATATCCCCCTTTCACTTCCTCTTTTAGCTCTATTTATAGACCTAAGAAACTCTAGAATCTCCTAGTACCTATATTATTATAGAATTCCTAAATTACCCTTGTCCTAATATTTGATTCATTACATTACCGCTCCGCTAAGATCCACCTTGTCCTCAAGGTGGACAGTAAGTTGCTCTGAATTTTCGGCCTTGGCAATGATGTTTGATGTTCCGTGCTTGGTCACCATTGAAGCTAATTCCTTGCTTAAAAGTCTGCTGCCAGCCTTCAGTAGGGATAGGTGGTACTTCCTACTCTCACTCAAACCAACTATACAGTAAAAGAACAACAACACAACAACCTCACAGCAACAATAATTAGATGGTATTAATCTGAGGAGAACACTAAGAAATAATGGCAATAAAACAGTAAGATAGAAAGTGGAAAGATATTCAAATGATAAACGAAGCTTTTCGAGTAGCTTACACTCCCACTAAACTACAAACTAATCTACAAAACAAAACATAAATTTCATATTCATTCATCAACATATCCCCCTTTCCCTTCCTCTTTTAGCTCTATTTATAGACCTAAGAAACTCTAGAATCTCCTAGTACCTATATTATTATAGAATTCCTAAATTACCCTTATCCTAATATATGATTCATTACATCAAATAAATAGCTTTTGAACAAAACGGATTATATGATTAAAGATTCATATTTCTAAATTTTCATAGAGAATTATGTAGATCTGCTATATAGTACTTCTTGGAAGTTGGAATGTCGAAGTTTCATCAAAGTACTACACCCATTTCTTTTTATTTGCAACAAACTGAGCTTGCATTGATTCTTGTGCAAAATTGAGAAATGACATAATTATAAAAAGAAAAAACGCATTTGTTGCTTCTAAGTTGAAGCTTCATTTTTTAGTAAATGTTGCAAAAGAGAAGAAAGAAATGGAGTAGCATATATTCTCCTTTTCTGTCATTGAGCTTCTTGGTTTGACCGGCATCAGCTAAGGTGGTTGATAGGATTTAATGAGCGGAGATGCAGTTGCTGTGGTTTTTGAGCATACAAAGTAGTTAACAGTTTAAGAGTAGAAATAGGATATTTGAAACTATAGTTGTATACTTGTATAGTTGAATATGGTCCATCACATCAATATTTTAAATCTCAAATGCATTTAGGATTGTAAATCACAATAATAATTGCTGAAGCACTTAGGCCTTTAAGGTTTGTGGTTGTAGGCTTTCATGGCCTAATGAGATGGTCATGCTAGGTCAAATACCTATACAATGCAATCATATTGTGATGGATGCGGCGATAATTTAATTCCATACTCCCAATTTCAAATAGAATGTATAGCTTGATAAAGTTGGGCATTGGCATACCATGTTACTCACTTCTAATGAGCCTGGCCTTTTGGCAAGCTTATACAAGTTGTATAGGCCTTTCTTTGATTAGACCTTCTGGTATACTTTTACTGGCGAAACTGACTTGAACGCCACATTTAAAATTGCCTATTGATAACTTTTGGAAGTTATTTGTGCGCTTTTGAGATGTTTGCTTTTTTTAAAATCATTCTGTAAATGTGGCTCTAGACATGGAAATCTGGAATGGCTCTACTACTATAAGATGTGCTTATGTTCCTCTCTTTTCAGATCAAATTCCATACATTGAGTCTGGTTCTTATGTGGCCTACAACAATGAGAAAGGCGGGGTCATTGATTGTTTAAGAGAAGATGGTATTGTTGATTTGGACTCTGATTTTCGCACCATTCCAGAATGGATTTCAATGAAGGCGATGGTTAGCAGCTGGCTTGTGGGTGCTCTTGTATATGAGTTATGGGTAGCTTCAGACAAAACTGCTGTACAGAAGATATACTTCTCTGACCTTGCATGGCCTATTGGAACTATTCTCTACTTTAAGCAATCTTATGCTGCGAAGTGCCATCTTGGGATCACCAATGAAAATGCCGAGAGAATAGAAACTGAGGTCTAACCTTGTTCCGATATTGTTATTCTATTATGTGAATGGCAAACTTTTTTGCTGAGATGTTATCTTATATCTTTCCTTGAATGTTTATTTCTATATTTTGTCTTTCTCACTCCATACAACTTCCTGAAGTTTGAGCAAAAACATATAGTTGCACTGTTGTGAACTTTTTTGGCCAAATATTTTCAATCACCCATGAAGCTATTATGTTTCTTGCCTCTTGTGTTCAAGTTTTGTTGTTCTAGAATCCTCCTTTATGTCCCACAATTGATACATATATTTTCTGATACAGATCTATAGCAAGGCAAGCCTAGCATATGGAGCTCTTTCAACTCAGTTGGGGGATGGCTCTTTTCTCTTTGGAGACAGGTGCGCCTTTCTGTTTGATCTGATTATCTTCAATATGAAAAAAAGGAATTTTAATACTGATTCAGCTTGATTTGATTTTGACCTTTTTGTAGGCCTAGTAGTTTGGATGCCTTATTCCTTGGGCACACACTGATTGCCCTCCACGCTTTACCTGTAAGTTATTTATTAATTGGTTACTGTATTCCTCGAGAATTATCATGTTATGTTATGCAAAAGGCTTAGCAGTTGTCAATATTTGATACTCCCTCCGTAACAAAAAAAAGATTTTACTTTTGGTACTATTCATGGTTTTCACTTTGACCGCGATTTGTGATTTACACATAATGAAAAATATAGTCATGGGGGGTCTCGTTGGATTTGTCTCAACATGTATTTTTATTTTATATATAGTTTTTATAATTTTTACAAGCACATAGTTAGGGATATTTCCGGATATTGGTATTTAAAGGTTTGTCGCAGCATACGTGAAAAATGCAATTGTTGCATTTTTTTGGTTAGGGAGGAAATATAAAGAAAATAATTGTGCAAACTACATTTGACATTCATTTGTTTTCAAATGGATTACAGGATCTCAACTAGTTTAAATACGTGAAGTCAATCCTAGCTGCATTTGAACTAGAACTAGACTCTTGATATCCATAAAAGGAAGAACCCAACGCATAGATATACTTGGACATATTATTGCTAGGGTGATATTGTTTTAGTTTCCATGTATTTGGCAAGCTAGTGTAACTCTTGAATGTTAGGTTAAGATGCGTTGAAATGAAAACATAGATGGTCCTAAATAAAAAATGAATAATTAATGTAACTCTTTATATCCAGTAACGAGTATTTTTCACTTTATTTTTCAAAATTTGAAAATTAATTTGTTTACAAGTACCTTAAATCATGATATAGAGGCATTTTTTTAACTGCACCATATGGACTTTTATTTTGTGTTCCATTATTTAGGGTAAGGCTATGTACATTTGGACGCCCTTAAACTTAGAAGGGGGCACTCATATTTGATTGTTATTGTATAGTTGTTTCCTTCATTTTCAAATTGCCCACTCTATTAATGATGAAATGGCAATACAAGGACAGAATACAAAGTCCAGACCCATCTTTAAAGCAAGATAATCCGCATAAAGAAAAATAGGAACCATATTAAAAGTGGATCCAGTTAAAATAGCAAGATAATCCGCATAAACAAGTCATAGTCAAGGAGGTAGTTCTAGGGTGCTGGAACAGTAGTGGATACACTAAAGAAATGAACCAGCAGTACAAGTAAGAGCATAATCCTACAAGCAAAGCACACACGAACAACACTTAGCATAGTTTGGTTTTTAGTATAATTTAAACCTAGTCACTTCTGCTGTAGGGTGTATTGGTCATTTGTGATAATCTTAGCAAGAACTCCAATTGAAGAAGGAAAACAGTTTTTATATTACTCTGTGTAGCCTAATCTCTCCTTTTGTTTAATCTTGTGAATTTTGGATTCTTGATTTGGAAAATGTTACTCCGTAAAATGTTTCAGTAATCTTTTTCTGCATTACAAGTTTGGTAGCATTTAATTCTTGTAAATATCTTGTAATCATTAATGGTCACTCGTATGTTGGCAAGGTCCTTATTATAAAGAACTTGTCAGTCCTAGGGACATTCCTCCCAAGGCACTCAAATACCCAAGTGATTGGGTGTCAATCGCCTGTTTGCAATTTCCGCATCAACGTTAATTATGTTTATATTTAAAAGTAAGGTCCGGATGTACTTTTTAACAACCATTTATCGATAGCTCCTGGAAGAAGTATAAATTCTCATAGTTTAACCTTCAAAAATGAAGTTGTCTGTCACTAATAAGTGACTGGAAGGTATAGTATATGTTTGTAGCTTGTGCTCTTTATAAATGTAACGCTTAGCATATAAGGAGTCGCTAATTGGATTAGATTATACTTTGTATCACTTGCTGTTAGGCTATATGTGTGTGTGTGTGTGTGTGTATAGGGTCATTGACTGTTCTTTGCGATTTTTCATTGGTATTTTTTGTTCATTTTTAGCCTTTGGTTTTTTCTGTTTTCTTTTTTGTTACATTTTGCTGAGTTGGTAATCCTTGTCCAATATGCAGGATGCCTCAGTTTTGAAGAGCAAACTTGTGAGTTTCAGCAATCTTGTGAAATATGCTGAGAAGCTCGGTACTGAGCTCATAGATGGTTCAGCACAATCAGCAGATCCAGCTTGGTCAAGAGTTCCATCATCTGAAGGACATCCGTCAACTTCAACAAATAAGCCAGGAGGCTTTTCAAATTGGAGTAAGATATGAGCACCTTAAAAAACATTCCATATGCATTGTCTAATAAATCATTGGGTGAAAGTTTTTTTCTTGCTTATAATTTGAATTGAAAAATTGATTACATGCATTAAGATCTAGGCAAGTTTTTTTTGTTGGTTAATATTTTTAATGGTTTTCATGGGTATGCATGATGTTTCACAAAATTCACGAGGTGGTGCTGTGTTTCCAAAATATCAGTTACCCCTTAGGTTTGAAGAAGTGTACCAGATGAGTAACAAAACTCTGTAAACTCAAATCACCAAAACTTAGTCAACATCTAACCAAATTCCCTGATGAACTCACACTATCCAACATATGGAATTTGTCATTTAGGCTGTCAAAATGCCGTTTAGTGGGGTGTTATTTCAACAATTTTGGCTGCTGTCAAAAGACATGTAATTTAGGTTAATGGGGGGTATTTAAGTTAGATGTTAACTCATTTTAGTTGATTTAAGTTATTGGAATGAAATTTCTTCATTCATTATGGGTGTTTGTCTATTATCTGAAAAACTAAGGGGTGCCCGGTGAAATTACTTAAAACATAGGGTTGAGTCGAGAAGAGAAGGACATGATATGAAAATCATTTATTCTTTATTTTGTATGAAGCATCAAGCATCACAATTTGTGAGGATTTTTCATCTCAAATACCCAAAAATTATTTTAGACGCAAGTGGGTGATGGGTGTTAGCTTCTTGGGTATCCGGAAATGTGGGAACCTTTTGGGACTAGAATATTTAATTATAAGCCAAGTGCAGACCTCAATCACAGATCTTAGTTGACTCCATTGGTGTTTTGACTATTAAAGATATTCCACTGTTAGGGCATATTGTTGTGCATGTCACAAACTCACAAGTATATTCGAAAGGCTTGTTTCAGTGGTTAAGCACACTATATATCACTGCTTTATCTGTTCTGTTTTGAAGTTCCCCCCTTTGCTTCTGCACAATGAGAAAAGTAAGGTACCAAAACTCAAAAGAGAGGAGATATGTCCCCCACAACACACACACACACAATGGGGGAAGTATTTTTCCCTTTTGATATGTGGGTAGCGGATAAGCAAAGAAGGAAATTTAGGTCCCTACTAGAAAATGGAATTCATGCATATTCTTACTAGAACAAAAACATTAGCAAATTATAGAAGAAATAGGACTACCACACACTCATTACATCCTTGAAAGGATTTTTTTTTCTTTTCTTTTTTTTTTTTGGGGGGGGGGGGGATTGGTTGGGGGTGTTAAGTAGTGACGACTACATGTAGATGGATTTAGATAGGTCACTTCCAAATCTTTAGACAAGCTTCTGCTGTTTTACCAGCAGAAGAAATCAATTTCCCATATTCTATAGTTGTTTCATCTTGTAGGACTCTTATCCTTTAACATGTCTGATTTGACTTCCACTTCTTAGGATACTGCAACTCCAAAGGGATGCCTTGTGCATTACCATATGATTGCTTTTTCCAGTTTGTGTTAGACCCACCGACTCCCTTTTGCTTACGTTCCTCCAACCTGCACCTAAGGTGGGTGTTGCTAAATTAGCAACCTTTTTTTGATGAAGGTTACTATATCTTTTTGAGGCGTGCTAAACTTCTGATTGGGGTGCTTTCTAAATTCGAACGTTTCAAGTTATCAACCGCCATACTAATTCCCTTTTCAATCAACAAAATTCATGTGCAATATATAACTTCAAATTGTTTGGTTTTTATCACACAAGTCGCAAGATTCAAATGGAGGGGAGTAGCTAATTCTTTAACCCAGAATTGTTACCACAATCTGAAATTGACCTGCACAAAGCAGGAATTGCAACATAGAAACACTTCATTGCTTTATTGTAATTGGCAAAAGCGTCCTTATTATAAAGATGAATTTCTTTTATTTTTAAGATTACTGCATAAGTGAACCTCCTCGGGCCCATCAAACTTCCGTTGCAACTCCTCAACATCACTATTTACTTATCATCGAATAAACTCCAATGATGAGCCAAAACCCCCAACTTATCTTCTAATCCTTCCAAATTCCAACTGAGACATAATCAATGCTACTGGACACTAAAGGTACAAGACCCGACTCTCATCAAAGGATAGAAAAAACAGGGACACCACCAAAAAATGACTGAAATGAACTGAGGTAAACTTATGAGCTATGTTGATAATAACATATTTAAAAGGTCAGGCCAAAATGCTATGCAAACCAGGCTTGCCAGCACTGGAGGGGTGACATCAAGCTTTCGAAACTCATCATCAAGCTTATTAGTCAAGATATAGAAAATGGTCTTCTTTCTTTAATGGTCAAGATTTTCTTTGTTTTGACATGAAGATTTTCAACATTAGGCCTTCCAAGTAGAGTGTAAGACATGCTTCAGACTGCTTGTATGCAAGACAATTTTGATCAGATGTTTGGACGACTCAAATGAGCTTTAATTCTCTTTTGCTGAGCTAGCATGTCATCCAACTTAGCATGATTATTGCATTTCGTTCTCTTCCACTGTTATAATTCATCTATTGTTTTTATGGACAACTTTGTCAAATGTTGTTTCTGCCTTTTTGATTATGTCTTTGACTTTTTGCGAAAAATTTTCTAGGTTCAAAGCCAAAAACTAAACCTAAGAAGGAAAGGACAGAGGAAGAAAAGAAGTTCAGACAAAGGGCTAAATACTTTCTAACAGCTCAGCTAGTTTCAGTTCTCGTGTTCTTGTCACTTTTTGGTGGCTCCGATACAGGTGAAGTGGAATTTGATGAAGATGATGAAGGTATAGATTATTATGATTAAGTCCAGAATAATTTTTTGGGACTTGGTTACTTCAGACTCCATCTGACCAGCTGTTGCTATCATTTTTGTAAGATTTTCATCATAATAACCCCCAGCCTTAGTTTTTTTTTCTGCATGGGAAATTCAGAGTTTTGTTTCATAGTTTTTTTTGGCAATGGTTTGTTTCATAGTTGAGGGGCTTTGTTCCCTTATTTTTTTTTTGTAAGATTAGAGTTAATTCTTTTCCTTTTCTTTTTCTTCCAAGCAGGCTTCTGTTATTGATGTCCAGAGCAAATTTATACACTTTTGATATATTTTTTGAGCTTGTGCAAGCCCTGTGCTATTCAATTCAAAGTTTTAGACATCATCAAGATAAGCTAGAAAAAGTTTATTGTTTCAGCTTGGCAGTAGAACATGTGCACATTCTAATATTATAGGGTTAATTAATTGAATGCAATTAAGGTATTAATTTAGCTGAAAAATGTGTCACAATATGGTTAATTAAGGGGTCGTTTGGTTCATCAAGGAAGTGTAAATTTCCATGAATTTTCAATGTGTAGGAATTAAATTCTATGACTAAATTTCTAGGAATTCAACAAAATTATTTGGTTAGTAATGGGGGAAGTAAATTCCTACGGGAATTGTAACATACCAAGAGGGGTATGGTAATTAAATTCCCATATTTTGTGGGGAGTCAAAATTCTCATGAATTTGCATTGCCTCCATTTTCAGTTTTTTGTGTAAACCAAACAACAAGGCAAAATATAATTCATGAGAATTTTGAGTGTCCATAGGAAAATTGGGCAACCAAACAACCCCTAATTTTCATTGATTAGGGTCATGCTCTTGATCTTCTACCTATCTCCAATTTTTAAAACTAACCAATTCATTTTGCTGTTGGCGAGTTTTGTAAAACGGACCTAAGCCTACTAAATAGGAAAATTATCAAATATCCCTCTTAGTTATACTTTTGAATGGGGTTTTACTGATTGTCGCCACTCATCGTGTGTTTTCTACTTCTCTCCAATTTGTGAAACTTGATTCTATAAGACTTGATTTGACATGTTCACAATTGATAAGCCCTGACCTGACTTGCTCAACCCTGATTAGTGATAAAATAAGTCGAAGAACATATAACCTCATTCACGTAACACAAAAATAGTCTTCTTGAGCAAGTCAAATGTAATAGTTTAACATGATTTCAAAGAAAAGATTTTTTTGCAATCAATTTTTTTTTCATACCAAAATTTTCCCATATCCAAACACATTTTTGGGAGCTCAGTTTGATTCTCTCTTGTGACACAAGGGTAAAAAAGACAGCAAGAGAGCTAACCTTACATCGCCATTTTCCTAATAATCTTAATCTAACTAATACTACATTAGAAGCCGGCTTAGATCTTTACATGACCAAGCTATAATGATACAGTAATTTTGTAATTACATTGACATCCAATTAATATTCTAAAAAAACCCTACCTAACTAAGAATGGGAAACAAGTGGTCACATTCCTTGAGGAATAGGACTAGGTGGTCACTTAACATTTTTCCATTGCTTTACCAGTTCAGCATATCCCTCAGCTGAACTAAAAGCAAATTCTGTCAATGAGCTCATAGCAACTGACATTCCTGCACACAAAACTCTCACTGCAACTTCTGCCAATTTCTCGGGTGTCATAACTTCTTCAACTTTCCCTGCCTACACCACTTCCATGCCCCCACCAGAGTCCTCAAACCTCCTCGACCCAACAATATTTTGGGTTTGGGCTTGGGCCTGGGCTTGGCTTTGTGCATAGATTGAGCCCATTCCTGCAGAGAAAAAATCCAGCCCATCAAGTACTGCAGTCTCAGAGACTCCGTCGAGAATTCTAGTCCATTGGATGTAGATCCCGAAGATTGGATGAACCCCAGATGAGCGACGGGGAGAGAAAGGTAACTCTGACGTATTGGGCTCACGTCTCACACATCTTAGGAGCCAGCTTGACAAAGCATGTATGTAGGATCGCTGAGACGTGATCCATGATGCAAAACAAGCCCTCTAGTTTCTTAGCTCAGACTCTAGATTATGAGCAGACCGAGCAAGTCGGTGTGGGTCTATAGCAGAAAGTGTTGGATGCTGTCTTTTTGATCTGTTAAGCTTTGAGGGTGTACCGGCCAATAGTAGCTTGGCTTCATCTAAAGTATGTTTCTGCATTTGGTGACATTCTGCCATAACACCCCACATTCTTGCTAACCTGCAATGCAACATTTCAGAATGAAAACTATGAGATTAAAATGGAGAGATTGGAGACACTACAGTTATTTTCTGTGATTATTTGAGAGGCGAGGAATAAATTAGAGATTGAAAGGAGATCATGATAGAAATTTTGAACTAGGGTTTGAATCTCAGAAAAACAAGGTGTTTAGTAAAATAATCCACTAAACTCATTCAAGCTGCAAACACAAAATAAGTGCACATAAAGATATATATGTAGGCAGAGAAAGCAGAAAAGTTGTACTAGATACCTGTTACTTCATTGGATGCTGGTAGACAATGAGCTCGATTAGCTTCTAACATTGCAGAAACTTCATTTGCAGCACCACAAACAATCATAAACTGAGATTCTAGATGTTTGATAACTCCGTCCATGCTTGTGGGCCTTCTGTTTACATAAACAGTGTATCCTGGTGTTTGTTCTTCCTTCCTCTCTCTTTCACTGACTGTAGTTTCATGCCGATTAACTTCAATATGTTGTCCAGCATTTGGCATCTGTGATGATGCTATGCTGTCGTTATTAGCATGATCCTGTAACCCATTTGCTTCGTGTTGATTTTCATCTTCAGTTTCCGTCTCATCATCATCTTCTTCATCTTCTTCTTCGTCCTCGTCTACATCTTCAACAGTTACTTCCTCTCTCACACCACGGGACTCACCTGTAGGCTACCTTTCTTCTCTTCTATTAGTTCTATGTCTTCTTTCATCAATTTCTTCATGTTCAGTTTCCTCTTACAAATCTGGGATTCCTTCTTCTTCTCGAACCTGCCTTAATCCCGCTATATCATCATGAGGTATTGATGGCTCAAGGCTACTTCTAACACGATATCCATAATAATCTAATGAAGAAAACGGGTTCCAAAAGAAATCCCATTGAGAAGCATTTTGAGGGGAAGCAGGGGGTATTTCAGGTCTGTTATTATAGGGGGAGTACGGTTGCGAATAATAAGAAGAATTCCTATGTGGAGACTGCATTGTGAAGAAACCATCAAACCCATATTGGTGTACCGGCGAATAGGATTGAACACGATAAGTATAAGGAGATTGGGCTCTCTCCTCAACTGAAATCGATTATGTCCCACTCGGTCTATAGTAGTTTATCTTCACATTCGAATTTTCCCCAGACTGAATAGTTGGTGCCGAGAAACACTTTGGAGAAACAGTGATGAACTTCAGGCTCAATTTCTTCACGGGTGTAAATGGAGGGGTAATAAACGAATCTAATGAGAACTCACGGGGCTCATCACCCTCGATATATTCACGAAGAGCAGCAGAAACTCTCTTTAAGGATTGAACATATGCAAAATGACCCGAGGCAAACTTAGTTCTATGCTCAAGAGCTTGTTTGATAAACTTTTTCCGATCTTTACATATTTGAACCGCCTCTTCATTATCCAATTTTGAAGTGTTACATCCCATCCCTCGTTTCTTTACCCCTTCTTTGTTTCTGTAATATCAAAGAGACTTCTGATACTAAATTCCAACTAGGTACCAGAATAACACAATTCTTCTATGTCTTTAGCCAAATTCATAAGGTTCACTAAGCTGCTGATTGAAGAAAAGAAAAGTAAAGGCAAGGCTTAGAACATGATTGATTGGTAAAAGGAATAGCTATCCCACAATCAAAGCTCAAATTACCAACAAAAGGGGAAAATAAAAGGAATATAAAGCTAGAAATAAATGGTTTCAGTTAATGCTTTTCTTTTTTTTCAAGTCATTTGGAAAATTAAAAACTGTAGAAATCCAATAAAGAGTTGTATATTCTATTATTCTCATCTTCAATATGTTAAATGAATGATTATGAAACTCTAAAATTAAGAAGTATGATACTATCCAAAATCACAGTAGTTTTTTTTGTTTTTGTTTTTTGGGTGTGTGAACATGCCAATTGGGTACAGATACAGAATCAATTCTGGAAAAAAAAGCAACCCTAAAGCTCAATTGTTCCGCCATACCAGAAACCACAAAAAATTAAATAATTAATTAATTAATCATAAATTATTACAATAGCAATAATCAACATCATCCATATTCATAAAACTGCTTAAAAAGTGAATATTGCAGAAATTCATCCAAAACTACAGAATCAAATTAAAGGGAAAATAGAAGAAATGGGCCATGGGCTTACAATATCATTGAAAATGAATGTGATTCACAGGATAATAAAGGAAGATGATGCCAATTAGATGTCATTTTCTGAAACGGTCCACTTACAGATAACCCAACTCATTTTTTTTTTATTATTATTTATAAAAAAGAAAAGTACAACAAACAATAAAACTGTGTGAAAGCTATAAACACACAAAACTAAAAAAACCCAGTTTACATTACTCAAAACCAGGAAAATTAGAAAACCCCATTTCTGGAAAAATGCCATACTTCTTAGTAGTAATTAAGAATTAAGAAGTAGCTAAAAATTGAAGTTCCGAAATTCACCCAAAAAAATCCCCAAAGTTTATAATCAGGCAAAGCAATTATCATTATTGAAATTGAAATTAATCAGATGAAAATCCATTACTGGAAAAATGTCATACTTCTTGATTGAATTTCCGAAATTCACCTAAAAAAGGGGGGAGAAAATTCCCCAAAGTTCTTAATTGTGATAAATAAAGGAGGAAAGTAGGATACAGAAAAACAATGGAGGTAAATGTTAAAAAATTTAGTTAAAATTGAATAATATTACTAACGAGAAGAAGAAGAGAGAATGCGTACCTGAAATTGGTGAAGTGGTGAGTTGAGAACTAAACTGAAGAGTGAAGAGTGTGAACAGAGTGGAGAGAGAGAAAGTGAGAGACGTTGTGATAGGAAAAAGGAAAGCAACGGTCAAAAGTTGAGAAAGTGAAAAAATTAAATAAAGAATACAAAAATATTAAAAAGTGGGATGAATTGAAGATAGAGGGGGAGCAGTAGAGGAGGGAAAGTGGGGGAAGAAATGAAAGATTAAAGAAGAACAATATGACATATGTTCATTAAT
This sequence comes from Salicornia ramosissima, assembly GCA_951394345.1. Lineage (NCBI taxonomy): Eukaryota > Viridiplantae > Streptophyta > Magnoliopsida > Caryophyllales > Amaranthaceae > Salicornia > Salicornia ramosissima. The sequence goes on from OX596233.1 coordinate 7,349,810, forward strand.
TGATCTTATACTTCCATTTAATTTCGAGTCTTGCCATTTAATTTTGGATTTTGCCAAATGCCAACACTTGTGTTGTTGGTAGTAAATAAGTACAAATTATTTGGTTGGACGATCTCACCGTAGGATCAAGTTTTGCTCGGAAAAGTTATATAATAACTTTCAAAGGTTGTGGAAAAGATGTAGATATATAGTTGAATAACTATAATCATGTTGGATTACTATGGAATTGCTTTAATGTATACTTTAGTATGATTTAATTTTTATAATTTTTGACAAATGTAGTTAAATATATTACGAATATAAAAAATGCTTTAGCAAGTATAAAACTAACAACATTGCCATTGATATGAAGCAGAGTAAGGGTGCGTTTTCTTCACTTTAAAAAAATAAGTGTCGGTCTAATAAGTTCCAATAACTTCTAATAAACTCCAATCAGGTCTAACAAGTTAAATAAGGTCAGATTATAAGTTCAGATAAGTTTAGTTTAGATAAGGTCAAATCTAATAAGTTGAAGAGAACGCACCCTAAGTATGAAAAAGTGAGACTACTAATAATAAACAAGTATTAAAAAATTAATGGGAAATGTCATACACAATCCTAAGCATTTATTTTTCCGTAATAACAACAAAAGGATACAACAATTTTACTTTTGACACAATTTATAGTTTGCACGACCACAATTTGCGATTTACACATATGAAAAAAATATAATCAGTCTCGTTGGTTTTGTCTCAAAAAAATTCTAGTTTTTAACGTCTTGTAGTAATTTTTTTTTTTACAAATGCATAATTATATATATTAAATTATTAATCATTAAAGTTTTGTATTCATCACATACATGAGAAGTACAATTGTTGTATCTTTTACTTAGGAAGGAAGTGATGTACAAGTATTTCCTGTAGGAGTAATGCCTATTAAAATATTGCATTGTTCAGTGCAATTAATGTTTGTTTTTAGTTAATATTTCTACTTTTTGACATCTTATATACAGTTTTAAGGGTTATATTTAGCATTTTTTACAAATAAAAGTTATTATATAAACCAAATGTAAATAGTGCCTAAAATTAATAAATATGTTTGCTTGACCCCAAGCTTGGTAACCTTCTTAAACACAATAAACAAGAGTTTTTTTGTAATATATTTTGTATATGAAATAATTACAGTTGACCAACAAAAATTCAATCACATAAGGTTGATAACTCTTATTTGACAATATCACTAAAAACCTGTTTTTGGGTTTTTGAATTAAGATAGGATTATAGAAAATATGCTACAAACTTGTTTCAGAATACAAAAATAAAGAGAAATTAAATGTAAATATAATTAAGTAGACAAAAAGAATAGGGAAATTCCCAGTGGTATACCCAAGCTTTTTCGAAATCCCACTGGTATACCCGAGTTTATTTTAATCCTAGTGGTATACCTGAAATTATGTCTAATTCCCATCCGTTACATTTAGAAGGTATATTTCGTTAAATGTAATGGAATATACCTATTTTAAGGTTAGATTTAACTTTGGTTAACAATTTTTTAATTTTCTTTAAAAAAAAATAAAAATTAAAACTAATAATATAGTAAATTAATGGGTTTTTGCAAAAAATGATCCGATTGCCCCCCAATTTGCGTTCCTGATTTCGCATCGATTTGCGCGCATTGATCTACGTGAAAAAAATAGTCCGCTCATGATTTTACGGGTCATTTTTATCCTTATGGGATCCAATTTGAGGTCGGATTTTGCAAAAAATGATCCGATTGCCCCCAATTTGGGTTCCCGATTCGCCTCGTTTTGCGCACATTGATCTACATGAAAAAATAGTCCGCTAAAGGTTTTACGAGTCATTTTTCCCCTTAAGGGATCCGATTTGAGGTCGGATTTTGCAAAAAATGATCCGATTGCCCCCAATTTGGGTTCCCGATTCGCCTCGTTCTGCGCGCATTGATTTATGTGAAAAAATAGTCCGCTCAAGGTTTTACGGGTTATTTTTATCCTTAAGGGTTCCGATTTGAGGTCGGATTTTGCTAAAAATGATCCGATTGCCCCCAATTTGTGGTTGTTTTTCCTTTGTTTTTTTTTTCTTTTTTTTCCAATTTATTAACCATGGTTAGTGTTTTTAACAATTTTAACCAAAAAAATTACTTTTGGGAATTATGTTTAACATTAGGTACACCTCTGGGATTAAAAAAAACTCGGGTATACCAGTGGGATTTCCAAAAAGTTCGGGTATACACTGAGAATTTCCCAAAAGAATAATAACAACTATGATCACAATTAATCAAATTAGATTAATATTAATGACAATTTACAAGTTAATGTCTTGTCAAATAAACATTCATTGAATGTGTCAAATCAATCACCTCATAAAAGATTTTATACAAGAATATTGATACAAACTTTGATAAACTTTCAATGTGGGATTCATGTTTTTACACATTTCTCCCATTTGGTGTTTTGTCTAAGTTTCTATGATGAGCTTCAATGTGCCACGTGCCTTCTTAGGGATGGTGCCACATGTCCTCTCAAGGACTTGCCACGTGGTCCAATGATATTCTGCCACGTTGATGTATAGTAAGCTGTCACGTGGGCCTGTAGTGCCTTACCACATGGCCCTTCTCATAACAGCTTTGTTGGGCTTCTTCTTAGGCTGAAAGCTTTAAGTCTTCTTTTGGGCCTCTAATCAGTTGAGCCTCACCGCCTCACTAATAATTTGGGCCATTATTTTGGCAGTAACAAAACCCATTAATTACACTAATTAATATCTAATTTTGACATGCATTTTTTTTTTTTATAGAAAAACATGCATTTTTAAATCAAAGAAATGATTTTAGAAATCCACATTAATAGCCAATCATAAAATTATTGACCTACATAAAATATTTCATATTAATTACACTGAAATGTGTGTAATTTGACATGCATTCATAAATTTTATACCAATTTAAGAAGTATAATACTCCATAAATGTTTATTTTTTTTCAAAGTGATATTTATCATTATTACTCATAACTTAATACTAAATAAATGTTCAAATGAACATAGCATTTTGAGTGAAAAATATTTGAATTTATTTATTTTTAAAGTGGACCGAGTATATTAATTTTAAAAAAGGTAAAGATATTTATCACCTCATTAGTCGAAGTTTAGGCCTCAAGGTCGTGGACCAATCAAATAGTTAGTTATAAAGCCATCTTCAGTAAAAAAACTGATAATAAAAGAAATTCTAGGGCATATTGCATACTTATTACTTTTTTTAGGCCAATTATTAATTGATAATGTGGATTTGGGGGATCACGTATTCGATGGAATATGAATAAGTTCATGCCTTTGGGATGTGCTTGAAGCTTGGCCAATTATTCCTCCACATTTTCCCACTTTGTTCCACCATAACAACTCGTAGGTACTTTGTAACAAAAAAAAAATGCACGTAAAGTGGTACTCAGTCGATTTTCTTATGTTGTTCTCGTTTTGAGTGACAATTCACGTTTGACAATACAAGATTTTTACCATTAATATATAACCACACATTAGTAAAAATTACAAAAACTAAATAGCAATAAAGTATTTTTTAGATGAATCAAATAAAATCCCACATAATTTTTTTTTTGTACATATAGAGAGTAAATCAGAAGGTTCTCCTTAATTGTGAATAGTGTCTAGATTCCAAATGGTAATAATAAAAAGAAGCGGAGAGAGTTATAAAGAATATAAGAATAACATAGAAGGGTTATCACTATCCTATGCAAGGACTATATGACAAAAGTTCCTACATCCACATGTCATCCATTAGATTTCATACATCGTAATTTGGTTTGGCAGCGATCTTCATCCAAATATGCTCCATTCCCCCCTCCTTGCTTAGGATAATATTTACATGTCTAAAATCCATGGAGATTTAAACCTTTGCAGAAACAATATATATAGTTTTTCTCTTTAAATTAGGATGTTAGATCTCGTGGGATAGTGATTCGTGTCAATTCTGGTACGGTTTTGCTTTAGTTTTGTGTTTGTTTTCCATAGTTTTTTTGGTCCTTGGCTCGCTTTTAGCTTAATAACCTTAGACTTACGGAATTTGGGTTGTATCAAACGTGGTTGTTTCGGTCAATTCTTGTTTGGTTTTAAACGCCTTATGTGCCTTTTCTTTGTACAGGGGCAATTATGTAATTTTAGCGGGAAATGGGCCCGAAGTCCAATGCATCGAGAAATGCGTCGACCCATCCCGAGAGGCCCGAACAGATGATGGATTGTCATGGGAGTGTCGCAGATAGAGGCTTCCCTGCGCCCTTGAAGTAGTGTCAAAGCCGTCTTTGGAACAATGCAAGCCATCCCTAGCTAGCAAAGACACGTACCGTGCTCGCGCCACCTTCTGCATCGCACCTGGAGCCCGCACCCCTTGCTGCACCGTACCTGAAACCTTCTATGGCATGTTGGTGCAGTGTTATGTGTTGTTCTTGCTTGCTCGTTCGATTCTCGCTTTGCCTTAATGACTCACACACTTTTTTTCTATGCTTTGCCCACTTAGTCCCCACTTGTATATATATACATGCCTAAAGGCCTAAAAACATATCAACTGGATAATTAGGCTTAGTTTTTAGATCAAATTTCAGATTTCATTAGGTTTTAGTTGAGAGAAACTATCATCCCCTTTTTTCTTAGTTCTAGGTTTATTTTCCTTGCCATAGCTTTTGAACTTTGTTTTAGCTTTTGATTTTGGGAGATTACTGAAAATGATGAGTTATTTTGAAGGCTTACTCAAGTGACATGATGAATCCAACGAATTTACATCAAATTCAATAAGTTTTCAATTTATTCTCTCTTTTACTTGTTCTTCAATTTCTTCGGACATTGCTATACCTACCCAGTGGGTAGTTTACCCACTACTAATAGGGACATTAAAATATTATTAAACTCATGAGTTGGATTCCACTACTAACATTAACCACAATACTTTATTACTTGTGGGTAGTCAACCTGGTGGGTATACCAAATTTTTTCCAATTTCTTCTTATTCATTTCATTTTCTTTTTCAAAATGTTATTCAAAAATTTCATAATAAGTTTCCAATGATGTTCACATAGGGGGTTTCCTTCCTTGAACCACGATTAGCATGGACATAACATTAGGAGGTGTTAGTGCGTTACAATATAACTTTAGTTTTCACCTCCTAAATGTGTTTTTTTGTACATAAAAACTTTGTTTTCCTTGAACCACGATTAGCATGGACAGATGAGCCCTGCTTAATTGGTGTTATTATTTCCGTTGGTTCAATTTCATTAGTCACTTGTGGCCCTTCTTCTACCCACATTATTTTTTCATTGTTTTCAATCATACTTAAGGGTTTTTTTTTTTTTTCACTTTTTGGTAAAATGTTTCCAATTTTAGCCCAATATTCAAGAAAACAACTAAAACAGTACAACATTATAAAAAGAAACCATAAAATAAGTTAATTCTACTCTACAAGACTAAAAACCAACGAAATAAAGTCTGAAGGGCTAGAAAGATAAGCAAAAAGGATTTGGAAAATAGGTCTAAATTGGACCAATCAAAATCTCCTAAGCTTGCTTTTTGCTTGTCCTCAAGCAACGAAAGCATAAAACTAAAGAAAAAACAAGAAAAGAAAGCCTAACTCACTTTCGTAGCACTCATGATCACTTTTAGCATAAGTGACAAGTCATTTGGGAATCTCAAAGTCGCCAACGAGGATGAGTGTACTCTTGTAAGGGTTTCCAAAGAGATTAACCCATAACTCCTAACATCAATCGACGCTAGATCAAAGAAAAAAAAGAAATAACAAATAAAATAATATAAAACCAAGAAGAAAAAAGAAAAGCAAAAGAAATGAAAGAAATAAAGTTCTCTAGTCAACTTAAGAGAATGTGCACAAAAGAATACAATATTCTCTAATCCTACCAAATTTGGTATGTAAAAGACCTAAGGAATTAACCCAAAAGGAAAAGAGAAAGAAAACTACAGTAAGAAACTATGCACAACCCACTAACCTAGTAGTCCTAAGGCTATCTCTACCAATCATACCACAAACCAACCCAATAGTTCAAATTCACCTAAATAGGAGTGTCTCGAGATTCCGCGAAGGAACCAGAAAGAAAAGGGGAAAACGAATCTATTCTGAATGGATCATTTATGTAAGGTTAACCCGATCTCTCTCCCTTTTCACCCACTCAATATACTTGGCTAGCTTCTCAAATGACGAGGAGGACTCAACCTACATGAAACGGAAAGACTTCTTATGGATGTAATGAAAGGCTTGGATAAGGCCATAAGGGTATAAAAAAACATGTTTAGGTGCATATCTCTAGTTCTCTACGTGCATCCGGATCAAACAGGGTTTGCGCTAGGGCCGACTCCTGGCCCGAAGTCTTGCACGAGCTCAACACTAGACATTTTAAGGTAATTTTGACAAACTTTAGGGGCAGAGATCCATCACCAACTATATAGGGTGTGTTTTGGTAATATATTTTCAACAAAATTACAAACAATGTGATTTGATATGTGAGTTTAAAAAATCAATTTGATTTAATGGGTATTTCCCTGAAATTAGTGGTTGGATCAAAGATTCATGGTTAGTAAAATTAATCATTATCATTATTCTCATTAAAGCGATTATTATCTTACTTTAAAAGCTTCAGTCATGGCTATCTGACATGATACTGGAAATTAAAACCAAAAATTGACACCTTAACAGTGATTTTGCGGCTTCACCAAACTCACTGACAATCCTCTTCTCTTTCTCTTTTCGCACAAAATTACAATTCTCTGTTTTTCGCTTTCACATTCTCAACTCTGTCTTCTTCCCAGTAAATCTATGGTATTAGATTTTTGCTGTACATTTGGAAGGATAAGCAGAAAAAGAACCCTTTTTCTGTCGTAGTAATTTGGGGAAAAAATCCACCTTTTTCAATATTCTTTTGGGTTTTTTTGTGTTTTACATTCTTATTTTTCCCCTCATTGTGTTAATTCTAAATATGGATGGATTTTCATGGCCTTCGGAATCAGAGGTGAGGATCACATTTTTATTGAAATTATGTGTTCTTTTAATCTAAATTTGGTTTTGTTTAAGATTTAGGATTTTGTTTGAATGGTTTTAATTGAATTGCAGTTGGATGAATTGAGGAAGACAGTAGCTGGGATGGCTGGAAGAACTACTAAGGAGGTCAGGGTAGTTGTCTCCCCATATAGGATTTGTCCTTTGGGAGCACACATTGATCATCAGGTGAACTCAAAGCTGCCAATTTAGCTAATTATATTTAGTTGGAATTGGCAGCATTATTTCAAGTGTGTATATATCATGTGTTTTGCTTTTATTTTTTCCCAAATTGTATTCATTATTACTTGCTGGTTGTGTTGAAAAGTCCCTGTTTAAACAGTTTTTTGAAACTAGTGTTACATAATTCGTGTTTTAGTTTGATTTTATAATTTGCAGTTTGCCCACAATGAGCCAAAAATAGCCCAAAACTGACCATAGTTCACTTTTTTGGGTTCGCAATTCACAGGGAGTTTAGGGAAATATGTAACATTGTTTGAAACCATCAAGTGGGGTAGTGATCTATTTAGCTTTATCAAATATCTCTAGCATGGATACTTTCTTATTGCATTGGTATGATTGAATAATGTTTGCTGCTTTTTGATGTAATGATTTCAATGTTGCTGTTTGCTGATCCAATCTTATCAGGGTGGAGCTGTTTCAGCTATGACGATAAACAAGGGAATTCTTCTTGCATTTGTTCCTTCTGGAAATTGTGAGGTATATCATGTGTTTCTTTGATGTGAGAATATTTAGAAATTGTACTCCGTATTTGTTTTAACTTTTAAGTCTGTTCTTTGGGGTTGGTTTGAGGACTTTTGGATGCTCAGGCGTACCTTATTAGAAATCATAGAAAATATCTTTTGGAGGAGGATGTGTTTTGGAACTCAAATGACCAGAAATAGATCACCTAACATAAGCAATGTTGTCCTTTCTTTCTCTCCTTGCCTCATTGATGAGGATTTGTTTCATGCAGGTGGTATTGCATTCTGCACAGTTTGGAGGAGAAGTGCGGTTTAGGTAAGCGTGGGTAAACATATAATAGCCTTCCCTTTGTCTTTGTATCATCATGTTTATTCTATTTGTATTATGGATTATTGTTTCATCTCTTGAGACTTGACCTCATGAGGAATGGGAGGGGGTTAGGACTTGGGGTTATTGGGTGTATTAGATGATGAAATGGACAAATGGTGATAGCAGCCCAGGGTTTCACCCTATTGTTTCTTTTGGTCAAGGGAACCATATACTAATTTTATTTTGATCCATTGTGGAGTCTATCTGTTTTACATGGTCCCCCATAGCATAGTTTTGAGTAGGGACCATTAATGAAGTTATGCCTCATGAATGATCTCTTTCAAAGTATTAATTAGTATTTAAATGTATTCCTCTAAAACCAAAGTTATCACTCCATTCAAAATAACCTATAACGGCTATTCATCTATATAATGCAACTCCTTTTCTGAATTGTTCAAAGGGATAGTTTAGAACTATTCGGTCCAGTTCATAAATTCACAGAAAAGTGATAAACCATGCATACAGCATAAATCAACCTGCATGCCTAATATTTTCTGTTTATTCACTTTTATCTGAGATTCAGCAAATTTTGCTACCAAGAGAAGATGATGAGCTTAGATAGTAATATTCTGAATCTTGTTTCTGAACTATTTCATATTGTACAGATAGGATATTGCCTTCTAACATCTTTGCTGCATGCAATGTGAAGGAAAATTACACTATATAACTGTATGCATAGAGAATTTTTTTTTTTAAAAAATAAAATAAAATTGTTTTCCTCTGTAGAATGATGTAGTTTTTTTATGACACTTTTGAACTCATAGAACAATGAGCTTGGACAACTTTTTCTAAATCATGGTTACATATTATAAAGGCTTTGACACATACTATGTAGAACCCCTTGAGAATAATCCTCCTCACTTTGCTACAAGAAAATTGTCATATTTTCACTTATGAAGACAAAAAGATATCACATACTAAAGTGACCCATACCGTTCTTGGAGAAGGCTTTTTTTGTGCAGTTGCGTACTGTTGATGTTATAGCTTTATCAGCTTCCAAAGTATGGTATTGATGAGTGTTATCCCAATGCATTGTTTGTTAGGGACAGCTTGAACTCGACCTTATAATGTCCTTCAGAGTTCTTCTTAAAGTTTTTTCATAAATTCTATACCTATTATCTACATTCTATCTGAAGGGTTTTAGATATACTTAGCGGAATTTCAAGAATTGTATTCTTAACATCTAAACAGGATCATATGCATATAGTTAATGGGTATGAAATATTAAGGTTTAGAGATTACAATCTTTGATGCATACGTTCATTTATGATTTCAACAAAACGGAGGTCTAGAGCTTCAATCATTGCTCCTCAGTCCACTAGTTTGGATTAGATCCCCACATATCCTAGTACGGAAGAAGGATGATGAAATCACTCTTGCTAACTTTTGATGGGAGGAGGCAAAATAATTGCGTTTCTTATGAATTAGGGTTTTAGTCTTGATTGTAATATATATATTGCATACAATTGGTAAAACCCTACTTATTCATATCCTCCATAAAAAACCACTATTGGGCCTTTTATAATTTTAACCCAATCCAATACTTATTGTGTGACCTCATAAGATTTGGTCATAGTTAGTCAAATATATATATAAACCATTAATTAACTTTGCAGTGGCATACATCATCTCATTCAAATAAACAGAACAACGATTATTCTTTATTAAAAATGAAATCCCTCATAATCCAAATATAAAATTGAAATGATGTTTTTGGTTATTGTAGGAACGTAATAATAATTAATTAGTTTTAAAATTAAACTAGAAGGAAGAGATAGACTATAAGATCCAACAAATAAAGCAACAATCTTAGCTCCATTTCTAACTTGCAGATTAGGGTGCATGGAGTCGGATTCGGGGTCAAAAACGGGGACGGGGACGGAAAACTAAAAAAGTCTAAAAACGGGTACGACTTATGGACGACAAAATTTTTTTTTTTAAGAAATGATTAAAAAACAAGTCACACATACAACACCAAAAGAGAAATTAATTCCTTTTCTTAGACAATACATAAGTACTCCGTATTAAGCAAGGCTAGGTTACACAGAGAAAACTATAAAAAATAAAGAAGAAAACAGAGATTCAAAGTAGAAAACTAAAAAAATCAACAGTAAAAAAAACGTAGAAAACTAAAAACAGAGAAGTTGAACAATGATTGCTAGGGAACTGAAAAAATAGAGATTCAAAGTCGAACTAAAAAAACAAGAAAAAAACCCAGAGAAGTCGAACTTTTCAATGTTCGAACAAAGCAGTGAGAGAAGAATCTGGTGGGCTGGTGATGGTGGCTGATTCGAAGCTCCAATGGTGGTGGTGCTGGAGGAGAGAAAATCATGTAAGTAAATTTTTCTCCAAAGCCTAATTTTCCCCTCGTTTTTCATTTGTTTGATTTTGAGTTTTCAGTCAAACTTCCTCTTTTAAACCTTTGACCCTCTCTTTCCTTCTTTCATCTTTTAAGTAATTTTTTTTTTTATAAAAAAAAACAAAGCTTGAACCTTGGGGACGGTGGTTTCTTCCATTTCCCGTCCCCGAACCAACCGTCCCCAGCACAGTGGTCCACTTCACCCTTTCTGTCCCCGGCCCAGCCAAGTCGTCCCCGAGACTTTTTTTGCCGACCCTGCACTGTCCCTGTCCCTACGCCGTCCCCAATACGTGCAACCCACCCCAAAAGCCGTCCCCGTGCTTCCTAGCTTGCAGATCTACCTCTCCTTTTGTCAATTGCCTAGTTCTTGTTAGTGCTTGCACATCATAAATTATTTGAGAACCACATTCGGTATCTAATACCCAAGAAGAACTAGCTAAATTAACTTCAATAACATAAATACCCGAAGAAGATGATACACAATCATTCTTCTTGTCTTCCAAGTATTTGGGGCAGTTACGTTTCCATTGCCCCAATCACATTGCAGTAGAAGCATGTGTGATCAGCAACAACCTTTTTACTTCTGAGGAGGAGCTTCTGACTTAGTTGTGGTAACCTTTTTACCCTTTCCTTTTCCAACTACCTCCTTTTTTCCACCCTATGTCTTCTTTAACCCTTTCCCTTTGTTAACCATAAAAACATCTTTCTTTAGCGCAACTAATCTAATGTTTAGTTCAACTACTTTTAGCATCCCATGCATTTCAGGTAAGATTTTCTTCACACTACTCATATAGTAGCGAAGACGGAATTCTTTGTATCCATCATGAAGAGAGCAGAGCACAATATCATTAGTGAACTCTTCACCATAGTTGTTGAATTGGAAAGGCAATTAATTCAATTTTCTTTAAGGGACCTAAGTATTGTATAATGTTGGTTATTTGAAGTGAACTCAATAAAAATAAATAAGCAACATACATAAACTTAGAAATGCATTTTAAAAACATATATAAAATGCGAAAAATTAAATGTCGTCCTACTATGGCCCCTAGCCCTAGAAAACTAATTTTCTTTGGGTCTCCATCTAAGATTCATCTTGGACCTGATATCTAAAGAAATGCTTGATACCAAACATGAGCCAGGGAAAAAACTCAATGATCATATGCTCAAAATGATTGGTATGTTTGAACATTTGGGTCAACTTGGATTCAATTATGACGAAGAGTTCGCTAATGATATTGTGGTCTGCTCTCTTCATGATGGATAAAATGATTTCCGTCTTTACTACTATATAAGTAGTGTGTAGAAGACCTTACCTGAATTGCATGGGATGCTAAAAGCAGCTGAACAGAACATTAGATTTGTTGCGCCAAAGAAAGTTGTTCTTATGGTTAACAAAGGTAAAGGGTTTTAGAAGACATACGGTGGAAAGAAGGAGGTAGTTGGTAAAGGAAGGTAAAAAGGTTAGCAACTAAGTTAGAAGCTCCTCCTAAGAAGTAAAAGGTTGTTGCTCACACGTGCTTCTACTGCAATGTGACTGGGCATTGGAAGCATAAATGCCTCAAATACTTGGAAGACAAGAATAATGGTTGTGTATCATCTTCTTCAGGTATTATGTTATTGAAGTTAATTTAGCTAAATCTTCTTCTTATGTATTAGATACCGAATGTGTTCTCACATAAATTCTGATGTGCAAGCACTAAAAAGAACTAGGCAATTGGCAAAAGGAGAGGTAGATCTGCGAGTTGGGAATGGAGCTAAGATTGTTGCTTTAGCTGTTAGATCTTATAGTCTATCTCTACCTTCTAGTTTAGTTTTAGAACTAAATAATTGTTATTACGTTTCTGTGATAACCAAAAACATCATTTCAATTTCATGTTTGGCTTCTGAGGATTTTTTATTTTTAATAAAGAATAATTGTTGCTCTGTTTATTTGAATGAGATGTTGTATGCCACTGCAAGTTAATCAATGGTTTATATATATTTGACCAACTATGGGTGAATCTTAGGAGGTCACAAAATAAGTATTATATTGCATCAAAACTATAAAAGGCCCAATATTGGTTTTTGAAGGAGCTTATGAATAAGTAGGGTTTTACCAGTTGTATGTAATATATATATATTACAAGTAAGACTAAAACCCTAATTCATAAGAAACACTGTTATTTTGCCTCCTCCCATCAATAGTAAGAGAGAGGGATTTCATAACCCTTCTTCCGTACAAGCATACGTGGGGATCCAATCCATGCGTTTAGATTGATTAGAAGAGCAACAATTGAAGCTCTAGATCTCCGTTTTGTTAATGGAACATACACATCAAAGGTTGTAATCTCTAAATCTTATTATTTGATACTCATTAACTATATGCATATGATCATTTTTAGATGTTAAGAATACGATTCTTGAAATTCCGCTAAGTATATCTAAAACCCTTCAGTTGTATCACAATCCCCGATTAATCTTTCCCGTGATCAATCATCCATTTTGTTAATTTTTCATATTAGACAGTGTATAATTTAATACTGATTAGATTGAACAGCAATCTAGATCTTAAGTTTAACAATGACTTTAAAAACAAATAATTTTGTTTGCTGATCAAGGAGAGAGTCACAAATAAGTAGGAAATCAGGTATATATGGAGGATCTCATATACACAATTATTTCATTGTACATTCAACCCAAACATGTAACATCTCTATTTGCTCATTCAAAGTATAAAAAATCAGATAAATAGTACCTCGGCGCCTTTAAGAAAACCTTGTCCCCTGTTGACGCTACCAATCATTTATTATACAGTATTTGAAAACCAAAGAACAGTATACTGTTCTAGAATTCCATAATTCCTTTTTTTTTCAATACATAGCTGTTAGGAAAAAAACAAAAAACTTTCATCTTTTTTCCACCTTTAAAGATCCTTTTCGACATTTCATTTGTGATACTTGCTTCTATCGTATAAATTTATATACGGTGAATGTGCTCGTATTATGGATCTCATCTTCTTTGCTCTCATTATTTCACACTTCTCCTTGTGATCATATTACTCTATAGAAGTTAGTTAAATCTTTCATTGAATTCATACTGCAGAGTTGATGAAAGTCACCACGAACCTAAAACAGTGGGAAAAGCAGATGAAATTAGTAATGGCAGTGGTTCTAATAAATTGAAAGAAGAATGTTGCTGGGGAAGATATGCAAAAGGAGCTGTTTATGCGTTAAAAAGTAAAGGGAACATCATTAATCAGGTTAGAAATTATTTTAATTCTAATATATATTCCTATTGCATGATGGGATTAAGGGCAATGCATAAGGGAGTAATTGGAGAGATATAAATGTAAATCAAAGTGAATAGAGAAGATCATGTTGTGATAGTATGAGGAGGAGGAAGGGATGATGAAATCTCCGCATTTGAGGGTAATAGTTGTTAAAGCTGTCACAAGCCTATAAAAAAATAAACATGATTTTAATCCCAATTGATTCCATAAAGACAAACAATACCAAACAATTGAGAGTAGATTAATCTTTAAAAAACTAACACAGTTTCGAATAATAAAAAATGAAGTCAAGAATTGAAAGCATCTAGAGCTAAGTATCACCAATAGCACAATTTGTAAATTTCAACGCCAACTAAACTCTCTAAGTATTCATGGCTTCCCCATATGCAATTAAACTTATTCTCATGGAATCACTTTGAATAAGGACATTGCTCAAAAAGTCCTAAATTCCTGACAATAGATTAAGATTCCACCTATTTTCATTAGGAAACTCAGTCCCTTATTGAATTAATCACAATCCTTTGAATCCAACTCTTGTTCATACAAAAGATAAAACGAAAAGTTTCCTTCAATGCATATTCATGTCTAACCTAGTACTGAAAAATAGCAAAACTCAAAGAGAGAGTATATGGCCTAATTAAACTAGGGATTTGGGGGAAAATTAGGCATCGGTCATGATTAGTAATTAATAAAATATTCATTCATAATTAACAAAACAAGCTACACAAGAGTAAAATACCATGGCAACAATAAATAGATCAAAAAAGTATTTAAGAAAACTTATTTTGCACAAATTTATGGAATTTTTTATCTTGAAAAGCAATGATATCCAAAAGTGTCTTTCTTGTGTAAGCTATGATAAAGGACTTAGATGCAACGAATGTCTCCTTAATTTTTTTGGAAGTCAATTTTCTGTTTCTCTAGTTTATTACATCTAACTTTATCTCTCTATACATTTGAAACTCACAAACAGATTTTGTCTTGGTGCCCGTGCTATTTAGAGGTAGGATAGGAATGTAAATAGAACCCCCCCCCCCCCCGGCGTCCCGGCGTTCAACTCTGTTCTCATTTTTTTTCTGTATGGATTGTTGCATGATGAAACCAGACTATCGCCTTTTCAAATCTGATTATGCATGTTACCCATGTTTCAAAATGGACCCTGCCTATTCCAGTACACCATTATTATTTTTTGGTTATTGATCATATATACTATCAATTATTAAGAAGCTTATTCTTTCTCACTAGGGTGCATTGAATTTTTTGTATATTTTCAGGGTATTATTGGATTAATCAGCGGTTCTTCGGGCCTTGATAGTTCTGGCCTCAGCTCCTCTGCAGCTGTAAGTTGGAAGCTTATTGGTTTAATGCATTGGCTACCTCAATTTACTAACTATTAACGACATATTCTGTTAGTGATTTTTTCTAGAATCTAGAGAATTACTGGAGTCATGTCATTTTTCTCTTGATTGAAGAATTATGCAAGTTCAATTTTAAAAACCCATTATCTCCATGCAATTTCTATGAATTTCTGGTAGTCAACACATCTTTTTGATAAATTTGCTTCTCCCCCCCCCCCCCAATTTGGGGTGAAGGGGTGAAAGGTTGTATTTAAAAGTCATGAATAGAACAATATGCCGCAAATAGTTATTCAATGAGGGCTCGAGGGGGAAAGGGATTTTAAGGATACAAAGTACCACATTGATTAACATACCAATCATCGTTTGAATGTTAAATTAAAGGATCCTTCTCCCTCTCTAATGTGCTTTATTATAGAAATTTCCCTCTCTTTTGTCTAACAAAATTCCTTTCTTCCTCTACAAGCCAGTCCTAACAAACTACTAATGAAATGCTTATACTATATCTCCCCAATTCATTACATAGCGTTCTATGAGGAGTCTCACAAACCTGTAAATAAAGATAGCTTCATTCCCAACTTTTGGCATATATAACAACTTCCATGGAGGTTTTATTTAAAGCTAGCTGACATCTTGTCTCTCACCAAACAGCTATTAAATATTATTACCTAGGAATGAATTTAACAAAGTGCTGTTATAATGGAAATGTTGGGGGAAATGTTTTGACAAAAGCTTGGTCACACATGCTTTTGCACTTTTGTGTAGCTGTCATTTCTTTGATTTGCATAGAGTCAGTTGTTAAAATCATTCGTTTTAATGAATGGTCTTAGAAAATAAACCTAGCGTTTGGTTCTCTACTTCGCTGATTTTAATGCATGCTGCTTTCAGGTTGGAGTTGCTTACCTCTTGGCTATGGAAAATGCAAATAGCTTATTAATATCTCCAACTGAAAATATTGAGTATGATCGGTGAGTGCACATGCTAAATTGCTAATGCTTTTATTAGATTCCAAGAAGATCATGATAACCGAGTTTTATGGTCTCTAAGCATAATTATTTCTTCTTAGATATATTAAGCTGCAAATAAGAAATAACTATAGGTGAATAACTTCCCAGCACAATTTGGCAAAACTATAAATCAGTACTTTTATCTATAAGTCAGTTGTGAATTTGTCTTAGTGTCAAGAATCTCAGTGGTGGTTGTTGTAAAAGTAGTTTTTGTTGATCATTGTTCATATTTATCAAAAGCTATTGTGGATCTTTATGCCATTCTCCTGGTGCCAGCTTCCGCTAAACATCGAAGTTTTTACTTGTAGGCTTATTGAAAATGAATATTTAGGCTTGAGCAATGGCATATTGGATCAATCTGCGATACTGCTTTCAAGGCAGGGTTGTTTAACCTTCATGGACTGCAAGGTACTTTCATAATTTTCAGTACTTCAGTTATTTGTTCATGTTAAAACATTTATGCAGCAGTTCACCAGCATGCTTAGAAGTTAGAGGCTATTTTACTCAGTCTTGGGTACTTTAGTACTTATGACTTGTGAGAACATATATACTCACCCGCCACAGTTTTTTCTTGTACTTTGTTTCTTTAATGATGCTATGAGACAAGTTTTTGAGAAACTCCATTTAGTTTTCCAGAGAAAGTTATCCAATGGAAAAAGTTCTATGAGATGCAGACGGAAGTGTTACAAAATGTGTTATGTTTGGGTACTGGAGACTAAGAGCTGTGTTTATATCTCTTCAATGATGAGGAAAAAAAGAAAAGATAAAGAGAGATAAAGCTGTAACCATTAATTTATCATGCATTCATGCCTTCTCTCTTTACTTTCAAGTTTAACCCCTTCACTTTCTATGTTTTTGTATAACAACAATTCATTTGTTACAAACAACATGCTTTAGGAGCTCCACTCTCGAGTAATTTTAACTATTCTTTCTAAATTCTTGGAAAATTCCATCAGAGACTGAGTTGTTATGCTTGCTGTTTCTTAAATGGTGTCTTTTTGAGGACCACTAGGACTAGCATTTTTTTAACTGCATTGACCGTATTAATATTTTTGTTTCTTTCAATTTTTATATGCTCCTCTTCTATATTCTCCTGTTTCTTTTTCTCACTGAAACCAGTGTTTGGATAGGCATTGATGCATTTTTCCTTTACAACTATTTTGTTTCATGATTTCTCGCATCTGCTCTTTGGGCTCAAAATTTATTTCTTCAGACCAAAGATTACAAGCTTGTAACCCCTTTGAACTTGAAAGAGAATGACATAAATGGAGTATCAAAAACATACAAGATACTGTTGGCATGTTCTGGCTTAAAGCATGCTTTGACTAGTGACACTGGGTACAATCGCCGTGTTGCTGAATGTCAAGAGGCAGCCAGAGTTCTCTTAGAGTAAGTTCATAAAATTTTATGACAATATTGTTTGCTTTTCCCCCAGTAATGCGAAGTTAAGTAATTTTCATATCTTAACTTATATCATGCTGCATCTTCCATTAGCTGTAAGTATAATGTGATATCTCCATTGGGGGAATCAGCTATTTAAAACTTAATTTTGTCAGCTGCACTTGTATGTGTATTCGTAATCTTATGAGTTCGTGGTCTGTTCTTTGTTCATTGCAGTGCTGCTGATAAACATGAAGCAAAGGCTGTTCTATCCAATGGTCAGGATCTGCTCATATTGCTGTGTTGAACTATACTTGAACCTTTAATGTTGACCATTTCAATAATTCTAATACTTGGTTCTGTTGCTCGAACAGTTGAAGAAGAAGTTTATGAAGCTCACAAGGTTGTCAGTCATCTCCACTCTTATACTATTTATTTAGCCTGGTATTCTATTGTGTGCATTGCTAAATCAGACGAAGTCTTATTTATATTTAGGGTTTCACACTCAATGCATGTTCTAAATCCACGGTAACACACGTTGACCACGCTACTGTATTATGCATGCGATACTGCCACATGAAGGCAATGACATCCGTGCTGAGTTTATGAAAGAATAGAAGTTGGGCAATAGTTGTAATTATCTGCTATGATTGTATACATGATATATCTTTGTTAATTATCTTTGAAAAAAGTAAAGTACAAGGTTTTCCCTTGGCTACAATTTCATTTCTGAAACTTTAAGGCTGCCACTGATTTGTCAGTTTTCAGTCAGAGTTTTTTCATCCACTCATCATCTACCCATTGGTAGTCTAGTTTACACGGAGTATTAAATTTGTGAGAGATCTTCTTATTAGAGATAGAATTTCTAAGTTCTGAAGTTTCTAAGTTTAATTTCTAAGGGAACTGTAAATTGTAAAATCTATATCAATGAAATCGTTCTTTATCTCTTTCATATAAATATACCAATGAAATGATAGTCTGTATATGCTTTTGCTATGCCCTTGGTGTGTTGGATTGAGAAGATGCTAGCTTTTTTTTTCCTACATAAAAGGTCCCACAGTTTACTAAGATTCGGTTTTGTTGGCGTTATCTTTTTATTGCATCAAACAAAGCTGCATTATCCATTAGTACTGTAAAAGTGTGAATAGGATTATGCCTTTTGCAGAATGTAGACAAATATATTTCTTTTTCCAGTTTCTTTTTGGTTTAAATCTAAAGTTTATTGAGTATTTCTATTACATACTTTTTGCGTTATTATTACTTGCAACACATGGGTTTGACACTCAAAATCGGAGGATGAAAGAGTGCACTGTGCACGTGTCATTGTAATAGAGAGACAGGGATTTGTGAAAGCAAATATATTATAATAATAAAATGTTCAGCACTACTTTAATAGAATATGAAAATATGTTGCATGTGACATTCCCTTAAAAGGCTAGTGCTGTAAGTAATAGGAGATGGGGAAAGTATAATACAAGCTTGAGGGTCATTTAAAATAAGTCTAGGATAATGGGACTCTTTTTTTTTTTTAAATGATTTATAGGACATGCTTGAACCACATCTAGCTCGGAGAGCAGAGCATTATTTCTCGGAAAACATGCGTGTGATGAAAGGTAGTGCTCTAACTGCAGCTTGCATAAATTTATTACTACTGTTTTTTCTTCTCTTGTTTGTTTCAATGCATTAAAATATATGTAGTCTTAGATTGTCATGATTTGATTCAGGGATTGAAGCGTGGGCGTCAGGCAGAATGGATGATTTCGGAAAATTGATTACTGCCTCTGGTCAAAGTTCAATTCAGAATTATGAATGTGGTATGAATGATTATTGCTTTCAGCTCTCTTTCAATGTCATTGATGATCCTTGCTTTTAGCTCTTTTGTTTGTTTAGAACTTCTCTTATGAATCCATTTTAAACTAGCAGATTTTGAATTTAATGTATAGGCTTTATGGCCTATCACTTTTATGTTGCCAATGCCCTATGAGTCTCTAAAAGAATAAATACTAGATGATTGTTTGGTAAAACGTAGTTACTAGGAAGTGGTCTTTTACATATAGTTATGTTTCCTAAGAACTGCAAAAATGTTTAGTTGATCATGTAAATTTCGGACTCCTAGCTTACCTAGCAAGTCTAGGTAATGAAACACCGTTCATTTTTGGGGAAGTGTGACTTGTTAGGATTTCGATGTAAAAAATTTTTTTTTGGAAAAAACATAAAAAAACGGATCTATGCACATACTAATTATGAATTGAATGAATAGATTGATATACCTTTGGTATGTGCCTCGTTGATGCTAATTTGATCTAAGGTGCGGACTCCTTAGAGCCTCAACCAAAGCTCCCCTAATGGTAGGCACAATACACAACCGAACTTGTGAGTATGATAATTTAGATCGATGGAGGAAGAAGAAAACTCTTCTCTCTTTCGTACTTTTGTGTCTCATGGAAAAGAAGAGAAATCAAGTTTTTATTCATGTAAAGCTTATGCACTTATACAGTTACATATACTTGGGCTTTTTTTAGGGTTTTTAATACATATGCTTATATTTTAGAACCCTAATCCTGATTTTAGTAACATGTTAGGAAAGCCCATTCTTCCTCCCTCTCTTAATGATCCATCATTATTTCTGTAAAACATGGCCCAAACCATCCAATTATTAATATGGTGTAGTCCATGTTCGTGTGCGACCCTATAGTTCTAATTAAGTTTTAAGGCCATTTAATTGAGGCTCACCCATCAGTAGTGGTTTCCTCCTAAAAATATTGATCACTTAATAAAACTAATTCTTTGAAGTACATTTCCAATTCTATAAACTATATTCACAGTCGTGCACTTGTTTGGAGGACACACTTCAAACCATTTCCCAATTGTCCCTTAGAACAAGTGTGCAACTGTACACATCAGTTCTTTTCTCTTAATGTCTTTATTGAACATAAGGTATGATCACGTTCATCCTAAACTAGCTCAAAAGGTTTCTCGAACTCCCAACTTATATTGTTAAACAAATGATTATTTCACAATCTATCTAAGCACGGCTATGCATTTCAAGGTATATTCCCTTCGAGGGGCACATTAGACAATGATCCTAAAATAGGAGGATAATTTCAATCTTGTACATTCAATTCTATCTCACTGGAATCATAGAAACCTGAACATTGCCTTTATTATCTCCTTTTACGGCGTGATGTTTAACAGTGCCAAAGTATGTTAATCAACCAGTAGATGGACAACGAATTATTTAGGTATTGAGGAATAGTCTTGAATTGTCTTATAAGATATGTTTATGACATCATGATTCTTAATACATGTTCTTATCTTGTATCAATGCAATTTTTTTATGACAACCTTGTCAAGCAGCCCATGAAACAACACTACAAAACAACTTACAAGCTGGTCCATTATTGATCATTAGGGTCCATTCTTAGTGATCCAGACTTGAGTTATTTTGATCTAAGATCTCAGCCCACTTAGTAGGGTTTCATTATCCAAGACATCTTCTTGATAACCTACTTAGAAATTATATATTAATTTTGGAAATTTATTTAATACTAAACCAAGATCAAATGGAGAATGAAATCTTTTATTTCATTAATGATAAAATGATACGAAACATAATTGTCTTACAATCATGAATTGAGAAAACATAATTTAAAACATCTAAAGCAATTAGAGCTAATGTCCTATGTGCCTAATTCCCCTTGTAGTCATCGGAGCCTCATGCTTAGCCTGTGGGAGTGGTTTAGTTAATGGATCAATAACGCTGTACTCAGTTGCTACTTGACATATCTTATCTCATGCGTCTCTACATAAGCTCATAGCTTGTGATATTTCCTCGTGATATGCTTGGATTTGTGGCATTCCTTTGGCTCATTTGCCTGAGGAATAGCTCCACTATTGTCACAATGGAGAGCTTTAGGTTCAGCACAACACCAAGTTCTTTAATGAACTTTCTAATCCAAATATCCTCTTTTTTTGCTTCTTCGGCCGCAATAGTTATAAAAATTGTGCTTTGATTAGCACCCTTCTTCTCCATTTAGACAAAAAAAACTCATCTTTGTCTATTTAGAAGCTCACATTAGTGTAGCCTGTGAACCAACATCATCACCTCCCTAAACTGAAAACCTTTATTTATCCTGTTAAGTACTTAAGAATGTTTTTGGCCGCCCACCAATGTGCTTCCCCCCCCCCCAGTAATTGCTCGTGACACTTAAGCATACGAGACATCAGGTTGAGTACATATCATGGCGTACTTGATGGTTCCTGCTGCACATGCATAAGGAATCACACTCATCCGCTTCTCTCATCATATGGTTTTGGTGTTTGACTCTTGCATAGCTTCATACCATGAGTCATGAGAAGACTTGTATAGCATAGGTTCTTTGAAAACATAGTCATTTCCATCTTTATTTGACGTTTAATTTTTTTATTAGTTTATAGAACTTTAGATTAAAAAATAGGTTCAAGATTCGTAATCATGTGAAGATGAAGATCAACTAATCAAGTGGAGGACCAAGAGAACAAGTTTGAAGTTTAGGGCCATATCAGGATCATTTTATTATGCTATTATATATTGCAGGATATTGTTATGTTTGATATATTTTAGTTCACTTTATTAAACAAGCATAATTAAAATGGAGTCCCAATTAATATTGAGTTTAAATTTGACTTTCCCAAGCAAAAAAACCCTATTGAAACCTTCGATCACTAGTGAAGGTTTTTCCTCAAAAAAGGTATCACTTATAAACTTAGGATAATAAGGGTAGACTTATGAAGGGGTCTACATAGTTTATTTTACTCAACAAAATTGCAAAGGAGTCTTTAATAGGATTAATTCATCTATGGACTAAGAGATATATGACAAATATAATTAGCAAAGGTTTTGCTTACCTAAATCATTAGCTTTAGTGACAAGCCACATGTTGCTTAACCCAATTGTGATAGGATCTTGGAATCTTTTATTCAAAGGGACTTGTTTCACTTGTATAATGTATTGAATGAAGCATGTGTTAATAATTTTTATTGCATCAATGCTTTATTAGTAATTACTGTTATTAATTCATGATAAAATGATTTAGTTGCTTTATTTTCGATTTGTAGAAATAGCAAAAAAGGATAACAATGCATCATTATCATTTTTTAATCTGCATTCTATTCTCGAAATGGAGAAGATGACTGGTACAGATTTTCTCGATTGGGAAAGGGGCTTGAAAATAGTACTTTAGCAAGAGAAAAAGGAGTATATCATTGATACTCCAATAAATGAGCTTCTAGTAGGTGGTGGCACATTGATGCCTCAACTGATGTGAAATGTCTTATGTGGACCACTAAGAGTCCAGATTTGCAAAAGTGCTTTTCGAACTCATATGCATAATTGCATAAGCTATCAACATTTAACTCAATAACATGTTTCAAGGTGTCAGTGGCTAATTCATTTTGAAGTTCTGGAAAGTTTCCGACAGCCAAATAAGTTCATAGAAAAGGAAATGTTGTAAGAAGCCACCTTATTTAATTTTTTATTTTTTGTCAAAAACCACCTTATAAAACTTTTTTTTTTGGTCAAAAATCACCTTTAAATTTATTTTTTTGTATGAAGCCACCTTATTTAAATTTATTTTTTTTGTAAAGAACCACTTTTGAGCGAATTTTGGTGTTTAAATCGACCCCCGCCATTCCGGCGAACTCCCTTCGTACCTCCCCAAGGCGTCTCCGTCCCTTTTACTCCCTTGAACCACCACGCCGAAAAAACCCAGAATCGAAACCCGAAATTCAGCCAAAGGTGGTTCCTTGCAAAAAAAAAAAATCAAAACAAATGGCTTCTTACAAAAACAAAATTTAAAAAGTGGTTTTTGACAAAAAAATTTGTTTTATAAGGGGGTTTCTAACAAATTCTTCCAAAGAAAAAGGCAAACTAAGTTCCTCACTGTTCTCAAACAATCTAATCATTTTCAGAACATTATGACCAACTGTTTTCTTAGCCTTGTGCTTACAGTTGATTATAGACTTAGTTAATGCAAACTTCTCAACCCTGGCCTGCTCGTGAAACATGTTCTTGAGCTACATTTTGATAGTGTATGCATATGAGTTCTTAGTTTTAAAAAGCGCAAATAGTCGCCGGAGCCTAGGCGCAAGGCGAAGGCGAGCGCCTTTTGTAGGCGAGGCACATGTATTTATATACATATTTCAAATTAATTTTATCTTTGATTGTAATTAATATCTATAAAAAAACCCTAATAATTTAAATATTGATATTTGTAAAGCTAAGGTAGTCTCAATTTGAAAAAAAA
Source organism: Salicornia ramosissima (assembly GCA_951394345.1). NCBI lineage: Eukaryota > Viridiplantae > Streptophyta > Magnoliopsida > Caryophyllales > Amaranthaceae > Salicornia > Salicornia ramosissima. The sequence goes on from OX596233.1 coordinate 7,373,574, forward strand.
ACAATCATTCTTCAACTTGTAACTTAAATCTAAGCTATTTTTCTTAAGGCGCAAAGGCGTGCCTTACCAAAAAACGCTCAAAGGCGCACGAGGCGCGCGCCTTTTGGAGGTTGCTGAGCCTCGCTTAGCTAAAGCGCATTTCCCAGAGCCTGAGACTGAGGCGTGCTTTTTAAAACTAAGTATGAGTTCGGAAACTGCTTTTGCAAATCTAGACTCATGGTGGCCCACATTAGACATTTCACATCAGTTGAGGCATTAATGTGACACCTTTGTTCAGCTTTATCAATAGTGGAGCCACCACCTACTGGAAGCGTATGGATTGTATCAAAGCCATACTCCTTTTTCTCTTGCATAAGAACTATCCTCAAGTTCCTTTGTCAATCGAGAAAATTTGTGCTATTCAGCTTCTTCTTTTTGAGAATAGAACGTAGATTAAAAACCGTTTTATCATTAATTAATAACCAATAATAAAGCGTCCATACAATAAAAAATATTAACACACTTCATTCAAAAAATTATGAACTTACTAATCATATGATATACCTTTGATGCATGCCTCGTTGATGCTAATTCGATCAATTTACACTCTTTAGAACCTATTGAAGCTCCTTTAATGTAGGCACTCGACATAACCGAACCATGAGTATGACAGCTTAGGTCAATGGAGGAAGAAGAAAACCTTCCTCTTCCTCACTTTTGTGTCTCATGTAAAAGAACCGTGAGAAGAAAACCTTATGACAACTTAGTCCATGTTTCCTTGATTAAACTAATTAATCGAAGTCCATTTCCGATTTCATAAAGGCAAACTATTATTCAAAGTCGTTAAATTGTTTGAAGCACACACATCCAACATGACTTCCTAATTCCTATATCTTCTCAACCAAACAACTCCACATTTTTCTCTATACATGTTCTATTCTCAATTTCTCGTGCTTTATGTCAATGAAACGAGCACTAGAATGTAAATGTTCTTAGATAAGCACAAGTTCCCCGTTTAATTTTTGATGGGAGTGAATACTTTAGCTAATGACTCCAAAACTGTATGCTTTATTTCATCTCAATATGTTGAACAGAGTAAATTACCAGACTAATGTCATTTTTTTTCTGTCTAAAACATTCAGGGTGTAAACCTCTGATTGAACTTTATGAAGTCCTTCTGAGAGCTCCCGGTGTATTAGGAGCCCGGTTTAGTGGTGCCGGTTTCAGAGGATGCTGTATTGCATTAGTGAAAGGTGATCTTGCTTCAGAAGCTGCTTCGTTCGTGAAAAACGAGTACAGTAAGCTTCAGCCTGAATTGGCTGGCAAAATCTCCCAAGAAACTGCTGTTTTGATTTGTGAACCTGGGGATGGCGCTCGTGTAATTACTCCCCCCTAATTTGATACTACTTCAATTTTTGTTTTAAAGTTTCTTATTTACTCAATCTACTTATTCATCTATTACCTTATTACTCTGTACTGTGTTTCATATAGCTGAATGATTTTTTTTTTCATTTTTTAATTTTTTTTTGAAGAAAAAATAAAAAGAAGTGAGTCTTGCTGTTGAGAAACTCACTTGTGCTTCCATTTGTGAAGAATTACTGTACTGAATTTTGTCTATAATTAATAAAATGATCATTTTTCTGATATCAGGATGCATGCCTGCATGGGCTGATGGGCTGCAACATGCTGTCAAAAATTCATTGATTTTTTTAATTTATCTTTAGTATGGTTATAGAATTTTTTTGGGGGAGGTTGTAGAAGGCAAATAATGGAAGTCATAATCTAAACCTTACCATGGCAAAATTGATCCAGACCCGATTATTGAATCCAGAAATTAATTTTGGTCTAAAATGACGATTTAAATTTTGGTCTAAAATTCAAAATAGTCTAAAACAGAAACAACTAAACCAATACTCCGTATTATCTAAAGCCCAAAAAAATGGAACCAAATTGAATTGAAAGCAATTGACCCAAATTTGACTTGAATTAAAAACTCATTGTTTTAACATAATAATTGACCCCTTTTTTGCAATATTATAATTAACACATAAAAATATGATAAAGATATAATTATGGGCTATATGCCTAAAACAAATTAGTGTATCATGGATAATAACAAAAGTTTTAGGTGCAACATTTAACTACAATAAATAAAAGCTTCATATAAAAAAAAAAAAAAATGACACCAATAGTCCTACATATAGATAGCTTTCTATAATTGGTCCTAACTTCAAATTAATTATAAAAAATACTCTCACCTATAAGTGCATGATTTGATAACAATCCCTACCAAACTTCTGATTAATGCTTACGACAAGCCGCTTCAGTCATAACACGAACAGGAACATCGTCCAACAAATGAGATTATGTCAAAGATGAAGATCCAGTCAAGACAACAAAAATATCACGACCATGATTCTAGAAATAAAGCAAAACAGTTGCAGGAAGAAGGGATCAGTCATCCCTTCCACTCGATCCAATATCAACCTCTTTACCTGCTAAAATCTGAGACCGAAAATATACGTCAATTAGGGTATCCCGAACAACATTATGTCGATGCCACAACATTACTATTTTCTCTATTATTAGTCCATTGCACATTTGTATCTTAACATGTGGAAGAACCTTGAATTCGGCTATAAATAAAAGCATTATACAATTTAATGATTGCCGGCCCAATCAAGCATTAGTTTATTTGACCAAAATAGTGTTGTATGATCCACGTTAAATTATTATCCAATATAATATTCCAAGAATAGAAAATTATTGAGCTACTATAATAGCAATTGTTTCGCTTCTCTACACGACTTGAACACGGTATGTGCATTTTGACATAAAATTATTGAGCTACTATAATGGCAATTGTTTCGCTTCTCTACACGACTTGAACACGGTATGTGCATTTTGACATATGACTTGCCTTCAATAACAATTACTCGTAGTTTTTTGTACACGCAATATGTGTGATAATTTTAAAATATTCGTTAAAACTAATAAGTTTCCATACATTTTTAAAAGCTTTTATATAGTTTTTTTTTTTAATTTAAAAGAAAATTATTCACTTTTAAACAATCCTATAGCTTTCAAAATTATTGTTTTTAAAAGGTTATTTGTGGCATATTCAAACCTTCTTTCCCATTTTTACAGGATCATAGTGTTCTTCGTGGTTCGTCGTGGGTGCTAAGTGGACCTTTTGTTAGTGGACAAAAAATCTTACAAATTTGGTGATTGCAAATCGTTTTTCTAATTAATTACTCATTATTTTAGTTAGAAATTGCTTAATTTTTTATATTAATTCTTAGTGAGTTACTTTCAAGTTCATATCCTTGCATTTTCAGGTTGCTCTCGACATTTTTTGGGGTGTTGCTTGGGATTCGAAAATATGGGTTGTTTGTTGTTGTTTAGGTGTGAATTATGCATCAAGCAATGGAAAAACAAGATCTCAGCTATTAAGAATGATGATGGTGAATGGATTCATGACAAAGAAGAAATGAAAGAATTTGTCATGCAATATTTCAAGGATCTGTTTATAACAGAGAGTATAATGACTGATGCCAAAGCTCCTGTCAACATGTTCCCTGTTATCCCAGATTATGAATGGGGGAGAATTAACAAGGAATTCAGAGGAAGTGAAGTGTATGATGTTGTCAAACACATGGCTTCCAGGCTTTGTTCTATCAGAAACAATGGCAAATTGTGGCTCCAAGTGTTTGCAAAATGGTCTTAGGGGCACTTAAAGGACAGGGGTTACCTCCTTCCTTGAACAATGCATTCCTAGTTTTGATTCCAAAGGTGGATGTCCCAGAAACTCCCAAGCAATTCAAACCTATAGGCTTATGCAATGTTACCTACAAGATAATCACCAAGATGATTGTAAACAGGCTCAAACCTATACTGCCAATTTTGATCTCTCCTACACAAGCAAGCTACATCCCAGGGAGACAGATCACAGATAATATTGTGATCTTTCAAGAAGTCTTACACTCTATGAGATCAAAGCAAGGCAAGAAAGGATTGATGGCAATCAAAATTGATTTGGAAAAAGCCTACGACAGGTTGAGATGGGACTTCATCTATGAAACCCTACTTGAAATGAAATTGCCAAAACAATTGATTGATGTAAGCATGGAGTGTATTACTTCTGCTTCTCTCCAAGTGCTATGGAATGGTGAACCAACTCAAGCTTTTACCCTCACTAGGGGTATTAGACAAGGAGATCCACTTTCTCCATACATTTTTGTCATGTGTATGGAGAGGCTGAATCATATAATTGAAGAGTCAATCATCAAGAATGAATGGAAGCCAATCAGAGTCAGCATACATGGGCCCCTTTTGTCCAATCTGTTCTTTGCAGATGATGTAGTGATCTTTGCAGAGGCTTCTGTAGAACAGGCAAATATCATCAACAAATGTATACAAAGGTTCTGTGAAGCCTCAGGGGAGAAGATAAGCAGAAAAAAATCAAGAGTCTACTTCTCCAGAAATACATTACCTGAATGCATGGATGAAATCTGTGATGTTCTAAGCATCCCTAGAACTGAAGACTTGGGCTTCTACTTAGGAATGCCTGCAATTCATGAGAGGATAACTAGATCAAACTTTTCACACCTATGTGAGAAAGTTGATAGAAGGCTTGCAGGGTGGAAATCCAAATTTCTCTCTTTGGCAGGAAGAACTACTCTAGCACAATCCACACTATCAATCATTGTTACTTACTCGATGCAAATTGCCAAGATTCCAAGAACCATTTGTGATGAAATTGACAGGAAAACAAGAAAATTCATTTGGGGAGGTAATGATGATCAAAGGAAAACTCACTTAATTGCATGGGAAACCTTACAACACCCCAAGGAAGCTGGTGGTCTTGGATTCAGATCAATGAGGCAAACCAATGCAGCACTCCTGACAAAACTAGGATGGAGAGCTCTAAATGAACCAGATTCTCTGTGGTCAAGAGTATTAAGAAGCAAATACAGTCATGGCAGATGTGATGTAGACATGTTCCAAGCAAACTCAAATTCCTCTAATCTTTGGCAGGGAATAGTGGAGAATTCAAAATACATCAATGCTGGCACCCAAGTGGCTGTAGGAAATGGCCACAAAACACTTTTTTGGGATCACAAATGGGTTGTAAACTACCCATTAAGTCAAGCAGCAATTAGTGATGTCCCTAATCACCTCCAAGGAGCAACTGTCAGTGAATTATGGGATTTCAACACTGGATGGAAGTGGGAAGAGTTTGGAGAATATCTTCCTATAAGTATTCTGAAGAAAATTCAAGCTATCTCATTGATAAATGAGACTGAAGCCAATGATACATACTACTGGGGGTTATCTTCAAGTGGAAACTTCACTGTCAAGTCTGTTTGTAGGCTAATGCAAGATTTCAAACAAGAAGATGAACATCCTAAATGGAAAGTTATATGGTCAGCAAATACTCAGAATAGAATCAAGTTCTTCATGTGGCTAATCCTCCATGACAGGATCTTATGCAATAACAATAGAGTGAAAAGACACATGAGTCAAGACCCTACTTGTGGTCTATGTAATGCTGATCAGGAAACAACCCTCCATGCTCTAAGGGACTGTCCCCACGCCCACAAGATATGGGCCAGTTTATGCCCTGAAAGGATGAAAAGTGAATTCTTCCAGGACATGAACCTACAGAATTGGGTTCAATCATGCTTGAAGGAGGAAAACAATCTAGTCAACAGCAACTGGCAGTACATCTTTCCACTAGCTGTATGGTGGATATGGAAATGGAGATGCACTAAGACCTTCCAAAGCTATGTTACACTGCCCATTGACCCAATCAGGTTTATCTATCAGAAAATAGAAGAAACAAAGAAAGCTTTGACTAAGAACAACCTCATGGCTCTTATAAGGGTGCAAAGACAGGAAGCTCTAATCAGATGGAACCCTCCAACATATGAATGGCTAGCACTCAACACAGATGGGGCAGCAAAGGGCACTCCAAGAGTTGCAGGGGGAGGAGGTATTTTTCGTTCTCACACAGGACAATGCACTAGTTTCTTCTCCATGAACCTTGGCATATGCAATGCCATACATGCTGAATTTATGGCCATCATGCAAGGACTGAAGCTAGCTTGGGAGAGAGGCATCAAAAAGCTAGATATTAGAGTTGACAACCAAGCTTGTGTCCAAATTCTAAATCACAACAAAGCATACAATGGGCCAAGTAAGCAAGTGGTAAGATGTTGCAGGGAACTCATTGAGAAGAAAGAATGGATAGTCATCATTTCACACTGCTATAGGGAGGCCAACCATGCTGCAGATTGGCTCGCCAACTTTGGTGTTAATCAGTCTAACCCTTTAATGGTTAGTGATATTGCTCCTCATGCCCTTAGACAGATCCTGAATGAGGATCTTATAGGAGTGGCATGGGCTAGGAGAATTACTATGTAATTGTGGTTTCCATTGTGAGCTTGCTCACCCTTTTGGAATTTAAAAAAAAATGAGCTAAAAATGATACAGAGTAACTTTTAGCCAAATTAAACATTTATTACACTGATTGATGAGTAAATTTGACATGCATTCCCATATTTTTATTTTTATACAAAGTATAATAAATGTTTATATGTTTCCAAGGATTATATATAGTATTACCCATGCAACCCTTAGGGCTGTATATAAAATGTCAAGAGCAGAGATATTAATTTGAATTATCTATTAATTACACTGTATGACGTGATTTTGACGTGCGTTACTAAAATATAATCAATTTAGAAATTACATTAAATGTAATATTTTCCCTATCTTTGATTACATTTCCCTAGGCATACTTCGGTGCAATCGATTTTTAGTTAATATTTTTATTTTTGACACCTTATCTCTACAAAATAAAATAAATTAAGGGTGGTGGTGGTGGTGGTGGTGGTATTCACATAAAATTACTATCACGCCCTTAATAAAAAAAATTAATACACAATTAATGTGGACATTATAGGTAACTTACATATGATATATTATTAAATATTAATTGATATTTTAAAATTCAATTATAATTCTAATAATGAACAACTAACTTTATTAAAATTTAATTATAAATCTCTATTATATAAGTGAAGGGGAGCAATGGTGTCCCCCCCTCAAAAAGTCTAAAATACCCCCCTAAAATTTTCTAAATATCAAACTACATTAATATTAATTAAAAAGGAAAGTTTTTGTATTTTTAAAATGAGAATATTATAAAATAAATACTTCAAAAAAATAAAATAAAAATATCAAAATTTATATTTTTGAATTCTCTACAAATAGACATCCATATTGATATAATTTTTTACACAAATATTTTACTTTTTTTATTATTGTATAAATTTGATAGGAGAAAGGGTATAATGGAGGAACGTTTTATTTTGCTTATAATTATGTAAAAGAGTAAGAATTTGACGAATATTAAGTGGTTCTTATAATCTTCCTAGGTTATTTGTTGCTTATTTTTAATTATATTGCATATATGTTTTCTAATGTTGCGTTTGTGTATTTATGTTACTAATTTAGTTGCATGCTAAGGCACTAGGTCTTAACTACAATAATTACTAAATATCAAAGTAATTTTTTTCATATATCTTTAAATCTTTTAAGATTTGAATCTTGATTTATAAAAGTTATGGGTATGTAAATAATTTTAATTCAGAACTCTTTAAACAAAATGAAACATGTTTTTTCCTGTTTTCACGTATGAAATTTTATTTAAAAAAACTAAGATTATATTATTGTAAAATTAAAATATATTATTAAACAAATTTGTTCCCGTAAAAAAACAAATTTGTTTATTTTTTCCTAATTTTTTACTATTGCAAAATGGATTTAATTCTATGCAACCCTTCAATTCGTTTGTGGTTTTTTTTAATTTTTTTTTTTATTGTGAATGGCTTTGCCAAAATTGTTACCTCACAAATAATATGGATTAAATCAAATTAAGTGGGGGCTGTGATTATAAGAGCCAATTTTATTATTTGTACTTCTATATAATGTGTTTTAATTCCTATTTATAAGTACACCATTTTTTTCCCATCGTAAAATGGATGTCAACTTAGTTACAGATTTTTTTTTGTTTTGATTTTTTTACTATTAAATAACATTTAGTCTTAAAATACACGCACGCATAGCGTGCATAGAAAGCTAGTATCAAGTAATCTATGGCATGAATACAACTTTGAAATCAAGTAAGGTAGGAATCTAATTAATACCATAAGTGTTTATATTTCTAAAATAATTATACAATAAGTATTTATATTTGTAAAATAATTGATACCATACTTTTTACGATTAATGGAATTTGCTGGAACAATTTTTAACACCAAAACTAATCAAAAAATAATTGTATGTTTTAAGAAAATATGAACAACCATTCATCATAAATTAAACTAATTCATCTATTATTGCCAAGTATTTGCATATATAATGAATATTAATTTATTTATGTCTAACAATCCATGTCGTCATCTAAATTCAATAGTATATGTCTATTATTGTTATGTATTTGTGTGTATAATGAATACTCCATATTTACCTATTTAATGCACGCATCGCGTGCATAAAATACTAGCATATTATGCAATTAATGAAACTCTAGAGATTGCGTATATCATTTTCCTAAAAAGTATAAAATAAAAAATAAATATTAAACATATTACTCATGAAAAGGAACGAAAGATGGCTCAACGTTACTTTGCTACCCTAAATTATCGTCCGTTTTAGCCTAATTAGCGTCCGTGTACTGAGGCCAGTGCTAAATACTGTCTATACTACCTGACGTTAGTTGGCGTCCGTTTAGGCGGACGTTACAAAACAAAAGTGGACAGTAATTTAACGTCTGTTTGGCGGACGTTAAATAATTATTTACCGACTAAAAAACCCCGACAATGGTTTAGCGGACGTTAAATTAATTGCGTCCGCAATCAGCTAGTTTACCGTCCGCTGAGGATGGACGGTAAAAACACGAAATCTTGTAGTGAAACAATAAATATTAAACATATTACTCATGAAAAGGAACAAAAGATGGTTCCACGTTACTACTTTGTATATTCTTCGTATAAATCGAGAAGAATTAAATACTCTCAAATAGTACCAAGTTACCAACAAATAAAAATGAAAGGATTAAAAAAAACATTACAAATATAATCATGCATATAGCACTTATATTGACAAATGTTTGATTTGTCATACATTTTTTAGAAGGTATTAAGTCAGACAAGTCTGACCAAACATAATTGTCCCAACTAAAAAAACAAAGTCCATTAACTACCGGAAAATTCTTTAAATTAACTGAAATAATTTTTTATTAATTGAAATAAAAACTCTATTAACGGAAACAAGAGTTCTATTAACTAAAACATTTATTATTATTAAATCATTAAATGAATACAAATTGTATTATACCTAATCAAAAAAATCAAACTCTATTAACTGAAAAACAAATTCTCATTTAACCTAAACACAAAATCATAAAAATGAAATCCAAACTTATATGACTAAAACCCAAATTAATTTAACTAAAAAACAACAATATTATTCATCTGAAAAACAAAGTCTATTAACAAAAAAGCTTATTCAAAAAGTGAAAAAATAATTTATTAAATGAAATACAATGAACTCTATTAACAGAAAATAAAAGTTCTATTTAACGAGTCGAGATCCTTTCCATTATTCAGATCTCAAAACCTTCAAGACTATAGCTATTAGCTAGACTACCACTAGTAGTAATTGTGACTTTGTATGTCATAAAGCTGGAATATAATTTTTAGTAGATGAGCAATTAATGGTGTGTTGGAATTTGATACTTTTTTTTGGGCATTAATGAAGATGAAATTATTTGATACTTGTAGTTACAATGCTTGAATTTGTCTACATTTTTTTTAAGGAGAGTTGGACTCAGCCAGTCTGATATTAAATATTAGGGGCTCGTTTACATTAGCTGAATAGAGATGAACTGAACTGAATAAAAGTGTATTAATTGAACTTAATAGAGATGAACTGAACTGAACTGAATAGAGATGAACTGAACTGAATAGAGATGAACTGAACTGAACTGAATATAATCTGAAGTAAACAAGCCCTAGGTCAGACGATTTGACTTAATAATTTCACTGCATTTTTTCAAACTGACAAAAACATGTAAATGGAGTACTTAGCTAGGTTATATTCCGTTCAACGCATTTAAATTTAAACATTGAAAAGCTTATCGATATAATAATTAGACCATATTTGATTAAACAAAATCAGATGTAAACTCTATATATAATTCAAATCAGATGAATTGAACATGAAATTAATTAGAATTCAAAATCGATTACGAAGATTGAGCTCCAACAGAGAAGCGTTGGAATGCACCTTGGAATTGAAATGTTGCAAATTTGATTCTCAATTTCTCATTTCTGTTTTGATAGGAGCATTGTGTTGTAATTCGGTTTACCTTATTACCATTTAAAAATAAATAAATAAAATAGATTATTTAATTAATTATGCTATTTTGTGTGTCCATCTTGTGGAACATATAGATCATAGATTGGACCTTAAAATTGATACATGTATTTGGACGTCAAATTTGAAACAAAATAAAAACAAAAAATATATATACACACATATATAGACCAAAAATAACATAAAATTACTATGTTCATGCATGGATCTCATTAATTTGTTGTATAATTAGGACCATTATGAACACAATTATAACGAAAGAGACTGAATTATTGGATACCCCACTGTGGTCCGTAGACTACTTATACGACTCATACTACATTTTTGGAGTAATAATAGATACTTCTAGAAAAACCTCATTACTACCTGGCAAATAATGCACTAATGAATCAAGGACCAAAAGAATTAAAGAAACCTACTATTTGCCAAAAAAAAAAAAAAACCCTACTCCGAATCATAAGAATCTCATATTTTAATTAGTTTTTTTTTCACATTATTCATTTTTAAATTTTACTTTTTATTCCTACCAATATAAAATTTTACATGGTATCGTTCAAGTTTAATTATGTTCCACATAATACCCACACGGCCTGTTTGGTTGTTGGTAATGAAATGTAGTAATGGTAATGGATTTAAAGTGTAATTTGTTAAGGAAAAACTTCAAAATCCCATGGAAAACATACTTTTCATTCCCAAACTTGAAATTTCTTCTTATTTTCCATTACCATCCATTACCATGTGGAAGGGTGGTATTAGATGAGAATGAATATTTGCGAAGAAAATTAGATAAATTGGAGATAAGGTAGCACCACCATGGGACTTCAATTTATGACCGACTACCAAACAGGCCGTCAATGTTTAATTACTAATTGCATGGTATCCATGTTGTGGCACTTGTGGCCCTTGTGGGTAGTTTTTTAAGACACTGTGAATACTAATAAATCTAAGACATAGCATGAGGGTATGAATAAAATCTAAGTGATACAATGTGAAAATACTCTTAAATCTGTTTCTTTTTAAATGTAACAATTTGATATAAAGTAGAGAGAAAAAATATATAATACTAACATTTAAAAAGAAACAAAGGCAGTATTTAGAGTGTGTTTCCTTCAACTTATATCAGAACAGACTAGACCAGAACAGATCAGATCTCATCTCACTAATTCTCATAAGTTTTCAGATTTGATCAGATTAGAAAATTCCAAACGAAGAGAACGCAACCTTAGAGAAGTATGATGGCGTTGAAAAATGAAAAAGATACTAACGGTTAAAGTATCACTTTAAAAAATCATCAAGATCATAATAGACAAAAAAAAATTGAAATACAAGGAGTACATACACACACTGACACACACAAATTGACCAACATATTTATAACCTGGGTGCACATAACAACACCGTCTTAACCGGGTGTATACAACAACACCAACTATAATATTGGGTACACGCTTGCACCCAAAGTCCCAAACCCAATGACATCACCTTAAATAATTCTTTCAATTTTTTTAAAATTATTTTTATTTTTAGCACGACCTAAGTCATAGTCCACGTTGGCATGCCAAAATTTTGCCATATATAAAAATCGGCCATGAGAGTCTAATACCAAACAAATTAAAAACAACTTACAAAACTAAAATCCTCTTGTACTCCATTAAGCTAGCAAAAGATGTTGAGTATCAAAATTATAGTAGTGAATAAATACAAGCATTTATGTAATTCTCTTTATCTAATTATTCTCCATCTTTTTTCATCTTTACATTGGATATCCTCAAAAACCTATGATTTTGTTATCATAAATATAAGCCACTTTATAATTGAATTATGCTACTTTAGTCTTGTATCTTCATTTGGATTCTTGATTTTAAAAACCCTAAATCCAAAATCAATCCATAACATTAACCCTATAAAAGACCTAGATTTGTTATTCACCTCAGTTTCAGCCACAACAGTTTCAAGCATGTCAACCCTAGAAATGGAAGTATTCTCAAATTCTCAACTTATTGTTTTAACCATTTTAATGTTCATTGGAGGTGAGGTCTTTACTTCCATGATAGGCCTCCATTTTTCGGCTTCGAAGCTCGTCTATAAACCCTTAAAATCAAGAAGTAGGGTTAACTCAGTTGCTAGCTTGACCCTTCCTTGTGAACCAATTGAGTTAGGGCTAATTGTAGTAACTCCTCAAGAGAATAATACTTCAACAACCATGCAAAAAACAAAATCAGAAATTGATTTTTTCATCAAATCAAAATCAATTAGGGTTTTAGGTTTTCTAGTTTTGTTATACTTGTTCACAATACATATTTTAGGGATTTCAATGGTACTATTATACCTAAATATAACCCCAAATGCCATTAATGTTCTTCACAAAAAAGGGATTGAAACATTCATTTTTTCAATTTTCACAATTGTGTCAACTTTTGCAAGTTGTGGATTTATCCCTACAAATGAAAATATGCAAGTTTTTAGCAAAAATTCCGGGTTTTTATTGATTTTAATCCCACAAATTCTACTTGGAAACACATTATTCCCATCATTTCTTCGATTTTCGATATGGGTATTGGGAAAATTTGCAAAAAAAGATGAAGCAAGGTACTTATTGAGAAATGCAAAGGAGATTGGGTATCATCATTTGCTTCCTAGTAAACACTCTAGGCTATTAATAATGACAGTTTTGGGGTTTATAATGGTGCAATTAGTAATGTTTTGTGCAATGGAATGGGGTAATGAAGGAATAAATAAAGGGCATAATGTTTATCAAAAATTAGTGGGAATTTTATTCCAATGTGTTAATTCAAGGCATACAGGTGAAAGCATTGTTGATCTTTCCTCCATTGCACCAGCTATGTTGGTCGTTTTCATCCTTATGATGTTAGTTTTCTCCTCCCTTTTCTCTTTTATTTTTCTTTTTTCTTGCTTTTTTTTTTCTTGAGTAATTAAAGGTCATGTGTTACTAATCACTTGAGAATTGGGGAGAAACTAAGGGTGATCTGATAGAGGATATAATATAATTGTAGGCTTCAACCATCAGCTTAATTAAATTGTTGGTTGAGATAGTTCATTAATATGGTATCAGAGCCAATGTAATACGAAGGTTACAAATTTAAATCTCATCCACCCCTTATCTGCAAAGTGGAATTAATTAGCACTGACTAGTATGGTGGGCATGTGTTGCATTCATATTTCAAGCTCAAAGAACCCTTCATGTGATGAGGAGTAATAGAGGAAATAATATAATTTTGGGCCTCAACCATAAACTTAGCTTTTTAGTTGAGATAATCCTTTAACAAAGAGAATTTTATTTTAGATTTACATGCACTTGCAACTAGCAAGATTTGAACACATGACCTCAAAGTCAGGAATATGGAGGACTTCGACCTAGTTTTTTTAGACTTAATTAATTCCATGCAAGTTCAGCTCAGCTCTACTTTTAATGAGTTTAGGATTTAGTTTAATTCGATTCAGTTCAGATTAATCTAGCCTAAAAAAACAGTTCATCAAACTCAAGCAACCACTCACACCAAATTATGTTGGTATTAAAGATTGCATATTGTCTTTGGAAATTGACATGTTGACGTTAAGTGGTAGTATGCTACGAATACATGCACGCACCTGTGCATCTTTGCATGTGTTTTTCAGCATTTGTATTTTGTATTCCGAGCTTATTGTCTTGACTCTTTGACTCTCTTGCGTAAGATTTTTTTTTTAAAATAAATAAATAAAATTACACATAATTTGAGACAATAAATAGTTATTTCTTAATAACAAATCAGAAAAATTTTAATTATAATAAAAATAAATAAATGAAATGATCATAGAATAACAATAACTTCTTCCTTCAATAACAAAAAGTAATGGAGTACTTATTAGTAGATTAGATCATATCAATTATCAAATCAGAAAATTTTAGACGAATCAAAAGTACCTTATTAATAAGGAACCAATGGAGTAATTAATATTTACCATATACTATCCAATTGTCTACAATTTTTTTACAACATGAATAATAAAAAAAGTAATCTTAAATAAGTATTTCAGCAAAATCTGCAAAACGTCTCTAAAAAAAATTTTAGTATCTCTTGAAAATAAAACTCCTACCAAAAAAAAAATCTTATTGTAAAATAAAACTATCAAACGGTTTGTACTTTTCACCTTATAATATTTGTTTACATAAAAAAAAATAATCCAATACGCAAAAATAAATTTTATAGAACAAAACAAATATATATAATAATCATGTAGTATAATTCTTACTAATATACTCATGGTGCGTTTGATTCATTTGAAATTTTCTGATCTAATCTAGTCTGATTTAATCTGATCTAATCTGAATTTTCTAAAAATAAGCACAAGAGTACTTATTTAAGTTGAATCAAACGCACCCTCAGTATATATATATATATATTTTTGACGAGAATATATTTAGTATAATCAAAGATACTATCAATGATTAAAATATATATAGAGCATCAAATATAAAAATAAAAGACTCAAATATATATACATAGAGAGAGAGAGAGAGAATCATGTCATGAATGAGCAGCCCCAATAATTGATTCTCCCTATCTCTAACTCATCCATGATTCCAAGGCCAGGCCGGCCTCAAAATTGAATCTTTTTTCAATAATTGTGTGGTAGATAACTTTCTATAATTGTAATTAATTATTTTTTTTTTCAAATCTTTTTATTCGATCTGATTTATTAAGCAAATAATTGACATGTTACAAGGTCTTCTCCTCAACCTTCATATAATTATTATAATTTTGATTCACCGATTTGAAGAATAAGAGTGCGTTTGATTCATCTGAAATTTTCTGATTTAGTCTGATTTGAAATTTTCTGATTGTAGTTATTATTATAGTTATAATTTTTTTGATCTGATCTTATCTGCCCTGATCTGAATTTTCTAAATATAAGCGCAGGAGTGTTTATTTAAGTTGAATCAAACGCACCCTAAATATATGGTCATCTACTATTTGATCCTATTCCTTCAAATACGTTTACAATACATTTTTTTTACTTGCTGCATTTCTCTTTTAGGAGTCAAATTTATAAAATTTTGACCAATTTGTATGACCGCTTTATAATATATACTAGTAAATTGGTAATGTATGATATTGTTAGATTTATCTCAATATGTATTTTATTAATATTCAATTTATATAATTTGCTTAAATACTCAATTTGAGTTATATTAATAGTTAAATTAGGTCTAAAAAGTTGTACAAAAGAAATGTAACAAGTAAAAAGAGATGGGTGAGTATTTTATTGATGTATGGCCGTATGGGGGAGTGAACAAGGCTTTTGATAGGAAAATGATTTTGGCACCCCTCCCCCTCACCACCCCTTTTGATAGACGATATGACGTAATCTTTTAAATTAGAAATATTAAACTTTTTACAATACTTTTAACATAGCAAACTAGCTTTGCGTGCAACAATATTTTAAATGCATCTTTAAAAAATCAAAGGTTTTTTGTTCATTAATCCTCGTACTAATGTTCATTGGAGTAGAACTAATAATGTATATATACCTTTGAATTTAGAGTTCTTTGATAGATGAGTCTGGGTCCTAATTATGTTAATAATTAACAAGTGACTTACAAAATATCTTATACTATAAAACATAATCTACTATATCTGATTATCACTTTCATATTTTTCTCATGAATCTACCAGTACATCCATGTCTAAAAGTAATTCTCACTTTGATTTTTTTTTTAATCTCACAAAAAGATTTAAAATGGAAAGCATAATTAAAGCCAAAGGATTTACCAATAAAGTTCCTAAAATGCAATGAAATTAGTGAATACTATTATTAAAATTTTCAATGAGCATCGGTATGTACTCCGATCCATTACCCTATAATGTTGTATTAGTTAAATAAACCGAGCATTTCTCATGTAATTATTCGACTTATATTCATTGGAGTTCTTAAGGAGACATTTTTTTTTCATTTCTTGAAAGATCAATTATTTCTAGTACTTTATGTGGAATGTCTTGATTATTGAGTGTGCTTAAAGATTCTATTTGATTATTCATAAATAATTATTTAGCAATAAATTTTTTAATAATGAGCAATAATATTATTTTTATTTTTATTTTGGCTTTTAATTATTTGAACAGGTATCTTCCACCTTATACATCTTTTGTGCCAATAAAAGATGAGGAAAATGAATACACACACATACTATGTAAAGAAGAAGATAAAAGGAGAAAGATTTTGAAGAATGTCCTATTTTCACAGCTTAGCTATCTTGCCATCTTCACCATTATTATTTGCATCATAGAGAAGCAAAACATGAAAGATGATCCCCTCAATTTCAATGTTTTCAACATTGCCTTTGAAGTTACAAGGTGATGAACTTTTCTTTTTAAATTACTAGTATTATTGTCTCGGAAAATACAACACCATTTGCAACTAATATGAACCAGAGGTAGTATTATTTTACTAATTAAATGTTTTGGGAGGATAAATGTTTTGGGTTTTAGTTTTAGTTTTGCACTCTTGGCTATTATAGTTTTATATATTGACAAATTCTAAAATGCATCACGTGTACACTAAGGGCTCGTTTACATTAGCTGAATAGAGATGAACTGAACTGAACTGAACTTAATAAAGATGAACTGAACTGAACTTAATAAAGATGAACTGAACTGAACTGAATAGAAGTGTATTAATTGAACTAAATAGAGATGAACTGAACTGAATAGAGATTAACTGAACTGAACTGAATATAATCTGAAGTAAACAAGTCCTAAACTAATAGTGTCTCTTTGACAACGTTGATCTTTTTATCAGGGGTAACTATTAGTGTGTGTTGTTTTTTTTTTTTTTTGACACTCTTTGACAAAGTTGATCTTTTCATCAGGGATAACTCTTTGACAACGTTGATCTTTTTCAATTGACAAATCCGAATGGGGTGGGGAGCGAGGTTTACAATTACTTGTGATATGAATCTTACAATTACCCCTTCAATCCCTTCAATAAGAATGCATTGTCTTCCAACTTATTGGACTTGAATTTATCTAGCAATTATCCCTGATTATAAGAAATAGTTAGAGCTGATCAAACCTTATTACACTTGATTAGACATTATCCAAACTTATTTCAATTTAAACTTTATCATAGAGATGATTTTATTTAACAATTTGATAAAATTGATAAAATTTAGGTTCCGTTTACTTTGGTGTAAAACATTTTCGATATAAAATGTTTTTTACATTGGAAAAACTCATTTTCATATAAATCTTCCAATGTTTACTTGCACGGAAAACAAGTTTTACTCCCAAATTTGGGGGGAAATGTTTCCAATAGGGTGTAAAATGAGTTTTCACCCAAAGTTTTACATTTTATTTTTTTGCCCAAAGTAAACGATGTAAAATAGGAAAATTATTTTCAGGGAAAATATTTTTCGCTCTAGTAAACGGATCCTTAAGGTGTATATATAAAAATAAAATTGATGAAAATTGGTATAATTGAAAATTGGCAGTGCATATGGAAATGTGGGGTTTTCAACAGGCTATAGCTGTGGAAAGCAATTGAAAGGAGATAAAAAATGTGTGAATAAATGGTATGGATTTGCAGGGAGGTGGAGTGACCAAGGGAAGTTGGTTCTAATTCTAGTCATGTTCTTTGGAAGGCTCAAGAAATTCAACTTAAAAGGAGGCAAAGCTTGGAAACTTCTCTAAATTCACCCAATTACTAATTTCTTCTTAACTCCTCCCGATATATATATATATATATAATACTCCTTGCTCATACAATTATTTTCCCTCAATTTTGTTTAGGGTAAATTTATGTGAGTCATGAGTATAATATCGGGTGGAGTTACGAATCATTTGTATTATATCTTACCTTATTATATATTTAGGGTAAATGTTATTGGTTTGTTACACATGAAGACATTTATAATGTATGATATATATCTACTATGTTTGTGACAACTTTTTATGTTTGTGTGTAATTTATGAAAACAACTTCCTTGTGCTTCTTTATGTAGATTAATATTTCTGTAATTAAGTGTTAACACAACATGCATCGATGCAATACATAACATGCATTGCATATTTGCATGTTTGTCAAGATGTTTTATAATATTTTATGTAACTTAACTCTCCCTCTAAAAGTGTTCTTGTTTAAATGAGTACATATCATTTTTATTCTAATCAATGCTTAGAGAAGATCACTTACTATTTATAAGGATCATTTTTTTATTTGCAGAATATTGCAATTTACAAGGGCAAACTTAAACCTGCTACAATTATAATTGGGTTGAGTCCAACACCATCAGACCAGTACAAATATTGTTTTTGGGGCAAATAAACTGCCCATTTACATCACATACTATTCGCCCATTGCATCAATAACTATTTGTTGGTCCATTCAATCAAAACACACGTCGAATAGTAGAGTTGTTTGTAACATAAATCGAGATTACTCAAATTACTACATGCATTAGCTCTTATTCAAACAATTAAATTAGAGCTACTTAAACTATTAAAAACATTACTTGTATTAAATACATTCAATTTATATGGTTTTTTATGCAACATAATTCCAACATTGTCTTCCTATTTGCAATTCCAGAGTTGCACACTTGTATGTATCAATTTCTTCCTCAAAGTATATTAGAATAGTGACAATAATTAAAAATAAATAAAATAAAGTAAGAATAAGAAAAACATGACAAATGTATGAACTTGAGCTTTCTCAAATAATATTAGAATAGTGACAATAGTTAAAAGAAAAATAAAATAAACTAAGAATAAGATAAACTTCCAAATTTAATCATTTTCAATCTAACAAACTAATGATATATTTCATATACATTGTTCCAAATGCAATTTCGCTTTAAAAATAATTAGTATAATTCTGCAAGTATTTAGCTTTTTTTTTAGAATAAATTATCTTGTTCATTCTGATAGGATCATTACTAATTTTATCGTATCAAAAAAATTGTCAAAGGTATGAACTAGGGCTTTCTCAAATAATATTAGAATAGTAACAATAGTTTAAAAAAATAATAGGAATAAGATCAACTTCCAAATTTATTCAGTTTCAAGTGCATTTTTCATGTAAAAAATAAAGTGTAAATTTGCTTTAAAAATTAATAACTTACTTTTGCAATATTTGGCATTAAGTTTAAATTACCTTGTTCATTCAAATAGGGTCATTATTAATTTTATGGTATCAAAAACATGCCAATGGTAAGAACTTGGGCTATCTTATATCTTCAAATTAACATATTAATTAAAGTTCAACAGTCGCTGGAAAAAAGTTGTCGTGCTGAGCGTGTGATTGACTTTGATGACCGAAAAAAGTAGTCGAAGTTGATGACCAGAATCCATAAATTCGGCAACCGGCGAGGTTCGGACTTTTTCGGCAGCATTGAGAAAATCAAAAGAAAAAAAAAAGGTAAACTAAAGTTATCTGAATTTTAAATTCTCAAATTTTATTTGAAATTCAAATGAAAATGTGTATTTAATGCTGACATTTCCACTTTATTGACAGCCAATAAGAAATGCAACACACACCATTGTATGTTGGGGCCACATACAATGGTTGTATGGGTACCGTACACTTATCCTCTATCTTTGGTCCTATCTCATGAGTCGGGATTCTTTCAATTTCTATCTTAAGATTTTGACACCTAATTTAACATAAATATAAAAATTCCAAAATTCCCCTTATTTTCCCCCCTCATGTATCCACAACTGTTAGATTAGAATATGGACCCTCCATTTCCCCTAAAAAATGGAGAAGATTCTGACTCCAATCTCATGAATGACAAGTGCAAAAGGGGTCAAAAGTCCTTGTGGAAGGAAGTGGTCGTGTGGAATCAAACTTTGGTATTTGTCAATTGGATTTTGGATGTGGTCGTGTGGAAGATGAAAACCAGTTATCCCTACCACCCTACCTAACAGCTTATCTCAAAAGCTAAATTGAAGAAGACTACAGACCCATTATTAATGATAATATTTATTTTTTTGGCAAGTACTATTAATGATATTTATTTATATGCTGGCAATTGGCATCTTCCCTTACCTGCGTGAGTTGTATAAAATTTAGCAGAGGGGTCAGTCCAAAGAGCCTCTTGCCTTGTAGTACAAATTCACCATTAAGGACATGTTCTTTTGGATTTAATTCTAAAAAGATTTTGTTTAATTCGAATCAGCTAGTGTTGAGTCTAATCCTCTTGTAGTTGCCCAAATAAAAAAGAGATAAATCTATACAGTGTTTGGATAGAATGAAAAGGAGACAAAGAAAGGCGAACAAATCTCCTTGTTTGGAAAATAAGTGGACAAAGGGAAAGGAGGTGTGATCTATTTTCGTGAGGTTTGGATTGAAAATGAAGCTTCACCTCCTCCCTCCATTTCTTTCCCCTACCCTCCCTCCTTTATCCATCCCCTTCAATTCACCTATACATTGTTATCCAAAAATAGTGTTAGTGTAGAAGGAATAGATAGATAATGCTATGTAAATTGTTTTAAGTGTCAAGTTTAGTATTTAACATATGATAAGTATATGTTAATATAGATAACACCCTTCAAAATTTGTAATTTGTGTCAATCAGTGATTGAGTACAACGGCTGTGGTTTTATGGGGACAAGAAATTTTGCTTTTTAATCCTTTTCTTTGCAATGCCTAAGATAAACGTCTCATGTTAAAAATTACTTCCTCTATCCTTAAATGTTTGCTACTTATCTCTTTTTAAGATATCCCTAAAAGTTTACTAAATTTCTTTTTAAAGCAAATGGTCTCACACATATTTTTTTACTTTTTACCCTAACCCCACATACTACCTACCCATCAATATAACTTGGAAAATAACAATACCTTAATGTTGCAAACATCTAGGGATAGAGGTGCCATAAAAGTTCGATGGTTTGAAAAGATAGATTGAGATTAATAATCCAACTTTGATAACAAATTGGGTTTTAAAAGTGCATGAAATAATTGAATGGTATAGAAATCAAAATGATGCATGAAAGTGTAGGACCATCCAAGTTTCCAGCCTCATAAATCATAATAAACCCTGAATCAAAGAGGTTGTATTATCCCCCCCCCCCTCTTCCCCACCCAAAAGAAAAGCCCATGGAAAAAAAAAATCTGAAATTATCAGTATGTGACAACTTCTGGATTTGTGGGTGGTTCAACATCACATGATCCATACAAATGATACAAGTGAGCTGATGAGTAATGTGAATTATCTGACCAACAAACAGAATTATGTGTACAGAATTGAAACAACTAATAAAGCCAAATCAATGAGATGAAGACAATCTCCAACCAACTCTCTTTTCTAAGAACAACTATCATCATTGTTTTTCACACAAACACAAACAAGGAGACAACACAAATGCTCAACCGCAATATTGGGCCCCCCCATAATTAAGGCAGCGATTTCTAAACTCCTTGGTTGAACATCACATGGAGGCAGAAGGGGAGGGGGAGGGGGGCACCAAAATCACTGACCCATGAACTGATCTTGGGTCCCACAACTATGTAACAGTAATAGACCTAAAATACATACTGTAATCGCCTACTGCACGAACTTAGCAATGTACCTGTCTTGAGTGCAATGCTCAAGGTGCCGTGGCTGCCTGGAATTTGCAATTATTGTCTGCCCAATGCGAGGTCGTGCCAAGTATCTCCATCAGTTGCTGCGGTTTGTTCATCTGTCAAATGATGTGAAATCACTAAGCATTAAACTTGTGAAGCAAAGCTAAAAGTTGAAAGGAAAGCCATTTCCTAGGCAAAACTAAAAGCTGAAAGGAAATCCCCTCTGCCCATGTACCCGCTCCCACAGCTTCTCAAAAGAAGAAAGGAAAAAGGAAAGGAAAAGACAGCAAACAAAGTAGAAGCCGTAACTCTTATTTATGAATCCAGAAAAGCGCAGTACGGACAAATATGTATTATCCGTCTATTCAGATCCCAGTTCTAGTATCCAATTCCTCACCCACAACAAAAACCAAGGAGGGAAAAATATATGCCCAAACGCATTCATTTTAAGTAGATCAATAAACATTTCTGTCTTATTTCTGGCAGTTTTGAGGTGGTAGAACCGTAGAATGAAACATACAGACAAGACATGCCAATAAGTTACACATTGAAGCCAAAAGCTGGTTCTTCATTCTGCATAAAACATTCAGTCTATATCTTCCCCAAATTTTTTTATTAAAAAAATTTTAAAAATAAATAAAAAAGGATTAGAATACGCAAACACAGTTAAAGCACCAACAGAATTTGAGATTTAAGCACCAAATACAACTCTCAAAATCACAAGCATTCAAAGTTCTCAGCCTAGGACTTGATTACCAGTCTAAACTGGAAGAGCACTGACAGAACACAGAGAGAGAGAAAGAACAACCACCAGGAAACCATTCAGAAGCCTTTGCAGATTCCCTCCAGAGATTAAAAAATGATAAGCTAATAAGATCAATTGCTAACCTCAAGGTCGGTGCAGTAAAATGTTATGGACCAGTTCAATACAGGTGAATTTTTCTTGCTATATCCTGTATATCATGGGAGCTAAATAGTAATAGGGGAACAGAGCAGAAAGGAAGATTCCAAGCAGTTCCACAAAATTACCCAAGCTCTAATGTAAAGCATCATGATTCCAACATAAGTTGTGATATTCATATGATAGAAAAATAATGGAATCATTGAATCAATTTATTCATAGAAAAATACTCTTTCAATTTACTTGACGTTGAGACTGTGACCCACATGTGCCTCACATTGGAAAATTGAAAAGAGGATGACCAACATACAAGTTAATGGGCCCGTTGGACTTGTGTGTGGTCTAACTCTACTCTTGTGCGGGTTTGTGTTGAGCCCATGGAAATTAATCACTTGTTCATTTTAGAAGTATTATTCCTCATGACAACAACAAATCTGCTATTAGAGAAATCCCCATCAACCCCATATGCACTTTCCATTCAGCAGCAATAAAAATTTTGATACAATTAATTAATAACTTTTCAGAAAGAAAGTTATATGACCTCATTAAACCTCACATTCAAATCATAATCACAATCACAAATTTAAAACAGGAAACTACATGCCAAATCAAATCCAAAAAAATATATATATATAATCAATCAAGTCTAAATTGTACAGTACAGAAAATGCGCAGAAAACTAAAGTGAGATATAAAATTATACTAGTACAATGTTAAGAACAAAGTCAAATGTATACAAAACACAAAACAAAAATGGAGAAAGATGAAGAGAAAAGGAACTTACTGGAATCATCCGCATCTTCAGTTCGAGCAACTGCAATTGGTGGTAAGACAATTTCTGCAAACATAATAAACGCCATTAAATTGGGCTAGAAAACAATCAGAAAACTGAACAAAAAAAACACACAAAAGCAGAAGGGAAAGAAAGAGGGGGAGCAGTTACCATCATCAGGTAGAGTTTCTCTCATCCAATCTTCATCGACTATGTCGATTAGAACACCTAAACTCAATAACTCCGCCATTTTCGGCTTCTTTTTCTTGTCGATTTAAAGTGATGAAACCACAATCCACGGGCACGAAATGCTAAATGGTTAAACACCTGATTCAAATTTATTAGAATTGAACCTAAATATCTCAAGAAAGTGAAAGAAACAATTTAACTTGTCACACCTTAATACCTTTTTTTTTTTTTTGGACAGGCACACCTTAGGGGAACTTAGAATAGTTGAATTTAATTAGTGTCTTGTGGACGAATTTGACCACAAAGAACAACAATGGCTGCCACCTTATCCAATGGAAGCAAAATGAAGATATTCGATTTACAGCAATAGGCTAATTTGCTAGGCAATCGGTGACGATTGCGCTGGTTTTGGTGGTTGTGGTTAGCAGTGATGGTAGCGGTGGCGCTAGTGTTGGTGGCGCTAGTGTTGGTGGCGGCGTCGATGTTGGTTGCTGCGTATTTGTCGACGGTGGAGGTAATTGGTGGTGAGATAACGGTTGAGGTTTAAATGGAAAAATTGGGGAATTCAAGTCATGAATCTCATGATAAAAGGTATTTTGGGTAAAATTGGGGAACCAAATGTCAACAAAAAGAATGGAGATTCTCTTTTCCTTTCCTATTTTCCATCAACCAAACCAAACAGCCCTTAGGGCTCGGTTGAAGTGTATTAATTGAACTGAACTGAATAGAGATTAACGGAACTGAATTGAACTGAATATAATCTGAAGTAAATAAGCCCTTAATACCTTATTAGGCCGGATTAAAAATGAAAAAACAAAAAAGTCTAATACAGAAAATGGCTAATACTTCAACTTGAGTTGTTTAAATCAAATTTTAAGTGACATTTTCGTAAATAATTTTAATTTAATTTGAGTGGCATTATCATAAAGAAAGTGTGAATTACTCCGTTTTCATTTTTTTTTGGATAAATGGACCTACGCACACTCTCTTTACTTTAACCTATACCCCACATGACATACTCCGTACTACACAATCATCTAATACAACTCTTTAAAAAGAAGAAAAAAAAATACCCAAATGTAGCAAACATTAACGGCCCGTTTGGTTGTTGATACGTAAACGTATGGACTAATGGCAATGGATTTAAAGTGTAATTTTGTTGAGTAACAACCTTATAATTCTCATGGAAAACATATTTTCATTCCCAAACTTGAATTTTCTTCTTATTTTCTATTACCATGGGGTGGGTGGTATTAGATGGAAATAAATATTTGAGAAAAAAAAATAGATAAATTGTATTTAAACTAGCACTACCATGGGAATGAATTTTTATTTTCCTTCCAAATTTAGTTATAAATTCATTCTCATTACCACCATTTATGATCGGCTACCAAACGGGACGTAAGGGACAAGGGTAGTATTTCTAAACATGAGAGCATTGCGTCTAGCCCTAGCAAAGTCAATCTGAAATACCCGATCCGACCCAAACCGAACCTCACACGGTCCGAAACTCATCCGAATCTGAACTCGTCTCAATCTGACTCCCAAGTCAATTTGAACCTCATCTGGTCCGAAACTCATCACATCTGAACAAGTCCGAGTTGAACTCGCCCTGATCCGAACATGTCTGATCCGAAAACAATCTGTTCGAACTCGTGATATCCAAAGCAAATCTTAGTTGTTTACAAAATCTTTTAAACACAGTAGCTTGATGTAAATTTTTGAGAAATTTCCATTGGTACTACCGTATTTTGACGAATTTCCAACGGTACTATCGAGTTATTTTTAATCCCAACAATAATACTCTTTATGATTAAATTCCCAAATGTGATGTTATTATACAAAAAAATCGTTAAAATTAACAAAAAGAAATACATTACTTAACTATAATTAACTAAAAAACTATATTAAAAAATTAATTAATTATAATTAACAAAACAAACTCCCTAAGTGTTAAGATGACCCGTATGTAAAACCTTGAGCAGACTATTTGTTTTATATGTAGGTCAAGGCGCGCAAATCGAGACGAAATGAAAATGCAAATTAGGGCTAATGGAGTCTTTTTTGCAAACTCCGACCTCAATTCGGGTGAGTTTCGGGCTAGGTAAGGTTCGGTTATTCGGATCCGATCTATTTGAATTCAAATGGGTTTCGGACCACATGCGGTCGGGTCGAGTTTTAGGTTTCGGATTATCTTAGCCGAATCTAATTCCACTTGACTTTATTTAATTTTTATTTTATGGAATCGGATGACATTATCTGTTTGTGTTTTATGATTGGAGCTTAAGATTTTTTCAATTTTTCTAATAAAATACTAATGAAATTTTAAGTTGAGTCTTGAAATTTTAAGACTCAACTTAAGATATGAAACCCAATAACACACCTTAATTTTATTTATTTTTCTTAAAATAATATGGCACATGTTTGAGTCTTACGGTTAAAGCTAAGTGATGAATTTAGACAAGTCTTAGAAATAATCTGATTTGCAGAATACCAAAGTTTCATTTATTATTTCTTTCCCAAATTATAAAATTAGAATTAACTTCTCCATCTTTTCAAAAAGTTAAATTTAGTTTTAATTTCAATATAAAAAATTAACAATAATTAAAAACACGCAAACATTAAGGTCAATAGGATTGACAGAGTGTTGCACACTCTCATCTCGTATCCTTAGGCTACAGGTAAACCTGTCAAACGAGCTGTAGCGGGTTGTGTTGATGTAAAATAACTTATGTTTCGGGTTATAGTGTGTCAACGGGTTCCGGTCGCTGTTAGCCTTTTTAAATTATAACCCAAAGTCTTCAGGTTCGGGTTGGCCTAGTGAGTTGAGAAGTTTTATAATGCCCTCTAATTTTTCATTTTTTTAATACAGTAAATGTACCAAAATGCACTTTAAACGTTCAAAAAATTACAAATTATAAGAAATATCTTTATTAATAGCAAATTTAAGGCAAAGAATTGATGTAGTTGTGGTCCAATAAAAATAATATTAAATTCAAAGTTATAATGGTTAAGACATTTTGCCTAAAGTTTATCAAAATATGATAACATTAATACAATAATAATGATTTTCAGGCCAGGTTTAAAGTGGGTTGTCATTGACGGGTTAAAACGGTTTCAGATCTTTTTTTGTCAAAACCAACTACACTTATCTTAATTAGGGCGCATACGAAACCTAACTAAATTATAGGAACGGAGGGAGGGAGTAAGACTTTATAATGCTCAGGGCTTGTTTACTTTAGCTTAAATTTAGTTCAGTTCAGTTCAATTCAGCTCTCAATTTTCTTCTCTTATAAAATATTACATTCAGTTGTATTCAATTCAGTTCAGTTCAGTTATATTCAGTTAAAGTAAACGAGCCCTCACTATATACTTTTGGGTTTGAAAATATCTCAAGATTGGCATTTTCACTAGAAAAAATGCTATTCAATAATTATATCTGTGATTTGCTATAAATTCTTAAATTTATTCCATAAAAAATGCATTTATTTTTTATACATAACCTAAGGACTGCAAAAGAGTTGACACTAGATAGAAATATTGAAAAGGTCCAAAAGGACTACATATAATATTTGTTGGTATAAAAGTGGAAAACGAACATTGTCTACTAATTTAATTATAACTTTTGACATACTAATGAGATTGATTTAATTCTGATTGTATTGTTAAGTAGACTTCAAGAGTTTTCCTAACGATAGATTATAAGCTTAACATTGACAAATAACGAAGAAGTTATGGCATTTTAAATAAAAATTGGCTGAGGTAGTGGCCTGGCTCATCGCGGGCCGCGATCAATGATCTATAGAAATAATTTTAGATCAGAAACTCCTCGTGAGCCGCAAACTAGGTCACGGGTCGCGAATTTGTGACTGTTGAGGTTTCTCAGGAGAAATTTTACTTTGTAACATCAATGTTTATGAGTTGATTGTTTTTTTTTTATTAAGCTCGTTACAGTGGCAACACTCATATATATTCTTTGATTTTCAAACTTCGATCCTCTTAAATGACTATAAAATCATTTTCATTCATCATCATCTAGGTACAGTACAATAGTACAATACGCATATATATTTTTGGAAAAATTGATATTAATAATCCCAACTATTGCACCCTTTACGATATTAATCCCAACTATCATATATTATACTATAATCTAAACTATGATGTCAGTTTCATGATATTGCTCCCATCACCGGTTACCTCTTTATGTGACCTGATTTAACCGGTTACCCCTTATTTTCCAATGGTCATCTTCCTCCTTTGTACTATTTAACACCTGCTCCCCCCTTTCCTCCATTTTTATTTTCAAAACAGAGTGCTTTAAAAAAAAATCTTCAAGATGCATAAGAGCCATAGGCCCATAGTGGGTCTTCATCCTCCATCTACTCCATCCCCTTCTTTAAGATGCCACCAAAGCACCAAAAAAAACCCATTAACACAAATTTAACATACATTCCCAAAAATTGCAAACAATTAAAAATTGAACAAAGCACAACAAAGAACTCGAAGTTTACACGCATTAGCCCAAAAAAAATAATAACCATTAACACCCAAAAATATCCCTAGCTAATCAAGGTCATGGAATAACCTCTAAATCGCAGAGCTGCCCCTTCTCAAAAAAAGCAATCTCGGTGAAAACACCTTGTAATTTCAACTAAAACCCCTTGCAATTTCAATCAAAACACCTTCCAATCTCAATAAATTTCATAGGACAAAAAAAAAATTAAAGAACCCATTGATGAAACAGGGGAGAGAGAAATGCTACGAATGTGGAATTACTTTTTTTTTGTGACTAAGTTTTGGAGGGACTTAGTTATTTAGGTTTTTTTTTTTAACTTGTTCAGCTGGTTGAGAGTAAACGGGAGCAATACCGTGAAATTAACATCATAGTTTAGATTATAGTGTAATATATGATAGCTGGGATTAATATCGTAAGAGGTACAATAATTGGGGTTATTTATATGAATTTTTCCTATATTTTTTGATTTTTTCATTACTAAAAAACCATACACATTCTCTTTTTTTCATTCCTAAAAAGATACTTGTATGTATATATAAATTCTTTAGCTTACACTAGATAGCAGTATTGATTAAAATGGGTCAGAGGAAGTATATACCATCTATGTAACAAATTATTTGCAATGATTTGATATTTTTCCATTGTACTATATATACTTTATGTCAAATTGTTGTACATAATTAATCACGAGGATAGTATTATCCTCCTAACATTTCATTTAGTATAACGAAAAATATACTCCCTCCGCAACATATTAATGGCAACGATTTGACGTAAAGTAGAAAGAAAAAATGTCAAGTTGTTGCCATTAACATGTTATAGAGGGAGTAGTTATGTGAAGTTTCGTTGGATTCGTCTCAATATTTAGTTTTTTAATATCGTATTTATATAATTTTTATAGATATTAATCTTTAAAAAAAATTCTATACTGCGTGAAAATTATAATTGTTACATTATATTGCTTAAGGGGGGAAAAGTATTTAAGGTAAAAAGGCGTAAGAAAGTGATGCCTAGGGAGGGTTGCACCTTCACCTCCATACTTGTCATCTAGGGACAAATCTTATCACCCCTTAAATGCAAGATTATTGCCAAGTCTTAACCCAAGACTCGTGTGAGTCTGAACTCTAAAGGGATAAAGATATATCAGACTATATTGAGTTTGAAATTTTGTTTTGTTTTTCAACACTCAACTTAAGACTTCTTTTGCCACATCTTTACACTTTATAAGGACGAAGGATATAATTGTCATTTACACGGAGTGAGTACTTCATTCGTGTGTGGAGCATGACTACATGAAGAACATGCATATTATGATGGGCATTCTCCTATTTTTGCATCTTGTAATTTTGTGATTTAGGTCCTGTTTAGTACTTGGCTATTTGTGGTTGGCTGGTTTGACTGATTGTTTTAATTTGGCTGGATTTATTGGATGTTTGATTGTTCTTACTTTTGTAAACATGGTAAAAATGGTTATTGTCTGTTACATAACAAAATGACATAAATGTCATTTAAGGATATTGGTTGGATGATTAATTAATGAGCATATTTGTAAATAAAAAAATGGAAAGCCAAAATCCAATTTGAAAAAGCTTGGTAGTGTTAGTAGCTTTTGGCTGAAAAACTAGCCGAAAAGTCAATGAAAAAGCTAACATCCAAACATAATTTTTGGTTGTTTAAACAAGTTGAACAGCCAAAAGCCAACAGATAGCTTAAAAGAGAAAAACCAAACAGGGCCATTTGATTCAGTTTGACTTTTGACAACATTTATAAAGTATAACTTGACTAGACATTATTTTTGATACAGCTTGTGTTTGATTCATCTGATTTGATTTGATTTGATTTGAATTTTTCTTATCTAATCTTTTTTGATTTTTTCTGATCTGATTTGTTCTGATCTGAACTTTTTTTTTCACAAGCTGATCTGAACGTTTTTGGAATTCTTTTGTACATTATTATAATTGAATAAATTATTAATATTATTTCAATTTAAAAATAAAATTAAGAATAAAAAATAAAAATAGAAGTATAAAACTTAAAATAAAATTTAAAAATAAAATTAAAATATAAAATATAAAAATAACTTAAAATTAAAAATTAAAAATAAACAAAAATAAAAATAAAATAATTTTAATTGAGTTATAAGGTAAAAATAATAATAAAAAGCTTATATTGTCCAAGATTTTTTTTTAAATATTGTGGTTTCCGATTTTTTTTTTTATTTGATCTGAATTTTCTTAAAATAAGCACAAGATTGTTTATTCAATTTTTTTTATTCATTTAAACATGTGTGGTCTCTAAAACTATTGTCCAAAGCTTATGTGATTCCAGAAAAAGAATATTAATCGTGTAGATTTCAGGAGTTCTTGGGAAAATAGGGAGGGTTTGGATTTTTGATAAATGTGTAGACTTACTTCCACCTTGTATTCTTGTGATATGTATTCGAATCTTATTATTTGTATTTCTTCCCAGTGTGTATAGTTCAAAAAGAGGGAGTATTTTGTTTTTAGTTTCAGGAGATAAAAAGGGAACCAAAAACAATAACGAACAAAGACATATTTTGTCATTAATGTTGATTCAAAAACTTTCAAATACGAAGTGTACATTATTGATTTGTTATTTATATACAAAATTATTATCTGTATATGACAATAATTGATCAATTATTTTTCCAAAATAGTCATACTCTTTATTAGCTTAGACTTCTTTATGTTTCCTTCCATAAAGTTATGTTCTTAAAATATACTACCTCCGTATTGGTTTGATTGCAATAAATGGATTAGCATGGTTTTCTAGGAATTTTTTTTCTTAAGCAAGGTTAGGAAAATGTTGAAGGGCAAAGTACGAGAGATAAACAAAAAAAAAATGAAGTCTAAAGTACTCTTAAAGATTGTGTAAGATTATGGAGGTATAATGGTTGTTTAAGTTTTTAAGTTAGGGGTATTTTTGTCATTTTATGTTTAAAATTTTATCAAATTTAGAAAGATATGAACTGTTACAATTATTATGTTATAGTTTTATTTAGAAATGTTGCAGATAAATCGATACAGAGGGAATACATATCATGCATTCATGCCTATTTTATCACCTTAACTCGGTCCTATAAGCCAATTACATATTTCGTTTTGGGTATTTTCTATTGTTGGTTACAATTTGAATCATTTCAATTATATGTACAACCTAAAAGGTAATTTTATTTAAGATTGGTCTACTTGTTTATATGGGTTAAATTTGTTATAATACCAAAGGTTCATTAATTATTGTTTTTCCAAATTACAAAATCAAAATTATACCAAAGATTGATGATAGGAACAAAGGGATTAAGACTCTATAATACTCTTTGTATACTTTTGGGTTTGAAAATGTTTCAAGATTGACATTTTCACTAAGAAAAATTATATGCATAATTCTTATGCGACATTTAAGAAGCTAAATGACAAAGTTTGAAAAAATAGATATTTAATTAAATTAGTTAACTTGTGATTTTGTCATAAAATTTTAAATCTATACCATTTTAAAAAATACATTTAATTTTTATATACCATCTGGCCACATTAAGGGTGTGTTTGGTTGTGTATTTTTTAATGGATTACAATGGAGTTAGAATCCATTCCATATATTTTTTTTATTTGGTTGAACTTTTAAACTATGGAATCTCATACCCATGGGGTTCTAACTCCATTCCATACCCCTATAATCCCATACCCACCTCCCCCCAAAGATTCACAATCCAATCTTTTAATGAAGTTTAGAATTCATTCCAATCACAAAAT
Organism: Salicornia ramosissima; assembly: GCA_951394345.1. NCBI lineage: Eukaryota > Viridiplantae > Streptophyta > Magnoliopsida > Caryophyllales > Amaranthaceae > Salicornia > Salicornia ramosissima. Next base: position 7,405,712 of record OX596233.1, read on the forward strand.
CAAACAACTTTAAAGTAGTATGGGTTTTAGAATCCATACCCATGTGGTATGAGATTCCATAAGAATCTATTCCAACCTAATGAACCAAACACACCCTAAGTGTTTCATTTGCTTGTTTGTGATTTTTTTGGAAGTGTCTAATTTTTTTTTTAATACACAGTATAAGGATATAAATGTAAATGTGGTAAAATTAGTAAATAAATTATGGTTTTCAAGGGTACAAATGTAAATAAAAGTGCGGATAATACTACTAAAAAAATTTAGCAAATAAATATGAATGGAGAAAAATCGGATAATGAAACAATTATTTATGGATAATGGGAGTATATACTATATAGCCATAAGGATCAAATTATCAAATGTAACATTTGGCCTTATTTGGTTAAGAGAGTTTTGATAAGAGTTTATAGTTTTTAGAGATAGTTTTGAGTTTTGACCAATCAAAACTCTAATTTAAGTGTTTGGTAAAATAAAGTTTGAAAGAGAGTTTTCTCTCTTTAGAAAAAGCTGGGTTAAACAGTTTTTTCTTCAGAGTTTTGGACAGAGAAATATTAATTGACTAATTTGTCCACATATTTAAACCTATTAAAACCTAACAAATTATTTTTAAATGTCTATAAATGTCATTTTACACAACAAAACTCTAAGCATTCAGCTATGTGTTATTAAACACCTTTAAACAATCAATTATATAAATCAGCAGTCAAATCCTCTGAATAAAAAGTAATCATCTAACCACAAACACTATACTATAATCTCTAAATCCTAATCACCAAACAAGGCCAATGGTTGAAGTAAATACCAACTACTAGATAGCGATATCGGAAACCTTTGATCAAACCTTATTCACATCTCAAGAAATCAATACAAAACATAATATTTTCCCAACATTAATAAATTCGTAATACAACCTCCATAACTAATTATTTACAGCAAACTCACATTTTTTTTTGGTTTAATTTATGTCAAATTATTACACTAAATTATCCTTCTCACAATTATGGTAATTACCCTCACCTCAAAATCTTTTTTGAGGGAAAAAGTGGTAGCCTACATTTGGTTACGAACTAGAATTCGAAAAATCCGACAATACAACAACCAAGACCCAAATAAAATTTTTATTTAGCCACACCTCATCACAAAAGGTAACCATCGTCGCCCATTTCGAAAGACGATTAGCAACCTCAAAATCTTAAATTAGCTTTTATGTAGGAAAAAAAAAAAAATCCTCTAAACATTATACCTTTTCCACCTAAACTCAAATCAATACTTCACCTCTACAATTCACAAGCCATGGTTGAACACAAGAGCCCCAATTCATGAGTGTGTATTTACCATTTTGCCCCTATAAGCTAGTCCGCTAACCAATTAATTACAGTAATTTAATTATGTGGACCCCTTTTTTTAAAACTCAACAATTAAATGATCCTCAAATTAATGAACTTCGTTTTTGTATAAATAAATAAATAGAAAACAATTTAAGCCCCTGACCGTACATCTGTCCTAGATTGTGAAATCCAGGCCATCCACCTGGCAACAGCCCCATTATGTCTCTGTCTTTCTCTCTCCTCATTACCACCACCACCACCTCCTCCTGTATTTCTGCTGGAAAACCTGCTTAACCCCGTGATTTCCGACACACTTCTCTCATTTATTACATTTCTGCCACCACCACCACTACTTCTCACCCCACTGTAGTTACCCTGTACCATCCTCTTCGACGCCGAAGATCTACGGCCCTCATTCATCAACATCTCTGATCTTAAGTAAAACAGATCGTACGGCTGTGCATCACTCCACCTCTCGTGGACCCCACCTTGATCATCATTAACATTCACCTCTATCACAATCTTATGCTCAATTCTCCTCTCCTTATCAAGGGTCAGCAACATCCCATCTTTTCTCCTATCAACGGCTGGGATTGCCCCGTCTACTGACCTTCTATACGACGTCGTTTTGCTGTTGTTTTGATTATTATTACTGTGGGTGTTGTTTTTGTTGTTATTATAATTACCTCTTTCTCCTGCAGATGAGTGACGACCCGAGACCCGATTAGTCGACTCGGGTACAACACCCGCGGAAAAGCCCGAACCCGGAACGTCCTGCTCGATGACCCGGTCTATGAGGAGTACGTCTTCCGGGTCGACCCGAAATCGGCAAAGCGGACACGTGGAGTGAGCGTCGAGCCACGTGTCGACACACTCAACATGGAATGCATGCTTACACTTGGGTAGAAGACGAAGGACCTCATCGGGTTCAAATTGGTTCAAACAAACCGCGCATTCCAACCCGTTTTTCTCGCCCCGCAAAGACTTGAACCGGAAAACGGGTAGAGCGTCGATGATGACCGGGTCAATACCCGAGTTTTTACGACCCGAGAAGTGGGTTCGGGTGGTGGGGTAATAAGAATCGCGGTCCGAAGCAAGTGATTGTTGCTTGCAGTGTTTGGCGTACATGAGGAGGAGGAAAGTGACGGAGAAGAGGGTGGTGAGAACGCCGACTGTGACGGCGACGGTGGGTTTGAAGGGGGAGAAGTTTGACGGTGGTGGGTTTTCCGGTGACGGAGAGATGACGTGACGGGAAGTGACGAAGGAGGAGAAGAAGAGTAATGTGGTGGATGAAGTTGTGGTGATGAAGAAGAGTAATTTCATGGTGGGAAAAAAATATTGTTATGAAACTAAATCCATGAAAAAAAAAATGGGGAGTAAAGAAGAAGATGAATAAAAGTGGGATTTAAATAAATATTTAAAGAAGTGGAGTGAAAGAATGCGAAAGAAATTGAAGGGTTTTGAAGGGTATATATACTGGGAAAAAATTAATATTGCAGTTAAAGAAAAAATGGCAGGAGGTTGTTAGGGTGGCATTGATTGTCTGGGGAATGTTCTATTTTCCAACCCACAATTTTCATTTCAAATCATAGATATGGGAAGTTGAGGTTAAAAAAATAGTGTTAAATGGATTAAGTATTGTTTACTTCAGATTATATTCAGTTCATTCCAGTTCATATTAATACACTTCTATTCAGTTCAGTTCAGCTAATGTAAACGAGACCTAAAAATAAGTTGAAATTAATTACTATCTTGATAATACTATATTTCCCGTTTTACTTTATTTGTTAGTTCAAAATCTTTTTGTGAGAAGCAATTGGTGAGGAGTAACAAACAAAGTGAAACAAATGAAGTATATTACTATAGCAAATATTAACTAACTATTATTATCATGAGGCAAATTGAGTAGCTAGTTTTTTGGCTGATAACGGATTTGATCTTCCAAGCCATTTTATGTGGTTCACTTGCTTTCACCCCGTATTCTCTCTTATCGATCATCTGTAAAATGTATTGGATTATAGCACACTTGTTTTTGCCTTGGGTGATGCTTGATCATTAAATCTAATCCAATTCATTGTCATTTAATCAAATCGTTCTAATCGATTCTAATTTATTCCACTCCAAACTCATCCATTCAATTCATTCTAATTCATTCCAACTCAATCTCATCCCTTCAATCCAATATAATCTAACACATTCCAACCTGTTCAAATCTCATTCAACTATTTTAATCCATTCTTATCCCGCAAAAAAAAAAACACACACACACACCTTTATATCGGTGTGCTAATTGTAAGAGTGGATAATATACAACAAACTCCATAGTCCATATCATAGTAACAATAATGATTATTTAGTCTTATTTTTGGAAGGAAAGTTTAAACAAGAAAAATAGATACATTTCTTCTTGAGAATAAAACTCAATTTATCAATGAAAGAAAAAAAAGGCATCTCATATGTTGCCTAACGAAGGTAGGTAATATGTTTTATTGTTTAATCGAGACAACGTAGTCAGCTGAGCGGTTTGTTCCGCTATAGATATGTGGCAAATTGAATGAGTCAATGATAAATCATTAATGATAGACTAGATAGTATTCATGTGAAGTTGAACCTTCCATGAATATGAAAGCTTATCTTGGAAAATGTAGTACTCCGTATTTGTAATTAAAATATACCATAAACCACTATAAAATGTTTGACGGCTAATCAAATTCCATTATTACCCTTGAGATCGGAAAACCTAATTAAAATTGCGAAAAAAGATAACAGAAACATCGAAACGGAACCTATGAAGGAGAGTATATTTATTCTTGATAAGGAAACGATGGTGTAAAAGATCAAGGGGAAAAAAGGGACAAGAGGATGTAAACAAAGTTTTTTTTGGCTACAAGTGAATAAAGGACCAGCAAGACATGTTTTGGAAGTGAATAGTGATGATAGGTTGATAGTCCTTGAAACTTGGTTATGGAAGGAATTTTTTTACAAAGAACAAAAATGGGAGGTGAACAAAAAAATGGACAAATATTGGAGTTAGAGGAAAACAAATAGAAAGTGCAAATGAAAAGTATGAATAGGGAAAAGGAAATAACATAACACAAGGACTAGAAAAGAGGGACAAACAAGTGTAGGGTAGTTGTGGAGCCTTCGAGGCCCAATATTTATTGGGTTTTTCTATGTAGTGCCCCTGTGGTATAGCGTTTTCTATGATGTACCCCTTCAAATTAGGATTTCTACATGGTACCCATAAGAAACTATTGTTCACCACTTAGTACCCCTCTAAATTATTAATTACGTAATCAACAATCTAAACTTGATTATTAGTGCACTAAACATCATAATTAATCCAATTTGCTGTAAATTATTACTAATTATGACTAATTATTATCAAAGAATTACCAAAAAATACAATTAAAAAAACAAAAACTACCAATTTTTTTAAAAAATAGTAATAATTAGCAGTTGTTTATATTAATAATGAAAGTTAGTGCACTAATAATCATGTTTAGTGTGTTAATTATGTAATTAGTAATTTATAAGGGGTACTACGTGGTGAACAATAGTTCCTCAGGGGTACCATGTAGAAGTCCCATTTTGGAGGGGTACATCGTAGAAAACGCTATACCACAGGGGTACTATATAGAAAAACCCATATTTATTTTTCTCCCAATGTTAAAAAAACAAAATTAATACCACACAAGATAAGGTTAACCGGATTGCAGTGAAAGGGTGAGAATTAAACTCGCAACCTGCAGGTATAGTAGTAAAATTAAAACTGCTCACCTGCTGTTTTAGCATTTGGTTCTTAGTTTTTAAAGCAATTAAATAATATTACTTATATTAAGTAAGACTCTATTATCAATGCACACAATAGCTCTTGATTAGTGGTGGGTCATCAACCCGTTGGGTGGACTAAGTTTTTTGCTGTTTGGTTGTATCAAAATTTTATGGGAAATTAAAATTCATAGGAAATGCATATTTGACATGTTTGGCTAACAATAAATGCTCTAAGTGTAGGAATTTAGAATTCCTATATAATAATGTCGGAATTCATAATTCTTAGAAAATGTGATTCCTTAATCTCAACCAAACACAATTGTCTAATTCCTAGAAGATAAAGAATGAAATTTAACTCTCATAAATTGTAAATTACCATGGGAAGTGAATTTTCAGATCATGGCAACCAAACAAGTACTTAGATTCTCATTCTAGTCATTGGAATTTTGTTTTCAACAAATAGGTTCTTAGTTGAGAACATATTTTTTTCCACATTCGGGTACTAGTTTGTACTATTGAGAACAAAATTTCTTAATAATAATCATCATAAAAATAAATTAAAACTGAAAATAAGTACTACATTCGTTTCTTTTTATTAATAACACAAGTAAAGTTTCAAATTATATATTTCCTTTGGTCCATAATTCTTGCAACGTTTGCAATTTCACACTTGCCAATGTATAATTTTTAGTTTTAATAACTTTAGTTACGTTTTACCAAAAATTATATTTTAACAACGTACACAATAAGACGAATCCAATGAGATCGCACATGATTATATTTTTGTACACATATAAAACTACTTATGTAAGTGGTTGTGAGCCAATGAATAGTGACAAACGTTGCAAGAATTACGAGGCGTAGGTAGTACAACAAATCTTTCAATTTTTTTAAGGATAATATATACTGGTATTTCTTTCTAATTTCTATATACAGCCGTTTGGTAGTTGGTTATAAATCATGGTAATTGGCATGAATTTATAACTAAATTTAGAAGAGTAATCAAAATCCATTCCCATAATGGTGCTACATTAGCTTCAATTTATCTAATTTTCTTCACAAATACCTATTCCCATCAAATACCACCATTCCCAATGATAATAGATGGAAATGAAAAATAAGAAGAAAATTGAAGCTTTGGAATGAAAGTTTGTTTTCCATGGAAATTATAAGATTCCTCCTTAATAAAATTATACTATAAATTCATTACCATTACCACAATTTATTACCAACAACCAAACTGGCCGATAATGTATCTTTTAAAGTTGAACATGACATCGATCCATAAATAAATGAATCAAGCAAGAAGCAAGATGCACATGGTATGAATAAATATTTGCTACTGCATTACACTTGCACAGTTACATTACATGAGCTAGTCGCCACTTTCTCGATCACTAAATAGTAGACACTAGACACTACTCACTAGGCTTAGGAAGTGGAAAATATCATATCATATCATATCATATCAAATCAATCACATGACATATATATATATCTACATATTGCCTTAGGAGCAACGAGGGTTGCACCTTCACCTCCATACTCGTCATCTAGGGACAAATCTTATCACCCCTTAAATGCAAAATCATTGCCAAGTTTGAGTATGAGTCTTAACCCAAAACTTATGTGGGTCTGAAGGGATAAATATATATTCCACTTTTTGTGAAAAGTTAGGGTAAAAGTGTAAAATGGTAAGTAAAAATAGCTAAAAAGTAATGGGTATTAAGTAGAGCCGGGCAAAATAATCCTATCTGGTTTTCGATTTGCTATCCGCTTTATTTATCCGAAAAATCGGATATCCGATCCGTTTTTTTCAATCGGACCGGATATCCGGTTTTATAAAATGAAAATCGGACCGGATACGGATCACATTTTTTAAAAACCAGATTATCCGGTATCCGTTTTTTTTTTTAATAAAAAAAAAATGGCTTTCCACTCTTTGATAATTTAGTTTATGTTCTTATCATATAATTTGCTTTGATTTATGTTCTTGTTTTCTTTGTAATTTCATTTTTTTTTAATTTAATATTTTATGTTTTTTTTCCCTGATTTTAGGCTTCTAGTTAAGGTTTTTTTTTTTTTTTTTTAAAGAAGTTTAGGTTTTTCTTATTTATGTATTTTTTTCGATGATTTGATGCTTTGATATTATGTAATTTATTTTTCTTTTTTACTTTTTTTATTGTCAAGTTTATTTATTTTTTTAATTTAAAACTGGATCCGGATATCTGATTTCCGAATCCGGTTTTTTGGATATCCGAATTTTCCGGGCCGGATTCAGATCAGAAAATCCGAATATCCGGTTTTGCCCGGCCCTAGTATTAAGTGGTAAGTAACGATATAAATGTAAAGTTGTAGGTGGGCCATTTGTAAAAATAAAGAAGAAATTGAGCAATTATTTTGGGACGGATGAAAAAGGAAAATGGATTAGTTATTTTGTGACAGAGAGAATATCAAATTATATTGAGTCGGAAACTGAATTTTGTTTTTTAAAACCCAACTCAAAACTTTTTTTGCCACGTGTTTAAATTTTAGAACGAAGAAGGATATAATTGTCATTTACATGGAGTGATTACTTCATCCTTTTGTGGAGCATGATGAATAGGGCTGAGTAGAGTGCGGTCTGAACCGCACCAAACCACAATTGTGCGGTTTGGTTTGCGGTTTGAAAAGTGCGGTTTGGTTTGCAATTTTACCAAACCGTAATTTTGCGGTGCGGTGCGGTTTCCGAAAATTTTGAAACCGCACCAAACCGCAAACCGTAATTTTTTTTAATTATTCTAAAATATTTAATTTCATACTTTTTATTTGGCCTACTACCCTGAAGTTATTATTATTTTTTTGGGCCTTATCTACTTGTTTAAACCCGTAACTCTCTAAGAATTTTCTAACTTTTTAAGACTCTAGCTAAGAAAAAATAAATCTAAGGTTTTTTTTTTTTTTTTTTTTTTTTGTCCTTATTAACTCCTAATTATAAAATAAAAATTTTAAAAATTAGTTAAACCGCAAACCGCACCGCACCAAACCGTATTTTGCGGTGCGGTTTGGTGTGGTTTGATATAAATTGCGGTGCGATTTCAAAAAATGACAAACCGTAATTTTGCGGTTTGGTGCGGTTTGATATCCAAACCGCACCGCACTCAGCGCTAAGCATGACTACATGAAGAACATGGATATTATGATGATGGGCCTTCTCCTATTTTTGCATCTTGCAATTTTAGTCATGCTTGGTAATTGGTTGTTGACTAATTTGTCTGGCTATTTTGATTTGGTTGAATTTGTTGGTTGTTTGATTGTTCTCATTTGTTGGCCATTTTTGGTAATTTGTTTGATTGTTGACTAGGTTGACTAATTATCAGTTTGTGTTGGAATCCAAATTATTTACATGAATACAAAGCTTGGACGTACTGGTAAAATGTGAACTTACATCAGCTTACGTAAACGGTATTCACATAAATAGTTTGGATTCAACACAAACTAGTAATTAGTTTGGGGCTGAACATTTCTATTTACGTTCTTACCCCAACAAAAAGAAAAAAAAGAAAAGAAACACAAAACTAGAATCAAAAGATAGAAATTCAAACGATGCTAAGTATCCCACCAACAACAATAACAACAATTCCCAGAATTAAAACAACCCATTATTCTCAGCAATTCAACAACAACAATATATTCAGCTCCAGCATCTCATTCTCAAATAATTATCCCCTGAATTTTGGAAATTACAGACATTCCACTTGTTGTTGTTCCACTAAATTCAGTTTCATTTCCAGGTTAGCTTTAATCTTCTTTTAATCATTCTTTTCCTTTTACTTATCTCCTTTATTTCTCAATGATTAGTTTATATAACTCTTAATTGTCATCCAACAGATTTCCGGTTACCCACTAATTTCTGTTTGATGATTAGAATATAGCTTCAGTTTACATAATAATGGAAGCTTTATTGTTTCCTTATTTTTTTTTAAAAGACTTAATTAGTATATTTTTCTGTGAAATTTGTGGGGAATGAAAGAAAAGAAGAAAACAAACTTTAGTTTAATGGTGGGTCATCGAATTCTGGTTTTGGGGGATTTTGTCCTTTAACTGGTTGTGACAATGGCTACTTGTTTTTTTTTTTTGTTTTTTTTTTTTAATAAATTATAAACTAAAAAGGAGGTCAACCAAGGTTTTTGTTTTTAACATTTTTTTAAATATAATTAAATTGTCATTTAAAGGTTTAATGGACACTAAAAGTATCTCCATTGTAAGTCATGGAATTGATCAATCACACTTTTGTGGAGATTAGGGGGTGGAATGGTGGTAGTTTGATGATTGCCTAGTAGACTAATAGTTTGTGATGGTTATATGAAAATTAAATTAGTATTAAGTTTTACATGTTAATTGAAAACAAATACTTTATGATTTTGAATATGGTTATATGAAAATTAAATTAGTATTCAGCTTTGATCTTTATGTGGTGGTAAGCTGTTGAAGAGGCTAGCTCATCAAGGTTTGAGCAAGTGAAAAAATCACTTGTTAATATGCTATCACCCTATGAGGTGTTAAAGTGATCTTCCGATTTCAATTTTGAAGTGAGATAGGTAAAAATATGAAATTGGATTCTTTGTTGTTGGAGAACAACTGAACAAGACATTATATGACTTTTTTTTATTTGGTAAGGAAAGCCTAACGGCTTAATGACTAGTAGAGGGTTACTAACAGTCTAACACGTACTCCCTCCGTCCCTTTATTTTTGCAACAATTTGACTTTTTCACTGTTCATTTGGTAACTTTGACTATCTCTAATTTTATACACATAAGAAAAAATATAGTCAAATGGGATCTCGTTTGATTCGGCTCGATGTGTAGTTTTTTAATATATAACTTTTATAATTTTTTATTATATGTATTTACATATATTTTTATTTAAAGTTGTGTGTTGGGAGATGTGAAAAAGCAAGTGTTGCAAACAAAAGGGGACAGAGGGAGTACAAGGTTATAACTAATAAGAGCATCCACAATTGTGGGCTATAAACCTTGTAGCTTTGTTTGTCATGTTAGTTTTTTGAGCTACATATTTTTCAAACTACAACCACCTACAATAGCAAATTACAATCCTTGTAGTTCGTATTTAATGCTAAGGTGACAAAAAAGAAAGAAAAAAAAAAAAGTGGGGCCTAAACCCTTGTAGCTTTGTTGAGCTACAAGGCATGTGCTAGCTACAAGCTTTCTTCCTCCACAATGGTTGAGCTTGTAGCTTGCAATTTTTCATATTTGCAAGCTAGTCACTATGAGTAACCATTGTGGATGCTTTAATAACTTACAATGAGGGGGAGGGGAAGAAGGGGGAATCTCTCATGTAAGGGGTGAGCTTTGATCCCTCACTAAGCTACTACCATATCGTCAGATATCATATAACATTGATTAAAAAGATATCTTCATTTTTCAGGGCTCATCTGAAATGGATATCCTCTGATGGCAATGTTCCTAGATTGGCTTCATGTATCATCTCCATATACTTGTTAGTCTTGTTTGCCCTTAATTCGGAAGCAAATACGCGAGACCATTTCGCTTTTCAGGTTAAATATGCCTGTGAAGATGTCAATAATTATTATGCTAGCATCAATCACCTCAAAGGTCAAGCGTTAAGCAGAAAACTGAACTCCATCATAACTGAGCATCATTCATTGTCATATAAAGAGGTGCTTATTTATCTGTTTGTGCTTGTTTATGTTTGGTTTTCTGTGTTACTGAAGAAATGACAGCCTGAAAATAGGTCTGGGATGCTCTTAAGATTCTTGATGCTGCTGATTTGGATGAACCAGAAGTATCATCTGAGATGTATGTCAAAATATCAGTATTTTTTCTGAATGTTATGTTGCTGAATTATAGAATATCTATCAATGAGAATATTGCTGAACTTTTTTTACAGAGTGGAAATCTACTCGGGTAGGGTCGTCCCAAAGCGTTTAGCAGGAAAACCTGAAGGCTGGAATAGTGAGTTGTTTTTCTGGTTCTGTTACTGTATTTGATGCTTATTTGGCATTACACTTTTCTTGATAAAAAAAAAAGCAGTCATGTGTTCATGTCATATGTCATGACTCAGGATGCATTGAAACTAGGTCTAATAAGGTATAATAATTTAGATAAGTTTTGATAAAGTCCAATAAGATGTGATGTAAAGATGTTGTCCAATTGTTTCTTATAATTAGGGCTAATTGGGTCCAATGAGTTCAATAAGTTTCAATCGGGTTTAATAAGTTCAAATATGTTCAGTTTAGGTAAGTTGAAAAGAACGCATCATCAGTCTCTTATAGTCTTGTGCTCATGGTTCATTGTTAACGTATCAATTTTTTCCCCTTTTTTTCGGTTCCATAGATCTAGTTTTTTTGTTTTTTTGGATTGGCTTACTGACTAGTGACTAAGATAGCAATTGGCGCATCATGCATGTTATGTTTTGGTTGATAACATTAGCATAAAAGTTCTAATGATCTAAGATAAGTTCTAATAAGTTCAAAATACTTCAAGTAAGTTCTAATAAGTTTAGATAAGTAAAAATAAGCAAAAATAAAGGGGAAACCAAGCTTCAACATCATTTGTTCGAAGTTTATTCAATCAAAATGCAATAAAAAATAAAATGTCCGTTATGCTTAATATCTTTAGTTTGATCTATCTTAATTCTGCCCTTTATTGGAGTGGTTTTTTCGCTCATGTCTCAAAATAAGGTCAATTAAATTAAGATAAGTTCATAAGAAGATGGGCAAAATTCTGTTGTAAAGAACGGACCCGTAGTATTAGCAATTATCTTGTATGTGGTGAATTGAAGTTGGATAAGATTATATTGTGTGGTGAATTGAAGGTAGGCCAAGTTTCTTGTTCAGTTAGTTTGGCTAAGTTTAAGCTGTCTGTTAGAACTTTGAATGCCTTCAATGAATGAGATTAAATTGGTATTAGACATTAAATCCATACAACATGAAGTTCTTTTTTTGTACAGGACAGATAAAATTGTCATCAATGGCAGATTCATCATACTTTGTACTATTGCTATAATAGTTTTGCCGGATTATTCTGGTCGTACATGCAGTTACTTTTAGGCTCTATTTGTTTCAATGGAAAACAAACAGGAAAATGATTTTCCATAGAAATCATTTTCCAAAGGAAAATAAAAATAAAAGTTAATTTTCTATTGTTTGTTTCTATGGAAAAAAAGTAGGGAAAAGAAGAAGAAACGGAAGAGAAAAGATGAGTGGGAGGAGAAAATGAGAGAAGTAAATAAATATGGTGGAAAATGTGGCATACCTTCTTTGTGGAGAGGAAAATGTTTTCCTCCCTTAAAAGAACCATTTTCCACCTATGGCAAAACTATTTTGCTTTCTTTTCAAAACAATCATAGGAAAATGAGAAGATGGGTTTCCTTCAAAACAAGCAGTGCCTTCGTAAGGAACCAAAATGTTTGCTACGCATCATTATGGATGATCTAGGTTCTATTTGGTAGGGTGTAAAACGTTTTCGATGTAAAATGAATTTCTATACATAACATTTTACGATTAAATGTAAAAATACATTAGGAAAAAAAAATATTGGAAGAGAAAGAGAGAGGATAGATATGATGAAAAGTAAAAGTTGCTCAAGAGAAGAGAGGGAAGGATGGAAACGTGTTTTGCCTTCATTTCAAGAGGAAAATGAATTTCAGTCATACAACTATACAAGAGTTTTTATGCTCTTGATGGAAAATGTTTTACATCCAAATAGTGGAAAATAGGAGAAAACGATGTAAAACATTTTACACCCTATGAAACGAAGCCTTAATGGAAAGAAATTATTCAAGTTAACTTGGGTCATACAAAGTATAACTTTTCCACCATTTACAATGTTTTAAAAGTACCTACCCTGCCCTGGCCTGTGACTTGATATCTTTGGCAAAACTATGTTACTTCATTTTAGTTAGTTGACTGTACATTCAGTGATCATCCATTTTTTCCAGGAGAACATCTTTGGCCTCGCTCTTATGGGCTAATTCATGGACCCGCTCTAACAGATTTGCATAACATTCGTCCAGCAGATGTCAATGGTAATCACTTCTGATCTCTTTCTGGTGCCAGTGAGGCAAAATTCTGTAATTGAATGGGGATTTTGGTTTATTATGTAAAAATTCTTTGGCAGTGAATTCATCAAGGGGTAACAAGTATTTTGGAGAGTGCCAAGTTGGATCAACCCGATGTATGAAGCCTGCAAACAAGGAAGCCGCGTCTGATACAGAAACAGATGTGAAGATATGGGCACCACCTACACGAGTACGTGCTTGTTCCTTTAGGAATCTTTTTTACCCATGTTTGTACAATGAATTTCAGCCTTGTTTGGTGACAACTTTTGGAGTAGCTATTAGAGATTTGACCAAATTTAAAAACTACCCAAAATAAAATAGTATTTAGCAAAGTAGAGATTGAAGATAACTTGTAGCTTTTGAAGTAGTGTTCAAATTTCAAAAAAGCTAAGAATTTTAACTTTTGGAATAACCATTGCCAAAACCTACTTTTAGCTAACAAACTACCTTAAAAGTTAACAACTACCCCTACGGCCAACAACTAACAGCGACAGCTAGTTTTACTGAACATGCCCAAAATGTCATTTTCGCAATTTATTTTTATATTACAACATCTACTTTTACGCCAAACACAAAAAGTATACACCTAATTTGACAGCTTCTGACAACTCATAACTACTTCAATCTCTGACAGCTACCTTCACATCTAACAGCTACCTCGATAGCTAGTTAATGCTATAGAGTTTTCTGCTCTTGAAGTTAGGTTATTGAGTTCAAAATTGTTAGTGTTGCAAACACCATACAAATCAGAGTAAGAAAATAATTTGGGTGCATTCATTGTCTTGTCTAATTGCCTGCAGGTTAGAGGAGATGTTGCAAGAGCAGTAATGTACATGGCTGTTCGCTATGGGTTTCACCAACCTGCTAACAGTCCTGTTCTTCGCCTATCAGATACTCCGAGCATGGGTAGGTAGAGAGTTGAATTTTGAACGGAATTGATGAATCAAAATTCCGTTTTCTGGTTGACAGAAAGAATGCAGAAAGGAAATCACAATCTAAATCAGTCCTTTTAATCTCAATTGTAGTAGCTGATTGTTCTCAGAAACTGCAGTCCATGCTTTTACTTGAACATTTTCTTATCCAGGAACTGTTTTTTTTTTTTGATGAAAAAATTACCCGACCTGAATTACCAAAAACATACCCGAACTCATTTGTTATTACCCGACCCGGATTATCTGAAACACCCCTTGTGAATCTATTTGACACAATCCGAATTCAACCCAAGCAAACCCAACCCGACATTGGAAGGCTCCTACCCAAAAATGACCCGATCTGAATCAACCCGACTTGTATCCGACCCGAACAACCTAATTGGCTATTGCCACCTTATAACAATAGTAGCTACTAGCTAGAACTTTTAAGAGGATATCCAGAATTTTTAGAAAATTTTTGGCCTCAAAGTTGAAATATTTTTGTGTTGATCATTCTTATGCAGGTTTTACATATTTTCTTGTGCCTTTTTTTTTTTTGTTGCTGGTGCAGTAAAGAAGAAGATGGGATTACTGTCTATTTTGCTGAAATGGAATGAATTAGACCCTCCATCCCAAGAGGAAAAGTTGAGAAATGAAAGAGTATGTAGACTTTATCAACACAATAGAAACCCTTTTGTAGACCATCCGGAGTATGCCAATATAATATGGAAACAAGCCGCTTCAACACGCCGCCCTAATTAATTTTTCCGGTCAGTCGGTTACCATCGTGAAGCCGTTGGCAACCATCGAGGTATGCAACGCAATCTCCGTGCATTGTATAGTGTGCCGTATTTGTTAACTGTCCGATCTACTAGAAGGCTGTTTGGTTGGATGGAATTAGGAAAGGGAAAGGGAACTACTAGAGAATCTCCTTGTGCTCCAGTCCAGATGATGAAAGATTTATTCAGTTGCAACTAATGTAATTATATTTTAGTGAGGTTGTAAACTTGTATTGGATACAATATTTATGCACTTGGATTTATTCCGATGATGAAAGATAAATTATATGATTTGCGGTTGATTTTGTTAAAGATATATAATTGCGTGTAATATGCTCATATTCTGAAATAAATTTAAATTATTAAATTGCACTTTTAAATTAAGGGCCCCATATTTTGACATTAGAACAAGATTGGAATTGGGCTTCCAAATGGATGAGGACGACGCTAAGTCCGAGTATAAGGTTGCTCGACTCAACTTGTTAACGTAGTGATTCGAGCATGAGTTCCTTCAAGCTCAATTGAGTCCACTGTTGGCCGAGCTTTGAGCAAGTCGATTTTTGACAATTCGAGCTTTAATCGAGTTTTTACCGAGTAATTTTGAAATAGTCTTGCCTTTTTAGCATTTTTATTTACTTTCAAGTTATTCCAATTAAAAAATGTCCGAGTTATAATATACGAAGTATTTGACTAAATTGTTTGATAAATTTAAAAATGATTTAGGGTTCGTTTACATTAGAGAATAGAGATGAACTGAACTGAACTGAATAGAGATGAAGTAAATTGAACTGAATAGAAGTGTATTAATTGAACTAAATAAAGATGAACTGAACTGAATAGAAATTAACTGAACTGAACTGAACTGAATATAATCTGAAGTAAACAAGCCCTTAATACAGTACAACTCATATTCCAATATGACATTTCAAAAGTTATATAAAAATTGAGCTTATTGCGGGCTTTTCAAGTCGAGTATTGAGTTGCTCGACTCGACTCGTTTATATCTTGAGTTGAGCAAAATTTCAAGCCAAGCTTGCTCAAGCTAGCTTTGATCGAGTAGCTCGAGAGTTGTCTCGTCTTACAAACATCCATGCTTTTTATATATATAAAAAGTTATTAAAAAACTTTTTATAAACTTCATATGTATAAATGCAAATTAGTTTATAAAGTGTATTCTTTTCACGGGAATAAATAGGATTAGATTGAATTGAACCAATAAATTAGATGAGATTGGATTGAATTGCATAACTTTATTTATGTATAAAAAAATATTATATATTTAGAAAATGACGAATCAAATGAGTTCTAAACATGTAAAGAGAATATTGCCTTAATAAAGCAACTAATTCTATTTTCACGCTCTAAGATTCTGTTATCCGTCTTTCTATTATTCTTTGAAAATAGCTTTATTATTTTTATTTTTTTTTGAAAAACTAACATAGCTTTTTATCATTTTAATTAATTATTTATATTTTTATGAATATAATGTCCAGTTGCATTGAAATTTTCATTAAATATAAAATTTTGTATATTTATATATTTTACATTATATGCTCTTATTCGTACACATATCCTAACTTTAAAAGTGATGTATTTGTACCCGTTGTCGAGTTATCTTTTTAGGATACTTTAGCTACTAGGAGTGTGACTGTGTGAGACACTGAGACTAACCTGTACGTCTCACCCTCTTCTCCAATTTAGGGTTTCCAATTTCTCCAACTACAAACTCAACAACACTCATTTGAACCTCTCAACTTCTCCATTTTTACTCTTCTCAAATCTCCATTTCTCACTCTTCAATGGAGTCAGAAGAAGCATCAGCAACCGTAACAACCTTAGGTCCTTCACTAATCAAAGGTTTAGCCTCATGCAATACCTCAATTAGATCCAAATCGTTAAAAACCCTTCTCAATTGGCTTCCTTCTCAAACCCTAATTTCCGACGACGATTTTCGAAAGCTTTGGAAAGCCCTCTTTTACTGCATGTGGCACTGCGATAAGATTCAAAATCAAATCCAACTCATTGATCGTCTTACTTCTCTTCTTCCTGCACTCCCTTTTCCTCTTTCCCTCTCTTACTTCTCACACTTTCTGGTCACCATGAGAAAAGAATGGCCTGGTATTGATCATCTCAGGTTAGATAAATTCTATCTTTTGCTTCGTAATTTTGTGAGGAATTTGTTTGTTTTGTTGAAAAACATGAACTGGGACTTGACTGTTTTGGGCGAATTTGTCGGGGTTTTGGAGAAGAGAGCTTTCTTCTTCGTCGATGAAGATGGAAACGGAGATAATGGATTGGGAAACGGGGTTACTTATCATATTGTATCTGTTTTTTGTGATGAGATTAAGAACTTTTTGCCATTGAGATTTGAGGTGCTGAATTTGTTGTTTAGACCATTTGTTGGGGTTTTGAATAGGAGTGAAAATAAGGTTTTGGTTGGTAAAGTTAAGAGTCATGTGTTTGAATTTTTTATCAAGAATGGTAAGAGTTTTTTAGAGGTTAAAAAGTTGGGTGTAACCGAAGCTAATGAGAAGGATGAAGCTGTTTTGTTTGGAACAATTGCTTTAGCAATGGGCTTTTCAACGAAGTTGTATGAGCTGGGTTCGTCTGCTGATTGTCTTCAGGGGAATAGGAAGGTTATATTTGGTTTACATGAGGAGTTTTTGAAGTTGGAGGAGGAGAAGACCTCTTTAGGTTTCGATGTTTCGCTTCCTGAGGTTGATGATGAGGTGCCACTGTTGATTCCTATTCATGAAAGTAGGAAAAAAACTAGAAAGAGTAATGGAGTTCTGGAGGTTGAAGGTGGTAGTAAGAGGAAAGATGAACTTAAAAAAGCATCCAAAGAGAAGAAGTCTAGGAAGAAGAAGGAAAAGAAGAGTGGGGTTACTAGTAATGGTGGATCAAGTGGAAATGATACTAGTAGCAGTACTGAAAAGGTTAATTTCAGTGATAGTTCAAATGCAGTAGTTGAAGATGAAGTGAATAAACTAGAATTGAATGAAGATATGATTTCGAATCTTCAAAAACAGTTTGAGAAGATTGCTGATGAGTCTGGATTAGTTGGTGATGGTGTGAGTGTGCTTGATACTCCAGAAACAATGAAAGTCAAGGGTAAGTCTGGCAAGAAACGGAAGCGATCAAAGTCAGTTAAAACTGATGCAAGTGGCGAAGATTGTGTCGAAACAGAAGAAGTTGTGCCAAATACAGAGGAAACTAATGGAAAGAAAGTTAAATTTGCTATGAAGAATAATATCATTTGGAAACCTCATAGTCCTTTACCACCTCAAAATGTTAGGATACCTCCATCTTCTACACCTCGAGGCAGTGCTCTCAAGAAGGGTTTGTCCCCGGGACCCATTAGAGATGGAGTTCTCGAAGGTAAGAAGTCGAAGAAGAAGAAGCCTAGTCCACTGAAGAAAGCTAGGAAGGTGAAGAGCATATCACCATCAGTCAAACGGACGAAGAAGAAGAAGGTTAACTCTATGTCCGCTTAGTTGCTATTTAATCTCGATGAATCGAATGTGAAATACTTGAGGTGATTGTGTTATGATTGTGGATTCTTAGATTTCTGTCTTGTTGCCTGCAAAGTGCAAACTGCATTATATTAGAATGTTCAATGAGGCATATGTTGGTTATATGGTGGGATTTTCTATGGTTAACATGATAGCCCTGATTGCTCTTTGGTCATATTGATTAATAAACATTGAATTTGTTCTTTGCCCGTGCTTTGGAGAAGTTTCATGTTGTCAAATGTGAATTCCCCATTGATAGTACTCATACGAAATTACCAAGTTTCAGGTGAATTTAACCCAAATTTTGTTTCATTTTGTTTTTCCAAGGAGAGGAATTATTTTGTACTCCGGAACATTTTTTTGCTTCCATTTTTTTTTTTGGCAAATGTAACTTTTTTTGTATTCGAATACCTATGAAATTGCAACAAACTTCTATTTTCTTTTCTCTCAAATTGCTCTTCCTTTCTAAAGTTATTTATCTCATGAGAAAAAAGGAATTTATTGGAAACTATTTTCATTCTTGTAAAAATTATATAGATTTTTGTACTAATTGAAACTTTCTCATCCTCAATGAATATGATCAATACAAAGCAAAGGGGATGTGAAGAAGAGTTTCTCTAACTTTTTAGGTAATCTTATAGAAGATGCAATGTTACCATATGAATTCTGCTCTGCCTTTGTGTTGTGTTTACAGGTACCCTGATCCTAACTTTATTTGATGGCTGTTTAAACTTTAAAGTGAACTTTTTTTTAGTTTTATAGTGTTTTATGCTACCTTGAATTGTCAGTATTTGTTCGAGTCCATTTTACTTTGCAATGGTGCATTACTTTGAAGACAAACAAAACAGTCTTCATTGGACTATTTGTTATTATCTAAAGCAAAGGAAGTGGTAGTTAAGCCATTTTACCAGCTTGAGCTTTCGCTTGTTATTTACTGTCTTTCTACTTCAAACTTGCTTGAGTTTTGTTTCGTATCATTCATTATATACCGAGCTTCTAATCATTTTCCCAAGTTACTTCAAATAAAATGTTACTGTACGTTTCACTTTTCACATAATTTTCGTATCATTGTCTATATGCCATGAATGAACACTATAACAATAATAAACCATGAACGACACTCAAATAGACTTAGAGTGCCTTCTATTCAATTTTTTTTATCAAGTCTCAAAACTTATCAGGTCAGGTTTAATAAGTTATAATCAAACCAGGTTTAATCAGGTCATGTCAAATAAGTTGAAGAAAATGTACCCTTAAGCCATGTTATTTTGGACTTAATTTCTAAAATGAAATTTTAGATATACTCCATTGTGCTCCTACTGAGTCTAAGATTTAGTTTAGTAGGTTTGTAATAGACAAGGAACTTTTTTTTTTTGCTTACAAATTCGGTTTAAGGCTCAAGCATTGTCTTGAGCTCATTATGGTGAACTATGAGAACAATATGGATCATGAGAAAAAAGTGGGTGGTATAAGGTAGAGATGGCAATGGATCTTGGATCCGCCCCGAATCCGCGGATATAGATCCGTTTTTTAGGATATGGATCTTCATATTTTGGATCCGTGCGGATCCGAATCTCTACATCGGATCTGGATCTGCGGATACGTTTTTTCTAAAATAAACACGAGTATTGAGTATATAGTTATATAAGTTTTAAACTTGTAATTATGATTTTTTTTTCCTTCTTGTTTTTTAATGCTAAATATTTTAAAGTTAATTATGTAATTGTATGGGACAAATTGTCATTATGATTGGTCTTTTATTTAGGATGTTGATGATGTTAGTAGTGGACTTGTGGGCTTTAATGTGCATATTAATTATGTATTTGATGAAATGATAATTTTAATGCATCAAAAGTTTTAATTAGGTATAATATTTTGATTTTATAAAAGGATTCGTTTTAGATCCGGATCCGCAGGATGCGGATCTGGATCCTGATTTTATGGATCCGTCGGATCCGGATCCAGGTTCTACAAACGGATCCGGATCTGGATCCATCAGGATCTGGTTCGGATCCGATCCGTCGCCATCTCTAGTATAAGGCCTTGAATCAACGAGGAAAAGTCCAACGAGATAAAAACCCGACCGACAAGAAAAAGAGTTAAGTGCATATGTTCTTCCCATGAACTTAACATAGGTCACGAAAATGCAGCATTCTAATTTTGTACACTAATTCTTCAAAAAAATTTTGAAGTGATTTAATAAACAAACCAGTGACGTTGTCACACGACCTAACTTGTTGAATACCAATCTTTTCTTTCTACGATCATGTGTGTGGAAGAGTTTTGGAGTTAAATGTGATTGATTCTATAACCATGGTTGTAGCGTGTCCTTATTTGACTAATGCAATTCGTATTTTTTTCATATAATATGGTTGAATTTTCTGTAACAAACTTTCACCCCACGTGTTTATTGAATATGACTTATCAGTGACTTGAGCTATACACATTCTCATCCATCTTCATATAAAGCCATTAACTATGAATGATTTAATGATGTAGCAGTCAAAGTTTGCTTTGTTTATCTCCATCATATCACGGTTCCTCTATATGTGAAGTTGTGAACACATCCATTTTGTGATTTTACCTTTTTAGGATTTGATATGTTATCGTTGTCTACATATATGAGATGAGTAGTACCTTCACCAGAATGATAGAATAAACCAAGATTTTCTTTTATTCTATGAGAATAAAGAATAAGTGTTTGATTCCATTCTATTATCGTTTAGTTTGTGTATTAGTATACTTGGCTAACAAATTTATTATAAAAGAAATATCTGATGGTGTGTTATTTGCTAGATACATTCGAGCACCAATAACTAGGGTTTTCCTGAACTAGGACCAAAATCACTTGATTTTGCGGAGCGTAGATTAATTGAAATTTTATGATTCAAAGTGGGATTGTACAAAATTTTGAATTTAAAAAACAGTCCAATAGTATTTTGTGTATACAATTACATGACTCATTTAAATTTATATATCCATTTAACTAGCATTTTCACTCTCATATTTGTAATTTTGATTTACATTGCAACATTGCTTCTTAGTTAAATGTTAATGTCAATATCCCTTGCTTAAAGAACTAACGGCGGCATATCCTTGTTTGAGGCAGATTCATTAAAAAAAACAAAAGTTTAATTAAAGTATCACATGATAGTGTTTTCATATTAGCATTTATGGTTCAAATTTAATTAGTATGGACCGGGTGCCAATATCGTATGTCTTGCATAATGTGCGTATGTTTGATTTACGATGAATGTAAAAACTCAAGTAACGAGTTGTTAGTTTGTCACCATGTTCTTTTAGAGAGCTTTATTTATGCATTCATAAAATTCATATGTCTAGTCCGAAGGCAAATAGACTCAATTATAAGGTTGTTCACCAAATTATGAATTCAGAAATGAGGATAAGGACAAAGTAGTTCATAATGTTCCCTCAAATCTAGTGGCTTCTATTTGATCTCATATGTAATTTCGTTATTATAAGTTTATAATAGAGGTGAGCGTGGACCGGGCCGGGCCGATGCATACAAATTCCATTTTAAAATAATGCAACTTTTTAGGCAGATACACATTTTTTTTACAACTCTATATATTGTGCCCACAGCTTTAAGCCTTTTAATGCCGTTTAATTATAGGAGAATTACAAAAAATAAAATAAGAAACCCTTTTCTTTTTTTTTAAATGCATATAAAGTCCTAATCATATACCCACATGCGTATAACTTGGTATTAACTCAAGCTTCATTTTTACCACAACTTTGTATAAAGTAAGGCCTTGTTTGGTTGATGAAGGAAGTTAATTCACATAGGAAATGAAAATTCATAGGAATTTATTTACCTAATGAAATTTGTAGGAATTTGCTAAACTTGTTTGTTTGGCAATGGGTAATTTGCAATTCCCATGAATTTTCATTAACCAAGGGGGACTTGGTAATTTATTTCCTCTGATTTGTAGGAAGTCACAATTTCCATGAATTTCCACTTCTCCTATTTTTATATTTTTGTGTAACCAAACAATATACCTAAAATGAAATTCGTGGGAATTTTGAATGCCCATGTAATTTTTTGGCAACCAAACAACACCTAATTTGTAAATTTTGCCTTCTATCTTATTTATTTATTATTTAGATAAGGTTATAAGGAAATCAAGAGTTATTCACATTGAGGTTTTTATTTTTTATGTTTCTCATATTAAGAAATAGGGCAATGGGCATTTTTTAATAAATAAATTGGGCAATGTTTCTCATATTTGTTGTAATTTAAATTTTTCATTTTACCTTCCTTATTTAAGGCCTTAGTGTGAGGACACTCATTTTTTTAAATGATAATGTGTGGGAATGTGGGATAATAGGCCTTGAAATCGAGTCATATTGCATGTCACCTAACTCAATAATAGCTAACTCACACATATGTAAGGGGTGGGCAAAACCAAATATATGGTTTTTCAGATCATATATTTTCTGAATGTCCTTAAAACCGAATGTTCGATCCGGTTTTGAAAATTGGATCGAATATCCGTTTCTTCGGATAAAAAAATCGGATATCAGATCCGAATTTTTTGCCCACCCCTAGGGGTAATAAAGAATCCTCGCATATGCGTGCGGTGGGAAACCGATAATCGAACTCAGGATCTCGTGCCTCGAACTCTAAAACCTTAACCACTAGGCTAAGATCTCATCTTCCAAATAAAAATCTACATATAAACAAACACTCTATACAAACGTTGCAAGAAATACTCCCATTGTCTATTTTTAGTTGCTACATTTCTTTTTGCACAGTCTTCAAAGCGTGCCTTTGACCATTAATATATTGTGTTGTGCATTACGATTAATTTTTTTTATAAAAAGTGTATATTAATAAACTACACATTGATGCAAATCTAACGAGATCCACATAATTATATTTTATATTATAAATTAATTACAATAATTGGTCAAAATTGATTAACTTTGACTACTAAAATGGAAATGTAGCAACTAAAAAGAGGCAAGTGTACTTGGTAAGTTAGGTTACCCCACTAAAAGGCCATAAACCCACAACAAGGTCACTTTCTTGGGCTTTAATTGAATTGACCAATCAGGCAATCACCGCCCTTTCTCTCTCCTCACATAGCGGCAATCATCAAGCATTTTCAGCCATAAATAGTCTTCCCATTTCAGCATCTTTTTTCCATCAAAAACAACAATAAAAATTTCAGCATCTATTTTTTTACTCATTAAATATTCCTTTATATCATAAATTTTACCCTAATTTAATAAAAATGATACTTCTTTATATGAATATTGTCACACCTATCTACCAGATTAATAACCCACTACTAATAAATTAATTAAAAATATTATTTATATTAAGTGAAACTCTATTATCAATGCTCTCAACAACTCTTTATTATTATTTGTGGCTTTGTGGGTAGTCAACCTAGTGGGTAGACTAAGTTTTTTCTCTTTTATATGCATTTGATTGTATGGAAAGAATATGGGGAAACATATTAGAATGCTAAGTTTTAGTTAAATAAAATATGTATTACACGGATTTATGTGTTCACATTATAGTTTTAGCTTTATAGTCATGCGAGATTCCTTTTGATTTATTTTTCATATACTTCCTCCGTTTCAAAAAAACGCAACAATTGGGGTGGCACGGACTTCTAGGTAATTTTTTGTTATGAGAGTAAAAGGGATAGAGAGAGAAAGTGGATATGTGATGATGTGAGAGATAGAAAGAAAAAACTTACAAAAATGGAAGATTAAAATTGTTGCATTTATTTTGAAACATCCAAATATAAAAATTGTTGCGTTTTTTTCAAAACGGAGGAAGTATATTTTTTAAATATATAATTTTATATCAATCCAGATAATTTATTTTGGTATGGAGGAAGCTATTTCCTATTCCTTGAATTTTGCAATTGGATGTACAATGAATACCATACACATTTATATTGAACATTTAAAATATTCATGCTTTATATGTAGGCCGCCTAATTTTTATAAAACAAGTGTTTTGAAAGTAAGAGTGTTTTACCAAAATAATGTTGGGAGCAAAAGTATTTATCAAAATACTGCAAAACCAATAATATTTACCAAAATACTGTCCACGTCAGCCTTGTTTTTATTTTTTTTACGCAGCATAAATCGCTATCTCAAATAGCGATGTTGAGGTTAAAAAAACTCAAACAATGCCTTTATGGCTTTATTGTAGAGACTAATGACCAAAGTTGAGTTGTTATTAATTTACAGGGAAATCGCTATCTGAGATAGCGATTTACCATGTATAACAAAATCGCTACTTCAAATAACGATTTAACTACAAATAATTTAAAAAAAAAAAAATGAACACTCTCTCTCCTACGTGGACAACATTCTCGTAATTAATTTTTCATTGGCAATATTTTGGTAAATACTTTTAGCCTTAACATTATTTTGATAAAACACCCTGAAAGTAAAATAGGAATTTTTTAAACAGATAACACTGATGTTATAGATATATAACATACTTGTTTTATTTCAAGAGCAGATGCTCGCATGCAAAGTTATTATGATCTAGAGCTAATCATCATTGGCCCGGCCTGATCGTCCTGAAAATTCTGTAGGCTTTGGCACACTTAAGATAGCGTTTTTAGTTCAAAAGTTTGACTCGACCGGAAAAGCCCTAAAAATGGCCCGCCAAAAAAATCCAAGCTTTGTGCACACTTACTTAGTTAAGGCTCGGCCCAACCCGATCTGAACTTTTGATCACCTCTATTACGATTGTGTATAAAGAAATTTTCAGCTATTTCCAGATTTTTACCACTTTTGGTAAGTATAGTATTACCTAAATATTTATTGAAAATTTTGCCACTAACCACCTAATAAGTGGGAAAAGTTGTCAACAACTACCACAATTTTTTTTATTGAATTTAACTACCAATTAAGTGCATAAGGATTGTAAACCACCACCTATTTCTAACACCGTTAACTTTAATTGTAATTAAACTATAATTAAACTTTAATTAAATCATTAACCCTTAATTTAATACTAATTAACCTTAATCAACCCTTTTTTTTAAAAAAAAAAACTGGAAAAAAAAACCACCCCTTCCCCCACCACCACCAACTACCGCCGCCCCTCTTCCCCTCCCCCACCAACCCCAGCCACCCCCACCCCCTCCCCCACCACCACCAACTACCACCGCCCTTCTTCCCCTCCCCCACCAACCCCAGTCACCCCCACCCCCTCCCCCTCCCCCACCAGAACAGTCATCCCCCTCCCTCACCCCCGACTCCACCCACACCCGACACCCTCCTCCCCGAGCACCCTCAACCACCGCCATCCCCACACCGACACCCCCACCCTCTAAACCCACCTCCCCGGTCATCCCCCACCGTCGAAAACCCCTTCCCCTTAACCCCTAACCGCCAAAACCCCCTCCACTTAACCACCCACCCCGAAACCCCCCTCCCTTGAAACCCTAACCACCGTGGAACCACCACCCAAATCAGCCCCCCACGCACCCCTCTACCCCCACCCCTGCCTCGTCGAACACCCCCACCCCCCACCCCCGTCGAACCCCCCAGCCCCGATGGCCCTTCCCCACCCCAGCCACCGCCACCCTAGGCACCCCCACCACCAATCTTTTTTTCCTAAATTTTTTTTCTTATTTTTTTTTAAATTTTTTTCTGATTTTTCATTTAATTTTTTTTAGAAAAAATCAAGAGCCAATCATATCGTGACACGTGTCAAAAACTAACGGTGTTACAATATTCCGTTAAATAGGTGGTGGTTTACAATTTTGTAGCACTTAATTGGTAGTTAAATTCAATAAAAAAAAATTGTAGTAGTTGTTGACAACTTTTCCTTCATTGACAAAATTTTCATATTTATTCATAGCCTAAAGGCTACATATTACATTACTCTTATTTGAATTAGAAAAAAAATATTGATGTAATTAGGACAAATTATTTTTTTTTTCCGAATCAATTAGTTCAATAAAAATAAAAAAGAATGGCCCTAAAAGATTGCCCCATTTACTTTTTCTCATCTCCCGAGACACATTTTTAAATGAAAATATCTTGAGATACGTATAATAAAAAATTATAATCATTACATATTAAAAAAGTACACATTGAGCCGAATCAAATGAGACCCCATTTGACTATAATTCAGAAAATTTCAATTTTTTTGTCTCTCTCTTGAGAAGAAAAAACTGAAATCTGTTTTCCTATTGTCTTGATGTGAAAGAAAAACAATAACCAACAAAATTTCCACCTGTAATTTAAAATGATTTGATGTAAAAGAAACCCCAAATTGGCAAATTACCCATTATTGTTTTTACGTTAAGTCTGTTTATTTCCTTAATCAATTTCATCCATGTCAATTTTCCTTGATCATCTTCCTTTTTTCTTCTACAAATTTCATCTGGGTAATTTTGTATGTATGAATTCTGATTAATTAGTGTATAATTAACCAACATTATTATTTTAATTGATCCTATTTTTTACAACAGATCATCTCTGTTGTGTGGGGGCCATTAGTGATAAGCACGCCTGGCACTGTCATAATTCCCTCCAAACGCCTTTCTCTCTCTTCCTCTCTTTTACTTTTCTTCTCTTTCTCTCTCTTCCCAACCCTTGGAAGCTCTTCAATTTGACAATTTCATCATCAAAGTTGAATCTTTTTTTAGCTTTGGATTTATACCCTCTTTACCAAAGGTAATTCAATTGATTTATTCATTTAATTTATAGCTTTATGCTCTAATTGATTCATTTTGAGAATTGGGTTTTTTGTTTAAGAGATTTGTTCTGTGAATGTTGAATTGCTGTTTTCAAATTGGATTTTTATGAAGTATGGGTGTTGATTTTGTTGACTTTTGGAATTTATATGTTAGGCTCTGTTATGTATGTTTTACTCCTTTTTTATTTTTATTTTTTTTATGGGGTGAGGTGGGGTGGTAAACTGGTAATACAGGTGCTTCTGGAATTTAGGTTATGCTGATCTGGAAAATGGATTAGTTTGATGTGGGTGTATTTTATAGTGAATGAATTTAGCTCGTTTTGTATTTGGATTGGTGTGTTTGGTGTGGTTTTCAATGATATTAGTTGGGTTTTGTTGATTTTTAATATGGTGCTGAAGATTGATTTTAGTGCCTTGAAGAAGATGTTATTTCTTTACTTTTTTTTTTTTTTTTTTCTTTTCTGGTATATCCAAGATCCAATGAGGATGTATTTCTTATTTTCTATTCCTTTTGTCTGATTGAGAGCTGAACTGTGTCAAGTGTCAACTCCAATGGCTTGTTTTTTGGGATTTGGATGACATTCTTGTGGCTTTGTGGGATTGTCTATGTGTTGTCATTTTCAAAGGGTTTGTTAATTGGATATTTGGTTAAATGCCCACCAAATGCTGTCATTTCCCTTTGTTTTCAAGTTCCAAGACCATTGAATTGGGTGTTATCAAGTATCCACCAAATGCTGTCACATTTTAGAATGTGTGATGTGATGGATTTGTTACTACAGTTCGCTGTCTGCTGCGCCTCACTTCTCACACACACACATATATATACATTTTTTGCTGGCACTACATTGGTGTACAAAATGCTTCAAAATTTGCACTTGAACCTGTTGAAATGACTAAGAAGTAGCATTGCATAACTTAATAATTTGTTCTTTTGGCTGGATGCCCCACAGGGGGTGGGGACAGGGGGGATGAATGCTATTTTCACCCTCTGATGCTTCAGTGGCTTAGGTTGGGCCTGTATTAGACTCTATTCAGAACACGTGTTTCTCGCTGTTGATTGCAACATTGGATGAATTCAAAGAAAATGAATTGGTTGCTGTCGGTTGTGACTTTATCAATAGCTACTCAGAAGATAAGGTCAATATTCGTAAGGTTCTGTTGACTGTTGTGATAGGTGATACTTGTCTTTGCACCTTGTGAGGAACTGTTTTCAGTTTAAGGTGCCTTGTGAGTTGTGAGGAACTGTTGAGATAGGTGATACTTGTCTTTGCACCTTGTGAGGAACTGTTTTATTACTTTGGTTCATAACTCATATAGTTCTGAACTCACTATCGTTTAACATATGATGCAATGTACAGTAAATATCAATATTGACAAATGTGTTATAGAGCTGAAATGTTGAAAAATATTAAAGTGTGTTTGATGAGACACCATCAAGCAGCCTAATGTAGATGTTTAGATTTAGGTCTATGATAAATTGATCAGCAATATATGTTGAGAGCTGTACTTTCTGCTCTTGTCTATCAATGGATTCTGAGAAAATTCTTACGACAGCTGTTGTGTAACAAAAGGCGCTTGTAGCTTAGCATTAAGTTGAGCCGGGTTAGCAATAGAGGATAGTTCCTTAAACAAACCTCTAGCTGTTATATTATTACCATTGTAACAATAAATTGATTCAAGAAGAGAGGCGCTCTTTACCAAAATTTAGATTCAAATTAGGTAGGATCAGAGTATGCCTGTATGGTGGATATCTTTTTTTTTTTTTTTTAAAGTTGGGGCCTAGAGGTGGAGGGAGAGAGGGTTTTAGAAGTATAATGCTGAGTTGTTCTTGATAGGTTGCTATGCTCTGTTAATTATTCTTTTATGTGCAATGTTTGATTGCAACCTCATTTGGTCTTAGCTGATTTAATGAATCTAGAATTGTAGCTAAAGTGCCAAATCACAGTTTTTTGTTATAAGAGTATATTGGTGGATGTTTGATCTGCGTGTGTAAAAAAGTTGATCCTTTCTTTTTCTGGAAGATTAAATCTGTCAATATAATGAGATTTTGGGATACCATTGTCACCTACTTTTGTGATTCCAGCCTTAAGAGCATGCAGATGTCTTTAAATATCTCAGCACTTCAGTTGAACTATTGTTCAATTTTTGTAAAAAAATCATATGCAGTTTAAAAGGTATATCCTCAGAATTTGTTACCTGTTAACTTGTAGTTACGGAGATTCAATCGCAGTTTTTATTAGTCCCTGGCTTTGTGTTGCTATGTCACTCTTCCAGCTCTAACTCATTAGATTGCATCATAAATTTACTGAGGCACATCTTTACCTTTATTGTGGTTTATACTTTTTGCTGGACGTATTTTCCTAATCGTACTATCATAGTGAAATTGATTATGACTATGCTTCTCCTGACCACCCTTGTTTTATTATGTGCTTTTATGTCAATTTTAAGTTTGTAACAATGTTTGTTAAATATCATCCTTTTTGACTGAGTATTTTGTTTTGCTCTAGTAAGTGAAAGAATGAGATCAAACAAGGAGAATATAGCGTTCATTTCTTTGATACCTGTTTTGGCTTCCCTTGTAGGTTCTTTCATTTGCTACTTGAAGCAAAAGTATTGTTCTTCACATATTCGAAAATTTTGCTACTTCCTACAGTATGTCAGTTTCCCTCAGAGATCTTGATCCAGCATTCCAGGGAGCCGGTCAAAAGGCGTATCCTTTATCTGATGATTATATTGGATCATCTTCTATAATTCTGATGTTGCATTAATGCTTAGTCTATGTGACCTATCTTATCATTTTAGGGCATGCATTTTCAAACGATTTTGATCATTTGAGCTTCTTTTTGCTGAAGTGAGATTATTTTAGCTGAATTGCCTTTGTTGGTGTTTTGTATGCCTTACCAGTATCATGTGAGCAGCCATCCTATCAACTTACCTGTCATAACTTTCTCATGATTTTGGGTCAAAGAGAACCTTTCATTAAAAAGTTTTTGCCTCTTTTATTCTCTCAACCTCTTGCTATGTTAGATACAATAGTAATAAATCCAAGAAAGTGTTTGTTCTTCAGAAAGAGATTTCAGCTCCAAGCAAAATGCAATGTGAACGCTTTTTCTGGCAAATTTCTGGTTATCTTGATTTTAGGACCATATGTATTTTGCCTTTTTCTGCACAAAAATTGTTTTAATATGTAGTTTGGTATTTGGATGTTTTGGCTTTACATTCAATCATGAACAGTTCTGATTTAAAGCTGATGCCTTATTGCAAGGTCTGTGTAATCTTTAGTTGGTATTCTTGAGTACGTGATCAGTCAATATGATGTGAAAAACCGATATGTTTTGCACCATGTTTTAGTTTTCCTTGACAACGTGTAGTGGACTGGAAATATGGCGTATTGAAAATTTTCATCCTGTACGTGTCCCAACCGCTTCTCATGGAAAATTCTATACTGGAGATTCTTATATTGTATTGAAGGTAAAAGTTCGAACTCCGGCCCTGTTTTCATATTACTTTTGTTTGCATATGTGTGCGTGTGCGTGCGCATGTGTGTAATATAGTATGACTAATATATGTTGCATGTAACAAAAGCGAAATTATACTTATAAACTATGGGATTTTAGGAAGTGTAAGTAGATGAATGATAATCTTAATGGAATGCGTAAAAAAGAACGTGAAAGAATTGGGTAGGCTTCATGTGAATGACTCATTGGGGGTGAAAGTTTGGTTCATCTAGTCCTATTGTTATGAAATCATGTTTGCTCAGCTTTGGAAAGTGATGATTGAAATAAATGGTGAGATTTTTAGGCTTTTGATATATATTCTAGTTTTGATGGGTTAGTATAATAGTATGCCTTACCGTCTTTGCCCATTGGACCAGCTTTCAGTAATTTATGCTCGAAAAGATCCTTACAGAAAATTCCACTTGCTTTTTTTCTCAGGTTGGCCAGCCAATTATTTGTATAAATACATAAGTTACTGCAAACATAAGTTACTGCAAACATAAGTTCCAGGGGTCCATGCATCATTCTTTGGTCTTGGCATTGTTTCAAGGGTTGAAATTACGTACTGCCTCCGTTTTTTTTTTTTTTTTTTTTTAAATTTTTATGTGCAACATTTACCAAAAATAGAAACTTTCTATTATGTGCAACAAAATGTTTCTTTCCATTTTTCTCATGTCATTTTTTTCTATCTCTCTTTATAACATACATCTCTCTCTAAGTCCGTGCATGCTAGTTTGTTGCACATAATAACAAACGGAGGAAGTATATTTTTTTAGGATAAGTTCTAAGAGGTTAGATGGGAACAAGGGAGCTTAAGATGTTCAATAATCTCTGTATTTGACAGTATTAGAATTCTTGCCTTTTGAGTTTGGTAGGCTGAGAATTTTGAAGTGTACGTCTGGCGTACACATGTACCATGTACCATGTACACATGGTTTTGCTGCATTGTTATTTACATGATACAATGCAGGATGCACACAGCACACTCATTGTTACACACCTTTGGAATTTATTGGATATTGATAAGATTTAAGCAAAGGCCTTGAAAACTAATTCCTATAATTCTATGAACCTTAGTTCTTGATTTTCAGCATCAAGATGTTGGAATCCGGGTCTATTTTCTGTTTGCAATTGTACGGAACCGGATTACTTCCATTGTGTCTAACATTGGAAGTTGTTGTACTACCTTAAATTATGTGAATTGTTAACTTTTGAATGGAATATCTTGCATAGCAAGGACGTTCACTAGGCTTGTCACTTGTCAGTTTAATGTGAAAGAAATGAATCTGCTTGGGCTGAATCCAAAATATTGTTTGGACATGGAAATAACATTGTGGTCTCTGTTAGCATATCTTATTGTGCCTGAAAGTGTAATGGAAATCGAAATCGTATCACTGCCCAAAGTGCTTGCTTTTCTCACAATATTTTACATGATAAATGTTTGTGCAACTTCTGGAAAAAGTTACCACTTCCAGAAGTTGTGAAGCAGATGAATGTTTTATAATCCAAAACAGAACAAAATTAAAAAATATTAAGTGCTTGCTTGTCTGCTTAATTCGTGTACTTTATTTTGAGTAGCTTGTGCTCATTTTTGTACCTTTGTTGCTTCATTTGGCTGTATGATTTCCCCTGGATAAGTTTGTAGGTTACAGTCCTTGATTATTTTTTTTTCTTGATTTATTAGACAACAGCATTAAAGAGTGGTGCACTACGGCAAGATATACATTATTGGCTTGGTAAAGATACTTCCCAAGTAAGTCTCTATCTAATAATTTCTGTCCATCATAGAGATTTTTGGTACCAACATGTACCTATTAAGTCTTCTTTGTGGAAAAATAGTTGACAAGAGCAGTTGTGCACTTATAATTCTTAAACTTGTGAATTATCTACCAAGTCCAACTATACATAGATGTTATTAGAGATTTTCAAGGAATGCCATTTGTATCAAGAATTTAAGAATCTTAATTTCTGTCGAGTAGGATGAAGCTGGTGCTGCGGCCGTCAAAACTGTGGAGTTGGATGCTGCTCTTGGAGGTCGGGCTGTCCAATATAGAGAAGTGCAGGGCCATGAAACTGAAAAGTTTCTTTCATACTTTAAACCATGTATTATCCCCCTGGAAGGTGGAATTGCATCTGGTTTTAAGCATCATGAAGCTGAAGAATATAAGTCGCGCCTATATGTCTGTAAAGGGAAGCATGTAGTTCATGTAAATGAGGTAAGTTTACAACCTTCTCTTATAAGTTAGTGGGTCACTCCAGTAATATATGCAGTTAACATTCAACAGGCTGCATCTTTTTGTCTAACTCAATGATACTGCACATGCAGGTTCCTTTTGCACGTTCCTCATTAAATCACGATGATATATTCATTTTAGACACCGAGTCAAAAATATTTCAATTTAATGGCTCCAACTCTTCCATTCAAGAGAGAGCTAAAGCCTTGGAAGTTGTTCAGTATTTAAAAGACAACAATCATCATGGAAAATGTGATATAGCTGCAATTGGTAAGTCTTTTTTTTCCTATCACAACATCTATGAGCTTATTAATAAAGTTCCAGCAGTAGATGACTAACTGTCTGTACTCTGTAAATCTGTAATCTATATGAAATATCTCGTAATATTAAAGGGAAGATTGTTAGAAGTTCAGTTTCCTAATGCATAAGTTTTTCAGAAGTGTAGCTGTAGACAGTAGACGGGATTCGGGTTTCCTAAAATACTAAATTAACCCTTGAGAAGTTTATATCATTTTTTTTTCTTGGTCAAGTTTCAAGGTAGGGGATTTGAGATTAATCTATGGTGTGGGAGCTGCTCTTCTCTATTCCTTTTTTTTTTGTCTTCCCTTGTCATATATTTAATTTCCCAATGTCTACCTTTTCAATTAGGGCAGGGTGGAATTAGAGCTGGCAATCAGGTCGTATCACCTTGGTTTCATGAAAGGGTTGAACCCCTTAACCCAAACCCGACTCGTTTAATAAACGTGCAGTGTCAACCTGTTTACTTAAATGTGTCTAAGTCTTTGACCCAAACCCGTTAATTTCGTGTCGTGTTTGGGTAGTGTACTTGTGTTAACGTTTCATGTCAATTTTGCACTATAAAGTTAATAGTCGAGTGTAATCGTGTTGTTTCGTGTCAACCTACATACATAAACAGGTTGAAACCCCTTGACCCCAACTCGACCCGTTTAATAAGCGTGTTGTGTCGTGTCAACCCGATTACTTAAACATGTCGGAGTCCTGACCCAAACCTGCTAATTTTGTGTCATGTTCGGGTTGTGTTATCGTGTCAGGTCAGTTTTTTCCGGTTCTAGGTGGAATTTTCTACCTAATTTTCATGGGAGATAACTTTAATGGAAATTGGAAAAAAAAATTAGACCTTTTCGGCTTAGGAATTTTTGGTGTGTCGATTTGTTGGGTTTTCTTTATCCAAGCAAGATGATTATAGGTACATCAAGTTATATTTCCATGTCTAAACTACCACATATGTGGAGTCCTGTTTCTGAATTTCTCTTTAGTATTTCCCTAACTTTTAAATGACTTTTCTTTTTTTTTTTTTTTACAAAAAGATTGACTTGTAAAAAAATTAATTTAGTAGATTGTGATTGGTTTCATATTTTTTCATTATGGTTTTAGAGGATGGGAAATTGATGGCTGATGCTGAATCTGGTGAATTCTGGGGCTTTTTTGGTGGGTTTGCTCCCTTGCCAAGGAAAGTAGCTAGTGAAAGCAATAAGATTGTTGATCCTACTCCTGATAAGCTTTTCCGGTAAGGTCTTTTATATCTTTTTTTTATATTTTTTATATACTTTTGGCTCTTGTGCATTTTCTTTGGTACTTTGGTTTTTAGACAACCAATCTAATCGCATATTCGCATTTTATCTGTTTGCTTTTCAAGTGTTGAGAAGGGACAAGCAGAACCAGAAAAGGCCGACTCTTTGACAAGGGATCTGCTTAATACTAATAAATGCTATATTCTGGACTGTGGTGGTGAAGTTTTTGTATGGATGGGAAGGAATACCACTCTTGATGAGAGAAAGAGTGCTAGTGGAGCTGCAGAAGTAAAACTCGATCCTCTGCTTCTTTTCAATATGTTTATCCTGGTAAACCTTTTGTAATCATCTTTGTCGTTGCTTAACAGGAATTGCTTCGAAGCCTTGATCGACCAAAGTCTCATATAATCCGTATAATTGAGGGATTTGAGACAGTTGTTTTCAAAACAAAATTTGATTCATGGCCTCCTACTGCTGAGGTTGCTGTATCTGAAGATGGTAGAGGCAAGGTTGCTGGTAAGTAATTCAGATATTCTGGTGGCATCAAAGAATGTATAAAAATCTGCTCTTCTGCCACAACCAACAAGATAGAGCTCTGTTTACTCCATGTTGGTTAGTTTATTTTTTTCCAGTGTAATGGGTAATCCAACTTGTCTTTCTCTTTCCAGCTCTTCTTAAACGTCAGGGGGTCAATGTGAAGGGCCTTGTCAAAGCCGAACCTGCGAAAGATGAGCCTCAAGTATACATTGACTGCACGGGAAATTTACAGGTATGGCATTTTATTGTTGTTTGTTGGTTAGATTTGTTAACCAGATAGAGTGTACTGGATAGGGGTTCTGAGTGATTTGACTATGTGACACCATAACTCAAAACCTTAAACATGGGGACTTTGTGATTGTCACTTAAGTATTGAATATTATTGTGGAAAGCACTAGTAGAATTTGTACCCACGGTAATGCTACTTTTATGTACTATCAAATGCTTCTCCTGCTAAATCCTAAGTGGTGGAGAATCTTATAATTAAGTTTCTATTACATGTATTTATTTATTATTATTTTTACAATGATATAGGTTTGGCGTGTAAATGGCAATCAGAAGAATCTCCTTTCTGCTGCTGAGCAGTCAAAGTTCTACAGTGGAGATTGCTATATTTTTCAGTATTCATATGCAGGAGAAGATAAGGAAGATCATCTTATTGGAACATGGTTTGGCAAACAAAGCATTGAGGTTAGTACATATGGAGCATTATTTCTGTATTCTAGCACTCTATGGCTTGTTTTGGTATGAAGCTGTTTGTTGAATTGAAATATCTTCTGGAAATTATAATGGCAGATCTGAGCTACGTAAATTGCTCTTATTTGACTGCATTATGTACTTTGAATTAAAGGTTGATCTGAAATTGCTCTGCCACATGTAAATATTGGAGAAATTTTGGGTGAAGTTAACAGGAAAAATGGTGAGGGGAATGGGAAATAGGCTGGGAAGACTGGAATAGGTAATGGTGGATTGAATAGAGCTCTGACTGCCTCCATTTGGGAAGAGTCACAGGGGGATTTTCGGTATGGGGATGAACGGGGACTCGGATTGTTTTTGAGGTTGGAGGGGTGACAGAGGTTGGAGGCATTGGCAATCCAGTCAATGTACAAATGGCAAGTTAAGTGGTAGTAAGGGTGGGAAGAGGACAAGGGGAGGGAGGGAGACATGTAGAAGAGAAGGAATGGGCATAGGGCAGTGGAAGTTGTGGTGGTTGGTGGAAATAATTAGCGGAATAGCTTCTTTGTAGCAAAGTAGAAATATTAGTTGTAGCTGTCCTTGCAGTAGTGCTCAAGTGTGTTAAAGAAGGAGCAGGGTGTAGGAGGAGCTCCACGTTGAGTTGCTCTCTCCAAACCTTAAGCTTCAAGGTTTTAATTTTCATCCCCAGTGGCTATTGACTGGCTAGAATTGGGTTAAGTGACCACTGTGCAGTTTTTTTTTTTTTTTTTTTCACTTTTCATGGACGGTTCCACATGATAGTTCATGTTAGTGTTGTCAAATCATTTTTAGACTAATGCTTTGTTGTTGTTGGTCTTGATTGCCTTTGTCTCCCAGTCACACGTGCTCAGAGATACTAGATTGTAAGATCTCCTAAAATATTGGGTGTGGAATGGCAGAAAATGTCTCATGTCATTTCCGTATTGGCTCTTGTTTGTCAAAATGAACTAGACTGGTTTTTAATATTAAGGGGTTGGGTCTCATGTGATTCTTGATATTTATATATATCCTCACAAAAGCTGCTTAATAATGACCTGGTATTATGCTGATCATCCATGTGCATTCAGGAGGAACAAACATCCGCTTCAGCTCTAGCTAGCAAGATGGTAGAAACAATGAAGTTTGTGCCCACTCAGGTACCAATTATCTTAGTGTTATACGATTTTTTCCGGGACATAGATTAATGTTTTTATTGTCATGTATCCTGAAATTGATTTACATTGCACTGGTTTTGACTTGTAGGCTCGTTTTTATGAAGGAAGTGAGCCAATCCAGTTCTTTGCTATATTTCAAAGCTTTATTGTATTTAAGGTGTGTGATCACTCAAACTTTATGTTCTTACCAATACTATCCAAGACTATTTGAATTGACATGACGTTTTATGTAAA
This sequence comes from Salicornia ramosissima, assembly GCA_951394345.1. Taxonomy (NCBI): domain Eukaryota; kingdom Viridiplantae; phylum Streptophyta; class Magnoliopsida; order Caryophyllales; family Amaranthaceae; genus Salicornia; species Salicornia ramosissima. The sequence goes on from OX596233.1 coordinate 7,442,708, forward strand.
ATTAACTAGGGTGGACTCAGTGAAGGATATAAAAAGTACATTTCGGATAAGGAAATTCCTGATGATACATACACAGAGGATGGTGTTGCTTTGTTTCGGATTCAGGGTTCTGGACCAGATAATATGCAAGCTATTCAAGTTGATTCGGTGTGTACTGTCTACTTTCCAATTGTATTACTCCATAATTATAGCGTGTCTAAGGGAGTTCTTCTGTTAATTCATTTGTCTAGGGGAGGTCTGTATAACTGTAATTTTTAACGCAGTGGGTCTCCCTCACTCTTTCGCATCAAATTAAAACTCTACTCTGAAAAAACCACTATCATTGTAGAAGATATCTGTAATTGTTCTACATATCTTCTTCCGTATCCTAGTTTTGTGCAAGCTTCCACCAGGGGGTCTATCTATTTGTCCAACTATTTGTTGTGAATTTTTATTAAACATTTTATCTTTTGATTGTTATTCAAGATTTTGTTTCCCTTTTTCCTGTATATAGGCTTATCTTGAATTTGATCCAATTAATAGATTCTTCGAAAAATCTACTGTATGATGCTATGAGGTGAATGAATATATTCATGGATTATTTTCATCTCATATATACATAAACTAGGAAAAATTGCAGTAGTGTCTTCCTTCTTTTCTCCATATATTTCTTGTTATTTTGAGCAATTTATACTTTCACACCCCGATCTTTCAACTTAAATTGAAGCCCTCCAACCAACATGAGCGTCATGAAATTTCTTGTTTCATTATCTGCATACTTCAGTTTTATGCATTAATTATTAATAAATCATTGCTTCAGGTTCCATCATCCTTAAATTCTTCATACTGTTACATATTACATAGTGGCTCCACTGTATTTTCATGGTCTGGGAATCTCACGTCAACAGAGGATCAAGAACTTGTTGAGAGGCAATTGGATATCATCAAGGTTTGAAAATCTCTCTCGTCCATTTCCCCCTTGAAGAAAGAATTGTTTCTTGAATATTAACGGATGTCAACATGTCATGTAATTTAATTTGCATTTTCTTGTTAATTTTCAAATGGGGATTTATTTGCTCAATATTTCTGTACTCTACATTTGAAGGATTTTATAATTTTACTTGAAAATTGTAGCAAGATTGTGTTTTGATCCATCGAACTTTTCAAATCTTAACCACCTTTTCTCTTCATGAGTTGGAAAATGGACATTGTTGCCTGTAGTGTAGTATTGACACGTTCAATGGTTTATTCAAGTTTGCATGGTATCTCTGCAGCCAAATTTGCAATGCAAAACACAAAAGGAAGGAGCAGAGTCTGAACAGTTCTGGAAGCTGTTAGGAGATAAAACTGAATACCCAAGCCAGAAGATTGCCAAAGAGACTGAAAATGATCCTCATTTGTTCTCATGCCACTATTCTAAAGGTCTTTAGCATTATAATTCATTATTACTTATCCTATCTTGTTTGGCTTAGCATATTTCATACTTCACTTCCACTGACTTCATGTTATTACTTGTTCTTTGTCAACATTTGGTGATTGGCTGCTGAACTGCAGGAGTTTTGAAGGTTTGTAAGTTTTGTAACTTTATCTTGAAATGAAGCACTAATTTTATTAATGCACTGCTCTCTTATAGTTCAACTTTTCTGATTAGTGTACCCAAACATGTTCTTATATTCTATTTAAAAAAGATGGACTAACATTTTGTGCATCTTAAATCACATATTCCTGTGTTTAAGTTCCTAACTGGTGTCGTGGAGTGTAATATGGCACTGTAATCTTTCTAGGTGTGTGTATTTAATAATTTAAGGGTCAAATGAAAAGGGTGTTGAAATGGGGACTCAATTGTGTATATAATTAGACCTGGATGTGCTTTAATATTTAATTGAATCTGCAACTTTTCTACATGTGCTTTTTTTTTTTCAAAAATGAGTATGCATGTTGTTGAAAGCTTATTTTCTTAGTAAAACTTCAAGCTAAAAAAGATATGCACATCGAGTTTGAAAGACATTCGTGTTTAGCTTGAAAGATATGCACATTAATCTTCTCAGCTTTCTCATCTTGACACAATACTCATTGCATCTTTTCCATATATTTATATCAAGAAGCAATTGTTCAATAAAAAAATTCTGAGATAATTTTGATGTGGTGTTACAAGCATTTCTTTGCCCTGCCAATGCTAACAAGTCTAACTACAGCATCATGTGGTGTTTGTTGATAACCATGGACTCATCATAAAGTAAATGCTACCAAAAAATATATGCAATAGAGGATTTAGTTTCTTTTGATGTAAAGTACGCATCCTTTTGATTTTTTCTATTAGAGTCTAAGGATTTCTACAAATGCAAGCGATTTTTTTTTAATGACTCAATTGTTTATATTGAATTGAAGTGATTAATGTAATAATTAGGATGCATAGAGCAGTTAAATAGTGTAATTTCATAGTTTCTTTTAGCTATTAACGGAATTCCAGCTAATTGACTGTTTTTTACAGGTGACAGAAATATATAACTTCTCTCAGGATGATCTAATGACTGAAGATATATTTATATTGGATTGTCATTCGGATATCTTTGTATGGGTTGGAAGAGAAGTGGATTCCAAGACCAAAATGCAAGCTTTGACTATGGGGGAGGTAAGATTTTTTTTTTCCTGCATCTGTTACTTCATCTTCACTGTTGATTGTCTTAAAACTGTTGCATTTCTGTTTAGCAATTATTTATAATATTGGTTTTTAACTTTTTAATGGACCATAATAAAGGGAAATATGTATAAAGCTAGTAAAGAAATGTTGCTTCCCATTTGTGCTACACATCATTCTAAAATATTATGTCTTGCTACACATCATTTAAAGATAAATCTTGTATACAAAATCCCCTACATAGCTCGAAAGAGAAGCAAGAGATATCCTATTATCCCGTAAGCATTTGACACTAGAGAATGGCCAAGCATATAAAGTTTTCTTTCTTTTTAGTTTGTTCTATAGAAAAGTGGCTAACTCATGACGCAAAACCAAAAAGTTGCTTCTCTCCTTTTTTTTTTTTGGGAAATTCTCATTGGTACTACCGTGTTTTGGCGAATTCCCAATGGTACTACCGAGTTATTTTTAATCCCAATGGTAATACATCTTTATGATTAAATTCCCAAATGTGATGTTATTAATCAAAAAACCGTTAAAATTAACAAAAAGAAATACATTATTGAACTATAATTAACTAAAAAACTATATTAAAAAGATGATTAATCATAATTGGCAAAACAAACCCCACTAAGTGTTAAAATGATTTTTAAAACCTTGATTAGACTAGTTTTTTATACGTAGATCAAGGCGTGCAAATCGAGGCAAATTGGGAATGCAAATTAGGGGCTAATTAAGTCATTTTTTTTTTGCAAATTCCGACCTCAAATCGGACCCCATAAGGGTTAAAATGACCCGTAAAACCTTAAGCAGACTATTTTTCTTTACGTGTAGATCATTGTGCGAAAATCGAGGCAAATTGGGAACATAAATTATGGCTAATCGGGGCGTTTTTTGCAGATCGCAACCTGAAATCGGATCCCATAAGGGTTAAAATGTCCCGTAGAACCTTGAGCAGACTATTTTCTTTACACGTAGATCAATGCACACAAATCGGGAACGCAAATCGGGGCTAATTGGGTCGTTTTTTGCAAATTCCAATCTCAAATCGCATCCTTTAAGGGCTAAAATGACCCGTAAAACCTTGAATAGGCTATTTTTTTTAATTATTATTAGTTATAAATTAACGGAATATTCCGTTACTTAACGGAATATTCATCCACGATGCTACATTTGGGAATTTAATCATAAGATGTATTACCGTTGAGATTAAAAAGAACTCGGTAGTATAATTGGGAATTCGCCAAAACACGATAGTACTAATGGGAATTTCCCTTTTTTTTAAAATCGTACTCATTAGTGTTGAACCTTTCCAAGCAAGTTATATCTGCATGCAAAGGCTTCGATCTTTATTCATGACTTTTTTTTTTATACATTTGAGTTGAGTTTCTGCCCTTGGTCTTATTGTGACAGTAGCTTCATGATTGTGTTTCATCTTTCCCCAGCTTTGAGGTACTCTTAATTTAATTAAAATTATATGAATAGGATCATGTGAAAACAGTGAAAAACAAACAAAAGGGGTATTGTGTGTTATTAATGACATTTTTGTAAATATTGACAACCTTTATTTTTGTAAAAAATATAAAAACACTGGTACCCCTCTGATGTTATATGTACCCCTTTTATGGTTTTTATGAGTTTCAATTTTGTCGTTTTCAGCATATATATATATATATGTATTATCAGGGCCTGTTCCCTTTTGATGCTCATAAACTGTGATCATGGTTTGTCACAGAAATTTGTGGAACGTGATTATCTTCTGGAGAAGCTCTCCCCTAAAGTGCCTATCTATGTTGTCATGGAAGGAAGTGAACCCCCATTTTTTACTCGCTTCTTTATGTGGGACTCGGACAAATCTGCGGTTGGTATTATATTGACACAATTGACTAGTGACTACTTTGTCTGTAACTCTGTAGTTACAACTGTTTTCTTTTTGGGCAGGTTCATGGAAACTCTTTCCAAAGGAAGCTAGCATTAGTAAAGAATGGAGGGACCCCCTCCTCAGTGAATGTGAGTATTCTTAGTGAACTACTGCAGTGGGCTAATCTGAAATTTTCTTCTTGCACCCGAGTGCATGCACCTGCACTCAAAATGAATCATGTTATGTATTTAGTACAATTATGTCATGCGTTTAGAACATTCATATACTACTTTTATGGCCCGTTTGGTAGTTGATAATAAATTGTGGTAATATGAATTAATTTTTGAAGTATACATTAGCTTCCTTGTGGGAACATAATCTCATTCCAAAACTTGTAATTTCTTTATATTTTTTATTACTATCCATTACCGCTTAAACCCCTAAAAAAAACCATTACCACTTAAAAGAGTGGTATTGGATGGGAATGGAAATTTATGAAGAAAATTAGTTGATTTTGAGTTAAACTAGCACCACCATGGGAATGTATTGATTTTTATTCTAAATTTATACAAATTCATTTCCATTATGTCCATTAATGATCGGGTATCAAATGGGCCGTTAGAGCACTGATTTTATAAAACTAAGTGTTCTAAATGTAAAACATAAAAGTTCTAAATGCATGACCTAAATGTTCTATCTTTAATGTAGGTGCATGGTGTTCAGTTGTTCACTGTGCACCCAGGTGCACAATTCACACATTAAGGCTAATATATCCTCATTATGTTTCATTGAAACTTGTATTAGAATTTTTCTGTCGGAGACTATATTTGTATATTTGATATATATCCAGAAACCAAAGAGGAGAACACCTGCATCATACGGGGGAAGGTCTAGTGTGCCAGACAAATCACAAGGGCGTTCAAGGAGTATGTCTTTCAGCCCAGACCGCGTCCGAGTAAGAGGCAGGTCTCCTGCATTTAATGCACTAGCTGCTACTTTTGAGAGCCAAAATGCCCGTAATCTTTCAACACCACCTCCTATGGTTAGAAAGCTATATCCAAAATCAATCACTCCAGATTCTGTTCCTGCAGCTCCCAAAGCTGCTGCTATTGCTGCACTTACTTCTACTTTTGAGAAAACTCCACGAGAACCTGTTAATATACCCCGCTCTCGTAAAGGTTGGCATTTTGAACTTTTAGTGTGTGCATATATTGATATTTATTCTTCTGTATCAAACTTATAAACACCATTTTTTCTATGCTAAAGTGAATGCAGAATCTCCTAAAGAAACACAAACACCAAAACAAACGCCGACACAAACACAAACACAAACACAAACACCGACACCAACACCAACACCGGAATCAAATTCCAAGGAGAATTCCATGGGCAGCATACAAGAGGATTCCAAGGAGGATGAGGCTGAAGATGAGGAGGGACTGACAATATACCCATATGAACGCCTGAAGACAAATTCAACCGATCCCGTTTCTGATATTGATGTCACTAAGCGAGAGGTCTTTCTCTTCTGTTTTCACATTTCCTTTTTATTGCCTCCTAATCTTTTCCTCTTCCTTTCTATAAATTACAGAAAAATAAAATAAAACCAAGAGGGAATACCCCCTCCATTTCTAGATAATTTTCATTTTCTTTTCAGGATTTGGAGCTAATGTTAAAATTATTTATTTGGTTACAAATCTAGCAATATGATTTCTAACGTTAAAATCAGACATTCTAGGGTGAAATGACGCTTCTTTACAAATCTGGGTTGTCTGTGCAGACTTACCTCTCTGCAGCAGAGTTCAAGGAAAAATTCGGGATGCCAAAAGAAGCATTCTACAAGCATCCTAAGTGGAAACAGAACAAGCTTAAAATGGCATTGCATTTGTTTTAAACATCTACAACAAGTCTTACATTTATTATTCTCAATCGGAATTGCATGTCAAAGGGTCTTGCTATGAATTCCGTATGAACTCTAAACTCAACTCTTCCATACGTGGATATCGGATTCTTCCGTTGCTAATTTATTGCAATTCTGACTCTCTCGTGGTTTCTCTGCAGAGTTAAAACTTCTTTCATTTTGGTGTGAAGGGACAACAGCATCAGTGTTTTTAGGCTGCTTCTGATCCCAATAACTTTTTTTTTTTTGTAAAAGATGAGTTATTAGGAATTTTTTCGAACATATATTTTTTTTTCCTCCTTACCACTGCACCGGAGCGGGTGGTTTGGTACCTAGTTTTGATTCCTTCGATTTTAGTTCTTTTATATTCTTTAGGTCACAGCATTGTTGTGAGCTTGCAATTTTGTTGTGGTTCAGGGTTGAGTCTTTTGTTTTTCATTCTATTAAAGAGGAACTATAGGATTTTCGGGGGCCAGTTCCTTGTTAGGTTGTACTGAAGAGCTAAATGTTAAAACTTTGTACAGAAGTGTGTAAAAAACTAGTCCAGAGTTGTCATTTTTTTGTTATGTTTTTTTGATGATGTAATAAGGTGTGCATTTCTCAAAAAAATGCTTGTATTGCCAGACCACAACTCGGAGTTGATAGGTTCTACGTTGTGCCAGTACGAGTTGTTTCTGCATTCTGCGGGGATGACAGTTTAATAAAAGGTCTCAAAATCACAGACTGCCCTGCAGTGCTGCAGGAATAAATGCTGCTATTTTGCTGTTTATTGTTGAAAGATTTATGAATGGATGTGTATTTAAGACTTGCACAGTAAAGTTTTGCTTAATATCCTTAACCTTATTTTGAAAGCACCAACAAAACTGACCTCTGATGACCATTCTTAGTTTCTTACTATCCTTTAACCAAATCTACCTGTCTTCAAACCATCTCCAGCCTCTGCCAGAAATGTGCTTGCATAATTAGGTGCGTTCTCTTTAACTTATGAAATATGATCTTATGAGGTTTGGCTTGTTCAGAGCTTATGAGACATAATTAACACTGATAAACCTTGATTGGAACTTATTAACTTTGACCACCTATCCTCATAATCACTGATCATTGTTAAATTAAGTTGAAAAAAAAACCCTCTTAATGTGAGTATATTTGTTAAAAAAGATAGAACAAAAACGGAAGAAAAAATTTGTGGATTTGTGGGAGAGTTGAACTCTAGTATACATAGCCAAATAATACGAAGCAATCTCATAGATACAAAATGGTGATTAATGACTTTAAATAAAAAAGATACGTTAAGACTTGTGGACTCGTTAAATCCAGTGATTCTGGATATGGGTTTGAACATTCTAGACCCAACGAGTCTGGGTTGATCTAAATCTATATAAAATAAACGGGTTTAAGTATGGGTGGACCCGACCCGACCCATTACCAATCCTGAGCACAATGACTAATATTTGTTACCTAGTAGGCATTGATATTAGAAGGGGTATACTTTTTCCTAAACTTGTTAGACATGAGAGTTTTTTTTTGGGCAAGGATTAGATATACAGTAGTTAATTTTTGTTTTCATATACTCCCTTCGTAACATATTAATGACAACGATTTGACATAAAGTAGAGAGGGAAAATGTCAAATCGTTGCCATTAATATGTTACGGAGGGAGTATTATTTTCAATCATGGAAATTGTTACAAGTAGGGTCGTGCATAATCGAGTACTCAATCATATCCAATTCAAACAAATTTTTGAATCATAAATCTTTTATCTGAGTCGAAAAATCACGTTTTTAAATATGAATTTTGTAACCATATTTATCATAAAATTGAATTCTTATCGAAAAATAGGATTGGAAAACCAGATTTCCCAAAATCCAGACTAGTTTTAATTTGGATAATCCGATTTTTTTATAATTCTCACTCATTCTACGACAATACTTCCTTTGGGACGGTACTTGATATGGGCCTGATATTTTTCAATATGCTTAATTTGGTTGTTGAAATAAGTCCGAGTATCCAATAAAATTCAAGTTATGAGAGATATGGAAAGTTAAAAATAAGGGTAAAATTGTAAAAAAAAAAAAGAAGATGATAATGAGTATTACACGAGCCATAATAAGTAAAATGCGGGCCAGATTGTTCCCTTATCGAACTTGCTACTTAAGTAAAAGTTACTCCCTTGCTCCGTCCCAAAATAAATGTTTCATTTTACTTTTTTGACTATCCCAAAATAAATGCTCCATTATCACTTTTTACTACTTTTGATATTATAACACACCTATAAAATTACACTTATACCCTTAACATAACATTAATTAATTCTACTTTTATTATTTTTATATTATGACCTGCAAATTATTGGGTGCACCCGGGACCATGCAACTGGTGGTCCTGGTTTAAATGACGTTGTGAACATTTGGTACTTTTGTTGTGAATATTTGATAATTTTATTGTGAACATTTGGTACTTTTGTTGTGAACATTTGATAATTTTGTTGTGAATATTTGATAGTTTAATGCTGGTGAACATTTGATAATTTTGTTGTCAACATTTGATAGTTTAATGTTGGTGAACATTTAATACGTTGTGAACATTTGGTACTTTTGTTGTGAACATTTGATAGTTAAATGCTTGTGAACATTTAATAATTTTGTTGTCAACATTTGATAGTTTAATGTTGGTGAACATTTGATATTTTTTTTGTGAATATTTTATAGTTTAATGCTGGTGAACATTTGATAATTTTGTTGTAAAAATTTGATAGTTTGATGTTAATGAACATTTGATAGTGTGATGTTGTGAATATTTGATAATTCTGTTGTGAACATTTGATAGTGTGATGTTGTGAACATTTGATAATTTTATTGTGAACATATTAGGGATCACAGAAAGTTAGGTGCTCCGGATCCATCTATTACCTATTGATTTTGACCTACTTATAAATTCATACTTACTATTCTTGATAAGATACCCAACTATATCAACTACAACCTTAAAATTCATCCAATTTTTGTCCGTAGCATTTAAAAAAGGACATACTAATTAAAGTTACGAGCATTCCAATTTTTTTTCCAAGTCACTTGACTCTATCTTTGTTTTTAAGATTCTTCATAGAATATAGACTTCAAAACCTCTTTCAGATTATATCCCTTGATTTTATACTTCTGATTCATAATCATCTCTTTTTGCTTCAATCTTTTTTCTCATAATAATTCTTTATTTATTTTTTGTCAAGGATCATTCTTTATTTTACAATTCCTTTTTTTGCGTTCTAAATCAATTTGTTGGAATTCAATTTCGTCAATTGCATCAGCGCAAATATTTCAGACTTCGAATTTAATCTGTTCGCTGAAACGAGTAATCAACTGCGGTCTTCAATTTATAATTTTTGCTATTTTAGTGAAATTTTGATGTATTGAATTAATATTTCTTTATTGATTTGCATAAAAAAAAAATGAAGGTTCATATGACGAATCGTAAAACCTGTTGCTGCGGGATATGTGAGAGCTCTAATCTTGCTTCAGTATGCACAGTTTGTGTAAATTACAGGTATAATTTGAATTATAAGATTTTGTAATTTTCGGAAAGCATAAAGAATTCAACTTTAACACATTAGGTTTGTTTGAATTGAGTTCAGATTAAACGAGTATTACACTTTGCTGAAATCGTTAAAGAGTCGTCGTGATCAACTTTACTCGAGACTGACGGAAAAGCTAGTTGCCAAGGTTTGATCATATTGACATTCTGTATTCTGTTAATTTTGATTACAAATTCTTCATTGCTATATAGTAATAGGATGATTCTCTCACTTTCAAGACTTGAATTAAGTATTTCATTGCAGAAAGATTTCAAATTTACTGAAAGGAAAAAAAAATTGAATAGAAACAAGATATTTGAAATTTGGAATATGCGATTCTGCAGTCTCATTCTGAAGATTGTCTCCTATTGTTTGTGTGATGTAGCTGCATCACTGTTTTTTTTTCCCCTTTCTCTAATATTCGAGAGCTACATTATGTCTATGCCCTATGTGGTATAATTTTACTTAAGAGTGTGGAATAATGTTGGTTTTTATGGTCTTATGGTAGAGAAGAAATCAGCAAAAAAAAGATAGAGATACACACAAACACACACATATAGAGAAAGGAATTTATGTTTTTTTGTGGTTGTACAACAGGGAAAGGCAGATGAGCAGCTCAATTGGAAAATTGTTCAAAATGAGAAGATTTTACGGCTAAAGGAGAAGCTTCACAAGTCACGAGAACAACTTGTGAATGGTTAGTAAAGAGTATTAACATTAAATTTGGTGCATTCAAATATTATTGCTCATGGTTTTGTATTGGAGAATAGAGCAGTTTGTATAAAATGCTGATGCTTGTTGTTCATAGCACCAAAATCACCTGCCATAAAGCTGCTGTCCTAAATATATATGACAGCCACCAATAAAACCTAAGAGCACATGATCCTAGGAGACCACGTGGCACACAACCAGCACAACAATAATAAAATCCACAGAGAGTTTGGGACCAGCAGCCCAACTGATCAACAAAACCAAAAATAGCAAAATAAGGCCTGAACATAATGGCCCAAATAGCAAAAATAAATAACAGAATAAACACAGTTATTATTGACACTAAACTAATACTATTAAGACCTACTTCATTACTCCCCCTCAAGCTGGGTGTGGAGTAGAAGAGAGAACACCTAGCTTGGAGAGTAAATAGTGTTGCTGTTCCACAGATAAGACTTTTGTCAGCACATCTGCTACTTGCTCTTGAGAGGGCACATACTCTGCTGTAACCTTGCCATCTTTGATTGTATCTCTTAAGAAATGTAGATCCACCTCAAGGTGTTTAGTTCTCTCATGTTGCACTGGATTTGCAGCAATAGAGAGAGCTGCCTTATTGTCACATCTCATGACAGTGTTTCCTAGCCTTTTAAGACCAAGTTCCTTGAGCAATTGTTGTATCCACAACACTTCACAAGTTGTTAGAGCCATAGCCCTATATTCAGCTTCTGCAGTTGATCTTGCCACCACACTTTGCCTTTTAGATTTCCATGATATAGGTGAGTGCCCCAAGAATATGCAGAATCCTGTAATGGATTTCCTAGTGGCTGGGCATCCTGCCCAGTCACTGTCACAGTAGGCTGTTAGCCTTGCAGCTGAGGAACTTGCCAGTAATATTCCTTGCTTTGGACAGTTGCTTAGGTACCTCAGAACCCTTCTGGCTGCTTGAAGATGCACTGTTGTTGGCTTGTGCATATACTTGGATAGAACATGAACTGTGTAGCTGATATCAGGCCTTGTGAGAGTCAAGTAGATGAGCTTCCCTACAAGCCTTTGATATATCACAGGATCAGAGAGGTAGTCCCTTGCATCTGGTGTTAATTTCAAGTGAGTATCCATAGGGAGTTTCAGGGGTCTTTTGTTCTTTTCACCAAATTCAATTAGCATGTCTTGTAAATATTTTCTCTGTGATAGAAAAATACCTTGACTGCTTCTGTCAACTTCTATCCCAAGGAAGTACTTTAACTCCCCCATTTCCTTCATGTGAAATTCATGTGCCAGATATTTCTTTGCTGAGTTTATTTCTTCCTGGTCATTTCCAGCTAGTATTAGATCATCCACATATACTAAAATGCATATGAACTTCCTACCTTGATACTTTGTAAAGAGTGAGTAATCAGTTTTTGATTGTATAAATCCATACCCTTGTAGGGCTGAAGTTAACTTTGCATTCCATTGTCTAGGTGCCTGTTTTAGGCCATACAGGGATTTCAAAAGTTTGCATACCTTGTTTGGATTTTTGCTGCAAAAGTCACTTTTCTCCCCCTGCCTTGCATGAATCTGTTTCCCAGGTCCTGCATATCCAGTAGGCATCTTCATGTACACCTCTTCTTCAAGTTCTCCATGAAGGAAGGCATTTTTGACATCCCTCAATTGCTGCCACAGCCAATACAGACCTCATAGTTGTTAATTTTGCCACTGGAGCAAAAGTTTGGTCATAATTAATTCCATGGGTTTGATTATTACCTAATATAACCAATCTGGATTTGTATCTTTCCACCTCTCCTTGAGAGTTGTATTTTGTTTTATACAACCATTTGCAACCAATAGCTTTCTTCCCTTTAGGAAGATCCACAACCTCCCATGTATGGTTATCTTCTAGGGCCTTGAGTTCATCATTCATTGCTTTTATCCAGTGTTTTTCTTTTATTGCATCCTTGAAATATACTGGATCCTTATCCTGCATTACCTTTGTCATGAAACAACTGAACCTGTTGTTGGTGGAAATCTGAGCAACATTTGATATTTTTTCAGCCTCATCTTCATCCCTTCTCTTGGAGGTTGTATAGTCCTTCATCCAAGCTGGTTTTTTATGAATTCTTTCACTTCTTCTTATCACTGTGGGTGCCACTGTATGCTCAATATCCTCCTCAACATCATTTTCTGTGATTTCAGTAGTTTCATTCTCATTTTGTCCTGTTTCTTCAGATTCTTCTTCCTTATTTGATTCAGATGTCTCTTCAGCAGCATTTTTCTCTGCACTTTCTTCTTCCTCAATCCAGTTGTAGTCTTCTGGACTTGGCTCAGGTGGTGATGATATTACCATCTTTTCTGGTATGAGTGTTTTGAATTCCTGCACACTCAACTTGTAAGGATATATGCTTTCAAAGAACTTAACATCCCTGGTTACAAATACTGTATTTGTTAGGAGGTTAAGTACCTTATAACCCTTCATGTTTCCTGGATATCCCAAGAACACCCTTGGTACACCTCTAGGTTGAAACTTGTCACTGCTCTTATTTGGGTTGTAGGCAAACACCAAACATCCAAAAGTTTTCATGTCATCATAGTTGGGTTTCTTTCCATATAATGCTTCAAAGGGACTTCTGTTCTGTAGCACCTCTGTAGGTGTCCTATTGATGATGTGTGTTGCTGTCATCACACATTCACCCCAAAAGATCAAGGGCACACCACTCTGAAACTTCAATGCTCTTCCCATCTCTAACAAATTCCTGTGTCTTCTTTCTACCCTGGCATTTTGCTGAGGCTTGTGTGGGCAGCTGGTTTGGTGAATTATCCCTTTCTCTCCAAAGTATGTGTGACAAGCCTCATCATTGAGTTCCAGTGCATTATCATCTAACAACCTTCACTAGCTTCCCATGTTGTGTAGACACTTGATTTATGAACTCTTTTATCACTGCCAGGCTTTCTGATTTATATCTCAGCATGTGAATCCAGATTGTTCTTGTGCAATCATCTACAATTGTCATGAAATACCTCTGGTTTTTTCTGGTTTTTGTTCTGTATGGCCCCCATAGGTCTAAGTGAATAAGTTCAAAGGCTTCTTGAGTTTTGGATTTACTCTTTTCAAATGGCAATCTGGTGAATTTTGCCATGGGGCAAATAGGGCACACCATCTTTACATCTTCTTCCTTCACAGTAGTACAACCCAACATCTTCAGTTTTCTCATGGGTATGTGACCCATTCTATGGTGCCATATCATGTTCTTTGTCATTACATTCAACTTTTCCTTCCCTTGAATGTTTCTTTTGCTTACATTAGCAGCATGTTGGCCCTGTTCTTTCCTATCTTTCAAGGTCATTTGGACCCTCTCAATCACCTTTTTTACTGGCTCATCCTTGAGATAGTACAGTCCATCATGTTCTTCTCCTGCCCTTATCATTTCACCTGTCTTACACTCTTCTATCACACATATCCCTGGGTAAAAGTGCACCTTGAATTCTCCATTTCTCACCAGCTTGCTGACTGACAAGAGGTTATGTTGGAAGTCTGGTACATATAACACTTCTTCCAAGACAACATGTTGTCCTACCTTGGAGGTTCCCACATGTGTAATTACTGAAGTTTTCCCATTAGGCATGTTAATTTTAGAGTTTGCCTTAGCTTCTTTCAGTTGGGTAATTTTTGACACATCTCCTGTCATGTGATCTGATGCTCCAGAATCAACAATCCAATCCCCTTTAGCAGTGGTAGCTACATTGCAGCAAACCATCCCTGCAAAGGAGGTATCATTTTCATCCTCCCCCTCTTCTCCATGACCTGAGGGTTGGTAGGATGACCTAGGCAAGTTTCTCAGCATCTGTTCCAATTGTTGCAAGGTGATGCTCCCTGTGTCACTTTGGGCAGCATTAGCATACATTCTTCCAGCCCCACTGCCCTTTCCAGTACTCCCAGAATTCCATTTTCCAGCTATGTTATTTTCCTTCCATTTTCCCTTTTGCCCCCTTTTATTTTTAGGGTGGTCTTTTGGGAACCCTATGACTCTCCAACATTTTTCTGCTGAATGATTTCTTTTCCCACATACAGAACATGTTTCTGTATTTCCTTTGCCATACATGGCTGAAGAGTCTATATCATCTCTCATCTCCCTAACATCTAGCAAGACATCTCTTTGTGATTCTTCTTGTTGGAAGTATGAGCATGCTTTTTCTGTGGTTGGCAGGGGAGTCATCAACATAATCTGACTCCTCTGTGGCCCATATGCTTCATCCAGGCCATTTAAAAATTGAAAGAGCTTTTGTTCCTCCCTTTCAACATCCAAAGCCTTTACATAGGCAGTCATTTCAGCTGTGGGTTCTGTTATAGCTGGCAAGTCTCTAATATTATCCAGTTTTTCCCAAATAATTTGCATTTTTGTAAAATATTCATTTATATCTTGTCCATTTTGTTTAACTTCATACAACTGCTTGTTGAGCCTATATTTCCTAGACCCATTTACTGCTGAAAATCTTTGTTCTAATTGCACCCACATCTTCCTAGCAGTTGGTGTAAACATTATAGAGTGTTTGATAGTATCACTTACATTGTTTAATATCCACGCTACTATCATGCTGTTGCAGGTATCGAACTGCTCCTGCTTCTCTTTTTCAGCTGCATCTCTCTCCACTATCCCAGTTACAAATCCAAGCTTGCGTTTTGATGCTAAGCTCACCTCCATAGATCTCTTCCAGGCTCTGTAGTTAGCTGACCCTTTCAGCTTCTCTACCACCACTGTGGTTGGCCCATCTGAGGGATGCAAGTATAGTGGGTTTTGTAGATCACTCCAGCTGATCTTAGACATTTCTGAGGAATCTATTTTTTATTTTTATTTTTAGCAGGATCTTCTTCTTCTTGAACCTACTGCTCTGATACCATAAAGAGTATTAACATTAAATTTGGTGCATTCAAATATTATTGCTCATGTTTCTGTATTGGAGAATAGAGCAGTTTGTATAAAATGTTAATGCTTGTTGTTCATAGCACCAAAATCACCTGCCATAAAGCTGCTGTCCTAAATATATATGATAGCCACCAATAAAACCTAAGAGCACATGATCCTAGGAGACCACATGGCACACAACCAGCACAACAATAATAAAATCCACAGAGAGTTTGGGACCAGCAGCCCAACTGATCAACAAAACCAAAAATAGCAAAATAAGGCCTGAACATAATGGCCCAAATAGCAAAAATAAATAACAGAATAAACACAGTTATTATTGACACTAAACTAATACTATTAAGACCTCCTACTTCATTAGTTAGGACCTTAGTTCCCGCTTCATATGGTTTTATTGGCTATCATTTTAGTTTAAGTGGCATGGAAGAGTAACAATGTTCTATGAATGAGTGGCAGGGAAGTCGAAACTGGAGAAAGTGTCTAATGATCTCAAAGTGACATATGGGATGCTTGATTTTTCGAAAAACATGGTATTTCCTACCTCCCCACCTGTCTTCCTTCCATTAAGTTCTTGTGTAGTATGTTTTGATTGGTTCAGTCTTCTGAAATAATCTTTCGTTTTTCTGTTTCTAACCTTAAGCCACAGTAGAGCTAATATAATTTATTTACTGTATTTCGTGTTCAGTTAGAAAAGCACCGCGTTGAACAGCTGGAGAAGTCTTATCCTAATTGGATTTGCACCCAGAGTTTAGGACATGTAAGTATTTATTTTACATATGCTCGTATTCAGGGTGTTTTACTTCAGCACTGCAATAGATACTTTAGGTTAGCTAAGAATTTTGCTGGATATGGCTTGTGTGGAGGTCTGCATTTTTTCAATGTCTTTCTGATGCTTCATCTTGATTATGCAATGCAGATGGCAATAACCTCAGAGCGGCTGCATAAACAATCAGTTGTTGTAAAACAGATATGCAAATTGTTTCCTCAACGTCTGGTAGTTCCCACAAAACTATTTTTGTTCATCATTTGTTGCATTTTTATTATTTGACTGTTTTTGAATCGTTAGTTTGAAAGATTAATGATTCATGACTCATACAATAGCGACCGCAAAGTCGCATTCCAACATAGAAGGATTGTGAATTTTTGAACATTAGAAAGAGAGATTATATACGATATTGACTGTAAAGCAGGTTATTGACTTGCTATATATAATTTGTGGATAAATTTTCCTTTCCTGGAACTAAATCATGCCATTTTAACATATGCTTGGTTATAGATACTTTAATCTGTGTACAGGACATAGAAGTATAGAACTAAAATCTATTTGAGTTCATTTCTTTTCCTCATACTTGATTATGATTAAACATGTGGCTTTTGGAATTCACAGTTTTTTATGGTTGTAGACACAGGATTCGGAAAGACGGGTAAGCAATGTCAATCAAAAGTCATGATGAAAAAAATCAACATTCATAATCATTCACTAAAGACCCAAAAAAGAAGTTAAAATGCTCACACCAAGTACTCATATTTTGGAACCGTTTTACAATAGCATTAAGACTAACTGACTAACACTTCCATGCAAACAAATTTTTCATTACGTCAAAAGTAAAATTTGTTGGCTTGACTAAGTAGGATGATGAGTTGGGATTGATTTTTTCACTAACTAAAGCTTGAAAGTCTTAAACTATACACAAAGCCACAAAATAACTAGAAGATGGCACTCAAGCGATTAATTAATCAAGTGTGTTTGAATTTCCTATAAAATAAGCCAGAACTTCAACATAGACTATAAATACATCAACTATGACATAAAGGTACATTGACTAACAACTATAGGTACATTCAACATAGACTATAAATATATTGAGTAAAAATACATTGACTTTATGCTATAGATACATTGACTCCAAACTATAAAAGGAGTAAGGAGGGAAAATCAAATTTAATCTTAACCATTCATTTGTTGATCAAAGGGTTGTGGTTGTTTCTCACCCTTCTCACCAAAACTACATTTCTCACATGAGCCTACTTTTCTCTCTCTCTCTCTCTCTCTCTCTCTCTCTCTCTATATATATATATATATATATATATATATATATATATATTTACCCCAAAAATCATGGATAGCATGTGGCCATGTGCCCCGTATTATAAGGTGCTTCTTCCTGTATTTTTTGAAAAAAACATTTGTTATGTTCTAGATTGTGTATTGCAAACTGAAACTTGGCTTGCTTCATACATTTTTTTTGTTATGTGAATAGCTGTTTCCCATTATCTTCAATCTGAATTTCCATCTTTTTGAATTGCAGGTGAAGGTGGATAATGGAAAGAAGGATGGATTTAATGGTCAATTTGATGTAATTTGCAATGCTCGGTTACCACGAGCCTTAAATCCTCATTCTGTTCCATCAGAGGAGCTTGCAGCATCTTTGGGGTATACTTTTTATGCGGAGGATTGATTATGTTACTTATTTGTTGCTCTGACACATAGTTAATAAAGCCCTTATCATTGAAAATTTTCCTAAAAGCTGTCCATGAACTAAGATGGTTATCTATATATATCAGAATCACTTGAGTGAGATTGTTAATAAACTCTTCTAGTGTAGATTCTCCATCTCATGGTATTTTTGGGTGGAACTCTAATACTTTCAGTAACTCATGTATCTCATGGTATCATTGACATGAATAATTATATACTGTTACCTGCAGCAAAATTAGGTGAATACACGTGCAATATAATTACACCAGTTACTGTTTAATGCTTCAATAATGAGCTTAAATAGGATATTCATGTTACTTTTTTTGGTTGAAGTTGTGATGTTCCTGCTTTTGTGAAAGTTGATTTATGTTATGAAACTTGTATGGCTTGCACAATTATATCAGCTGCTTTATAATTTAAAAAATGGCAAGCTGCAGTTTCTAAGAAAGTCTTTTTTGAGTCCTAACCAATATTCGAAACAGGTATATGGTTCAACTGCTGAATCTTGTTGTACAGAGCTTGTGCCTGCCTGCACTCCATAACTCTGGTTTTGCTGTAAGTTCTTATGCAAATACTTGGCAGTCAAGTGGAATCCTTTATTTTTTGTTCTCATTCTTGTTGTTCGGATATTTTGGTGAAATTCACATATGATTTTTTTTTTCTTCTTTTGGTATTAGTTTTGCTGTTTCTTTCAGCTTCCTAAAATAATTTGTTTCACCAGGGTTCTTGCTCACGAATATGGCAACGAGATTCTTATTGGGATGCTCGTCCTTCCTCTCGAAGGTATAACTTTTTATTGGAGCTGGTATGCTTGAGGATTAGTGGCTTAGTAATTTTTTTTTGCATTTTTGTCTCGATATACCATGTCAGCTGTGATTATTTCTGTTTTCTGCAGCAATGAGTATCCTCTTTTCATTCCCAGACAAAATTGTTGCTCTACGGGTGGAGAAAATTCGTGGTCTGAGAGGTCTAGCCATTTTGCCGTAACACCAATAGAATCTGAGAAACCTAGACTTGATCCATCTGGAAGTATTAGTTTTAATTATTCTTGTGCTTCACCCCATACGATGGAGTCTCACAATGACTTGCAGAAAGGGATTGCTCTTCTTAAGAAGAGTGTTGCTTGTATAACTGCTTATTGTTATAACTCTTTGTGCCTGGATGTTCCCACTGATGCTTCGACTTTTGAAGCATTCGCAAACTTGCTTGCAACTCTTTCTTCATCCAAGGAAGTTCGATCCGTTTTCTCCTTGAAAATGGCATGTTCAAGGTTATTTAGCACCACTTGCATCTTCTACACTATTTCTTCTTTTCTGTGCTTTTCCATTAGTTATTAGAATGTTGATTATCATCTTCTGCGTAAGAACTTATTGCTTTATTTATTGGAATAGTATTTACTGCTGCTTATCTGCTGCCAATCTTGATGCATTTCCTATGTGAATAGTATAATTTAGAAAATGTTTCTTTTTTGATCGCTAAAGATTATGTATGCATAGCACTGCCTGATATTCACAGCTCAAAAAATTATTTGTTATTATGCATAATCTATGGAATTGGAGTATAAATTCTGCCATGTATCTTATCACTGTCTTACTGAAAAGACACCATCTCCCCCTTCTATCCAAACAGTTTTATTATGTAATCAAATCTTTCATGGGTTTCTTTTATCTTTTGCTAGTCCTCATAAGTGGCTTTGGGTTTAAGAAGTTACTCCCTTTTCATTTATATTGTTTTCCAATAAAATGAAATTTGTCTGTGATCCATAGTATTTATCTCACTCTTGTTCTGTAGATCCTGTAAGCAAGTTCAGCAACTGAACAAATCTGTGTGGAATGTAAATTCAATGATGTCAAGCACAATGCTGGAAAGCGCGCATTCACAACCTGCAACGGTAACTCTACACATGCAATTTGGTTCTGTTGTATATACTTTTGATGAATAAGCTTTCTGTAGTTTCCTAAAAAAAGTTGCACCACTTTGGTTGAAGGGAAAGCGACGTAGCATGATGACACACATGCAAACTGTGCCATCAATGATACTGGTTTTAACTTTTAAGTCCTTGGATTTTTTCCCCTAATTTTATGATAAATTGAGTGTAAAATCAATAAATTTAACGAAACTCTATTTGTAAAATGAAAAGTTATAAAGTGGATAGCGAACATTTCAAAGCAAAATAGTAGCCAACTTTGATGAATAAAAACTAGCGATAAAAAAATAGATTATAGAAGCACTGGAAGAAAAAAAAGTGGAGAAGAAAAATGAAGTTGAAGAGTTTGAGGTTATACTTGTTAAGATTTCTGTTTACTTTATTTGATTTATAGGAATTCCATTTAATCAAGAAGTTATGAATTTGGACACATTAACTAAATGGTTAACTCCATTTATAAATCTTTTGCATATAAATTCGAATCATTCTGGGCACTTGTACGATTGTTTTCTATTTTATAAATTTTACCTTTTTCGTTAATATAGCTTATTGGGGAGTATTTATAGTGTTCGTTTGTTATGAATATGTTTATTCATTATTCCAAAATTTTGACTTAATTCATTTGATAAAAGCGGTCAAAAGGATTTTTTTCGGGACAAAATGACAACTTTCATATATAATTGGCCCTTTAACTCTGGTTATAATGTTATATAGCTGTTTTTTACGCAACATCCCTAACTAAGGGGATAACAGGTTTGGCTGAATTAGTTTTTTTTTTTTGATAGAAGAATAATTGATGGAATTCTGGATGGTTTTGGTGTTACAAGTTTCTTTGTAGGGGAAGGTATGGAGGAAGGGGTTGAATGTATTCTTATCTATTTTGGTATTTATTGAGTGTAAAATCAAGAAATTTAACAAAACTCTATTTGTAAAATGAAAAGTTTAAAGTGGGTAATGAACATTTCTATGCAAAATTGTAGCCAACTTTGATGAATAAAAACTAATGATTAAAAAGTAGATTATAAATGCACCGGATGAAGAAAAAGTAGAGAAGAAGAAGAATGAAGTTGAAGAGTTTGAGGTTATACTTAGCTACGTCTACTTGAAGGTGATAGCTACGTCTACTTGAAAGGTTTTTGTAGCAACAAGATTAAGACCTTAATAAATATAGGAAATTTAAAGGGATAGTGGCAAACAAATTAAAGCCAAGGGATATTATAAGCTTCTTTTTAATAAAGGGGTAGCAGTATGCAATGTATGAAAATGAAATAACAATGAGATTCTAAATTTTCATGTTATAAAATATTACTTGGAATTCTATTTCTAAAAAGTATATTAAAAAATAATTAAATATAGTAATGGTTTTGAAAAGAAAAATCGTACTCACCTCATTACTTGTGTTGTAAGGAATGTAATATGAATAAGGGATTCTTAAGTAGAATGAGTGGACCATGCTAGCTTGGTATGGTCGGCTGGAAATCCACTATGTACCCTCAAGATCTCGTACTCCTTAGTGCTTGTTTTGTTAGCTTTTGGTATTAAATTCCTATAAGAATTTACGTTGTATGGGAAGCAACTTCCTTAACATAATTTTAGGAATTTGCTTTTACATCTTTGGTTGGTATTAAGGAATTTCATTTCTTGGAGAATGTGAAAAACCAAAGGGGGGCAAGGAGGAGAGGAAGAGTAACTTCTCTCTCTCCTTTTATTTTTATTTATTTTAATGCTCCTAAGGAACATACAATTACTCAATTTTGCAAAAAAATAAATCAACCAAATAAGAATTGAGTCTAGTAATTTCTAAGAATTTTCGTGGTTGGGCCTTATATATTTTGAGGGAACCCCAATAGTAGAGCTTTGGTCTAGAGTAGATACAATATAATATCCTGTTCAAAAAGATGAATGTGTGGAAGTTTACCATTCTTCCCCTCCCTCTCTCTTCCCTTGAAGCAGTAGCTTGTGTGTCTTCGAACTTGGTCACTCAGCAATAAAGCATGTTGCATAGTTTGATTACTTTGATATGCTGGTTGATTTCATCAAATCTGCCCATTTCAATGATATGCCCTCTTTTATGTTTTTGCTTATTGCTTTTGTAATAGATCCTTTTGTTTTGTTCTACTTAATATACCTTTCCTCATGCAGACAAATAATTGTGACAAAAATCTCCAGAATCATGCACCTAGCTTTCTATATGCCACTGAGATTGCTGATGTTGGAAAGAATGAGAGCCTATTTGATGGATGGGACCTTGTGGAATATCCAGAATTTCCTCCACCACCTTCTGAAACTGAAGATATTGAGCACTGGACTCGAGCCATGTTCACTGATGCGACTAAAAAGTAGTTATTGCTAAAATCCTGTAAGTTTCTCCATAATGAACTCAGATTATGCTCTAGGTTCCAGTTTTATCTTGCTCACTTTGATTAAATTGTCTATTTGCATGATGCTACCTTTCTCTCATTGATTATTTAAGAATTTTCAACATTCATTTTGCCTTCTTGGTTAATTTTATGCCGAGTCCCATTTTTAATATGAGAAAACTGTGGTCATGTCACAATACCATATCCATATTAATAAATTTGGCAAGAAGCATGGGTATGCAACCATTGCATGTTCCATTCTAGAGCTCTTGTCTTGTACTTGCATTATCTGATATTGCACTAATGTCGATCATAGCAATTTTTTTTCAAGTATCTCAATATCTTTCCATAGTAATTCATCATGAAAAATAGATGTGTTTTTTTTTTTTTCCTTGCAATTGATCTCCATTTCATGTGCAAGACTTTAAGGTTACAAATGTTGAATAGATTACTTGAAATTTTATCAGTTTTGCATGAAGTGTATAGTGGCTGGGGAAACTCACCTCCTTTTGTCCTCTTACCTTTCTATTTTAAGTCAAGTCTTGCACAAGACAAAACTTTTCTTTAGGAGAGGATTGAGATAACACAGCAAAGAAGAAATAACATAAGGCTATCAGGACATTATTTAATATGTTTTTTCTATAACCACATTTTACTTTCATGTAGTTGACCATTATGCACTCTATGGTAAGGTACCTTTTCTTGCACTGGTCGTAATAGTGTTTTGAAAGCGATGAGTTATTGATTTGAATGATTTCCTAGATTCTTTATTGTTGTTTGTAATGAATCAAATATTAAGATAAGGGTAATTTAGGAATTTTATAATAATTCACATGTTAGATGATTCTAGAATAGTACCTAGGGTCTTCATATATATAGGACTAAGGAGAAAGAGAAAGAGAGGTTGATGAATGAAGATGAAAATTATGTTTTGTTTTGTAGATTAGTTTTTAGTGTAGTGGGAGTGTAAGCTACTCGAAAAGCTGTGTTTATCAATTATATATCATCTCATTTTCTGTCTACTCTTATATTACTTGTTCATTGTTATTTTTCTGCATTTGAGTATTATTCCCATATTATACTTGCTGCTTGGTGTCTTGTGTGGAGTGTTTCTGGGTGTGTGAGCAGTTTTGTATTCTTTTTTTAAAAAAAAGTTTGTATGTGACCGGATTTCATTTTTCATTGTGAGATCACTGGTCTATCGCATAATTTTGTAGATAAGGTTCCTATGGTTAGCCTAAGAGTGTTATATGCCCTCCTTATATGGGAAGATAGTAGTTGTGAACTCAAAGCCGATCAGGTTTCCTTCATTAAAATAAAATAAATAATTGTATTCTATGTTGCTACCATGTAAATAGTACAGTAGCGACTTCATGGGAGTCCTTCAATGATTGTGAAAATGTTCTTAGTTGCATACATGTAAATCTCTTTTCTTTCACTTGCAAATTAAAAGTTGTTTCTATGAGTAGGTTGGATTGGGGATAATGCTTTAATGAGGGATTGAGGGGTTTAGCTAGTGTGAGGAGGGAGAGATGGGCAAATTATGATCCAATTGGCCATTACAAGGGATATAATCACTTTGGAGAGATAGTGCACAAGTATTATCCTTGAGTTCGGTGTAAATAGTTCTCTTATTCACCCCCAATCCTTACATCACATCACTCTCGAGCCATATCTTTGTTTTTGTGTCACCATGAATTTCCTTGATTTACTTTTCATTACCCCCTTAATCCAAGTATACAATAACTACTTATTTGATAGCTAGTTTTTAACGGAGGTCATGTAATATGGCGTTAAGCGCATACAAGAAAATCGATATTTTAGTCCCCTCAATAATGCAAGCTTATTCCTAAACTTGTGTTTTCTTCATTATGTTATATTATCAGCCGTTACAATTTAAGTGATAGTATAGGGTGAAAATGTTATAGTACTAATCCCATTGCAAGGTATGGGACTTGAATCCCACATCGATCGTATGGGAGGTTGATGTGAGATTTATATAGTTCAATAGGCTCTCCCCCTCATAGGCTAGCTTTTGAGGTGGCTCTCCTATTGTCCTATATAAGAAAATAAAATCTTACGGAAAAAAAAGAAGACAATCTACATATATACAATTTAAGGGATAGTATTGTTATTTCATCAAATATGCCCATTGAAATTATATACTCCCTCTATAACATATTAATGGCAACAAGTCATTTTGCACGTATTTTAAAAAAGCGATTTAAGGGTACGAATAAATAAATTGATCAAAAATAACTTTAGGATAGTAACTTATGATCTCAATCTTACTTGTATTAAAACCATTTTGATTAATTTGTTCATCTACATCCTTAAATCATTACCTTAAAGTTTGATTACTTTGATATGCTAGTTGATTTCATCAAAACACATCAGAAATCATGGAATGTACATTGAAATTTTCTTACAAATTTAGGATATACTCACTTAAGGCATAACCAATTATCATATAATTCAGGATCTTTGTTTCTGTAAGCTCCAAAACACATCAGAAATATTCTGATACCCAAGAATGAATTTTCCAGAATTCTGTTCAGCGAAATTAATTCATGTGTTTCTGCTGCAGGTACATATGACCTGAATGATAGGGTTCAAGTTATGGTGGTTAGAAAAGATTTGAAACTTGACCTCAATCAGTTGAATTGTAAATATCTTATTTCCAGCTATGTCACCCTTGTAAAGGCGGAGGCTTTTTAGTGGTCATTGACCCATTGTAATTAGAAATTTGACTATATGGGAAAATTATTAATTAATTATGATTGGTAAATGTGGAAAATAGAAACTTTTTTGGTTAGAAACTATATTGGTATGTTGTTGTGGGCTGAGAATGAAGTCATAGCCAAGTGGTTAGGACTTCAGAATTCCAGGCAGAGGTCCTGGGTTCGATTCTCACCGCACGCATTTGTGAGGATTCCTTATTATTCCCCTTACAGACGCGTGTGTTGGCTAAAATTGGGTCGGGTGATCTGCAGTAGGATCCAGTTCCAAGGCCTAGTATCTCACACATTATCCTAAAAAAAAAAATTGTGGCTGTGGGTTGACGGTTAATTTACTATCACTGAGATAAATCCAAATTATTTAGTATTATTTGTCACTTAGAGTTGGCTTATACAGTTATATCATGATAGCGTTACCTTTACGGCTTTACCGCCTGTTTGGTACCCGGTCATAAACGGAGATAATGGGAATAATTTTGTTTATAAATTTGGAATCAAAATTCATTTTCATGGTGGTGCTACTTTATTCCAAATTTCCTTATTTTCTTCACAAATTTTTATTCTCATACAATACTAGTATTACGCAACATATGATTGTTCACTTGTGCTATTGACATCATATTACGCCACATAGGATTCCACGTAGGAAAACCTATGCTTGGATATCTCTATAAAAATTTAAACATTGTCGTGGATGGTAATCGTACCCATAACCTCTGTAATGAAATGTATATAAACTCTTAACTATCAAACCACTTTAATATTTAAAAGTAATATGATAAAGCCTTGTAAATTAGTGTAGATTTAATTAAAGTGTGCATTTCAAACAAATTTATTAAACATAAAACTATTGTTACATATACTAAAATATTAAATTAGGTAATCTCAAATGAACCTTAAAAACCAAAAGTAAAAACAACAATTACTCATATAGAGTATGATATATCAACTATAAATGGTCTTTTTTTCTCACAAACGGATCATAGGATTCGGATACATATCTGTATTTTCATCATAGGATCAAGATTCGTCGGATATGCAAATTGAGGATCCATATTTTAGAAAAAAGGATCTTGACTGGGACCAAGATTTAGTGCCATCTGCCCATCCACACTCATCTATGTCACATGATAAAGAGAACGAGTGTTTTTGGTCGATAAATTTCTTTTTTCAAAAATATCCCTCTTTATCCTAAAAAAATAATCCTCTCATCTACAAAAATTCTACTTAAAAATGTACACCCAAAAAAGTAATTACATTACCTACTCAAGTTTTTCACCATGTATTGGTAATTGCAATAATTGTTTTTAGAAAATCAACTTCGTAAAATATGAAGGAAAATTTTTTTCGGCAGAATGAAAAAAAATTACTTTATCTCCTACCTTTTTTAATGTTCAAATTGTAAGATTTAAACTTTTACATGCCTCACATAAATTACTCTAACCAATTTCATTAATTAAGAAAAAAATAGTCATGTAAATCTTATTTTATTCATCTTAGTGTATTTTTCTTTCAAATATTGATTATGTAATTTGCTTCATCCATCGTCGACATGGCTTTATTCACTTTGATTTTTCCACAATATATAATTGATTTAACCATAAACAAATATATAATTTTATATAATAAGTCTTAATAGGAAAATATTTTTGTAATAGTTATAATATATATGCAATGCATCAACTTTTGTTGATTTTTTCTAATGAAAATTCTATTTAAAAATGGTTAAAAAATTTTGTTAGTAAATTTTGAATTAAATTGACAGTAAAAAGGAGAAGTAAACATAGTTCATGTAAATAAATCCAAAAAAAGCAAAAAGGGTCATAAATTTTTTAATAAATTGAGATAAACAAAATAAAATAAAAGTAATTGAATGTTTCTATTTGGTATTTCCCTAAAAAAAATGAGAATATTTTTTTGGAATATTTGATTTTAATAATCCAACCTTTTAGCGATTCACAAATAATAATCCAACCTTTTGATTATTCCTGAATAATCCAACCTTTGTACTAAATTTCATAGAGTGAACCAAAACCAAATTTTAGGTGTGATCTAATTTAAGTGTTGTTTGTGTCTTTAGGTAAGTGGTCAATACCGTTAGCGCTAAACTACCCAAACACTACTTAAACCAACCCAAAACGACACCTAAAATTTGGTTTTGGTTCACTCTATAAAATTTGGTACAAAAGTTGGATTATTTAAGAATAATAAAAAGGTTGGATTATTATTTGCGAATGGCTAAAATGTTAGATTGTTAAAATTAAATATTCCTATTTTTTTATCATAATAAAAATACATTATATTTCATTTGAACTATATATATTATATCATTATATGGAAGCATCGCGTGCGCTTCCATACTGGTAATTAGTAACAATACCAAGTTACTTTCCTATCACAAAATTTAGGCTTCAAAAATGTCTTTATTGAAGGTGATAAAATGTCTTTACTCTAATCATATTTATTGGTCAATGACCTCCCAACATATTTATTATGAGGTATCGTGAAGTAAATCGGGCAAGAATTACCTCGCTTTTTGAGGGCATTGGACTTGATTTTGTAAAGATATTGGTGCTTTTGTAGATGCTAAGTTGCCTTATTTGTAAGTACTCCCTATATTCCTCTAAGTTTGCCAGATTTTGATTTTTATTACTGTTTACTTAATAACTTTAACTCCCTCAAATTTTATAAATATGAGAAAAAGAAATCAAAAGGATCTCGTTAGAATTAGCTCGATGTGTATTTTTTAATATATAATCTTATATTTTGGAAGATATAAAAATGTAAATGTAGCAAACTTAGAGGATAAATGGACTAAGGGTGTGTTTGATTCAAATAAGTAAGCACTTCTGTGCTTATTTTCAGAAAATTCAGATCAGATTAAATTAGAAAATTTCAGATCAGATCAGAAAAATTATAACTATCATAATAACTACAATCAGAAAAATTCAGATTAGATGAAAAAAAAAATTGATCAGTTTAGACCAGATCAAAAAATTTGATCAAATCAGGACATATAAAAAAATTTCAAATCAGATCAGAAAATGTGAAATGAATCAAACGCACATAAATTAGGGTTAATAATTGTGAGAAAATGACCTTAATTCCTCTATTGTTGATTTTATATACTTACTTGAAAAAAAAAACGGAATAAAAAAAACCAAAATTACCAAGTTACCAACTGACCACGTGCCTTGCTTGATGAGTATGCGGAGTTATATATAAGGCGCATAAAATGGCAATTGAGGGAATCCTGTACGAAAACTTTTGAGATTTTGTTGCTAACTGACGAGAAAGAGAGATTGAGAGAAAAAGAAATAGAAAGAGTGAAGGTAGAGTGAGGTCTTTGAATGGGAAGATAGCTATGGCGTCTTCAACAAGCGAACAGCGTAGTGCTCCCCCTCCCGTTGAGTTCACCAAAGGCATTAATGGCCTTCCGAAGGTCATTCTTCGCGAGTCTCGTTACAGTTCTGCTGAGGTATTCTCTTTCTTCTTTTGTCCTTGCTCTTCACTCATACTTGTTGAATTCAGTTTCGATTATTCCAATCTTTTGAGCATTATTTCAATTATTGACGTTATTGTCATTTTCTTTTGATCTGATGATTATAGCGATGAAATTCTGTTGGCGTTTTCGCTATTTTTGTTTTTGTTTTGATCTGCTTGATTCTTGAGGTTTCTTGATGTTGCCGCTAGGTTTGTATGGCGCTTTGATGTTTGTCCGATCTCTATTTTGCGTGTATTAATCGGTTATACGTTGGATAATTTATGATGGACTGATGGATATTGTAATGGAGCTGCTGTTTATTAATGCTATTGTTTTTTGCTTGCGTTTTTTTTTTTTTTTGGATTTTCTTTATAATATAACTAATTGATTACATATTTTTCTAGAATGCTTCATTTTATTTTTTATTTTTTAAAAAAAAATTTGGAGTTTAAGTAGATCATCTCTGTAAGTGGTGCTTTTTCCTGTTCATTTTTTCTTAATTACATTCTTTCTAATATCAATATATCATCGTTCTTTGTTGAAGATTTACCTCTACGGAGCTCATGTGACTTCGTGGAAGAACGAATATGGACAGGAATTGCTTTTCGTAAGCAGTAAGGTGAGTTTAATTGTTATCTGCAGTGTGTGATATATATATATATTATATATGCGTACTATTGTAATTAAGAATGGATGCGCTTGTGTTGATTAAACTGAAATTTGGCGTTGCATTCAATTTTTTTCCCTCATTATGTAGCCAATTCTGCCATATTTTATTGTTAAATTTTTGTGTGCACTCTCTGAATCTCTGTAATTGATGAAGTTTCTCTTATATTTCATTGTATCATTTTGCCATTCACTTTTTTTGTCATTGATGAGGAGTTTTGTTTTTGAATTTCCTAATTGCACAAATCAATATCATAGTAGTTGATAGTGACTTAGTTTGGCTTATTATCCTTGCATATGCTGACTGTAATTAGTACGAGCCACATGGTGTTGATTCTTTATTATTTTAATTTCTAGCTTTGAAAATATAATTATCTTGTTGAATGAAAAACCATTTGATTTTGTTAATTTAAAATTTAGATTTTAACTTCCAATTGCTTTTAGTGATATTTGTTATGCTATTCAGGCTATCTTTAAGCCCCCAAAAGCAATCCGTGGAGGAATACCACTTTGTTTTCCTCAGGTATGGGCTTCTTCTTGTGTTCCTTCCAACAGCAACACCCCCCCCCCCACACACACACACAAATCACTGTTTATTACAGTTCTTTACCTCCCCCCAAACTAATTGGTGCAGTTCAGCAGCCAAGGAACCCTTGAGGCTCATGGATTTGCCAGGAATAGATTTTGGATTGTTGATCCCGAACCTGGATCTTATTTTCCCACTCCACCTAACAAAGCCTATGTTGATCTGCTGCTGAGGCTTTCTGATGATGAAATGAAGATTTGGCCTCATAGGTACGAATTCCCCTTCGTGTATATGAATTCTCCAAATATGTGCTTCTTAGTGTAAGAATAATACTCCCTCTGTTACACTTTAGTAGCAACATTTGGTATTATACTATTATTTTTGAGAGATAAAATATTCAAATGTTGCTACTAATGTGTAACGGAGGGAGTATGTGTTTCTTTTTGTTGTTAGTCTACTTTGGTGATGTACTCATTGAAATGACTCTTTTGTAGTTTTGAGTATCGTCTGAGAGTAACGCTGAGTCCCAAAGGAGATCTCACGCTGACCTCACGCATTAGAAATGTTGACTCAAAGCCTTTCTCCTTTAATTTTGCTTATCACACCTATTTCTCTGTTTCAGACATCAGGTATTATAACTTTCTAGATTTTGTTTTTGTCCCAGTTTTGGCATAATGATTTTGATCCTCTATCGATTTTGATCTTCATTTTCTTCCATGTTGTGAAGATATGTTACATTGGTAGTTTGAATGCAGATGAACTTTTTAGGGTATCTTGTTGACCAGTAATCTTTTATTTCATACATGTTGCAGATTTGAGTAGGCTATGGGCTTTCTTTGAAGCTAGAAACATAAATAGGATTCCTTCACCCCCCCCCCCCCCCTCCCCCCCTCTCTCCAACTAGCTTATCAAATGCTTTTGTGTTGAATGGCTGATTAATGTGTAATTATTAGTTTCAAGAATGATAAATGATAATGGAAAGTTCATATTGGTGAAAAAAAATATGTATAAACAAACAAAGGACTTGAAAGCTTCAGATGTGGAAGTTATGAAAAATTCTGTTGATGTAAGCAATTTTTTTGTCTTGACGTAGCTTGTCATTTCAACTGTTGTAATGAGTGTTACCTAATTCGCTATTTAGTTCACTTTTATAATCTGCAATTCACCCAGAATGGGCTGAAAATAACACAAAATCGACCATACTTTGCTTATTTTAGCTCGCAATCCGCAGGGAGTTTAGGGAATTAGTTAACATTGTACACTTGAAAGCAAAAGAAGTGGAGAATTGTAAGCTGTAACATTGCCCATGGTTTTTTGAGCTTGTTTTTGAAAATGAAGAATCTGTCTTGATTTAGAGTATAATCATGTGTTATAGTTGCTCTTTTAGTCTCCCTTATGGGGAAACTGAATTATTTTCAGACATGTATGATAATCTATAGTTTAGACACTTGACAAATTTTGTTTGCTTAAAGACTGAGAGAAGGACCAAAATATCATGATTTTGCATGTTTATTTTATCGAACACACAATTTGTATGTTAAGAAATTGAAATCTATTGAATTAATTATTAAGATGATATTTTACAAGTTACTTGTCTGTATTCAGTGAAGTGCGAGTTGAAGGATTGGAGACTTTGGATTATCTGGACAACATGAAGAACAAGGAACGCTTTACTGAACAAGGAGATGCAATCACATTTGAAGGAGAAGTGAGTATTATCCTTTTCTTTTCTTCTTCTATAAAATCAAATCTACCATACTTATTTATGTTTAAATAGGTTGACAAGGTATATCTTAGCACGCCCAATAAGATTGCAATTCTGGATCATGAAAGGAAAAGGACGTTTGTGATTCGTAAAGACGGACTACCAGATGCTGGTAAGAATATTCCTAATCATTTTCCAGTGGAATGTTTTTTCTCATTCTTGTTTAGTTGTACAACAGTAGCTTTAACAAACAACCAGTGCAAGCCCATCACTCTCTTACGTTTGGCAAAGATTTGTGTTGATGCACCAACTACCAAGTCTTCATTTCATTGTTTTAGTATCAATAGTTTAGTATTTTTTTCAACTCTGTCAGAAAGTCTTCATTAAATGTTTATTTCTTACGATTAAATTTTAGCCCATTTTTAAAGAGATTTTATGCTCTAGAATTCAAGGAGGTAATACTTCTTGTGAATACAACAAAAAATTCCAAATTTTATTTTTTTAAAAAAAATCTCAAATTTTTCGAAGTTTCAAACTATGGGTAATTGGATTTTTCAGGCCAAAGTATATATGAACCCTGAAACTATAATGAGCTAACTTGTTTCTTTGAGATTGTTGTATCATTCTTCATTCTTGCTTGCCATTGACTTTTTATTACCATGTAATGTTGGGCGGGATAATGTTCTTATTTAAAGCTGCGACAGTATATACCTTGCATTTGTCCTTATGCCTCTAATCATATTTTATTATGAAGTGAATAACTTTTCTTATTGCCCGATTATTGTTTGAATTTTTCTTTGGTTAGTGGTGTGGAATCCTTGGGACAAGAAGGCTAAGGCTTTAGCTGATTTCGGCGATGATGAGTACAAACATATGTTATGTGTGGAAGCTGCTGCAATCGAAAAACCAATCACACTTAAGCCTGGCGAGGAGTGGAGAGGCAGGCAAGAATTATCTGCCGTTCCATCTAGTTACTGTAGTGGGCAGCTTGATCCTCGGAATTTCTAATGAACAGCTGAAGTTTTGAGTCTTTTGACTGCAGTATTAACATTCTGTACAGGTAATATCCCTTGACTTCCCATCATCACTTTGTTTTACCATGCTTTTGGTTTGAATAGGAGATCATAAAAAATCATCAAATGCATTTTGCCTTTTAGTTTTTGGAAGCAATCTCCTAGAATCCTAAGACTATGGTTGCTTATGTTCTTTCCTCCTATACATCATCAGTAGCTCTCATGTTGTCTATCTGCATAATCTTTTAAACTGTCACGATTTCCATTGACTCATTGGACGATAGTTTTAGAGACTTGTCCTGGAAATTTCTTCCTACACCCGAGTGTAACCATGCACCTGTTCTTAAAATATAACATTTATGCGATATATTTAGAACATTGATGTTATGTATTTAGAATATTTATGTTTTACTGTTAGAACATTTATTTTATAAAATTAAATGGTCTAGATATGAATTATGAATGTTCAATATAGATATTTTAAAGGAAAATTTGATTTTAATAATGCAACCTTTTGAGTTTTAGTAAGCAATAATCTAACCTTGGATTATTAGGGATTATTAGGGATTATTAGGGAATAATCCAACCTTTGCACTCTAAATACATACAATAATCCAATCTTTCGATTTCTAGCAACCAATGAACTAAACTTGAAAATAAGAGGTCAGTTATATGTTGATCTATGATTTTCTTGGGTTTTTTTAATCAACTACACATTAAAAGACTAACATTTACTTACCTATAAAACTGTTAAAACTCAAAAATGAGGGGTTTTATAATATAGATGTTCTGTTTTAAATAATAGGTTCATGATAATTATTGTGCACCCGGGTACACCATTCACATATTAGACTTTTCCACTAGTAATTTGAACTTAGAGCCCATGACACCGCTTTCTTGACCTGATACATTTATCTGAGTAGTTATCAGAAGTATAGCCCGTATGCTTTGAGTGCTTGACACTGCTTTCTTGACCTGATACATTTTTCTAGAGATTAGAGAATATTCCCTCCATTTTAGTTTGTTAGTTACATTTAGAATCTTGTGCGCCTAGTGGGGTTAATAATAATTAGGATCATTTTTATTGAAAAATGATTATTTCAATATCTCTATTAGTGCTCATGATAATTAATGCAACTTTTTTATTTATTGTAGCCAATTTCATTTATGATTGAATTGATAATGACATTGCAATAATAAATGCTTTTAACCAAGGACCAATAAGAATGATTTATATAAATATAAAGATTCCAAATGTAACTAACAAAAGGGAGCACCCGAAACAGAATATGTAAACAACAAAGTATAGCCTATATGTTTTTATATTTGGATACGGCTTTGCCAAAGATAATTTGCTTCTTTCTGAGTGTTTCTCAGCCGATGTTGATCATTTATTTGTTTTTGATTGGCAGATCTGTCTTTGTGTTACTCTTTGGATAATAGAAGTTGGAGAATTGGAGTTGAAAGCTTGGAATGCTACTTCAATAGGTCTGCGTTATGCTGGTTTTCCTACAATAGGTTATATGGCGGATTATTGAATTGACAAACATGGTCAAATAATGTTTCCCTGTAACTAGATGACTATTTTTGGTACCATGTCAAAGTGGAATGCATGTGCTGATTACTAGAGCCCCCACCCACAGTCCCCCACTAATCGTGGTTAAAGAACTTGCGTCATGTAATATCTTTTGCGGTAGATGAACAAAGCTCTTGCTTCCCCTCTTTGGCATAAATTTTGAAATCATGGGTCCCTAAGGCATATAAATATCTTTTGAAATTTGTCTGGGGCTTTTTTTTTTTTTTTGTAGGATTGAGTTTTTGGTTTCATGAGTATGAAATGCTGTCAATTCCGATTTAGTCTATGTTCTTAAGTTTGTTTTGGTTTGCTAATGGCTTTTTTTTTTCTATACTTTTTGGTAAGTTTCAAGATTAGATTTGACTTTCAAAGTGGATTTGCTAAAGATAGATTGTGTAGGGTTTTGCTTTGGTAAGGCTTTAATTTGCCACTGTACTTTTGGAGCTTTGGTGATGTAGGGTTATGTAATTTTTTTTTATTACATATATTTGAAAATATTCCCATTTAAAGTTATATCTCACGTGAAAATGTGAATGGAAAAAAGGGAGAAAGTGCTTGCAAAATCTATGATAAAATGAGTACTACAAATTACAAAAGGAGTGGTTAACGTACATTCTTTGACGATATAGTTTGGCAGAAGAAAAATGTTTTCAATTGTTGTGCACATTTGCACTATTTGTGGTAATAGAAGAAACTTGTATTGTTGCCAAAAAGAAAACAAAGGCTAGTGATGTGGAACCCAAATCTATGATTAGTTTTAAAAATTATTTTGTGTTGAATTTTTTCGCTTTTTTACCTGCTATTTCGCAAACAAATTCAAGTAAGTTGCGTGCTTGCTTGTTTCTTAGCATTAGACTTCATATGTAATTCAACCAAAACTCTGGAATATTTGTATAGTACTTACAAAAACTTTGACGTTTTCGATAATACATATTAAACACATATAATATGATAAAGTTTTGCATGTTTATAAACATGAAAAATCACGTAATATTGAAAAATTACAGGAGCTCTAGATTTATCTTTAACTCACAAAAAAAATGAGCAAAAAGAAACCTTCCCCTAGAATTTTGAAACAACCTTTCGAAAGCCAAAACTAAAGGATATAATCTATTCCCTCCGTAACATAAAACTTTCAACAATTGGTTTTGCACGCATTTTGAGGAAGCGATTTAAGGGTGTAAACGAAGGAATTAGCCAAAATGGTTTTGATACAAGCAAGAATGTGATTATAAGTTCCTAATCTTAATTTTTATATTGATTAATCCCTTCATTTACACCCTTAAATCGCTTTCTCAAAATACATGCAAATTCAATTGTTGAAAGTTTTATGTTCCGGAAGGAGTACATTTTTTTGTAGTTCTCGAAGTCATAGTATGAAAATATCCTGAAACACTGAGGAATGATATTGTTGGATTAGCATTTTCCTCTCGACACTATGACATGGGTAGCCAGACACTTGGAAACGTACCCATATAGCCATATCAGACATGGGTAACGAATTCCAAGTAGCATAGTA
This sequence comes from Salicornia ramosissima, assembly GCA_951394345.1. Lineage (NCBI taxonomy): Eukaryota > Viridiplantae > Streptophyta > Magnoliopsida > Caryophyllales > Amaranthaceae > Salicornia > Salicornia ramosissima. The sequence continues at coordinate 7,478,254 of OX596233.1, forward strand.
ATTCAGCACTATAACTGAATGACAGGAAGCCAGCTAATGTAAATCTTGAAATAATTCCATCCACAGATTAAAGTGAGGTGAAGCAAAGAAAATGATAGCAACATTTGTTTTCTATGAGAATGTGAGTATACATGACAAAATACTCTATGGCACTTTTTAGCTAATAATCTCTGAGTAATACCATTTAACTAATATCCTCCCAAAAAAAAGGGACTGTTATATGTACACTTTTGTTACTATTCTGAAGAAAAAAAGCATCTTCACCATGCTCCAAATTTCACCTAACAAGTGGTATTAGCAAATACTCTGCATAAAATAGCTGCAATCAAAAGCAATAATCTTTAGTCATGAAAGAGAGGTTTATAATTTTTGGACCACCCAATAATCAATGAAGACTATAAAAATTAATTAACAAAAAAAACTAGCAACAAAACTAAGGAGAGAACTTCCTCCATCCATAAATTGTTACCACAGTGCAATTCTACACAATTCGACTACTAATAGTGAAATCATTAAAACCCACTTTCGTTATAAATATGTAAGAAAATAAAAGGTCGTCTGGGCCTTGTTTGATTCGTCTGAAAGCTCTTTTTTTTCAAGTATGTAACTCGTGGGCTGAAAACCATTAAAAAAGCAATAATGACAAGTTGACAACTAAAATGAATTGAAGGCAGTATCAGATTTTAGGTAACAATGTAGAGCACTGATCCAACCAATGTTCCTCAGACTCTATTTCACCTCAAGTACCCATGTCAGACACTAGAGCCTTGGACATTGCTATGACACTTGGACGCTTCATTTTAAACCAAAAACATTTATTTTTTTTCATTAAATTCTCATGTCCGACTCTTGGACACATCCTTTTCATTACTTCTAGCAGAGTTTGAGTAACATAGGATCCAACACAATTAGGGACTATATGGTATGGTCTTAGTATGATCTGGCAACTTGAAATTAATTTTTTTGATTACTGAACTAAATTGTATCAGTTCGTTGCCAAAAAAAAATGTATCAGTTAACCAAAGTGACTAAGTTATATACAAAGGCAGCAAAGCCTGAGCTTGATTGTCCCAGCACTTATCATGACATATTCAAAGAATAAAAAGCATCAAACTGAAGTTAATGACCCTTTGTTATATCTAATAAGGTGGGAAGTATCAAAAGCAACCAGGTTAAGTATCTAATCCTAATGTTTAGTTTTAAGATCAATGGCTGGCTGATATGCACAGTAAATACTAAATAATATGCATATTTGGTCTAGATAGATTTTAATGTCACATTTGTGATATAAACATCCTCGAGGTGAATAGCAATATGTTCAATAGATGAGATTTGAGTTTCTCAACTCTGAAACCCTACAAGAAAATTATTTCGAGTTCTTAATGCTCTCGATAAGTAGGAATATTTATGATTTATCTAAAGTGAACTGAAAATCTCGCACGATTCAGCAGGTTTGACCATGATATATATACATATATTATGTTTTTTGGACCAACAATTTAGGGTGTTATTTAATGAGCAGGGAGCAGTGAAAAGGTTAGAAATCTCACCTTCCAGATGAACATGTAGAAAGAAGTAATTGCAGCTTTGCTGCTGAGATCAGTGGACTTGGCACTTTTCCACAGAATAGAAGCCAATATACTGTGACCAACAACCTACAAGAATGAAAACGAAGGTAAAGGTCAACCTTCTTTTAAATCCCAAGATCCCATGTTTCTAAATTATATAAGAAAATGCCGCATATACTAGGCGTGAGCAACTGAGCAATAGATATGATTTTTGAATACTTTTTTTTTCCCTATTTTTATCAAGATCCAGTATAATAGCGGTTAACTCTCAAATGAATATTGAGGTAGGCTGTAGGGTTGCTCTAAGCAGTTAAGCTTGCCTTTCTAAAGATTAGGTTAGCTTGAACACTTCCCACACCGATCAACTCCTCCCGCATGGCCACATGTCCATAATGATTATAGCATTGTTAGCGGTATCATGGAAATTTCACTGATTACTGGTAGTTAACTAGTTATTGACAGTTCAAAATCTTCTCAACATCTATCATGAAACAAAAGACCATCTGTCGATGGATTGGAGAAGCTAAAAACAAAGACATTTGACACTTCATATTCAAAGTAGAGACCTAAGCACATTGTACTTTGTACATTACCGTGATAACTTTGCTCCAAACAAAGGAAGACGATGCCCCAACTAAAATGGCGACAGCATAAGCCATTTGAAGTAATGAAATACAAATCCAAAATACCTGTCAGATAGCAATAGATAGAATTGAGTTACCAAGTCTGTATATTGCATATGTATTTGTATTGAATTATTTATCATTCAAAACTTACCCGCTTCTGTCCCAATCGTACTGTAAATGACCGGATACCAAATATCCTATCCCCTTCCATGTCAGGTATATCCTACATAAAAGCACAATTCAAAAAGAGCTTCACTGTCAATGATCAAAAATAGTACACTTTCTTTTTTATTCCTTCATATTTTGCTTTCAAGAGTTTATCAACTTTCATTACTGGACTATCAAGGGATTACAAGACGAACTACATTTCAATTTGTTTTCATTTCCTACTTTTAAGATCAAAGTTTATCAACTATGACAGCATTTTCACTAATTTATAAGATCATGCTAGATCCATTACAGTGAGAGATATGTTAGTACGATTACAATGTAAATTCTCAAGACATCAAATTTTCATAAATTCTACTATACAATTAAAATAATTAATGGTCAATAGTAGATGAGTTTTACCTTAAACAATGCAATCACCACTGAAAAGAAACTCATAAATGCAGTTGCAAAAATCAATGGCCGGGAGAAAAATGTTGGTCGCTCAAATACATGCATCTGCAAAAGTTGCAAAAACTTTAGACATAGTATATGGAGAACAATGGTTATGAAGCTTAAGTGCAAAGAAATGCCATGCATCTTGTATGGAGACACTAATAATGCATAGTAAGATTTGGTCAGCTATTGCTTGACCTAATGAGTCGTTCACAAAAAAGTTACTACTACTTCGTATTTGAAGTGTAAATTCGTATGTTACATTTTCCCACTAGGAGTGAGGGGATCAAGGTACTAGTCTTAGCACCTTTTTCTATATGTTGAGTTGTTCCAACCATGCAGAAAAAGTTGCAAGGCTTAAAATATCCTAAGCACGATTGGAAAAGAGCAACATGAATCAGTTCAACAAATGATGGATTTCTATGTAAAATTATGTTAAGTTTCAATAGCATAGGTTAAAGTTTCCAAGTGGAAAACTGGAAACACACACCAAAAGTACTTGAGAAGAGGGTCAAAGTAGAACCTGGATATGCAGGAAAAAAGCAATTTGAACAATTACTGCACGAACTGCTAGGATGCACATTGCAGCTACTACAGCAAATCTCTTCCATCTTAACATAGGCAGCTGAAAGTAAAAAAAAAAAAAGAAACCTATGAAATCATAATTGCTGCCTTGTGAAAATTCAAAAATTTGTGCAACATTGTTTTTGTCAATCCATAGTGAAGCTGGGGAAATCACTGAAAGAGTTTGCAATGTTTTTATAGACTCCTCCAAAGAGACTTCGAATATACAAGTCCAGCTTTTAAAACAATGTCCATGTTGAACAAATTTCTAGGCCAATTCAACAACTAGCTGGTTTTTACTAATGAAACTAGCAGCCAGGTGCAAAAGAACATGTAATGCGCCAATCCAACAACAAAAATGCTTAATTAATTTTGGGTCTTTATTTACTTTTATTTTGTATTTTAGTTAATGGTTGATCACATTTCAGCCTTTTGTGATTTTGTAGTGGAATATGGACAAATTTTAATCAAAGGGAGGAAGTAGTATAAATACTAGATTAATCCCGTGCGATGCACGGTGTACACAAAAAAAAAATTGTTGATTTTATATATACAATACGTCACATGAATCATACTCCAATCAAGTTTGTATCAAACAAACATTGCCAAGGTAAAATATGAATTTCTATATGTTGATGTTGTTATACAATTCAATTTCTTGAACAAATAATTAGTACTCTTGTACTTGAACTTGCTAAAATATCTTTTACCAAAAAAAAAAAGTTTTTTGAACAACAAAATATAAATAATTATAGTTATAATTATAATTTAAAAATGGATATTATTGAAAATTAAATAGGCATTTGTGGCTTTTAGGAAATTTAAAAGTGATTAAAGAATCTAAAAAAAGTCAAAATAAATATGACACCATGAATAGTTTTGGAGGAAAAAAATTGTATGAGAATGTGACACTTGTATAGTTTGAGGGCAGGATGATGTAAGCACACTTTTTTTTTTTGAAATAAGATCAATTCATTGAAAAAAGAGTCATACGACATCTACAAAAGATATCAAAGCCAACAAATACAAAACAAATTGAATCAAATAAAATTCAAACTCAATAAAACTACGATCGTCGATGAGATTTGACACTGATGAATTCCCTCGTCTTTCACATCGCTGTTCTTTGCAGCCTTCTACAAGGGGGTCTTGCGATCTGTTGTAGTTTTTGAATTGAATACAACTTAACCCAATTGATTGCACATGTAGATTTGAGATCTGATTCGATACCACATAAGCCTTCATCAACGAACTAATTTCTTCTAATTCTAATCTCCCATAAAGGAAGAGAACAAAACCCAACTCCAAATTAATCCCATGATGTAAGCACACTTTGTTTTAGTATATAGTTAAGTTATAGATTAGGAAGCATGGGAGGGAGAGAATTGTCCAGAGAAATTTGTAAGGCTTGCTTTGAAAGATTTGTGACCTAAAGTCACTAAGAGATTTGCAACCTAAAGTTGTTGCGTTATTTCTTATTATTAATCAATTTCGAATTTTTTTTAACTTTCAAATATCACCAGCTTTATTCTAGTCTTTCTCTGTGATTTTCCAGTTCATCTTGTTCGACTACCCAGAGCATTACAGAACACAAAGATATTGTTTACAATCTTATACTTAAAGGATATGGGTAGCAAATTCAACCTAAAATTTTGTTACAATTATTGAACCTTTCGTTCAGATATCTGCAGCTAGAATTAAGGATTGACTTTCATGGTGTTGTGTGAGGTGAGAGCAGAAGTTAAGTATCCAGTTGCTAGGAAAAATGTTCAGCAGTCATGGAGAAATTTCATCAAGTTTCCATCAAAATCATTGTTTGATTAGGCACCCACCAAAAACCTAGGAAAATCAAGAATCAAACATATATGTCCCACAAAGCATTAAGCATGAAACCTGTCTTACATTTATGGAATATGCTGTGCCAAGGATGAAGCTGACAAAAACAGCCCAGAATAAGGGCCATGAACCAACAGTTGAGCACAACAAAAAGCTCTGCATGACAGAAGATACATGAAGAAACATTCAAATATTGATAAAATTTTCCATATAGAAATTCATAAAATAAAAAATTAAAATCCTTCAGTAGCCGCAGATTTGACTTATTATAAACAAAAAAAAGGATGTATAAAAGTCAAACAAAAAAAAATTCACAAAAAAAATCCTCAGAAGGTAAAGATGACAAATTTCTCATCTTTTCTGCTTTGCAAAAAAGTACACGGCCAAACTGCACTTTCAAGGGTTACAGCTACTCCCCCCACCCCCACCCCCCCACGTCCTCCTTCTCCTCTGTCTCCCCTTCTTTAAATACACACTCCCTTACAGGCCTGTCAACTGCTAGTCTGCTACATGCTTTGAAGTTACCATCAACAGTGGTTCTCTTACAAGGACTATATGGTTATAGCAGCTAGTTTGTGTTAGTTCTTTAGTTTGATGATGCTCTACCTTGTGAATGAGTGACAATGAGTATGAGGAAAGAGGGTTCGTCTCTCGATCCTAAACTGGTGATCTCAAAACTTGGACAAACACCATAAAAAGTATGCCTTGACCAAAAATGAGGGTAGTGTGTTTAAGTGTTCCATAGTGAACCTGTTATAATCAGGTGCCTGAATTGCAGGAAGCCGGTTAAGCGATTCGGATGGTAGGGTACCCAGAATTTTTTTGAGTGTTGATTTATTCAATAAGATTTACGAGTATCCTTTGTTTTGGATTATTGCTACTAAGGACCTGTTCTTTTGGCCTTGATTTCAGAAATATCAGTTCAGTTCATACAAGTTCAGTGCATTTCAGACGAATGCAGTTCAACTCCTGTTGAGTCTAGGATTCGGCTCGGATCAGTTATGGATCATTTTAGATTACTTCAGTCCAAATGAGTGGGGCGTGCCTTAGTGATATTGTGCTCCATGCACTCATTGTGTTGTGTAGTGTTCCACATTCCATTTTCACCCACCAATACCCATAACAAAAATAACACCAAAAAAGCTTCCAAGAACTCATCTTTAAGACAGCCAAGGTTACCGTTCTTGTTGTCCTACGATCTTTTAATGATTGGGAGGATAAAAGAAAAAAAAAAAAAAAAAAAGAAGAAAATCAACCAACACTTGCAAGGCATTTTGTTGTATGGACAAATTGGAGTGCAAGATTGCGGTGAGGCAATGCATCTGTCGATTGTGTTAGGCCTTTTTCTGGTGGAGGCAAAATTGCTATGAATTTCATACCACAAATTTAATGTCACAAATCACAATTGTAGTGACATAGCATAAAAATTAATTTTTATTTCCTTAAAAAAAAAAAAAAAACTAAGCGGGGTTTCAGGTACCCAGATAAGTTATTCTAATTACCCAAACCCAACCGGGTATAATCATTTATTTAGCGGGTCTGGGTAATTATTTAGCTTTTCAATTAAAACCACCAGGTCTTTTTGTTGTGGGCATGCTGGTAGATGGTAAAGATATTTTTTTAACACCCCTACCACATGGTTTATCAGCCAAGAAAAGTTCACACTTCACAATTTAGAGACCAGACAAAGTTCACCATTACTCTTGAACTGTGTTATCTACTAATTGCTGCTCATGCATGAAACTCACCCCCGTTTTCAATGAAACATATTGAATTTTGCAAGGTCAGCATCCTTTACCGCTTTCTTAGTTTTTTCCTTTGGTTTTTGGAAGCTGGCCCTAAATATTTTTTATTATGTGCATTTTCTTCTGATAACATATTATTTGGTTATGAATCTTATGACTGGATGATTCTTGCATGCATTACAGGATGTCAGGATACAAGCACTCAGTGATCTAAGACATTATTTCGAGTGAACTAATTCAAGCATGGAGTTGAAAAATAAAATATAACATGAAATGAACATAGACGGAGACACCATGTTGAAATTTAGATCATCAGTGCATCCTTTGAAAAGTATCTACAAAGAGATGCAACGAGGAACAAATAAAAGGGGAGGTAAATGTAATAAATAATAGCAATGCACAGCCAGGAACTTTAAAAAGTATCTTCTCACAGGTTACCACAAGTAAACAAAAGCTTCTTACCAATATGGCAAATGTTGTGACAATGATGATACCAGTTCCTGTGGAATATTCCCCTGAAGCCAATGGAAGGTATGGCTTGTTTACCTGAAACCAAATATAGGTATACAAACAATTGATCAAGTGACACAAGTCAAAAGAACAATGACTAATTGACTACTACTAGTATCCCATATGAATTTCACTAAGAGTGCAGCCACCGGACAAAGAGGTCCAAATATACATAGCCATACTTAACCAGAGTAAACAGATAAAATGGCTGTTGAAAGTACAAAACTAATTTAAAGAAACATCCAACATTCATTCATAATTACAATATTCAATAACATGATTCCATTTAATCAAAAAAAAAAAAAAAAACATGATTCCAAAAAATCTTGGAAAGAACTTGAGGAAAAATTCATAAATATAATATTCAATAACATAATATGGTATATAACTATATGAATACAGCTTCAAGAGAGATACCTCATATCAAGGTTCTGGTAGGAGCTACGATTGTTGGGTGATATTGGATATCAATTAACATCGTGATAGAGACTACTATAATCTTCTCTCTCCAAGATATTAGATATATATGTGTGTTGAGTTATGTTTGATTTTGATGATGAAGATTATCTGACTAACATGTGTATTAAAATGTGCATAATATATTTCAATGGACAAGTTATATGAAATTGATCCAACAAGATGTATACAACATGAATTAAGCAAATGAAGTTCTAGCGAAGGAATAGTTCCTCCAAAAGAAGAACGACTAGAGAGAAGCTTTGGAATAGAAGCAACCAACAAGGTTCTCTGAGTCGAAACACCAAAACACATGAAAATAGGACAATATGAGTTTACTTTTCTAGGTTTCAATTTAAGTATGTTAAAATTTCATAAGAGTAACAACTGAAGCAACTCAATGAAATATTTTTCTGGAAATATCTTTTTGATTTTTCTAGTCTTTGAAATAATATATTTTTAGTTTAACAAATAAATAAATAAATACAATTTTTTTATAAAAAAAAGGTATGTCATACAACACCCATCAGTTGTACACTAAATTAGTGTACAACGGATTAAAAGTTACCCTAAAAATTTATAAAATTCACCCCAAAAGAGTAGTAATTTTATCAAGGGGTAACTTTTTGTTGAACCCCATATGGTGCACTAGTAAATGTCTCACATCGGAGGATGAGGAGAGACTAAACTAGCTTATAAGTCTAGGAGTTACTCCCCCTATCACCAATTGATTTTAGAAAGGAACCTCATATGGCTTGTAAGTGACCTAACTCTACTCTTCTATATTGGATTGTCCAGGCCCGTTTCTAATATTCAATCAAATTTAGCATGGTATGAGGGCCCAGGTTGTGGGTCTCTTCTAAACTAGGTCTTATTAAGCAACTGGAAAGGGTTTGCCACGACAGGATGTCCAGCCCCTAAGAGGATTGTTTCTAATTTCCTTTCCAGTTAGCTCTGAATTCTAAGACACTCACTAGTGAGGGAGAGTGTTGAACCCCATATGGTGCACTAGTGAGTGTCCCACATCGGATGATGAGGAGAGACTAAACTAACTTATAAGTCTAGGAGTTACTCCTCCTATTATCAATTGATTTTAGGGTATGGCTTGTAAGTGACCTAACTCTCCTCTTCCATATTGGGTTGTCCATGCCCGTTTCTAATATTCAATCAAATTTAAACTTTTATGAGTTTTAGGTAACGTTTGTTTCGTTATACACTAACTTAGCGTACACCAAGTGCATACAAAACTTTTTCATACATAAATATATGAAGTATGAAATTGATTCCTCAAAATGGGATCAATATTATATAATAGTACCAAATTACTTTTATTAGTTGGAAAGATTATAAAAATATTTTTCTTAAGTTTTATTAAAACAAAAGGGAAACACAAGATTTTTTTTTTTTTTGTTGTTTTTTTTTACCAGGAAAAGATTTTCTAGATATTTAGTTTGGTTGGGATTTGATACTAGAACCAAGAATTCAAAAATCAAAAGGTACAAAGTGGTAGCCGCCTCAAACACTGTGACACATTGCTTCTTCTCTAGAGTCTAGATATTTATTTGAATAAATATTTTAAAAAAAAAAAGAAAAGAACAAAAAGATTTTCCTAAAGCTAATCTTGTTAGTTAGTCAGATTTTTTTAATAAGAAGAAAAAAGACTGCTAGTATGCTACCAAGTCTTGTGGAAGATGGCAATAAGTGGTTTAGGCTTCCTAGGTTTTAGCTAGTGCCTATTGGTTGTTGAAAGTTCATCACTTAATTACGCCTAATGTATAGGATAGTGGTTGTTGAAGTCTGCAATACAAATATGCAATCAAACTCATTCAGAAATTAAGGGTTTAAGTTCACTTTTGTTTGATTGAGTTCTTGTACGGAGTTAAGTCTTATAGAGGACAGAAGAAGTGAAAAAGAGAAAACAAAAGGGTGACTTCGGGTGGAGTTGGTAAGTGTAGAAATTAGAGGGAACTAGAGTTGGGTGGAGTTGTTGCCCTATAGTAACGAGTTTTATAGAAAATCATTAGTGGGTCGAGGTTTTATTTCCGATTTGCCCAAGAAAGTTTCCTCACTAAATCTATCTTGCACTATTTCTCTTGTTTGTACGTTCTTTGAATTCCGCAAAAATTGAAAAGAAAGTCTCATACTACAATCCACCCCCCTTGTAGTATGTCATCCAAAATAACAATACATATAGGGCACAATTATACAATGATTGAAGAAAAAGCCAAAATGATTTAAGCCCCTACCTTGTCTATCTCTATGTCAGATATCTGATTCAAGCCCACAATATATATATTCATGAAAAGAGCAGCAACGATGGCCTGAAAAGGAGTAAAAACATTAGCTGAGCAGGGGAAGCATTTATGATAAACATAGTAAAGCCATGTCAAAGCTACCTGGTTATTGACTACAATAAACACATACCTCTAACATTCCAGTGAGAAACATGGGAGACAAATCAGAAAGCTTCTCCACTGCAAGTAGAGAAACTGAAAATATGCTCAATGCCTGTCAACAAATTGTGAAGCATCCATTTATTAGGTCTGGAAAACCCTAGTTTAAGCTAGGAAGCCAGACATATGCTTGCTTGTAAGACAACACAAGGTTTGAACTTTAGAAAACTTAACTGTTCCTATAACCGTATGAGGCCTTGAAAACCTATGAAAGGCATTCAAAAAGTCACTAACTGAATTCAAAGGTTTCTTGGGAGCATAAGCTTTTGCACCAGGTTCAAGCGGCTGTCCAACACATGTAACTACAAGACCTTTTTTGGTATATGTTGGGCACAATATTGATCTCTTTTTGCCAATTGCACTGTGATTTTCCACCGAATGTTGCTGCAACCTCAGACTACAAAATATCTCCAAGGGACTCCATTCTTTGCACCTTGAGCCTTGGATTGCTGGATCAAAATCATCAACTATACCATTAGTCTAGCACATATATCAACTGCAGACAACAAAAAGCAATGTTGTTCAGATAAGTTCACAATCACAAGTTCACAATAGCCACTTAGCCAGTCAGATGCCTTTTCTGTTTCTGCATAACAGTGTAATGGTATGGTACTGCTAATCTGCTTTCTTCAGTGCCAGAACACCGTCAAAAAACGAATTCATATGTTTTTAATTATAAGGTCAAAAACCATCTATAAAATTGCCTCATAACATATAGATAGAAAATACATTGATTTGTTACATGAATTATAACATAAGCAACAGAGTACAGAGAAATATCACAATTCACAAGTAGAGCTCAACCAAGTATAAATTCAGCTAATCATGTTCAATACTTCGATCCCAAATAAATTAGCTGAACTTGCTCCAAAATCTATCCAAAGTTGGTTAATTATGAATTAATATATTCATGATTGCCTCATAACATTTAGATAGAAAATACAATGTTTGATTTTTTTTTTTAAAAGCAATTCATTGATTGGTTACATGAATCAAATGAATTACTACGTCTAACATAAGAAACAGACAGTTATCACAATTCACAATTAGGGGTGTACATGAACGGCAAAAAGTGGTTGGAGGAATTTGCACAGTACTCAATATTTACTGTGCATATTCTCCCATCAACAGGATACAATGCAAAATAGAAGGTAGTCAATGAACATAAACAACAAAACCAATGAACACATGTAAATTATTTGAACTAATGTTACAAATCATCAACAGCTTATTAAATACCAAAGAACATGACGTAAATTACCAAAGAACATCATAGTGCATGCGCACGGTACACATAGTGCATATGCCTCTACCTACAAATTTGCACATGAACAGAGCTGAACCAAGTATAACCCTATTCAACTAATCATGTTTAATCTCACAAAAATTAGCTGAACTAGCTCAAAAATCTATCTAAACTTGGGTAATTAATAATAATATGTTCATGATTAGCACATCTAAATCGAGCTAAGCTCAAAAGGATCATAAAATAGAGATAATAATAATAATTATAACAAGCAAAGATGGGATTATTCAGAAATAATAAGAAGGTGAGATTATTAATCGCAAACCAGCGAAAGGCCAGTCAGATTATTGAAAACACAAAAAAAAAAAAATCCTCCGGCCTCGCACCCCCAAACATCCTCAAACAATGTGGTTTCCTGGGGTGGAAATAAACCCAAAATAATAATAAAAAATTACAAAAAAAAATAAAAAATCCATGCAGCTCTACAACTAAATCCAAATTCCAAATACAAAGATAAATATATAAACCAGTAATTAACAATCAAACTTGAAAAGAATAAAAAAAATCCCTAACATAAAAAAGAACAAACAATAACCAACACACTAAAATGAATTAAGGGTAAATGTAGTAGAACATTACTAAAACTGGGTTTGTCCTACTTCCAACAAATTGAAGCTCCATTTTAATCATAACCCAGAAATGAGCACTGGATACAATCACTTACCCAAATCTGAATTTATTAATTTTTTATTTAAAAAAAATAAACAAAGAAAGAAACTTACAATTTCTGAATGAAGGATGGTAAGTTGAAGCTGAAAATTTGTGGGAGAATGGTTTGGTAAAGGAACCAACTACCAATGAATCCATTATTTAGTTAGTTGAAGCTCTCTTCCTCTCAATTGATTTATAAGATAGAAAAACGAGGAAGATCGAGGACAATAGCACATCAATTAATCAGGCAGAGACGACAGACAGTTGTATGAGTAGCAAGCAAAGAGTACTCATTCTACACTCGCTAGTGTAAACTCACTGTCATGAGGATTGAGGAAGATGACAAATTTATGTGTTTTTTTTTTCCTATTTATTTATTGTACTCCGTATTATTATTTTTTTTGGCATTGTTGAATTTATTGTACTATACTATTGCTCAAAAAACAAAAATTATTGTACTATTGAGCGCATATCAATATCAACTAGTTTTTGAGCCCGTGCAAGGCCCGGGATATTTTTTAAAAAAAATATAAAAAATTAAAAATAATTTTAGAAAATAATATAGAATTGTACTATTGTATTTTATTTTTTAATGCTTACAACAAATCAACCAATTCAATTATCATCATGAGAATTCTCAAGTTGAATTCAAAACTAATGCACAAAATATTAGAAATCAGATGGGATATGATAATTAATATTGTTCAAGGAAAAAGAAAATGGTTAAAAATAATTTATTAAAAAGATAACACTTGGCAAAAAAAAATCTTGTTTTAAATATGATTCAATAAATATTATATTTTTCCCGTTCATTGTTACTTTGACAAATAGTCTTTTTCCCATTGAAAGAACAAGTAGTTATAATGAAATATGATTCAATTTTTTTTTTTTTTTTTTTTGCACAACTTATGTTAATGGAAATAATTTGAATGAACTTGATAAGATTAAAATTAATGATAATTGATGAACGATTAACCAAAAGGGCTACAATTAATATGGTTTAAGGAAAAAGGAAAAAGAAAATTAAAAACACAATTATATTAGAAAAATGACATGTGGCAAAAAAGTTCTTGTTATAAATATTTATATAGATATAGATATCAATATATATACTATAAGATAAGCAGCTAAATTCACAGCTTGTCACATGTCATGCTCTCATTCAAAAATTTCCCGCGAATTTTTCTTAATCTAGAAAAAACAACTTTTTTTTATTCTATCTTAATATATTTTCTACCTTAATAAAAAGTGATATATAATATAACATATCTTTAGAAATATTATGTGATTTAATTCCTATAAATAATACATGTACTTTAATCCTTTTATTATAAGTAATTTAGTTTTGATCATATATTAATTTCCTATATATTTTTATGATAAAAAATTACTTTCGATATATTATTCATGTATTGCTTATACATATTCTCATGATAAAAATTTCGCTACTTTTTTTTGGGGGAAATGAGTATCATTATTGATTTATTATTTTGACATACATAACATGACTTTTTATATAATTTGAAGAATCTCTATAATAATTTATCAATTTTTTTAGGATTATAATAATTAGAAAATCAACAAAAAAAATGTACATTTTTGTTTTATTTAACCCTAACAGTTGTGATAAAACCAAGTTTTAGCTTAATGTAATTATTTTGTACATTTTAATTTTGAGTGTATTATAATTTCTTTTATTTATATGTATGACTATAATTTTCATAGAACATAAACGAGAAAATAAATTTCTAAAATTAAATCTATATAAATTTTTTTATGGAGAATCTATATTATTGCTATATGTTTAATTAGAACAATTCTATAACATAATTGATCCATATATAAAAATATACTACAATAGAAGTATTTAGAAAAAAAAAAAAAAAACTATTATAATCTAATACTTCATGTTTTAGATTTTTAATCCGTGAAATTTTCTTTTAATAAGATATTATTTTCAAAAAAATACTCATAACATATAAAAGTAATTTTATTCTCTTTTATTAAAACTATCCTTTAAAAAAACAAATAACTAACTAACGTTTGATAACGATAATTGCGGGTTAAATGTTTTTCTAAAATTGTTTAAATTCACTCCAAAATTTGTCCATACGTCATGTTACCTTAAATTTAACCATTTTAAATTAAATATAATGTATCACCTTATACAATATTTTTTGTTGTTGATTTCGTTGACTTCTGCCATAATTTTTTTTATTCTTATCCATATATTACAATAATTTGAAGAATTAAATTAATAATATTTTATTTCTTTTTTATGCATTGATCTTGATAAAATTTTAGTTACTTTTTTTGGGTGAAGTGAGTATCATTATTGATTTATTATTTTGACATGCATAACATGACTTTTTATATAATTCGAAGAATCTGTATAATAACTTATCAATTTTTTTAGGATTATAATAATTAGAAAATCAACAAAAATTACTAAAAAATTTATTATATATGTACTATATATATGAATTATCGAGTGTTAGTGTAATGGTTACTTAATGTTCTGTATGGGGGTTACTCAAGATTTCATATAAAGATTACTCATTGTTTTGTATGGGTTTTTTTAATTAAAAAAAAAAACTACGAGAATATTAATTAAATTAATATGGGTTGCTATATATAAAGTTAAAATATTAATATGATGTTAAAGTCATTATATCAGGAAATGAATTATACAAATCCTTACATTACTATTTACAAAGTTAATATTAACTTTTCCAAGTCGTGCATCACACGGGTGCTATGCTAGTGTCGTCTGTATTCTAAGGAATATCTTTTCATTTTTTTTTTTAATTTGCTACTCCGTATATGGTTATTTGTTGTTAAAACCTGCTCCCTCCGTACCAATTTACTTGCTAAATTCTCTTTTTCACACCTCACGAGATACAATTTTAAATAAAAATATCTTTAACTATGTATAATAAAAAATTATAAAAATTATATATTTGAAAAATACATGTTGAGACGAATTAAACTAGATCCATCATGACTGTGTTTTTTCTTACGTATATTAAATTAAATAAAGTCAAAGTAAACATGTGAACAGTACCCAAAGTCAAACTGGGGCAAGTAAATTGGGACAGAGGGAGTATGAAATAAAGCACATAGCTCTAGGAACATCAACGAACCAATACACTCATGAACAGCTTGTAAACAAACCCGGTTAAAGCTCATTCGTATATAAATAAACAAGTCCGAGCAAATTTTCAAGCTCGGTTAATAAACAAGTTTTACTCGAACAAGGTAGTATTCGGCTCGTTAAGGTTCGCGAACAGCTCGTTCAAGTTTGTTAATACTTAATAAGCTCATTTGTAATCATTTAATACTCGTTAAAAACTCATATATATACTTCGAATTTTAAAAATATATTTATTTATATTGCGTATCATTTAGATACCATACTTTGTCTTGCTTATAAATTTGGAATAATATCATACTTTGTATTATACTTTTAAATTTTTAAATTTTATATTACTTATGCTTGGCCAAAAGGTAAAATTTGAAATAATTAATAAAACAATAGTTACAAAGCTCATTTAAACATATGCTCGTTTATAACTCAGCTCGATCTCACGCTCGAATATGTAAACGAGCAGCTCGAGCCGAGCTCCAACATGAAAAAATTAAATGAGCCAAGCTCGAACAAGGTTTTTAGAAGCTCGATTATGCTCGAGCTCAATTAATATTAGTCAAGCCTATCTCGAGGCCTCAAACAACTTACTAGCTACTCGGCTCGGTTTGTTGACATCTCTACATACCTCTAATCTGACGTACCCCCTGACAAGACATAGCCACACGTTAGATACATTTATCCATATTGAACTGATTGATTAAGCTTACTCAACTACCAAATTATTGTTCTCGCTTTAATAATTTAATTACGTCTTGCGAATTGCTAAACATAACCCCCATTTTACTTACTAAAGCCTTCATTTGGACAATTTTGCCCTTGCTTTAAAAACTCATTCTTCTCCTCTAAGGGTGCGTTCTCTTCGCCTTAAAAAAATAAGTTTCAGGTTCAATAAGTTCAGATAAGTTCCAATAAGTTATATCAGGTCTAATAAGTTGAATAAGGTCTAATAAGTTGCAATAAGGTCCAATAAGTTCTAATAAGTTCCAATAAGGTCTAATAAGTTGCAATAAGGTTTAATAAGTTCCAATCAGGTCTAATAAGTTTTAATAAGTTCCAATCAGGTCTAATAAGTTCAAATCAGGTCTAGATTATTATTTTTAATTATTGATCAAATAAAATTAATTAAATTAATAATTAACTTAAAGCACTCTTAAAAAACATAAACCAATTTTATTTTATCATTCTTGTTTTATAATTTTTTTAGAGAAATCAATCAGAGTTAGATTGAATTAAACTATTTTTTTATATTATAAAATAAAACTTATTTTTTGTTTTGGGTTTGATTTAATTTTGGTCCAAATTAAACTTTACCTATCCTCCATATTATTATTATTATTAATTTTGGTCCAAATTAAACTTTACCCATCCTCCATATTATTATTATTCAATCCGTTCTAGTTTGTTAATTTTACTACAAGTGAATTAAGAAAAATTAAATATGTAGATAAGTTGTTATTGGAATTGATAATATTAATTAATAATGGGTTTGAAAAAAGATATACTAATTATTATTACCTTCTTGAACGTAATTCAACAATAAAAAAAAACATAGGTTCAAATGTATAGAATATTATTATCATCATCATCATTATTATTATTATTAATTTATTTTATTCAATCATATAAAATACGTTCCAATAAATTTCAATCAGGTTTAATAAGTTCTAATAAATTCCAATAAGGTCTAGTAAGTTCTAATAAGGCCTAATAAGTTCCAATATAAGTTCCAATAAGGTCTAATAAGGTCCAATAAGGTCTAATAAGGTCCAATAAGGCCTAATAAGTTCCAATAAGGTCTAATAAGTTCCAATAAGGTCTAATAAGTTCCAATAAGGTCTAATAAGTTAAATAAGGTCTAATAAGTTAAATCAGGTCTGATAAGTTCAGATAAGTTCAGGTCTAATAAGATTAATCATAAAATGTACATAGCATGTAATGGACCTTAAAATCATGAATTAATATGATTAAGCATTAAAAATAATTTATTAAACATGAAATTGAAAAGAAAAATATGATATAGAGCGGGGTGCATGGTCTATGCGCCCCGACCTAGGTCCAGGCGCATGCGCATGGACCATGCGCCCTGGTCTATATCTTTTTTTTCGCGGTCCAATTCACGCACATTTTGTTAGGGGCAAAATTGTCCAAATGTGGGCTTTAGTAAGTAAAATGGGGGCTGTGAATAGTAATACTCTTATGTCTTTTAGGTTTTGAATAATTTATATAATTATTAACTATAGTATCATCACCAAATTTGTTATTTACCTCAGTGTTCTATTGAAATTATGCTGAAATTTATAGATTTTCTTATTGTTTTATTTCCGTACCTGAATCCTCAATTTTCCAGCGATATGTTTTCCTTTACCCGTACCAATATTCGTTTTAGTGCAACCTAGGTTAAAATAAATTTTATCATATGCATATCAATATTCAAATTAACAAATAATTATTATTATTCATTGGTATGCAATAATAATAATTATATTATAGTATTCAATTCATTAATTTTTGTTAAGCAAAATAATATTAATTATGTTATAAGGAAAAAAATAATAAAAAGTTTATCTGAACTGTACTGATATGAAATTTTCTTATATAATCTGAATTTTTCTTATCTGATCTGATTTTTTTTTTATCTTATCTGATATGAATTTTCTTAAAATAAACATAACATTGCTTATTTAAATTGAATCAAACATATCCTTAGAGATATGAGGATTGTTTGATTCACTTATAAAAGTACAAAAAGGTAGGGATTGCAAATTTATAGAAAGGTACAGAGTATTAAATTACCACAAGTCCCCCTTGGTAACTCAAAATTCTCATAATTAATTTCTAAATACCCTAATGAGTAATGACAGCCAAATAAACAAATTTTGCTAATTCTTAGGAAATTAGAAATAGAATTTTATTTCCAATGAAATAATCTAAATTCATATAACATTAATTTACTTCATTTATCAACCAAAGGATACCTTAGTTTTGAAAATGCTTGAGGTATTTTGAGGTTTGATTTTCTTACCTCAAATGTCCTTACTAAAGAAAGAAAATAACATTAATAGATTTATTTTCTTCACCATTTTGTTAATCTTTAGCTCTGTTTCGCTTCACATACCTACCTGCGCAAAAAAAAAAAAAAAAAAAAAAAAAATGATTCTCTATATGGTGGAATTTTTCGGGAGTTAAAATTATTTGGCAAATTCCCACTGGTGGCCCTTACAGCCCGTTTGATTGTTAGTAATAAATTGTGGTAATGATAATGAATTTATAGTGTAATTTTGGTAAGGAGAACCTTATAATCCCTATGGAAAGCAAATTATCATTCTTAAGCTTCAATTTTCTTCACAATTTTTATTCCCATCCATTACCTTTGGAGAGGGTGATATTTGATGAGAATAGATATTTGTGAAGAAAATTAGATAAATTTTTATTCCCATTACCATCATTTATAACCAGCTACCAAACGGGCTGTTAAGTTTATAGAATTCCCAATTGTGGACAAAAAGTTAAAACTTTTCCAGTCATGGCCATAATTACTTAAACATTTCTAAATGTGACATTATTTTCAAGGGAAAAAAAATCTTCTGTAGATTACCATTTATTGCTTAAACATTCCTAAATGTGACTTTATTTTAATTTTCCTATTTATTTTCGTTATACGGGTTTATATATTTGTATATATGTTTGGTTGGGTATTTTGTAAATTTAATTTTGTTGCATTTTTATGTGGGTAAATATGGGTAATTTGGTGTCCTTAATATGTCAATAATTTGTGCTTTGTTGCATATTAATCTGATACAATTGGAGCTTGGACTAATTCTTAACCAGGGTAAACCTAAGATAGTTCATTAAATAAGCAATTAACGGTAACTTTAACAGATAAATCTTCTTATATACATCCGGATGTATGGTGCATCTAAGGGGTAATTTTTCCCATTTTATAATATTTTTTTCACATTTTAAATTTTAAAATGAGTAAAATTATTTAATATGAGCAATAAAACACCTTGGATGTACGTAGCTCTATGTACACCCGGATGTATGATAAACCCATTGATAATGCTATGTTTAGGAATGTTTATGTATTGAGGGCCATGAGTGGGAAAGTTTTAATTTGGTGTCCACCACTTGGAATTCCCTAAACCTAATGGCCACCAATGGGAATTTCCCAAATTATTTTCTTACGAATCTATCGCTATTATATAAGCCAAGGGGGAGCTATGGTTCCCTCCTTGAAAAGTTCATGCTACCCCTTAAAATTTTCCAAAAATTCAATTTGCATCACCCCAACCTATTATGGAAAGTTATTACAATTTTTTAACTTTTTAAAATGAAAATATTACAAAATATAAAATTCATAAAAATAAAATAAAAATACAAAAATTTATATTTTTGAATTATCTATAAATAGATATCCATATTGATATAATGTCATATAAAATTTTACCTTTCGATTATCGTAGAAATTTGATAGCCGATAGAATATATATAGTAAAAAAAAAAAATTTCATTGTTTTGGGATGGGCTGATGAAAAGAAACAAAGTTTGTTATGATTATGTGAATTTGAAAAAATATTTCAGTTCTCAAACAAACAACCTTCGTTTTTTTTGTTTGTTTATACAAATTGAAACATACAATTAAAATATCATCGCACGCAAAGCGTGCATAGAAGACCAGTTATATTATAAGTAAGGGGTGATGATCAAACTCTGCATCTCTAAGATGCAAGGTGGGGTGATGATCCTCAATGAATACATGTTTCAACTAATTTTTTATTTTCCTTTTGAATACATGTTTCAACTAGGTGCGTTTGATTCAACTTAAATAACCAATCATGTGTTTATTTTTAGAAACTTCAGATCAGATCAGATTAGAAAAAATCAAACCATCTTTTTATTTATTTTTTTTGCTTATAACTCAATTATTATTATTTTAACAAAAAATAATGGATAATATAATATAATTATGATCTTATGCATACTAATGATTAATTATATTTTTTAGTTTTAGTTTTAGTTTTGATCTTTATTTTTATTTTTAGTTTTTATTTGTATTTTTTAATTTTAATTTATTTCTATTCTTTATTTTTATTTGTAATTTTTTTATTTATTTCTATTTTTATTTTTGTTACTATTAATTTTTAAATCTTAATTTTAAAACCAATTGTTTTTGTTTTTATATTTTTATTTTTAAAATTTTATATTTTTTATTAATAATATTAGTAATACTTTGCAAGTATAGTAATATACAATAGAATTTGAAAAAAGTTCAGATAAGATCAGAAAGATTAGACCTGATTAGGAAGATTCAAATCAAATTAGAAAATATCAGATCAGATAAAAAAATTCAGATTAGATAAAAAAAAAAAAGTAAGATCAAACGCACCCCAAATTGGGGCTACGGTAGTAAATATAACTACAAATTTATGATAGATGTAATAAGGCCTGGTTCTTTTAATTTTAGGCAAGTTTAGTTTATCTTTAGCTGAATCTACGATTTCGGGTGCGTTTGGTTTATCTAAATTTTTTTGATCTGATTTAGTTTGATCTGATCTTAATTTGTTTGATTTGATCTGAAATTTCTGATTGTAGTTATTATTATAGTTTTTTTAATTTGATCTGAATTTTCTAATCTGATCTGAATTTTCTGAAAATAAGCACAACATATCATATACTTATTTAAGTTGAATCAAAACGCACCATTATTTTAGTTTAATTCAAAATCGAGCCCAAAATAACAAGAGCTTAAATGGAAAGATGAAAATGTGAGGTGAACAGGAAAAGAAAAAAAAAACAGGTCTTTTTGTAAATGATAAAGTATTATAACCAAATACTACGTATAATGGTGAGACAAGCTTTAGCAAATAAATTGTCAATTTGTTACAACTCTGTAATTGTCAATTTTGCTTCGATGTTCAATTGATAAGATTGGGTCTGATTGGAATGGCTGAGACAAAAATAAATTAAAATGGTTGATGATTGATGATGGAGAAGTTATAAATTTGGGTTTTAATTAAATATATTTAGATTTTAATTATATAAGCTTGGGTTTCAGTTACATAATTTTTTTTGCTTTTAGTTAAATAAATTTGGTTTTCAGCTCTATAGCTACAGGTTTGGGTTTCAAGTATATAATTTTTGGTTTGAGTTAAATAAGTTTGAGTTTCAGTTAGATGTATTTGAGTTTCAATTAGGTGTATTTGAACTTCACTTATAGAAGTTTGAGTCTCAATTAGATGTATTTGACTTTATGTTAAATTAAAGATTACAACAGAAGTAGGTAGAACAGAGAAGGAGCAAATAACATATTTGAGTTTTAGTTAAATTAAAGCTTACAACAGAAGAAGGTAGAACAAAGGAGCAACTAGTTCAACCACGATAAATCGAATAAACTTTTGAAAGCTCCGAAGTTTGACAGGCCTTTTAAAGACACTTTGAAAGCCTGATCAGAGATGTATTCGGGTGCCTTGGAGTATCTAAAAATGGGTTTAGATGCATTGAAGTGTAAAGATTGTTTTACCAAGTACAACCATGGATTGTAGTCCATATATATTGTGATTTGTGACGAAACATTTTAGGCTGTGAAGTAATTCCAAGTAAAAATCGTGAGTGAAGTTGAAATGTGAAATTCTGCATGAAACATCAAGATTTTTGAGGAATTTCAAAGTTAATTGTGTAGTTTCATTTTCTTTATGGTCCAATTTACTTTTAAAATCGTCCATTGTTATTCCAGATATTCCAGATATGTTTTGAATTCAACCCATCTGATGATAAACCTTGGGCCAATACTTTTTTTTTTGGTATTTGTAACATCTATCGACAATCTCTATAACAACTATGCACGATGCTGATTAATTAATTAGATCGTACACAAAGAACATGTTGAAAGTAGTGTTAATTATTAGTTCTAATAATTATTATCATAATAACTTTCATTATTATCGGCTTAGGCCCTGTTTTTTTGGACTTAAAAGCTACAGTAATCAGATCAGATCAGATCAGACAAACTCAAATCAGATCAGATCAGACAAACTCAAATCAGATCAGATCAGATCAGATCAGATTAGATCAGATCAGATCAGATCAGACAAACTCAAATCAAATCAGATCAGATCAGACATTATTACTCTTTATTATTATTATTATTATTATTATTATTATTATTATTATTATTATAATAAACTTTATTATTATAAACTAAAAGACAAAATGTCTACAAGAAGTTAGTGGGAAGCCTAGATACAATCTGGGCCCCCACTCCTCTAGCTACAGCAAAGCTAATACGAGTGAAGATGTGAGTAGCAGCACGCGCACCAATATCATGCGCTCTAGAAAACATTTGAATCCGCTTCAGCAGTGCAACAGCATCCTCCTCGAATTCGCCAAAAGTAGAGAAAGAGAAAGGAAGGAAACCATACCCCAGAGCAGCACATCGATCTGCATACTTACATCGTTTGCGAGAAGCCGCATCCTGCACAGCACGACCAGGAACAAAATCAGCCATACCGGACTGAGTCAAAGGTGAAGACCCTATCAAATCCACACAAACATCAAGACCATGGTCCCATGAGTAAAGCAGCAAATCCTCTGGACGAAGAGCCCCGATCTCTGTGCTCAACCCAATATCAACCTCTTTACCAGCAGAAATCCCCGAGCGATTGCAAATATCAACAAGAATGTCCCGCACAATATTATGACGATGCTTGACACCGAACATCCCAGTACACGACACAGCATGATCTCCGAAGATGTCACCCTCAAAAACCCTCGAACAAGCAGAACAAGGTCCGGAAGATGAAAACAAAGGAACACCCAACCTGTAGCAGAGCACGCATCGATACGTTTTACCATTCATAGCCTGACCCAACCCTGAGATCGGAACCACCCTAAGCCAATCAGAAGTATGATCCCATTGTTGCGATTTCCAAAGAGTAACTTGTCGTGGAGATAATGAGAATGTGGCCTCAACAGTTTGAGCAACCTTTGTGAAATATCTATCTGCCAGTTTTTTCATGAGTTTGGGGGCAGCGTTCTCACTAGGATTACTAAGAAAGTCAACATCCACAAAAGTATTAAGTAGACCCAATGCATCAGCAAAGGCAGGCCCAGGATCAACAACACCAGCACAGCGGAGAAGCTTAAGCTGCAACCCAGCAGACTGCAACCGCGATGCTACAAACGCATAATGCAGAACATCTGCAACAGAATAGACACCTAACCCACCAAAAGTAAAGGGTAAAGTGGTGAGCCTCCATTGCCAATCTCCAAAGCCCGGGCCAGATGCAGTGACGATACGCTCCAAAGAAGAACGAAGGGCAACATCGAACTTCTGCCGTGCAGCCTCAAAGTGGCGAGGAGGACAAGTCCGCATCGTAAAATAAAGTTTCGAAACCCCAATGTAGGCCCGAAGAAGTAACAACTCACACTGCGGATCTTCAAGCCGAGCAACCGCATCCATAAGCGCAATAGTCTTATCCACCCGTCCCACCATAAGCTCTCTGCTGAAATCAGAATCCGCACTAACTGGCCCACCAAGTAGTTTAACACCCCTTAGAGGCCGAGCAGTGTTGGGTGGGAAAACCCCAACTAACCTACTCCGAGGGTCCTCTACTGGCCAAAAAACCTCGGTTTTATCAACATTGAGATGAAGGCCGAAAGCGGGCCCGTCCTCCATAATCAGATCCAAAGCCTTACCAACCTCCAACGTGTCACCAATGATAGTCCCGTCATCCAAATACCAAGCATGGAGACATAAATCAAAAGAGGCTCGAATCTTACTCACTAAGGGATGTAAAACCAAAGCAAAAGGCAAAGGGCCTAGCGGATCCCCCTGCTGCACTCCCTAACAAGACCATAAGACGTGCTCACCATAATACAACCTAGCCGGGCTAGAGTAGCAGAATTCAACCCATCACAAAATAGTCGGACATTGGAGGCGCACCTCTCGTAACATAACTTCACGATCCACCAAGTTGAAAGCATTCTTGAAATCAACCAAAAGCATAGAAAGACCAACAATGTCCCCACGATCCTCAAATAGCCGGTTAACTGCATGAAGAATAGCCTCACTACCCCCAGGAATTCCAACACCGAATTGTAGACCATCAAAATAGCCACTCAACAACGGACCCACTGACGCAGCACAAACCTTAGAAACCAGTCGCCTCCAAACGGTACCCACAGCTATAGGACGAACACCACCTCCAGGTTTCACAAGAGGTGTAAGAGGCGCACTAGCAATGTACCCACCCAATTCCTCCGGGCACTCCCCACATAAGAAAAGATTGACCACCTGAGAGATAGAGCCATTCAAATCATCTGAAACACCCAAAGCAACACCACTCATACAATCCAAGAGATGTTGCGCACGCAAACCATCCCTACCACATGAAGTACCTCGTGGAAAACTCTTAATCTGACCCAAAACAACAGCAGGAGTAGCAAGAACTGGATGGAGATCAGTAGTGCTATCAGGCAAAGAGGGTGGTGAAGAATATGGGTGCTTAGACTGTAAATCAACAAGAGTAGCCTCATTATAAGGAGCGACACCAGAAGACGAAAGAACACGAACAGCCGCACTAAAATGGCCATCTTGAATCTTCCTCTTGCACTGTTTAATGTTACAAACACCGGACTCCAGATCCTCATCAACACCCACCCAAGAAGGGGTGTCCTCAGCCAAAGTCTCCTTAAGAAGTTGTAAACCACCCCCGAGCTCTCCCCAAGAACGAATCGCAGCAGTGATACTCTCCTCCTGTCGCTGACGTCGGGTACTAGATCGTCGCTCCACATTGCTCCTCGGACTGAAGGTCTTAAGAATACAAAGTGGTATCACAAGCAATGCAACCCAAGTAGAGATGTCAGAAGGCCTACTAGAAACCTTATCAAGAGCTCCTTTCAAAACCCGAGAAAAGCCTAACCGACATTTGGGCAGAATAGACTTAACAGTACGTAAACGCTTGGAGAACAAACGGTCTAGTAGCGCAACAGTAAAATCTTGATCTTGTCCCACACTAACAACATGTCTTGACAGTTCCAAAGAGGGTGCTTGTGGTTTAGGAAAACCGTATAGCACATATCGAACTACCCCGTCCCCAACATCCGGAGGCTCCACAAACACTGAACCTGGACCATGTTTACACTTAGAACAAAGAGCATGGGTCTTAAAACACACCCCACAAAGCCAAATTCCCATTCGACGAAAGGTGACGTCAGCCTCCGTAAAAACATCCAAATTAGTAGTAAGAGTTTGTCTTGTAAGTTCCCGGGCATCACCATTACAATGTCGATCTCGTAGATGAGTAATCAAGGAAATCCGCGTAAGGCCATTCCCACCACCATCACGACATCCACAAAGACCCACAAAAGGACAATGACACCTTACAATAGGAGTGGACATTGGGTGCACCAAAAAATGCCGGACGCGAGACACAAAAACCAAAAACCTGAATTCCGGTCCCAAACGAGCCAAAACAGAGCACCGAACATAGCACGGCACCCTCGGAACCACGAACCAGTAGCAGCCCCAATCTAAATAGAGCACCACGAACCACGAACCACTGAACCACTAGTAGCACCCCAACCTGAACCACCAGAAGCCACCTGAGACGTAGACCCAATCTGAACCACCGAGACCACTGAGACGAGGAACAGAACCCGTGATGAAGAACCCGCACCTGCAACGAAGAATCGCCAAACAGAACCCGCAACGAAGAACCCGAATTGCAGCCCCAACACCCCCGAAAAGTGAGATGGCTTGTCGTGGAGCACCGTCGACGAGGGTAGAGAGGCTGTCGGACGGTGGTGCAACCTGGACGGACGGCTGCGAAGGTTGAAGGAGGCTGCGATGCCGAGTCGCCCTAAATCGCCTGCGAAGGTTCTGTTTGAATTATTATTATTATTATTATCATCATCATCATCATCATCATCATTATTATTATTATTATTATTAATTTCGAGCATCGTTTTTCCGCTCGACATTTTCCGACGACGGTTTTCGAACGAGTTTTCCGGCGACGGTTTTCGGGACGACTTTTCTGACGACGGTTTTCGGACTGACTTTTCCGACGATGATTATTCGGCTGACTTTTCCGCCGACGATTTTCAAGCCGAGTTTTTCGGCGACGATTTTCGGGACGACTTTTTCGACAACGGTTTTCGGACTGACTTTTCTGGCGGTGATTATTCGGCCGACTTTTCCGGCGACGATTTTCAGGCCAAGTTTTTCGGCAACGGTTTTCGGGATGACTTTTCCGACGACGGTTTTCGGATTGAATTTTTCGGCGGTGATTATTCGGCCGACTTTTCCGGCGACGATTTTCAGGCCGAGTTTTTCGGCGACGGTTTTCGGACTGACTTTTCCGACGATGATCATTCGGCCAACTTTTCCAGTGACGGTTTTCAGGCCGAGTTTTTCGGCGACGGTTTTCGGAATGACTTTTCCGGCGGTGATCATTCGGTCGACTTTTTCAGTGACGGTTTGGTCAAAATTTCCGGCGGTGATTATTACTACTACTACTGTTATTATTATTTGAAATTTTGAAGTTTTGGAGTGAGATTGAATGAAGAGGTGAAATGAAATGGGCTATCATAATAATAATTATAATAATAATAATTATATTAATTATTATTAATAATAATAATTATATTAATTATTATTAATAATTATTATTATTATTATTATTTTAGTAAATATAATCATGTATTACATTTCTCATAAAAAAATAAGTATTACAATTATAAAAATAAAAATAAATAAATATAAAAATAAAAATAAAAATAAAAATAAAAAATAAAAATAAAAAATAAAAATAAAAAATAAAAATAAAAATAAAAATAAAAATAAAAATAAAAATAAAAATAAAAATAAAAATAAAAATAAAAATAAAAATAAAAATAAAAATAAAAATAAAAATAAAAATAAAAATAAAAATAAAAATAAAAATAAAAATAAAAATAAAATAAAAATAAAAATAAAAATAAAAATAAAATAAAAATAAAAATAAAAATAAAAATAAAAATAATTCAAATCAGATCAGATCTAATCAGATCAGATCAAATCAGATTAGATCAGATCATATTAGATCAGATCAGATCAAATCAGATCAGTCCTAAAGAACAGAGCCTTACAAATTAAAAGCTCTTATAATCGGCAACTAAAATAAAGACAACAAAAATAATGTATGATTTGATAAGATGAATTAAAGGACAATGCAATGTGTTAGAATGTCTAGCCGAAAATAAAGAGCATGCATGCATGTAAATTTGTTGAGCTTTTCCTTAACTTCCATGTGATGACTCCTAATTAATTATATATACTTGTATATAATTATATGGGATATAGCACATGGCTCTGTCGCTAGTTGCCCATCATTGGTTCCTAATTACTGGTATGTTTTTAGTATATGCGTAGATTAAAGCATAATATATATGGAGTATGATACTTTTGTAAGGTATATAATGCCTATTTCACTTGATAACTGAGGGTTCGTTTACTTTAGTTGAATATAATTGAACTGAAATAAATATAGATGAAAGCAATATTTTATGAGAGAAGGAAATTGAGCTGAATTTAATAGAGTTGAACTGAACTAAGCTGAATTTAAGCTGAAATAAACAAGGCCTGACAATATGCTTCTATACGTGTTCCCCCCCCCCCCTATTTTTTATGGTTTTACTGTGCCAATTATGCTCTTATGAGCCATTTTGACACTGTACTAATAAGTTTGTTTAGACCATATTGTGTCTCTTCAATTTTTTTTACAGGATTTGGATAAAAGATGTTCTAAATGGATCGAAAACCATGAAAGTAGGCCAAGCTAGGAACCGAAGCAGCAAAGGAAGTAATGGTTAGTGTTGGAGATGTTGTTGTGACCATTGGTGAAAAATTGTCTCGATCGATGTTGTTCGATTTGGTTCGAATGATTTTGACCACCCCACACTATTTTGGACATAAATTGTTCTACACAAATTGGATTGTGGCGATTCTAGTGGCATTAGAAACTAGATTCAAAGAGCGTTCCAACGGTACGTAGCTCACACACCTACTTCCGACTTGAAACGAAGAAGTTAGGGCCGTTTGAAGTTACTGGTCAGATATGGTCCCAAGAAACCGTGTGGGCCTCATTAGAAAAAACGTGTGGTTCCTGTTTTTTCCCTGTAAATACACCTTTGTAATCCGGGAGTAACTTGTCTTTGGACGATTCTTTGTTTTCTTGTTTTAGTTTTAGGGTTTAACCTTTATTTTCTTACCTTTTGTTAATTAATTTCTTCAATCATTAATGTAAGATTCAATCTTTCTTTATTCAATTCGGTAATTTTTTCTTTTCTTTCCTTTTGTTCATGTTTAATTTAATTATTATGTCTGTTGATTTATTATTTATTAGTTTCTTTGATTAGACCTTTTTCCCTCTAGGGTTTGAGATCTATGATTGATTGAATTATGTTGTTCTTTAATTCATATCTTGCTTTTAACTAACTAAAATCTTATCTTTATCATATAAATTTAAGTAAATATTGAATCGGTAGCCGAGAGGTGAAAAATTCATATAGAATTTAGATTCTAGGAGGAATTAATCTAGTAAATTGCAAGAGTATGTTAGATTAATTCTATAGTTCTAATAAATTACGATAGCCTGTTAGATCTTGGTTAAAACTTATATGTGAATTATTGAACATTAATCTTTAATCAATTTAGGATTTTAATCATAGTGAACCTAAACCCTATGCCTCTAAAGTTTTGATTTTTATTAGTCTTTTTCCTGTTTTTTTTTTCTTTAGTTAAACTTCATTTCCTAAAGTTTTTAATTTCACGTGGTTTGAACTTTTTAGAATTAAGAGAAATCTTTTACCTCCCTATGGATTCGTCCCTACTTCTTTGTCTACATTAGTTAGAATTGTTAGGTTATTTTTGATAGGCTAGAGACAACCTCATCAACAAATTTTCCAGTACTAGAGACATGAAGAACTACTTCAAGGATACTGAAGTGAAACAGAATTGAGAATCCAAGTGTCCAAGTATTGAAGAGCATGGAGACTGGAGTTTAGCTTGAGGGTTTATAATTTAGTCTTTATGTTGTAAATAATGCTCAAGTATAGTAGATTTGTAATGTTTGATCTTTGGTATGTTGCAAACAGTAGACCAGGGTTTAATGATTGCAACATGACTGGTCGGAAGAGTAGTTCCTAGAAGAGTTCAGCAGACCAACAGCTTTAATTGACTCGCAAAAATAATTTGTGAAATTAAAGGATTCATCTTTGATTCCTTAAGCTTCTGTACAAGTATTAGTCAATATGGTAAATTGTAAGTGTTGAAAATTTCCAAAAACTTTAGGAAACAAACAAACAAAAGTTCGAGCCCGATCGAGCCTTAATAAGTGTACCCAAAGCTCGAAATTTTAGGCGGGTCTTGTGCGGGCTTTTCGAGACGGGGCGGGCTTTTGAACTACTATTTTAAGTGCACCAAAGCCCAAACTTTTTGGGGCTGATCGGGCCGGGGCAATGATGATAACTCTATTTTGAATTCTCTACAAATGAACACTCATATTTATATAGTTTTATTTTCACATTAATTTTTTATCTTTTAATTACCGTAAAAATTTGATTAGAGATATTGTAGTTAATGAAATCATATTTTATTTCATTAATCAATCATAATCTTATTTTCAACAAACTCTTAAATAATGTATACAAACATTATATGAGATGCTCATACATTGAAACACGCATATAGTATGCACATAAGACTAGTATGTAATTAAAAAAAGATGGGGATTAACCAAGGCCTCAGCCCTCACTCTCCCAACTTTCCTTTTTTTTTTGGCTCATGTGCTAACAAGATTCAAACATGTCAAAAATAACATTAATTTATACCTTGCAAAAAAAACATTAATTTATAATTATGCCATACTATCGCAGAATATTGTCAATTAATTGTATTCAATAAAATCTGATAATAGTTTAAATAAAATAAAATTAAATTGATAGTAAACTTGTCAAAATGAACTTAATTATTAAATTAAGCTTCAAACTCCGTAAAAACATAATATTAATTATGACTTACAAGAGTTACAAGAGTTACAACCAATCATATATACTCTATAGAATATTAGAAATTTGCCAGCCATTTTCCCTTAATCTAAAAAAAGCAACTTTTTTTTAATATATTTTCCACCTTAATAAAAAGTGATATATAATATAACATATCTTTAGAAATATTATGTGATTTAATTTCTATAAATAATACATGCATGTACCTTAATCCTTTTATTATAAGTAATTTAGTTTTGATCATATATTAATGTCCTATATATTTTTATGATCAAAAATTACTTTTGATATATTATATTATTCATTTATTGCTTATACATATTCTCATGATAAAAATTTTGCTATTTTTTTGGGGGAAATGAGTATCATTATTGATTTATTATTTTGACATGCATAACATTACTTTTTATATAATTCGAAGAATCTCTATAATAACTTATCAATTTTTTTAGGATTATAATAATTAGAAAATCAACAAAAAAAATGTACATTTTAGTTTTATTTTCCCCTAACAGTTGTGATAAAACAAGTTTTAGCTTAATGTAGTTATTTTGTACATTTTAATTTTTAGTGTATTATATATAATTTCTTTTATTTATATGTATGACTATAATTTTCATAGAAAATAAACGAGAAAATAAATTTCTAAAATTGAATCTATATATGTTTTTTTATGGAGAATTTATATTATTTCTATATGTTTAATTAGAACAATTTTATAACTTAATTGATCCATATATAAAAATATACTAAAATAGAAGTATTTAGAAAAAAACTATTATAATCTAATACTTCATGTTTTAGATTTTTAATCCGTGAATTTTTCTATTTATAAGATATTTATTTCAAAAAAATATTCATAAAATTTAAAAGTAATTTTATTCTCTTTTATTAAAATTATCCTTTAAAAATTAATAACTAGCTAACGTTTGATAACGATAATTGCGGGTTAAATTTTTTTCTAAAATTGTTTAAATTCACTCCAAAATTTGTTCATACATCATGTTACCTTAAATTTAACCATTTTAAATTAAATATAATGTATCACCTTATACAATATTTTTTGTTGTTGATTTTGTTGACTTCTACCACATTTTTTTTATTCTTATCCATATATTACAATAAATTGAAGAATTAAATTAATATTTTTTTTATTTCTTTTTTATGCATTGATCTTGATTTTCTAATTATATTAAGCATAACAATTATCGAATTGAATATCAACCAAAAAATTACTAAAAATTTTATTATATATGTACTATATATATGAATTATCGAGTGTTAGTCAAGATTTTGTATAAAGATTACTCATTGTTTTGTATGAGTTTTTTTAATTTAAAAAAAAAAAACTACGAGAATATTAATATGGGTTACTATATATAAAGTTAAAATTTTAATATGATGTTAAAGTCACGATATCAGGAAATGAATTATACAAATCCTTATTACACTACTATTTACAAAGTTAATATTAAACTTTCCAAGCCGTGCATCGCACAGGTGCTATGCTAGTACTTATATATAACGGGATGTAAGGTACACCCATAAGACCATAAGAGTAATTTTGTTTATTTTATACGAGTATTTTTTTTGCTCATTTTAAATTTTAAATAAATACACATTTGGATGCATGCACCTCTACATGCACCTGGATGTACGTGTATTAGACCCATTGGTCTTAATAATATGCAATAATAAAAAAATCTTATTCAATAAGGTCCATTTACCTCTTAAATAAAAACCAATTGATAGTAAATCAGTCAAAATAAACAATAATTTAAATTTTAAAAAAAAAAAAAAAAAAACCTCCAATCCATAGTCAAAAGAGTCAAAAACTCAAGATCGCATTTAATGCTAAATATATTCTCATATCTTTCAAAGTATAATACTAATATTTTTTCTGAATCTTTTAGTTTACACCCTTTGCTCAATATATCTTTGTAATTATAGCAATAATAAAAATAAGGTAAGTCATATCAATTAAATATCACAAATTTTAATTTATGATCAATCACACTTAATTACCGTATACACTAAAGATCAAAATTCAAAATCCGAATTTTAATTTATTAAATCAAACACCATTATTAATTACCTTTGTACATTTCATTATTACAAGTAAACATCATATATTCTTCATCTCTTTCTCAAAAATCCAAAATATAGATAAATTTACAGAACTAAAAGTTTAATTACTGTAAAATGGGTAGGGCAAAAATAGCAATGGAGTTTATAAAGAAGGAAAAGATAAGGAATGCAACTTATGTAAAAAGAAAGAAAGGTTTGCTTAAGAAAAGTTATGAATTATCAATCTTATGCAATGTCCCAATTTGCATTATTTTGTACCCTTACCAAGAAGGAAAACAATCTTTTGAAGTTGAAGTTTATTCTTTCAAGGGCGAAAATTATAACGAGATGGCACC
The DNA here is from genome assembly GCA_951394345.1 of Salicornia ramosissima. Lineage (NCBI taxonomy): Eukaryota > Viridiplantae > Streptophyta > Magnoliopsida > Caryophyllales > Amaranthaceae > Salicornia > Salicornia ramosissima. Next base: position 7,511,191 of record OX596233.1, read on the forward strand.
AGCGTCAAACCCAGTTGATTGGAGTAAAGCAAGGGATCCGAAAATTGCAAGGGAGATAATTGAACGATATTTGCGGGTGCCTAAAGAAGCGAGAAATAAAAAGGCACTTAATTTGTGTGACATGTTTGATGAATGGACAAAAAAGGCGGACCAAGACTTGTGTAAGTTAAGGCAACAACGTGCATTGTCTAGGTATTCATCTTCTTCGGATAATTACTATGCTGATTTTGATGGGTTTAATGTTAATCAATTATTGGAAGTTCTTGTTCATCTGGATCAAAAGATTGAGTTTGTTAAGCAAAGAATTAGTGCAATAATTAATTGCGGTAATGGTAATGATATTGATCATAATCATAATCAAAACGCGGTTAATTTGATGCCCTACTATTATTTTGAACCAAAATCCATCATGATTCCTAGTGATGATAATATTATTATTCATCAAAATCAAATGGGGTGCCTTGATGAATTTGATGGAATTAATCAATTTCCATTGTTTAATTATCCCATAATTAGCAACATTAATCAAGGATATTGCCATCAAATAATGCCTTTTAATCATCATCATCAACAACAACAACAACAATGTAATGCATTGATTGATCAAGTTGGAGCAAGTAGGAGTAATATGAACATGGTGTATGATTTGAGTGCAATGTACTATGATCAAGGGTCAGGAATGGTTGATCATGGGGAGTCATCATCATCAAACGGTGGTGATTTGCCCAAGACTATGCCCTTGCAATTGCCTGTGATGCAGCATAATAATGTTTCTCTACCAATGCAAATAATGCAGTATCAGCATATGTTCTATAGTTAAGTAATGCATTAGGTATGTGGAAAATTGGTTGAAAATTTTATTTTTAGATCTTTTCATGTTTCTTGAATAAGGGTTTTTTTTTTTTCTTTTCAATTTGTTATGTAGATTGATATTTTTGAGATTCTTTAATTTTAATTTCTAGGCTGTTCTTTTAATTTTGAAGGTATAGCATGCAATTGTGTTATGTTAATCTGTCTGACAGCATAACTTTTCGCCAAAAAATTGTAACTTCTATTCAAAACTTAACAAATCATACAAAAAAAGTTGTAGATTATTATACTAAAAAGTAACAATTTTTAAACTAAAAGTTTTGTCATAACGTCATAGAAACTGACAAGAGATTATTTAGTATTGAAGGTATTTAGCAAGCTTATTATATTACAAATTTGATTGCCATATGTTTAGTGGTTAGTGTTTGAGATGTAGCTAATAGAGTTATAGTCAACCTTGCAAATAATGACATTGATGTAATCATCTCTGGTTTCTATTAACTTATTTTTCGTTAGTTTAGCTACAGATACAAAAGGAAGTAAGGCTTCATTTGGTATGGCGTAAATTCATTTCTGACAAAACTAATTTTCTCTATTTTCAATTTTACAAAGTAGCGTAAAATTATTTTACAAAGTAGTTTAGCTACCGGTACTTGTATCTGCAGGTAGTTCTTACTGTTTTGTTGTTTTTGAGTTATATGCAGAATTGCAATGTGTTTAGTAACTTTACATATCCTATCGTATCAAAGTAACAATGTAGCCCATAATGCCACGTTCACTAACATATCCTATCGTATCTCACTTTCGGGTGATGATTTTGGCACTCAAAAAATTGATTTTGGCACTCCTCCCCCTTACTATTCATGTGAGAGGGTGAGGAGTGCCAAAATCATTTCCCCTTACTTTCAGCTAGCCTAATATCAATAGCCTCAAAGAATTTGATCTTTGGAGCTGAAAAAATTGATAAATGAATTGAACGGAATGAAACTGAATAAAATTGAACGAAACGCATTGTGAAATTGAATTGGCCACAACTAAAGTAAATTGAACTAAATAGAACTAAACAATGAAAATTTACTACGAAGTAGGTTACCAAATGAAGTATTTTGTTTCAACTTTTTTCGATGACCATCTGGATCATGAATGAATTCGATTAATAAAGTTTAGAATCCATTCTAACTATAAAGCCAAACAACTTTGGACTAGTATGGATTTAGAATCCAAAATTCATTCCAACATAATGAACCAAACACTATTGCCAACTTTAGACTAATATGGGCTTTTTTTAAAGGGGGCCTAATGGGCTTTAGAATTCATAACTTATTGTTTGATATTTTTTTTGTTTCTCTCTACTATTGCCAACTTTTTTTTTTTTATAGGATAATGTGTGGGATACTAGGCCTTGGAACCGGGCCCTACTGCAGGTCACTCGGCCCAATTTTAGCCAACACACGCATCTGTAAGGGGGATAATAAGGAATCCTCGCAAATGCGTGCGGTGAGAATCGAACCCAGGATCTCGTGCTTGGAATTCTGAAGCCCTAACCACTGGGCTATGACTTGGTAGGGGATCTATATACTTTCTCCGTTCTAGGAAAAACGCAACAGTTTCCATTTTTTGATGTTTCAAAATAAATGCAACAAATTTTTATTTTCCTTATATAGTAAATTATTGCTACTTAAAAGACATAAATACCCTTACTAATTCTTTATTTGTCCCCATCTTTTCTCTCTCCAATTCTTTAATTGTCCTCACTCTCTCCCACAACTCCTTTAATTGTCCCCACTTTTCTCTCCATTTATTTTAATCAACTACTCCTCACTTTTTCTAATTACCTACAACAAAAAAATACCTAGGAGTTCGTGTCATGACAATTATTGCGTTTTTTTTTGGAACAGAGGTAGTACAAAATTTCTACATAAATTTCTTTTTCTTAATGCGTGAATAGTCCAAGCCTCCAAGGGGAGAAATAGAAATAACTGGCGGACGGAGAGAATGAGGAATTATTTTGCTATTTTAGATAATTGTCAATATCTATCATTTTATGCCAATAAAAAAAAAATTGTATGAAAATGCATAGTACCATCAATTATTTGGAAAAAAAAAATTATATGCTATACCTTTTTGTTTGAGAAATTCCACATGTTGTCATCGAGCGTAATAGGAGCATTAGGACCTCCATATGGCACATTGGTACTCCTTACGTACCCCGGCCCTCAAGTGCAATTAGTAATTATATAATGCCACTTGTCATTATCTAAATATTGATAATCAGGTTTAAATCACAAAATTACAACACCCAACATTCTTAAAGCATAAAACTTTCACAATAAACACATCTGAAACCCAAAATCGCAACAACCACCACCCTTTAAGCCAAGAAACCATCATGATTGATAACCGATTGGCAGTCAGTTGCTGCAATATTGAGTTTTAGAGGCGGTTATCGACTCCTAAGGTGGGTGTTGTAATTTTGTGGTTTAAGTTTTGTGGCGATAAAGAACAGGGTTTTTGATGTCTAAGCAATGGTAGAGAGCACTATATAATTAGTAATTATATTTTAGGGTTGTCACGTGAAGTTCATACTACACTTAGAGACACATGTGAAACTTTTAAAACGGAAAGATACAACGTAAAAAACATGGTGTACTCTTTTAAAATACATGGTATGTGTTAAATTTAGAACACTAAAGTAGTATAGACAAGATTAATAAGACATACTTTGTACATATATTTCCTTATATCGTTGCAAAAAAAAAAAAAACACATAAATGTATTTTTAAAATAGTCTCACATAATTTTTAAAGTGTATTATGCATTTCCATAGAAACGTTATTTATTGACATTAGACCTGTCAAACAAGTCGAATTGGGTCGGGATGGTGTGAATTAATTGCAGGTTTGGCTTATAACGGGTCGAGTGTCACTAGGTTTGGATTGGTATGGTATTATCTTTTATAACCAAAAGTTTCGGGTTTGGGTTAGGGTGGACCTAGCAGGTTGAGATTTATCGTAATTTCATGTTTTAATACAATATATGTACTGAAATATACTTTAAATGTTCTAAAAGGTATAATTTATAAGAAATACCTTTATTAATAGCCAATTTAGGGCAACTAATTGATGTTGTGGTCCTATAAAAGTGTTTATTAAATTCAAAGTTTTAATGGTAAGAAGAGTTTTTCCCTAAAATTTCCTATACTATCATAAATTTAATCCATTACTAATGATTTTTGGGTCAGGTCGGATTGAAATTAGGTGGATCTATCGGGTTAAGAGTGGGTTGTCTTTGACGGATTCAAAACGGATTCAGGCCGTTGTTTTTTTTTTTTTGTCAAAACCTACTGTTTTCGGGTTGAGTTGGCATCGAGTTTCTGGTTGGGTCGATTTTTGACAGGTCTAATAATTGACATGGACAAACATATATATATATATATATATATATATATATTGATAATATCTAATATGCTCACTTCCAAAAAAAAAAAGAATATCTAATACGAAGTATTGTTTTAACAGTCCTAACACTGATAGAATAGCATTTCACACTCATAAATGCATTTATCATATTACACGATCACCAAGCAAATTGAGTGACATATCATTTTCCATATATCATATATATATATTCAACATCTCAACGTAAGATGAGAGGAAAAACAAATTTTATTATGTCAGAACGTTGAATGTTTTATACTCCCATTTCCCAAATTACTTGCTACATTCACTTTTTTACATCTCTCAGTAGATAATTTTAAATTAAAATATCTTGAACTATACATAATAAAAAATTATAAAAATTATATGTTTGAAAAGTACATATTGAGACAAATCAAACTAGATCTATCATGATTATATATTTTTTTTATGTACATGAAACTACAAACAGTCAAACTTTACAAATGAATAGTGTCATTTTTTCAAAATGTAGCAACTAATTTGGAACGGAGGGAGTATATAATTCTTTTAACATACTACTGAATTTTAATTTTATGACATCAACCTAAAATAAATGTTTTTTCTTTGTTTTTTTCCTTAGAATAAACTGGTAATGAAATTATTTGTCACAAGACAGACAGAGCATACATTCTATTACTAGCTAAGTAACAGATTGTAAATTTCTAATGAACTAATTAATTATAAATGATTGATTTTTCTTTATCACTTCACATGGGTATGTGATTATGTATAACGGCTATTATTTGATAAACAAGGTGATAATATATAGTAACCTAACAATTATCAAAATCAAAATAAATAGCTGTTCGGCTCAAATTTACTGAGAGAAATATGAGCTCGACACAACGTGATGATAATATGTTACATAGTAATTAAAATGGAAAACAGGTGTGAATTTATGCCAAAAACACACGCAAATTTTTACAATAAACGAATAATTAAGCCTATTTTTTTCAGGTTTAGCTACTTAATACGGGGCTATAAATATCGAATATCATTTTTCTCGATTTTATGTATATATTTTAGATAATTATTTGTGGTTTAATTATTAATTATATTTCATTGGCTGTATATATTATTTCACTAGATGACGAGAGATTTTACCTGTAATTTTGGAAATAAGTGGGCATATGCTGAAGTACATGCCACCATGTGACATTAACGACTAAATTAGCTAATTTGGGGCATCATAATTTATGTTCATCATCAAATGGGAATCTTGTGTTGTGAGCAATTAATTAAGCTTGATGTACGGAATTAAAGATAGATGCTTGCATTATACGGATCAATCCATCAATAATATTTATTATTAGTCTTGATTACATCACCATTTAATGTTGATCATAATATATATATCTTGACATTATATATTATAAGAGATAGGTTGGATTTCACACCCTTTTTTAAGTATATATACTCCCTCTGTCCCAATTTATTTGCCCCAGTTTGATTTGGGTACGATTCAAATGTGAACTTTGACTTTATTTAATTTAATATACATAGGAAAAAACATAGTCATGATGGATCTAGTTTAATTCGTCTCAACATATATTTTTCAAATATATAATTTTCTATTATATATAGTTAAAGAAATTTTTATTTAAAGTTGTGTCTCGGGAAGTGTGAAAAAGAGACTATAGCAAGTAAATTGGGACGGAGGGAGTATTATGAGACATACAAAATCTCATGTTAGACCATCTGACGATCTGACTTTACTTTCAACTCAAAATTCCAGCTTTTTACTATAATTCGATAATTTTTTGCATAACTTTTTAAGTTTTATATAACTAGGTATGCTTTTATGCTAAAAAAAATATACATTTTTGACGAAAAATTATTCTGTCAGACCGTTAGACAGTCTAACGGGAATTGATATTGACACAACTAAAATTGATATAAGCACAAATTTTATGAGAGGAGCATAGAATGATATTCTCTCACAATGGGTTGTGCTCATATCAATTTAGTTGTGCCTTTATCATTTTTCCTCCGTCTAACTCGAGACTTGTTGACTTGTTGTACGACAAAATAACGGTAATTATTGAATTCACATGAACGTACAATACTATACGCGGATAGGTCCATGTTATATAGCACTAACGTATATGTGAGAAAATGCATTGAATAAATTATCACAAATTATCACTGCATAAAAGTGATATTCCAAATATAATATAGGAAGATATATAAAGCCAAACTTACTCTAGTGGAGGTGGAACAATACGTTAGTAATTTGTCTTTTGATGTTAGATGGAGCTTACAACATCTTGGATTTCACAAATTAATGTAACTTTAATTTTTTTTAAGTTTTTCTTTAGGGCTTATCAATCATATGTGTAAAGTTACATAAAAGAAAAGGAACGTACACCAAAGAGTACACTACGTACAATTATGATAAGATATTTCACTAAGTATGTAATGTAGCTAAAGATATTTCACATGCTCTTCCACGAGAACAGAGTTGGGCACTTAGAGCAGACAGTTTGGCTTTAAAAACCAAAATAGAAGATGAATTATTATTGAAATTGCAATTAAAGTTCAACACTCAAAATGCCATGCCCTGAAACAAACTGTATGCTCGTATATAAAGAGAGCAGGGACAGAGTCAGAGAAGCAGTGGCCAGAGGAAGAAAACAAGAAAAGAAGAAAAGGAAAAGAAAGAAAAAGAAAATAAAACCTAAACTAAAAAGACTAACTTAACTAACACTAAACAAAATAATTACAAAATAAACTAAGTATTTCCATACTCCCCCTTCAAGCTTGACTTGGGGACAAGTCCAAGCTTGGAACATAAAAAATTGTGCTGTGAAGCACTAAGGGGTTTTGTCATAATATCAACATATTGTTGAGTGCTAGAAACATGTGAAGTAGCAAGAAATCCATCCTCAATCTGATCCCTCACATAATGCATATCGCGTTTGAGATGCTTGGTTCTCTCATGGAATTTAGGGTTATGAGCAAGTGTCTCTGCTGATTTGTTGTCACAGTATAGGGAAATAGGCAGCTGTATCTGGACTCCTAGATCTTGAAGTAAACCTTCTATCCAAACTAACTCACTAGTTGTGTAAGACATGCATCTATATTCTGCCTCAGCAGAAGATTTGCTAACTGTTGCTTGTTTCTTTGTTTTCCATGAAACAAGATGAGTACCCAAAAATATTGCATACGCATTCAAAGATCTTGAAGTGAATTGACATGAGCCCCAATCTGAGTCACTATATGCACTTATATTCATGTCATTAGGAGCAGCATAATATAAACCATAGTCTGTTGTGCCTCTTAAATATTTTAAAGTGTGCAGAGCAGCTCGAAGATGTGGTTCTCTGGGTGTATTCATGAACCGGCTTAGATGATGCACTGCATAAGATAGATCAGGTCGAGTAATGCTTAGATAAATTAGTCTTCCAACCATCCTTCTGTAGATTTCTGGATCTTGTAGCTCAGCACCTTGATCCAAAGAAAGCTTCAATCCAACAGTGAGAGGGGTGTTGACAGGAATACAATCTCTCATCCTTGCATCTTCCAAAATATCTTCAGTATATTTCTTTTGAGATAAAAACACACCTTTAGAATTTCTTTTAATTTCAATTCCAAGAAAATAATTCAACTCTCCTAAATCTTTAATAGTAAAGGCATGATCAAAAGCAATTTTGACATTATTAATTTGAGAGTTAGAAGTACCTGTGATGAGAATATCATCCACATACACCAAGATCACCAAGAATTCACCCTGCTTAGTTCTTGTATACAAGGAATAATCTTGTCTTGATTGCATAAAACCAAGAGATTTTAGAAATTTATTCAATTCCTTGTTCCACTGCCTCGAAGCTTGCTTTAAACCATATAAAGATTTAAGCAACTTACAAACTTGGCCTTCTTTGGCCTTAGAATAACCTGCAGGAGGTCTCATATATACATCTTCTTCAAGATGCCCATGTAAGAAGGCATTATTCACATCTAATTGATGCAAATTCCAGTTTCTAGAAATGGCAAGGGAAATAACAATTCTAACTGTGGCTAATTTAGCTACAGGTGAAAAAGTTTGATCAAAGTCTATTCCTTCCTTTTGTTGATATCCTACTGCAACCAATCTAGCTTTATGTCTCTCTATAGATCCATCTGGCTTCAGTTTAGTTTTATAAATCCATTTTGAATTAATAGCCTTTTTACCTATAGGCAATTCTGTTAGTAACCAAGTCCCATTAGATTCTAAGGCTCTTATTTCCTCATTCATAGCATCTATCCATTCTTTAGAATTCTTGGCTTGATTAAAATTACTAGGTTCATAAGTAGTATTGATAGCAAAGGATTGTGATTCATTAGAAACAGATTCATGTTCAATTCTACGAGGAATGTAAGGAACAACAAAATCATCATATTTTCTAGGCCTTTGTATATGTCTGGGATTGGCCAGAGAAACATCAGTAGTATTTGTATAGTCATTAGATTGAACTGACTCTTCTAAACTGTTGTTAATATCTTGAACAGGAAATGGGGGGGTTTTAGTAACAGCAGGTTGGTTTAGGACATTATTAGAAGGTATATGATCATTAATATTGTTAGAATAATCAGGTGAGACAGAACTCCTTGAAGGGCTGTCAAATTCAGTTTCTGCAGGCTGTTCTGAAACTAAGAAATTCTTATTTTGAACATGTTCTGTCCCAACTTTCATCAGGTCTGTATGCTTGGATATATCCTGAGTATTAACATGATTTTCATCAAAGGGAAAGCAAGTTTCATAGAACACAACGTCTCTTGAAACAAATATTCTTTTAGTTTCTAGATCATACAACTTATATACCTTTTGTCCATAAGGGTAACCCACAAACATGCATTTCTTTGCCCTAGTATCAAATTTATCCCTTCCTTTATCATTATTATGAGCATAGGCCAAGCAACCAAAAACTCTCAAATTCTCATAGGATGGTGGTCTTTTAAACATTATTTCATATGGTGATTTCCATTTTAAGACTCTAGTTGGCATTCTATTTATTAAATAAGTAGCACCAAGCAAACATTCACCCCAAAATCTTTTTGGCAATTTGGCTTGAAACCTTAAACACCTAGAAATCTCTAATAGGTGTTTATGTTTCCTTTCCACCCTACTATTCTGTTGGGGAATACCAGGTACACTTCTTTGGTGATATATGCCTTTTTCTCTAAAAAAATTCAAGCATAATTTGTTGATAATTTTTGTTCCATTATCTGATCTAATACTTTTCACCTTGGCACAAAATTGATTTTCCACCATGGCAAAGAAACCAGTTATACATCCTAAGACTTGTTCTTTGTTACTCATCAAATATGTCCATGTTATCCTACTATGATCATCCAATATAGTTAAAAAATATCTAGCACCTCCTATAGAAGGAACTTTATAAGGACCCCATAAATCCATATGAATTAAATCAAAGCATTTAATGGCCTTATTTGCACTTTTGGAGAAGGGTAATTTGTGGAATTTGGAAATAGAACAAACATGACAATTATATTCCTTTAAACTTTTACATTTACAATCATCAATATGCATCATTTTTGACAAAGAAACATGACCAAGTCTTGAATGTATGATATCTAAATCTACTACATTTATGTAATTCTTATCTATACTAGTAGAAGTTTTTGATGGCAATATAGATTCACCAACACAAACTAACTTATTTTTCCCTAAATCAACTAGATTCTTATTCTTGCTAGTGAAACAGAACAGGTTCCCTTGCTTTTGCCCATCACCAAGCAATTTTCCATTAGATTGGTCCTGAAACCAACATTTTTCATCATCAAAAATCACTTGTATTCCCATTTGTTTAATAAGTTTTCCAATAGAAATTAGATTATATTTAAAACCTTCAACAAGCAAAACATTTTCAAGTATTAGATGATCATTTAATATAACATTTCCAATAATAACAAGTTTAAAGGTTCCATCAGGCAATCCTACCTTAATGGGTTTAGCTAAGTTTCTTTTATGGACCAATAAATCAGCATTAAAAGCCACATGATCTGAAGCACCACTATCAATTATCCAAATATTCTTAGCATTTTCTTGTAAATGTTTGCAAGTAAAAGAATTCATACCTGCACAGTTGACAACTGCATAACCTGGATCATTAGTGGACTCTTCCTTTATTGCCTTCACCTCTTGCTTTATTGAGCTTACCACTGCAGGGCTGATTTTGCTTGCAGATGAACCAAACTCTTCAGCATCGTCCAATTGAACATCAAAAGGACTGTCAACTTCAGAATTAATGTGTGCTGCAATTCTTGGTCCCCTATTAGCTCCATTCTTTTTCATTTCTACATACCATTCAGGATATCCAAAAATCTTGAAGCAATTATCCTTTGTATGTCCCTTTCCACCACAATGGTCACATTTTCTATCATATTTGTCTTTCTTCCAATCTTTCTTATATTTCCCTTCAATGTATGGCTTAGAACCTGGTTTATTTGCATAAGTTTTCCCATAACTTTGCACAACCAGTGTAGTGCTATTTCCAGTGACCTCACTTTCTCCAGAAACCTCTTTCTGTGCCTCAATTTGTAAGGTTATGGAGTAGGCTTTGTTAATGTTTGGTAAAGGTTCCATCGAGAGTATGTGGGTGACAGTATTTTCATATCCCTGATTTAACCCAAGCAAGAATTGCATCAGCTTATCTTCAGATTCCACTTCCTCCAATTTCTTGACATAACCACAAGTACACTTAGCCAATGCTCCACAACTACACACTGGCATCTTCCTTAGGCTTTGCAATTCATCCCACATGTTCTTGATTTTACCATAATAACTCAAGATTGACATGTTTTCTAGTTTTAGTGCTGCCAATTCCTTCTTGAGCTGATAAATCAAGTGCCCATTACTTTGCCCAAATCTTTCATTAATATCTCCCCATAATTCGAATGATGTTTGATCATCAGATTCGAAATCCTCTGCCAAATCGCTTTGCATTGAACTTAGAATCCAACTTGCTACCATGAAATCTGCTCTTTGCCAACGAGCATGATCTGTACTAGCTTCCTCAGGTTCCTTCATCTTCCCTGTTATGAACCCCAACTTGTTCTTCGCAGCAAGGGCTCGTCGAATTCCTTTTCTCCATCTATTAAAGTTCTTTCCATTGAAAACCTTTGCCACTAATGAGCAATTGGGATTATCTGCATTCGTCACGCATAATGGATCAGCAAAAGCATCATTTGTGATGCCTGAATTATCACTCGATTGAAATGACATTTTCGCAAAATTAGGGTTTAAGAAATTGTTAAAAACCAAATCTCAGTGTGAGACTTGCTCTTAGGGTTTAAGAAATTGTTAAAAACCAAATCTCAGTGTGAGACTTGCTCTGATACCATAAAAACCAAAATAGAAGATGAATTATTATTGAAATTGCAATTAAGGTTCAACACTCAAAATGCCATGCCCTGAAACAAACTGTATGCTCGTATATAAAGAGAGCAGGGACAGAGTCAGAGAAGCAGTGGCCAGAGGAAGAAAACAAGAAAAGAAGAAAAAGAAAAGAAAGAAAAAGAAAATAAAACCTAAACTAAAAAGACTAACCTAACTAACACTAAACAAAATAATTACAAAATAAACTAAGTATTTCCATAGGCTTCCTCTTTCCCTCTTCCCTCCCCCCCCCCCCTCGTCTTTGGGGGGCTCAAACTGTGGCGGGCTTGGATTTCTTGTGATCCTATGGGCAATATCAGCTTGATTATCCTGAGATAGGAGCCATGAGCGGGGCCCAATGTATCTTACTAGTAAAAAATTGTTGAGATATGTTGTGACGACTCGACTCGCTTAAATCGGCGCGGAAGAAACCGACGAGTCGAATAGTAAAAAACTAACAAACTAAAATACTTAAAAATTAAAACAAAACCTCAAAATATTATTATTATAACCCAAAAGTACAAATACCCACAAGTTTGTACATTACTAAACCAAAAGTCAAACTACTACTAATAAACGTAACTCCAAAACCATGTCAGAGTTATAACAAATGTATACAAGTTTCACTACTATAGTTCAATACTATCTAAAATCATAAAACAACAAAAATACAACTATATCATAATAACGGCGCTCGCCCAACCCAAAGCTAAGCAAGAACCTCATCATCAGAATTACCTGAAAAATAACAACATTCCACCGTCAGTGGCGAGTAACATAACTGTCTCACCCTAACGGGAATACGCAAGAACATAGCATAAACCAAACATGCAAATCACAACATCGAATCATGCGAAATCATCCAAACACATGCTCGACTCAACTAACCTATCCAAACTTATCTTTGGCGCAATCATTCATAAACTAGACCGGACTATGCTCGTACGAACGCCTCTTACGCGATCGAACTTTCCAACTATGCCAGGATTGAGAATCTTACTCCCAACCCCATGAAACCAATCTTACTGGAAATCCATGTCAAAGACGACATAGTGGTAATCACTATCCCAATACCGCGGTTAGGATAGGGGCAACGTCTTAACTCAAAAACAAAGAATCTTACTCTAAGTTTTAGGTGTCTAGCTACGAAATCAAGCTAATCTTTAACAATCTTTAAACCTTTAATCCGAAGTTTACATTCTTAGTTACTTCTTAAGTTGCATCTTACGCCTTGACTTAAGAAAATAACGTGTAAACCAATATCTTACAACCTTTAATCACTTTCTTTAATCCTTTCTTTAACTTTCTTTAACTTTCTTTAATTCTTTAGACTCAAACAAGAACTTATAAAGACTCATCAAGAACTCATCCAAGAACTCAAAGAACTCATCAAGAACTCATCCAAGATTCAAGATCTTCAATCAAGAACTCAATCAAGATTCAAGAACTTCAACCAAGAACTCATTCAAGAATCAAGAACTCATCCCAAACCACATAACATACATGCATAACTTCAACATTTCAACAACGAAAATCATCAACTTCCAAGTATCCAAAAATCATCAAACTTGAACATGATAATCAACAAACTTAATACTAACATATCCATTCCCAAAATCATCATATTCAACCATAAAATCATCATCAAACCACTTAAAAATCAGATTTACATTCATACATAAAAACATGGTTAAAACCTCAAAATAAACTATTCTAATCATTTAATCTATACTATGAAACTTAGTACACCAATTAAGTTGAGAAAGTATGTTACCTTATTGAAGATTAACACACAAAATCAACACAAAATTGCAGCCCGGAAACTAGAACCACACGGCTAGACCACACGAACCACACGAACACACGTCATGCACCACACGGCTGCACCACCTTGCACACACGGCTGCCCAGCACGAGCCACCACCGCCACGGACCAACTGCACGGCCACGACACACGAGCACGAACCACCACACGTTCAACACGATCAACCCACTCGAACAAGCCCGGAAAACAACCCGAACTAGTGATCTTGAATGCAAACTAAGAGGTTTAGATTGTGTTTTGATACTTAAAGATCAATAGAGGTTGAATCTTTAAGTTTGGAGTTGGAATGGATGATGAACAAATGTTAGGGTTGATGGAGCCAAAATGGTGTGTGGCAATGATGGAGATGGAGAGTGTTTTTGTGTTTGATCTTTTGATGGCAAGTATCTAAGTCGGCAAGGATGGAAAAAATGAGCAAAAGCCTTACTAACTCCTCTATATATAGAGTTAGTTAAGGTGTGAACATGAGGCAAGTGGAAAAATTTGCCACCAAATACAAGGGCCAACCGGCCAAGCAAGAGAAAAGGGCCAATTTGGGCTTTCGTGATCAATTGGGCTAATTTACAAAAACCGCATGACTAAACATGCTTAATCCGTTTTAGCCCAAAAATATTAAATAATTAATTAGAAAAATTTAATAATAAAAATTCTAATTAATTAAATAATAATTAAAATAAATAATAACTAATCAAAATAAAATATTTCGAATTAAATCGAAATTATTCACATAAAACAAAATAAATAGTTCAAAACTAAATTTAAACTATACATAGCAACACATAAATACACATAATCATACGACAAAAATACCAATAAAATCAGGGTCGTTATATATGTTGTGTTGTGTTGTGTTTTGTTTCATATTACCATGCCTATTAGTTGGAAGAAGCGACGACCCATGGAATAAGCATGGTCCAACATGTTAACAATGTACTAGCTACTTGTGTCATATCAAGGTACAATTTTCGAAAGATAAGCACTAGCATAACCCACATGCTCAGTGTGTTGGGAGGCCATGACAAGCTCTCATGGCTACACCAAAATATCTTATTTGACTTGTAGTGTTCGTAATTTCATTACTAAAAGTTTCATCTGGCTCAAAATATTACTAAAAGTTTGATCTGGCTCAAATATGTCTCCAAGCAACCCAGGCCAGTACCAAAAGTAAGTAACATGTTGTGACATATTTTTCGAGTTGGGCAATGGCGATCTTTAAAATGACTTAATCCGGCCATGCCAGTGTTAATAATTAAAAAGTGAAAAATGTGTATCTTTTTAAGCTATTGAACTATTATTGAACGAAATTGAATTCACCTGGATCAAACTAATTAAACAAGATTGAGAGGAGTGAGGGATGGAGCAATGACTTCATTCTCCGCCTATGACCTAGTGCTAGCAAAAATTAACCCGACCTGTCAGCCCGACTCGAACCCAGCCCAATAGCATATTAATAATGGCCCGGTTATAGTTTTAATCCATTTAATTAAATTTATTAATGTGATTAACCTGTTTAACTAATTGAGTTAAGTTAAGGTCAAAAATGTTAAGTTGATTCCAACCCACCTAATCTATTTAATTTAATGGGCCATAGAGGAAGAAAGAGCTAATTTATTAAAGCTAATTCGCATTTATAACTTTGAACTTATGCCTTTTTGTTTTTTACAAGTTTTAGGTTTATACAATGTAAACTTGTATGAATGATATACAATACCTAATGGATGTTTCTTCTATAGTCGTCGAAAAAACAACCACCAAAGTCAAAATAATTTAGTTAGTAATTAGATTTGACTTTTAAAAAAAAAAAATAAACATTGCATATTGTTTTAATGTAACATTAATTCATTTTTAATTTTATTGGATTTATCTAAATTAATTTCGGATTTTTAACTTAATTTTTAAAATAAAAAAATCTAAAATTAATTTAGGTGAATCCAAAAATATTAAAAATAAATTAATATTACAAAAAATAAATAAAATTAAATATATATTTTTATTTACAATAAAATTCAAATCTAATTATCAAAACGCTACAAAAAAACTCACACAATGAGGGCAACTTATCATGATTAAAGAGGGCAATATGAGTATTGTTTTACTTAATGATGCCTACAAGGGCAATTATTTTTGCACTCATTGATATTAACAATGAAGACAATATGATTTTTTTGCCCCCTTAGACTTTTGAAACTTTGCCTTATTTGACAATAAATAAAGTGTTTAAATCAAGTAAAGCAAAATGTATTGCCTTTGTTGATGATCAATGAAGGCAATTTTGTTTGCCCTTTTTGAATTGAATCAAAGTGGGCAAAACATCTAAAATTGGCTTTGAAACCTAATACAACGGGGTTACAAGGGCAACATGAGGGCAATACTAAAATTGTCATTATAACCTAAGAAGACAAATTTTGTACCAAATAGGGCAATTTTAATTGTCCTTCTTGAACATATTTTTTGTAGTGAAATCAACTTAATTAACATAAAAAATCAACGGCCTAGATTATTTTGACTTTGGTGGTCGTTTTTTCGAGTTTTCGACGACTATAGAAGAATATGTGATGTGGAATTTGGTTATTTTCAAGTTAGATGATTTTTTTAAAAAAATAATAATAATAAAAATTCAGCATTTTACGTAACGCACAATTGTTTGGAATAATTAAAACCAGGCAACCCTCTAGCTAGTTAACCTATTTTTATGTTTAAAAGTATGGAAAACACTAAATGAATCAGCATAAAATCGACCCGTTTATTATCAAGTTTGGTTAGGTCTAGAATTTTTTTTAACCCATTTAATAAACAAGCTTGATGTTGAGTTGTTTTCAGCCCATATATATTCAACTCGAACCCGAACTATATATATCGAACCTAATAATTTGATTTGCCAGCATTACTCTGACTCATGAGGTAAGAGATTTGAATTCTAATAGCATCAAATATAACGGATCTTTCCTTATCAAACCCCAAAAAAACTACTCCCTCCATAACATATTAATGGCAACAAGTCATTTTGCACACAGTTTAAGGTAGTGATTTAAAGATATAGATGAACAAATTAATCAAAATGGTTTTAATACAACTAAGATTGAGATTATAAGTTACTAATCTTAATGTTATTTTTGATCAATTTGTTCGTTTACACCCTTAAATCGCTTTCTTAAAATGCATGCAAAATAATTTGTTGTCATTAATATGTTACAGAGAGAGTACTTGTTCTGGGTAGGTTGTTATGTTGGCTTCATAGCTGATGTCTGCCCTAGGTGGCAGTTGGTGTTCTTTAGTTGAGCTGCTGCTGGCAGCTCAGGTTGCTAGTGGTTTTCGTGGCTCCTTGCTTTGGAGAACCCTTTGAGCTTGTGAGTTGCTTGTGTTGGTGTTGGTCCTTTGGCATTGTTGTTGGTGTCTTCAGACAACTTGGGTTGTGTTTAATTCGTCTAAACTTGTATAATATAATCTGAACTTTTCTGATCAGATCTGAAATTATGTAATGTGAAACTTTATGATTTGATTTTTTTATCTGATCTGTTTTTTTTTAAAAAGCACTAAAGTGCTTAAATAGGAACTGAACAGAGTCTTGGCTTTGTAATTTTTATTTTCCTTTTGGTAATAAAATTACTATATTTACAAAAAAAGAAAAAAAAAAGAAAGAAAAAGAGTTCAACCGGGTCTAACCGTCTAACCCCTGAAAGTTAGATATACTATAATAACTAATAGTTGTAATTAATATTAGAAGACCTCTAATAGTTGAGATTATTGATATGAATTTTTCACAAATAAAATATTCTCATATCATTTAAAGTACGGATTTTGGAATCTTTTAGTTTTTGGAGTTGTTAATCGTCGCACACAGATTACTTAAAATCACCCACAATATAAAGTATAAAGACGATAGTGCCATTGACTTAAATTGCACCAAAACTTTGAATACATAAACAAGTAAACAACGACGCCACCGGCCCACGACCTCGAACAATACCACCACCACCGGCTGGTGGTGGTAAAAAAATTTAATTTTTACAAAAAAAAAAAAAAAATTTAAAAAATGAACTAGGACGTCCAGATCAGACGTTCCGACCATGGTGGGGGCGTCCAGCCCAGATGCCCCCACCATGGTTGGGGAACGCCCCTACCATGGTCGGGACGTCTGGGTTGGACGTCCCATATTTTAATTATTTTTTTTTTTTGACAACCGACATGATGGTGGTGGTGGTCGAGGTCGTGGGGTGGTGTCCGATGTCGTTATTTATATATTCAAAGTTGTTGTAGTGTAATTTTAAGTTAAAGGCAATATTGTCTTTTTACTTTGTATTGTGGGCGATTTTATGTAATACGCGGACGACGTTTAGGGATCCACTTTGATTTACACTCTTTTCTCAATATATATTTGTAAATATAGACTTCATAAACATATGGTAAGTCGTATCAATTAAATATCATAATTTTAATTTTATGATCACACTTACCATATACACTAAAGATCAAAATTCAAAATCCGCATTTTTTTTTTGACAGGGAAATCCAAAAATTTGAAGCAACTAATTAACTCAATCACCTTTATTAATTAATTACCTCTGTACATTTTGTTATTACAACTAAACACAATATATTCTTGATTTCTTCATCTCATTCCCAAAAATCCAAATATAAATAAATTTATTGAATCAAAAGTTTAATTATTGCAAGATGGGTAGGGCAAAAATAGCAATGGAGTTTATAAAGAAGGAAAAGATAAGGAATGCAACTTATGTAAAAAGAAAGAAAGGTTTGCTTAAGAAAAGTTATGAATTATCAATCTTATGCAATGTCCCAATTTGCATTATTTTGTACCCTTACCAAGAAGGGAAACAATCTTTTGAAGTTTAAGTTTATTCATTTAAGGGCGAAAATGATAGTGAGATGGCATCAGCGTCAAACCCAGGTGATTGGAGTAAAGCAAGCGACCCAAAAATTACAAGGGAGATAATGGAAAGATATTTATGGGTGCCTAAAGAAGAGAGAAATAAAAAGACACTTAATTTGTGTGACATGTTTGGTGAATGGACAAAAAAGGCAGACCAAGACTTGAGTAAGTTAAGGCAAAAACGTGCATTGTCTAGGTATTCATCTTCTTCTGATAATTATTATGCTGATTTTGATGGGTTTAATGTTGATCAATTGTTGGAAGTTCTTGTGCATCTGGATCAAAAGATTGAGTTTGTTAAGCAAAGAATTAGTGCAATAATTAATTGCGGTAATGGTAATGATATTGATCATAATCATAATCAAAACGCGGTTAATTTGATGCCCTACTATTATTTTGAACCAAAATCCATCATGATTCCTAGTGATGATAATATTATTATTCATCAAAATCAAATGGGGTGCCTTGATGAATTTGATGGAATTAATCAATTTCCATTGTTTAATTATCCCATAATTAGCAACACTAATCAAGGATATGCCATCAAATAATGCCTTTTAATCATCATCATCATCAACAACAACAACAACAACAATGTAATGCACTGATTGATCAAGTTGGAGCAAGTAGGAGTAATATGAACATGGTGTATGATTTGAGTGCAATGTACTATGATCAAGGGTCAGGAATGGTTGATCATGGGGAGCCATCATCATCAAACGGTGGTGATTTGCCCAAGACTATGCCCTTGCAATTGCCTGTGATGCAGTATCATCATCATTCATCACCATATGTTCTATAGTTAAGTAGCTAGGTATGTGGGAAATTAGGTGAAAACTTTATTTTTAAATCTTTGCATGTTTCTTGAATAAATTTTTATTTAAATTCTAGGAAGCCCTATTTATTTTAATTTGAAGGTACAACAAGTATTCCGTTAGAAGGTCTGACGGGATAACTTTTTATCAAAAAAAAAAATGTATCTTTTTATTCAAAGCTTAACGATGAATTGTGTAAAAGGTTAAAATTTATACTAAAAAGTTATAATTTTTGAACTAAAAGTTATGTTATAACGTGAGACAATCTGAAAAGTGATTTGTATTGAAAGTAACAGCTTATTACAGTATATTACAAATTTGATTGTCATATGTTTAATGGTTTAATTTGTGTTTGAGATATATTGCAATGACGTTATAATTTATAAGTATGCCAGACAGACAGACATAATATGGAACGATGGCTATCTGCAGGGCACTAGCAATAAAACAAACCTCTTAGAGTTTTTTTCTCATGATACATCACACTCTACCTAAACAAACCTATCAACCCACAATACATAAACCTTATCAAGATTTGTATTGGGACCTAATGTAAAAAATAAAATAAAAAAAATCAACTCACGAAAAAAAAAAAAAAAAAAAAAAGAACTTGACAAACCTAGGTTACTAATTAGTAACTTAAATAAACCTCACATTTAGTAACTTCCACTAGCAATAGAGAGGTTTATGAACAAACCTCAAAAACAAAATACTAACCTCAACACAAACCTCTCTATTGATAATGCCCTAACTAATCTGTTATTAGTTCAGGTACAAATAGAGAAGGAAGTAAGGCTCTTTTTGGGAAAATGATTTTGGGGTGTCAAAATAAATTTTGGAGTGCCAAAATCACCACCCTCTGTTTGGTATAGTGTAAATCATTTTCTTGAAAATAATTCTCTTGAAGTGAAAAAATCATTTTTCTTTCAACAAAGGGAAAATTATTTTCCTTTCTTTTTCTTACATGAGTTACATTTGTTTTACACTTGTCAGTTGTCACACTAGCTACTTAATTACTTAGTTACTTTTACATTTTCTTTATTTTTCGTCATTTTTCTTACATTATACCAAATATTTGAAAACTTGTTTTGCAATTTGTGTTTTCCATTGTAAATTAGTTTTTATGAAAATTATTTTATATTGAAATTGTTTTACACCATGCCAAACGAATTAGAGCCTACGTGATAGATTATGAAAGCAATTTTTTAAAATTTTACATAGGAGAGTAAATGTGAACGTGTGAAATTTTTAAATATAAGTCACCCTAACACATGGAGTATAGAAGTACAAAAATGAAAAGGTAAGGAAAAAAAACAAGTAGTGATGTAGAAAAAAAAATAGTGGGATGGACCAAAATGGATAACAAGAACATATTAATTATTAATGATATGAATATAAAAGGGAATCCTTTCTCCTAATAATGCTCCCAAATCTTGCAATTCCCATTATACGGCTCTTCTTTTTTCAATTCCCAAATTACCGTCCACGTCAGCAATTTTTTTTTTTTATATAGATTTTTCAGAAAATCGCTACTAGGAGTAGCGGTTTTATTATTTTAACAATTAAGAGTGAAAAATTACGTTTTTTTTTTTTTTTTTTTTTGGTGCAAAACCGCTTCTGGTAGTAGCGGTTTTCCCTTTAACTATGCCTAATCAGAACAAATTTAAGTGGTAACTTGTCAAGGCAAAACCGCCACTCCCAGTGGCGGTTTTCCTGTTAAAAAAATAATAAAAAATTAATAGATGACGTGGACGGTAATCTGGGAATTGATAAAATTGTAACCGTAAAATGGGAATTGTAAGATTTGGGAGCATTATTAGCGGAAAGGATTCTATAAAAGGTGTACAAAATATGTTTTAGGAAGGGCTTATATATATATTTTATACATAAACTATGATAAACCAACCTTAATCTTCATGACAAATTTTGTAAACTATATTTATGCATGGTATAAAGATGTAAAAGTAATGATAACTTCAATTTAATAGAACAATTATTAGAGCTCTAATAAGGCTATATATGGAAATTCTTACATGAATTGTCTTTTGAATACTTCAATTTCAACTATTCAAAAAAAAAAAAAAATCTTCAATTTCCTAGGACATATATAATTTTTTTTTAAAAAAATGAATAAATAAATTCACAGGCAAAGAAGTGGTCAGAAATGGGGTTAATTGAGATCATTATTCTAAAAAAAATCAGCAAATAAATCAAACCTAATTTTAATTGATGTTATGTTATGTTTGCATAGAAGCATTTCATTTGAAAAGATGGATTTGGGCCAAATTATATGTTTGACAAGTAAAAAAAAAATGGAATTGGAGTTGGCCCAATTCTAAACCCAAATACTCCCTCTGTCCCCTTTTGTTTTGCAACATTTACTTTTTTACATCTCCCAACACATAATTTTAAATGAAATATCTTTAAATACATATAATAAAAAAATTATAAAAATTATATATTAAAAAAGTAAACATCGAGCTGAATCAAACGAGATCCCATTTGACTATATTTTTTCTTATATATATAAAATTAAAAAGAGTCAAAGTTATACCCGATGAACAGTAACAATTGTCAAATTGTTGCAAAAAAAAAAAAGAGAGACGGAGGGAGTACTTAACAAGCAAATGTTGTGTATTTTAAATTAATACTTAACAAAACCGTCATGTCATTTCAAATTCTAAAAACTATCCAAACAAATATTTGTCATTTGAATTGTAATATTTCAATTTCAGAAATTGAATTCATCAATTTGAAATGAATTCTACATGTCCAAACACTACCTTAACTTAATCATTACTTATTATAAATTCATTTATGTATACAGGTTAACATAAACATGGCACGAACTAACTTCGGGTCTACTTTACCCTATGTATAAACAAATTACCATTGATGATTGATCACGTAAAAATTATTTAAGCAAACAAATGAAATGAGAGGAGATGCATAATAAGCATATATTAAAATGATGGATAATGTGGAAAAGGTCCATTAATTAAGACATTAATTAATCAAGTAATATACTCCTCCATCATTAGTCATTGTATGAGATCGATGAGACGAAACAAATGACCCTTACCCCTGAATTTGAGATAGATACTCTTTCAAACTCTTATGCGTCACGCCTTTTATGGATTCATCAAGATTCGATTTGTCCATGTAGCTATTGTCCACTTATAAAATGCCTTTAATTATAATTATAATTATATTTATTTATAAACATCATATATTGTATTCTGTTTCAATTTAGTTGCTACATTTTGACTTGTATGTAGCACTATTCACAATTTCACATGTGGTCTTTGGCTGCTTCATTCTAGTTTTATAAGCGTAAAGAAAAACATAGTCATGATACATCTAGGTTAATTCGTCTCAACATGTATTTTTCAAATAAATAATTTTTATAAATTTTTATTATGTGTAATTCAATATATTTTTATTTAAAGTCGTATTTCAAGAGATGTGAAAAAGTGAATGTAGCAACTAAATTTCAATACAATTAATCTGAATTGTTCTTTTTTTTTTCCTTAAATTTTACTCACTCTCCTTGTTGACTCTTCTCGTTCACCTCCCCTACATATCACCCTCTTCAAAAAAAAAATTATTTCTATTATTTTCCTTTCTTTTCTTGATTCCATGACTTTCTGTTTGTTCTGCTTCATGGCTTTTTGGTTGGCTAATTTCTATACATAAATTTTTTCAATCGAAAATGATTAATTTTACCTAGGCAACAATTATATATACTATTTTGTAATTACAAAGTCAACTTCTTTAAGGAGTAAAACGTGAAATGGATCGTTGTATTGTTCATGGTATCTCATTAACATTAATGGAGCCTAGATCATGCATTATTCTCCATTTGATTAATATGTATACTTTTAAAGCGTGTTTGGTATTAGATTAATAAAGGTAATGGATTGGAAATAAATAAGAGGGGGAAAGAGTAATACGCATGGTTACCCTTACTAATTGTTTGATATATATATCACTAAGGAAACGTGTATATGGTTACCATTCGAAAACGATAATTGTTTTTACTAGATTTAGAAAGGTAACAAGGTAAGAGATTTGTTTCCTTTACAAATTTGTTTCCGTTTCCCACAATCCATAACAAACAAATGGTAACGGGTATCGTTTTGAGATTACTATACGTTTCCTATGCTAAATTTTTTAGTATACCAAACAATCCCTTACTGTATCTATTATGTAGGGTTAGAGTTTTCTATTTTGGGCTTATTTTTACGCCTTTTCTGACTATATTGTATTCAGATTTTTCTCAAGATCAATAAAACTTCTCTTGCATTGTCGTCGAACCACGTAAATTATGTGTTTATCATATACCTCACGTCTGTTATAACAAGCTGGGATCTACTACAGGTCACACATTCTAATTTAACCAACACACACATTTACAAATGGAAAAATAAAGGTTTCTCACAAATGTGTGCGGTGAGGTTCGAGATGTAGTGGATGGTACGTAAGGCCGAAACATCCACCATCGAACCACACTATACTACTCGATTAGTACGTATTATGTTGTATATACATTGTTACATACCCTCTGTGTATCAGTTTAACTGCAACAAGTGGATCACGTAGTTTTCTATGGACTTTTTCTTAAAGGTTAGGAGAATGTTGAAGGTAAAGTAAGAGGGAGAAAAAATGATAGGTAAATTAAGTACTTTTCGAGAATGTGTAACTGTGCAAGAATTAGGAGGATATATGTTTGTTTAAAATTTTAAGTTAGGGGTACTTTTGTTTCTTTAGTTCTAAAATTTTACCAAATTTAAAAGGAAAATTTGATGGGAATAATCCCAACTTTGGATTATACTGAGTTAATCAAAAGTAGGGACCAAAATGAGCAGACGTGTGAAAGTTGGGATTATTCCCATCAAATTTTCCTATTTAGAAAGATATGAATTGTTGCAGTCTTGTGTTACAGCCTCATTTAAAATGTTGCAGATAAGTTCTAATAAATTCCAATCATGTCTAATAAGTTTCAATCAGGTTTAGGTTAATTTTTTAATTATTGATTATGTTGGGCCGCCGTCAACATTTACGCACACACTAGTATGATATTGTCCGCTTTGGGCTAGTCAAGCCCTCACGAATTTGTTTTTGGGCACCTTCCCAAAAGGCCCCATATTAGTGTGGTGAATTAACCATAATAAGGAGCTCTTCAACTCCCTATTTTTTTTCCATGTGGGACTTGGATTGTTTATCCTCAACAGATTAAATAAAATTAATTAAATTAATAATATCCTTAAATCACTCTTACACAACATAAACCAATTTTATTCTATCATTCTTGTTTTATAATTTCTTTAGAGAAACCAATCAGGTTTAATAAATTCCAATAAGTTCTAATAAGTTCCAATAAGCTCCAATAAGGTTTAATAAGTTCTAATAAGTTCCAATAAGGTCTAATAAGTTAAATCAGGTCTGATGAGTTCAGTTCAGATAAGTTCAGGTCTAATAAGTTAAAAAGAACTTACCCCAAATAAAAGATTAACTTATTTTGAAAAATCAGTCAAATCGGATTAATTTTTAATAAACACCCTCCCCCCCACCCCAAAAAAAAATCAAATAAATGTTTAATTTATTTTATTTTTATCCCATGAATAAACAGCGTTTTTTTAATTAAAATAAAGTGTAGTTGTGTTTTAAGATGACCAATTAAAGAGGCTCAAAATGATGGGAAAATAAAAAAAAAAAAAAAAGAAAAATAAAAACCAGCAGGTGGAAAGGAATAAAATCTTTCAGTTAAGTACCTAAGTCAACATATTGCATGCTTCCTCTGTTTATATTTTTTAAAGGAGATTTTTTTAAAAAAATTAGGAGATTTTAAATTACAGGTGCTGGTATTAAAGTTTTTCATTTATTTAGACTATTAAACAATTTTTTTAGAATAAATACAAAATGATTTACACCCTCCGTAAATGAATGCTTGCAACAAAGGATTTTTCACGTATACCGAAACAAAACTTAGAAGATTAAGGGTGTGTTCTCTTCAACTTATTTTATCAAGTCTCATAACTTATCAGGTTTAATCAGGTCAGATAATGTCGAATAAGTTATAATCAAGTCATCTTTAATAGGTTAAAACAGGTCAAGTCAGTTCAGGTCAAATCAGGTCAGATCAAGTCGAATAAATTAAAGAGAACGCATCCTAACATATGTAATTGTGTATTTTAAAAAATTATAATCATAATCACTAAATAATTAAAAACAAAGAAATTGATTTTATTACCTTTTAAAAGGAGCGAACAGTCATGAGAGACGAAAAGTGGAAGTCGTGAAATGCCAGTGTAAAACAAGCTATGGTCCAGCACATCCACCCACTTCCTCTTTTTGCCAACATTACATTACTGTACATTACATCATTGAACATCCAACTCAATATATACACGAGCAATGATAGGGTCAATGAACTTAATTGATACCATAATATTTTGGTAATTAAAGTGATAGCCGGAAGACAAAGCAAAGACAAAAGAGAGATAGAAATTGTCCTTATTTTTGGCATAAATTACCAAAATGCTATGGTATCAATTAAGTTCATTAATATCAGGTATTCACTAGGCATTTCCCGTGAGTCATACTACTATGATATTATCAAATCATTCTATGAATATTTTGAGATTGTGCAATGTGTTTTGGAATTTTGATTATATTTACGAAAATGTTATAGAGCTGCGTTTTTACCCACCAAATTAAGCTAAGTTAGGCATTTGTCGATTATTTCATTACTGAAACTAAAAATTATTTGTATATTGTTAAAATAAGATATATGGGTCTGGGCAACTCGATCAATATGGAGGATGAGAGTTTGGTTCGGCTATAAGGCTAAGGAGTTTCCTTCTCCAAAACCAATTGATGATGAGTAAAGTAATTCCTAGATTAATTTATTAGTTGGTTTATTCTCTCATCTAGCTCCTTTGTGGGACACTCAATCGTGTATGACAAAGGACCATTTCAACCTGCTTCGATGTGGGACACTCAATCATGACTATTTTAACAAAAAAAAAAAAACTTAAGCGAAGCCCAAGATTATATTATATACTCTATCACTCCTCTCGCTTAAAAGACCTTTTTGGGTTTGAAATATGGATGGAACACACAGGCCCACCATACCCGGTGCTAATTAATTCCACTTTTTAAAGGAGGGGTGGATGAGATTCGAACCCTGTTGATGACCTCTATGTTACGTTGGCTCTAATACCATGTCAAATGATCATCTTAACCAAAAGCTTAAGCTTATGGTTGAGGCCAAAGATTATATTATATACACTATTAGTGTACACACATATTTTGGTGTTTAACACTCCTCCGCCTTTGTAAGTGTCTTTTTTAGAAGAGACCCATAATATGTCTTTGATATCATGCTAAATTTGATAGTGTCTAATAAATAGGCATATGCAACCCTATATAGAAGAAGAAAGCTTGGTACGCTTACAAACCTATGGAGTTTCATTCCCAAAAGGCTAAAAACAGCTGGTAATTAATACGAGGAGTTATTCCCAGACTGATTAGTTGGTTTATTTTTTCATCTTTCGTCGCTTAAGCTGATGGTTGAAGTCTAGGAATACGTTATATATTCTATCACTCCCCCTCACATTAAAAGCCCTTTAGGCTCGAAATGTGGACGCATCACAAGCCCTATCATACCTGGCGCAGATTAATTCCACTTAGAAGGGAGATCGAAGAGAGATTCGAACTCGTGGCTTTTATGTCACGTTGGCTCTAATAACATGTTAAAGAAGTTAAAAGGATCATCTCAACCAAAAACTTAAGTTGATGGTTGAGGCCTATAAGTATGTTATTTACTCTATCAATAATTATAATATGAAGTGCAATAATATTATTCCTCCTGTCAAACGGTTATTTGAGGTCTAATATGAACTTTTAGAAAGCAAATAATTCTTTTTTATTATTGCATAATGTCATAAAACTTAAGTTATAAGAACTTCTTCAAAAAACAAAAAAAAAGGTTCTAGAACTTAAATATAATGAGTAACTAGTTTTTTTTTTTTTTTTTTTTTTTTTGGAAAAATGGTAAAAAAATAAGTCAATCATTGACCAGTCTTCTTAAATTAAGTCAACCTAATTTTACATATCTTCTCAAATTAAGTTTTTTCATTGTTTACTTGTTGATTAAATTAAGATTCAAATGAAAAATCATATAAACAACAACATATATACTAATGCACCGTTTTGATTTTTCTTTGAAATTGTTAACTTTTCCTCTTTTTTTTAAAAAAAATAATGAGTAACTTTTATGTTAAAGCTATGCTTTTTATTACATTATTAAAAGTTAATATTTTGGGTGAAAAACAAGCTATGGTGATTTGTTTGCAAGCTATAGAAATTGGTTCCGGTGAGAAATTTTTAATCGTGAGAAGGTGAAAAGGACATATATATTTTTTTGAAGGTAAAGATAGAATTTCATTAATTGAAAGTCGTACGACATTTACAATAGATATTAACGAAAGTTAAAATACAATCTAAGCAAATCAAATAAAAGTTTCTTTAAAATAACTGTAGTGACGAACCAGATCTCACAATAATGAAGCGCAGTCCCCGGGGAGTCAGAAAAATCTTCTTTAATAACATAGTTATTAGAAGAAATTTCTTTACCTGACCATGTAGATCGTATCCACAATTCCAACACCAATTGCAAAATGGTATAGCTAACAACCCATAAATCGAATCTTCCAAAAACCAAACTACAAACAAACACCTAACTCCCACAAAATTAAAGGAGATAACAAACTAAAAAATTGGGAAGAAATCAAAAACCATCATAAAGAGAGATAAATAATTAGGATTATTATTAATAACTAATCAAATTAAAACTAAAGAAATTTGGGGCTTAACATCATCAAAGAGATGATGATGGTAGCCCCTTGTGACGGCTACAAGTATTAGGGTTTATAGTTTTTTTTATTTAGAAAAGGAGATAGATATCATTTAGACCATGAATGCCGTTTTCACATCCATGAAAATAGCACTTCCCACAAAATATGGGATATAAGTTACCAAAGTCCCCTTTAGTCAATTGAGAAATGTTCTAATTAATAGTCAAATATATGTATTGAAATTTTTGTTGTGTATATCGTGATTTTGTTCTATATTTTTAGCTCAATATCTCATAATTCAGAATCAAATCAGACTAGAAAATTTCATATTAGCCTTACTAGAATATTTCATATCATATCATATATTCATATAGCTAGATATTTTCAAAGATTTCGAATGCTGAGTGCAAAATCATATGTACTTCATTCTTTTATGCCATATTATTCTTACATAATATCTTTTCGACATCTCCCATACATATATTCTATCATTGTTTAAAATACATTTTCATATACATTATTAAAAGGGAGATTTAATATATCTCATCCCCTTAGGACTTATGTTAATTCGGTCCTGAAGACATCACTTTATTATAAAATAAATACCAAATACCAAACTGAACTCATATACATTCGACCCGATACAAACTCGAACTTGAAACTAGAGTCATAAAAAGATAATAACAACTTGGAATTTATGGACGCCCGACCTACTACAACCCGAACTCTGAACTATTTTACCCAATCCGACTTGTTTGACGGCCATAATCCAAACCGGCTAGCGTGCATGGCCATGGAGATTTTAGCTAAAAACCATATGACAACAAAGAAAGTACTCCACACCTCTTAATCTTGTAAAGGGGTGGCATTTCATATAATTTTCTTTAACTTAGAGATACACCATGCATATGTCAACACCTAACAACGTAACTAACACTTGACCTCCAACTGTCAAACATGATTTTTCATTATAACGTACGGAGTAATATTTAAATTAACACCACATACAATACTATGACCAAATAAGATTCATTTTTTTCATCTTGTTTTTGGTTATGTATTATATAATAATACGTAGAAAGGAAGAAAAAACCTATTCAGATAAGCAAAATTAGATAAGGTCCAATAACTTTAATAAATTATAATAAGTTAACATAAGTCAGCCAAACCAAATTAACGAGTCCATTTTATATATATATATATATATATATATATATATATATATATATATGGTAAGGTTAATTGGGCCCCCAATCCAAGACTCCTATATTACATAAATATCTCGCTTGCATTTTTCGGGCTAGAAAAAAAAAATTATTATTAATGAAAATCCAACTTCAATAAAACAACCTTTTATGTCACCCCACCTAAAGTTATGTTAAGCATGGGATCCATAATGAGAATGGATATCAATCACATAAAATGAAAAAATCCCAAAGAGATTTTGCAATGACCCCACATATTAATTAGTCAACGATCTCCTTAAACATGTTTACTAGGTTATGAGATGATTAAATTTCACTTGGCCGGTAGGTCCAAAAAAAAAAAACCACAATCCTTAGCCGCCAGATGTGAATTTTTGACAGGTAAATGGACAAATTGTCAATTAATGATGAGTACAATACTTTGTTGTTTTAAACAAACAAACTTCCACCTTCACTATTTCTTTCCTTCCTAATATTTGGGAGTTACGCTATATTGGCATAATTCTTTCGAATTTTAACCGAATAATTCTAAATTCGAACCTTAGATCAATACACAGATTTAGAAGATATACATTCTGATTATTTTCTCTGAGGTGTATGTGTTGACTAAATTGAATCGGATGATTTGGAGTATTATCTAGTCAAAGCCAGCTAATACTTAACTTTTTCAAATAAACAATAAAAATCTTTGTTTCCTTGACTCTTAATGTTTGTTCAATAATTACTTTTGAGTCATGGTAACTTAAAAAGAGTGGTCAAACATAAAAAATTAAGCATATAAGATTATAAGGTAGTACTAAATATTGGGTAGTTGAGATAGAACAAACCTTAAAATTTTAATTTTGGCATATAACTCTATGAGATATGGAGCAAATTTTTTTACACATTTTGTCAAATAACCCTAATTTGTTTGACCAAAATGTGTTCAAATTGAGTGCATTTTAATTCCATGTTTGTCAAAAATCAATTTTCTATATCAACCTAATTGACAATTCGAGGAATCCTTTTAGGACTTCATAAGTTGATAATAGCGGCATACTAGCCATTAGCATAGCAATAAATTGTTACAAGTGAACCATTCAATTGAGTTATTATTGTGCGTGACATTTTGAGTTTAACTGTCATTATGTAGTATAATAAATCAAGATCAAAAGTTACGTTGTATCCAGCTAAACTACATGACCTAATTTTCTATAGAAGAAAAAACTATCGATATACTTATAAATAGTAATTAATATAAGCTATTTAAAAATATAGGCAATAAAATTACATCTCATAGTAGATTTATGCATGCGCACGATGCGTGTCCGATTTTTTTATACATAATTTCTAACTTTTACGGGCATACACATGGGTAAATTTTGAACAATAAATTGACATACTTAACTTTCTTTTTACTGTTTATCGGATTTAATTTAATCCAAATGATAAATACTCTTACATGCAATGGTTTTAAAATAAACTCTTCATGGTAATATTTTGAGTCAATATCCTCTTTATTTCTCGAGTCAATCTCAATCAATATATGGTTGATAATGTACAAAGGAAAAAAATATGGGGCTTTTTAGATTTTTGAGTCAGTTAGTTTCTATTTGATTTTCTTCTAAAAAAAATAAAAAATTGTTTTTTTTATTAAGTTAAAAATATGATTTTTCTCTGCAATTATTAACTACATACAGTTTACCACATGCTTTTTCTATTAGTCGATGGTCTTTTTATTTGGTACGGCTTGTTTGATTGTTTTTTTTTTTTTTAATGATAAACAAAGCTTTAAGAGTTTTAATTAGGTGATCTTTTTTGTTGACTTTATGGTGCCACTTATAACTTATAACTATAAAAGTCAGAATTCCTAACATGATGTCATGGGGAATGAAGAAAGAAGGACTATCATTGACTTTATGGTGCCAGTTATAACAATAGTTCAATATGGTTAGCCAAGTAGTAACCTAGAACAAAGAAGTAATCCAAGATCAATCGAGGGTCAGTCAGTCAATCAATCAATACTTAGGGGTCGTTTACTTTAGCTGAATATAACTGAACTGAACTGAACTAAATAGTGAATACAACTGAAAGTCATCTCTATTATATAAAACAAGGGGGAGCCATGGTGTCCCCCCTCAAAAAGTCTATAATGCCCCTTAAAAATTTATTAAAAATCAAATAGCATCACTCTTATTTATTAAGGAAAGTTATTACAATTTTTGAATTTTTTAAAATGAAAATATTACAAAATATACAATTTGTAAAAATAAAATAAAATAATAAAAATTCATATTTTTGAATTCTCTATAAATTGACACCCATTTTAATATAGTTTGTTACATAGAAGTTTTACCTTTTGATTATCGTAGAAATTTGATAGCCGATTTTTTTCATTGTTGTGGAATGACTGAATGAAAGGGGAAAGTTTGTTTACAATTATGTGAATGAATGAATTTAAAAAATATTTCAAATTCTCGAACAAAAACCTTCGATTTTTGAAGATACATTAAAAATATCGTCGCACGCAAAGCGTGCACACAAGGCTAGTATTTTATAAGAGAAGGAAATTGAGTGAACTTAATAGAGCTGAACTGAACTGAACTGAATTTAAGCTAAGTAAACAAGCCCTTACTATCCACAATTAAGAATAAAAAAATTATAGTGAGGGATAGCTCATCATGTGCTTAGAGCTTTATTTTCGATTTCAGATGATCTTAAGATCGATTCTCATTCTCATCCTTTGTGGCTCATTCACACAAAATAAAAAGATTATTTTTTAGTATGGATTACTTTTCACTTAAAAATCTTAATTTTTGATCTAAGCATGGAACTACAATTTTTCATATAAAGTTTAACTACTTGTATAAAAAGGCAAAGATTTGTAGTATAAGTTACAGAGTTTTAATTATAAGTTATGTCATACTATTATACAGTCACACAAGAGAATTGGTGTTACTTTTAATATATAATTTAAGAAAAGCATATTTATTTCGTCATATTTATATATTTATTGCTTCCACTTTGACCATTTATCCTTTAAAAAAAATTCAAACAGAATGATTAATAGATATAAGAAAATAGACCATGCCATTCGGGATTATTTTTTTTGGAGAAAGGTAAATAATTGAAAAAAAGAGTAAGCATGATATATTAGTGTTGTAATTGGGAGTATATTTCAAGTTTAATACTTCATTCGTCCATAATTATTTGCACCATATGCATACCGCCAAGGCGACAATGCTTTAGGAGATCATGTGTTTTGACGTGATGCAAAAGATTGATTGATTAAAAAAATAAGAAATTCACAAAAATAATAATTCTAACTTTCACAAATATTCTCAAAATTATCAATCACAACTTTGGATATCTTGGAATAATCTCAATTAACTTTAGTGGATATCTTTTTGGAAAAAAAAAATCATATTCAAAATAGTTACGTTCCAGCATGGATGTAAATCAACAAAAGAAACAAACACTTTTGATTATTTTGAGAAGGTGGACCGGCCTTGAAGATGGTATTCTTTTAGAATAATCAAAACTTATATGATTATTTTGGGAGAATCATAGAGGTGATCATAGAAGGGGTTCGAACCGAGCCTAGTTCAGGCTCAATTTTTTCCCAAAGCCTAAAAATTTTGTGCGGACTTGACGAGCTTTTCGGACTTTTTCGGGGCGGCCCTAAAAAACTAACCAAAAAGTCTATCTTTAAGTGTCCAAAGCTCGTAAAAATTGAAAAAAATCGAGCCGAGCCCAAAATCGGCCTAGTATGCATGTTCAAAGCCCGCAAAAAAATCAGGTCGGACTACTTTTGGTCAGATCTAGAGGATCAATAAAAGGTTGGAATCATTGTGGTGAATATTTTCAAAAACAAAATATTGGAATTTAAATGAAAATTGAAAGGGAAAAAATAAGGATAAAATGAGTAAAAACTATGTAGAAATTAAAGTGAAAAAGAATGATAGTAAAGTGGAGAAAGTTTCTAAAGACAATTTCAGTCAAAATGGGGGAAAATATAATACTTGGACACTTAAATAATTGTGAAAAATCTCAATTAGAAAAATGAGAAGTGCTTTTGTTTTCTTGAAAAGGTTTGCCTTAGAATAAAAAAGACAATTGATTTGAAATTGATTACTTAAAAAAAAAAGGTAAATCCATGCAATAGAAGATGCAAAGTTAATCCACCCCAATAAGTAGGGGAACCAAGATCTACTTTAGCATAATTCAAATCTCAAACTTTGACATATTACAAAGTTAATTGAAAACTATAGTGGAAGAATAAGTAGAGTACTATTCATTCTAGTACTTGCAAGGACATTGCCTCATTGGTTCTTCCTTCTACAAAAAGAATCTTAAAAAAATGTTACTCCTATTTTGTATTCTTTATCTCTTTGCAACAAAACTCTAATTTGCGTGTATGGTGAGATACAATTTCAAATAGAGTTCCGTACAAAAAAAAAAAAAAGCCTTCTAAACTCTATTTAGCAAAATTTGGGTTAAGCAGATTTATTTTCTTTAGAGTTGGGGAGAGACAAAAAAATAATTTACTAATTTATCCACATATTTAAATTAAATCTAACAGTTAAATTATTTTTAAGTACCCATAAATGTCATTTTATGTAACAAAACTTTAAGCTATTAACCAAATGTTACCAAACACCTTTATACAATCAAGTATAATTATCAGTCAAATCCTCTGAACAAAAAATATTCATATCTAACTACACAAACTCTAATCAACAAACAGGGCCATAAGAGATAAAATGATATGCAATGATGAGAGAAAATGAGATCCAAAATAAGAAAGGAACTACTTGTTTCATTTTAATTAGAAACTACTGAATTGGCCTGGCTATTGCCCAAAATCACACAATTTTCTTCTACGGAGTATTGTATAATTTTATTTTTCTTATTTACACAATTGACCTGAGTCACTTCGCTTATATAGTTATATTTAAACAAACTATTTTGTTTAGCATGTTTGTGTTGAGAAAAAAAGTCGTATCGTGGCTATAATGGCTAGTGGTTAGAGTATGTGTAAATAAAACAAAAATTATAAGGTTTTAAGATCGAATTTTACAACAATTTTAGATTGGACGTAAATTTAAAAAGGTATTGCTACAAGGGGTAAGACTTTTAGTCCGTTGTACACTAAATGTATTTTAGAATTTGGGCTCGTTTACATTAGCTGAATAGAGTTGAACTGAACTGAATTGAACTGAATTGAACTGAACTGAACTGAATAAAAGTGTATTAATTGAACTAAATAGAGATGAACTGAACTGAACTGAACTGAATAGAGATTAACTGAACAGAACTGAATTGAATTGAACTGAACTGAACTGAACTGAACTGAATATAATCTGAAGTAAACAAGCCCTTTGTCTATTTTGTTACATTCACATGTCAATGTGTAGTTTTCACATTTGTAAGTTTTATAATTTATTTTTTATATGAAACTAAAAATGTTTGATGATGAATAAAATGCATCAATTTAACTTTTTTTTTTTTTTTTGTAAGAGAATGGAATTTAAATTTAATAAATCAAGTTCCGCCAAAGTGATTATACTTCAAGGAAAGATTGAAGTACAAAGCATGGGAGAATGGACCTCTAAATCCCACCTTGCAATAAATCTATAATGACATTAAAATAACATGTAAATAGTATATATCATAATCAAAATAATGCAAGTAATTAATTACGCGACAAGATGCACCGAAATCTCTATTATATAAGCCAAGGGGGGAGCCATGGTGTCCCCCCTCGAAAAGTCCATAACGCCCCTTAAAAATTTATTAAAAATCAAATAACATCACTCTTATTTATTAAGGAAAGTTATTACAATTTTTGATTTTTTTAAAATTATAATATTACAAAATATACAATTCGGAAAAATAAAATAAAATAATCAAAATTTATATTTTTGAATTCTCTATAAATAGGCACCCATTTTAATACAGTTTGTTACATAAAAAAATTACTTTTTTATTATCATAGAAATTTGATAACCAATTTTGTTCATTGTTGTGGAATGGCTGGATGAAAGGGGAATGTTTGTTTACGATTATGTGAATGAGTGTGAATTTTTAAAAAAAATCAATTTCTCGAACAAAAACCTTCGATTATTTAAGATAAAATAAAAATATCGTCGCACTCAAAGCGTGCATACAAGGCTAGTATACTATAAGCAAACTGAGAATTTTCAGAATGTCTCACGTCAAAAGATGAGAAGAAACTAAACTAACTTATAAGTCTAGGAGTTACTTCTATTATCAATTGAATTTAGGATGGAACCTCCGATCCTATGGCTTGTAAGTGAACTAAGGGCTTGTTTACTTCAGATTATATTCAGTTCAGTTCAATTCATCTCTATTTAGTTCAATTAATACACTTCAGTTCAGTTCAGTTAATCTCTATTAAGCTAATGTAAACGAGCCCTAACTCTCCTTTTCCACATTAGGTTGTCCAGACCCGTTTCTAATATTCAATCAAATTTAACATGGTATTAGAGACAACGCGACACAGAGGGCACGGGTTCGAATTGAATCTCTCTTCCCTCTCCCTTCTAAGTGGAATTAATTAGCACCAGGTATGGTGGACCCGTGTTGCATCCACATTTCAAAAGGCTCAAATGGTCTTTCATGGGCCTTAAGTATTAGCTTAAGTTTTTGGTTGAAATGGTACTTAACACAGAACAATGATTAATACAGTCCAAAAAAATCATACAATAGAGTTACTAATTTTAAGTCTAAAATTGATTACACCGAACAATGCGTAATTTTGATTTACATTTCAATACTATTCCCAATTTTTAAAAGAAATATTTGATTTTAATAATCTAACCTTTTAGCCATTCGCAAATAATAAACCAATCTTTTGATTATTCTTAAATAATCCAACCTTTGTACCAAATTTCATAGAGTGAACCAAAACCAAATTTTAGGTGTCGTTTTGGAGTTGGTTTAAGTAGTGTTTGGGTAGTTTAACACTAACGTTGTTGACCACTTACCTAAAGACACAAACAACACTTAAATTAGCCCCAATATCACACCTAAAATTTGGTTTTGGTTCACTCTATGAAATTTAGTATAAAGGTTGGATTATTCAGGAATAATCAAAAAATTGGTTTATTATTTACGAATGGCTAAAAGGTTGGATTATTAAAATCAAATATTCCTTTTTAAAATAATTTAAATGTGGGCTCCATAAGCTAGATATACTATTATGTAGAGCATTACTTTTTGGTAATTGATTACTACTCCACCTAATTTAAAAGCACAAACAAGTTCAACACTTGTATTTTGTAAGGTAGCAAGAGTCATTTATTAAGGAAAAGAAACGTGGGGTTATTTTTGTTAATGACGGATCATCAAAAGGACAAATAAAATCTTAACTTAAATTAAATTAAATATTATTTCATCTTAATATATATACAGTATATAAAAACTGCCCTTTGAAACAATAATTTTGACTGATATAAAAAAAAATCAATGAAATGCAAAATGTTAATGCTAGGCCCTGTTGTTTTGAACTTAAAAGCTACAGTAATCAGATTAGATCAGATCAGTTCAGCTTTGTTTTAATTTTATACTCTCACAAAATAATATCCCCACCTAATTAGTTCAGCTTAGATCAGATCAGTTCAATTCTAAAGAACAGAGCCTTAAGTTACTTTCACATTACAACAAAGGTGAGAGAAAATGAGATTGAATTGAATTAATCATGCAACCCAAAAAAAAAAATAAGTTAGATTAGATGGGTCAGCAATTGAATTACTGGCTCTTCGTTGAGAAGTGCATTATCACTTCTTCTGCCTCTAATTCTATACGGGTGGGCCCCATTTTATTTTTGGGATGTATATTGAAAGCTAAGGAAAGACAAAAACGGTGTCGATTTTATGGCTCCTTTTCTCGTGTCCAATTTGGCTGGCATTTAGCTCCTCCAATATGAT
Organism: Salicornia ramosissima; assembly: GCA_951394345.1. Classification (NCBI taxonomy): domain Eukaryota; kingdom Viridiplantae; phylum Streptophyta; class Magnoliopsida; order Caryophyllales; family Amaranthaceae; genus Salicornia; species Salicornia ramosissima. The sequence goes on from OX596233.1 coordinate 7,548,365, forward strand.
ACTTTCCCCCGTTTTTTGTTGTACTGTCTGACGGTTTAACAAGATTTTTTTACTCTCTTCGTAACATAAAACTCTCAACAATTGATTTTGCACGCATTTTGAGGAAGCGATTTGAGGGTGTAAACGAAGGAATTAATCAATATGGTTTTAATACAAGCAAGATTGTGATTATAAGTTACCAATATTGAAATTATTTTAACTAATTCCTTCGTTTACACCCTTAAATCGTTTCCTCAAAATGTGTGCAAAATTAATTGTTGAAAGTTTTATGTTACGGAGGGAGTAGGTTAAAAATTGTAAATTTTTAGTGCGAATGTGTAACGTTTTGTATAATGTGTTAAGTTTTGTATAAAAAAATTACGGTTTTATGTTTCAAAATTAGTTTTTTTCTTTTTACAAAAGGCTAGTATGCCAGACAGTCTAATATGATACTCTAATGGCAGATTGGCAGATTGTTGACATGCAAATTTTATATCTTTTTATTAGGTAAGAAAATCCGGTTGTTTTTTTAGCTATACATGTAGGGTGATGGAGATGTTATTAATTTTTTTTATGAATTAGAATTTTATTATTTTGTAAAGATATTGAAAAGGGGGGAAAAAGTCGTCTAAGTCACTAAGTGAGTGGCTTTTAGTTTGTTTTTCTCAGTCATAAGCTTATAACATCAAGCCGTAATTAAATATCTTGTGTTAGTGATGCGTTATTGTATTTTGCATACGTTCCTGCTTCTTAGTTTATTAACTTATATAGGGCTACTAGCCTAAAGGGTAAGGGAAAAATACGCGAGCATAATGTTGGGGGTAAGGATTGAACCCATGACCTTTGTCAGTTGTCACAGACTCACAGGACATGGAAGGGTTACCACCAAGTCATACCCCAACTCCCTCTGTTTTGCAAAATTGTGAACAAGGCTAATAGAATAATGCTTGAACCGGGTTAGGAATAGACAATGGTAACAGGTCTTACTCGGTTCCACTTATATATAATTCGATTCTAGTAATAGTCAAATTGATTTTCGGAGGAAAAAGGGTTTTCCCCTCCCCCATGTATTGGTATTCTAAGATAGGATTAGTATCACTGTATCAGGGTTCTATTCGTGGATCTTTCTATATAAAAAAAAAGTCAGATGTCCGATCTAATATTCGATTTAGATTTTCAACACTCAACTTCGATCCGAATCCAACAAGTAGAACTTACAAAAATAGAAAATCTAATGTCGGAGTTAGATTAATTTGTTAGATTTTTTTCACTCTGATTCGACTCCAACTCATGCATAGTCAAGTCTTTTTATATGGAGTCGGATGCAAATTTTTTATTTTTCAGCTTCAAAATAGATTTTTTTTTAATGGATCGGGTTGAACTAGGCTCGGATCCAAACTAAATTGTCATCCCTAAATTAAATGTAATAAGAACTCTTATATTTTGTTGAATATAGGGATAGGGATAATTTCCCAAGTTAGTTTATATGTCTCGCTCTTTGACAGCATTGTTGGCAAGAAGACGATTAATGTTGTTGAAGTCTTCTCTAATAACCAAAAACAAACTTTCCAAAGCGAATTTAGTTTTGTTGCAAGAATAACTGAATAACCAACCAGAGTTAAATCAAGTGGTAAGCAGTTTTGTTGTCCCTTAGCTTAAGGGAGATCTCAAATTCGAGTCTTCTCGCCTAATGCAAAAAACACTTGTTGGCATACTAGCCACCAAAGCCATATGTGCGACGGAGGTTGAATCCAAATGTAGTCAAAGCTAAGGACCGGCAAATCAAATGGGCACAAAAAAAAATTGTTCCATTAAAGATTGCATGAAAATATAATATGTACTCCATTAAAAGATTGAGACTCGTACATCAAACTTGACCATGAGCCAAAAACTAATTTTGGAAGTAGATTTATTTTATGCAGAATAATGCTATAGTCATGTTTTGAAAATAACAAAATTCATAATAAAGTTTTGATTTGATTTTTTTTATTTTGGAAAAATAGAATTTAATAATCCCGCCTTTATACATCATCTATTTTAAGCAACTGATATATAAAGGTGAGCAGGCCACCCAAATATGGATTATTCTTTTCCATTTTTCCTTTTATTTTTTAGTTGTGATTCCAAGCTAAGTGAGTAATTGACAGACAAGAATGCATTTTATTTCTTGATGTTTGGCAAATACGGAGTATATGATTTTGTTTCTCAACCCAATTTTCTACATTTTTTTGTGTTGGGCCATGCACTAGTGTTAAATAGTGGTTTGGGCCGCACCCGCAACAAAGAGAGAATCTAGCTTGATGGGTTCATTATAAAACCAATTGGTAATATAAGGAGTAACCACCAAACCTTATATATTAGACATCATCTCTTTGATCTTTCAATGTGGGACACTTGCATGTGGTGAACTTGGAAGGTCTATTCTAGCCAAACCTTATATATTAGACATCATCTCTTTGATCTTTCAATGTGGGACACTTGCATGTGGTGAACTTGGAAGGTCTATTCTAGAGTGTTAAAGAATAGACATTCCAAGTTCACCACATGCAAGTGTCCCACATTGAAAGATTAAAGAGATGGTGACTAATATATAAGGTTTGGTGGTTACTCCTTATATTGTCAATTGGTTTTATAATAGAACCCATGAAACTTATGTATAGTGAAAAAATAAAAAAAAATCACATGAGATAAAAAGTAAAAAAAAAAAAATGGACCTTACATGCGAGGGGGATTGTTTAAGAATAAACCTTCCAGGTTCATATGGTTCATATGGCCTGGTATTAGAGCTCAGTTTGGTGTGAGTGTGTGTGGGCCTTCATGTCGGACGTGACCCTGACCCGTTTGTCAAGTATAAAATCCACACTAACATATATTCGATTGTATAAGAAATCCATAATTCCATACCATTTAGAAAAGATATTCCTTCGACAGATTAAAAGTTAATATCCCATTTAGGTAGCATATTTATTATTCAGTTCATCACCATCACAACTTGCTTATATATATTAACTATCATACGTCCCAATTGCCAAATTGTCCATAGTGTTGAAACTTGGAAAACATACCAAATAGTAGGCGTAATGGATGGCGTATCTAGGAATTTTATTTAGCATGAGTCGTAATTATGTAATTAGTTAAGTTAGTGCAAAATTAACAAAAGTTAACACAATTTTAATAATCTTAATTACGAAATCAACTAGGTAAGCCTAGTCCTAGATCCACCCCCGTAAATGAGTAACTACAAACTAGGAATTTTACTTATTAGCATGGTCTGGAATTATGTAATAAGTTAAACCAATTTACGAAATCAACTAAACTAATACAATTTCAATAATCCTAATTACATTGTAAAGTATACATTCATTTAAAATTTCTTGACATGGGGTCAGCCATGGCTTAACAACTTAAGTAGGTCTAGGCTTAAATTCGCCCCTGGCTACAAAAACGTACACATTCTAACCACATGAGGTAAGGGAGATTCTCTCAAAAAACATGTACATAAAAAAACCAATATTATATACAGACTTAACACTATCTATAAACATTTACTATATTTGTTTAATTAAAGTAAGAGAGAGAAATAAGATGAAGTGGTGCCCTTTAAAAAAGTTGGTATTTTATTGGTATTTAGTTGGTAGATTAGTAAAAGAAGGAGAAAAAAATAACTAAAAAACTTACTAAATAGGGAAAAGTTGGTATTTTATTGCAAGAATTCAAAAACATCTCAAAATAGCAAATTTTGCAAGAATTCATTTACCGAAGAATTTTAAAGAAAACTATAATTAAAAACAGAAATATATATATATTTTTTTTTTTTGGTTTAAAATCTTCTATTTAATAATAGGGCTACCAATTGAGGACGGCGTGAGAGGGGAAGGTGAGAGCCCCAAGACAAGTGCATTTCATGCACCTTCAACACACATGTAACCGGTGGCCGTAATATAAAGAGAGAACACATTTCACCTTCTCAAATTATTGACATTAATTAATTCAATTATTGACAATTGATAAATGATAATTACTCCATTATTGTTTAAGTAACTTAGGCTTGTTTGGAAACCCAGCTTGTATATGATTAATGAGAATGATTTCGTTGTAAAATCTAAAGAATAATTAATCATGGTGGCCTGGCCTGGTTAGGTTTGGGCATGAGTCGGGCCGGCACAATAAAGTTCATATAGGCATGTCACGCGCGAGTTGCGCTTAATTCGACCTAGTACGAACCCGCTAGTGACACATCACAGGAGGCAAGGTCATGATTCGTGAGTCATGCGTTGTGCATGATAGAAAACATTTTAAAATTTTGAGCCCGTTACAAGCATGATAGACTAGTCTGCCAAGTGAAGAGGCTCAACATGAGTTGGCACGACACAAAATGTGAGATGGGTTGGGCTTAAAATCTCTTTATAAAAACTTGGGGCAAATCTGGCACGGTATGACTTTGTCTTGGCTCGTTCTAGGCATGGCCCGCTAGGGCATAAGGCATGCGTGGGCCTGGCATTTTTAGCCATCCCAACATGGCCTATTATTCCCACCTTTAATGGTGGTGCTAGTCCACCTTCAAATTATATTATGCTATGTTTGGATAAAATATTTCATTTGAAATGATGAATTTAGGCCAAATTACATATTTGGCAAGTAAAAAAAATTTGGAATTGGATTTGGCCCAATTCACAACCCAAATGCTTAACATGTAAATGTTGTGTATTTCAAATATTTAATAAAACCATGTCATTTCAAATTCTGAAAATAACACAAACAAATAATTGTTATTTGAATTGTAACATTTTAATTTCATAAATTGAATTTATCAATTTGAAACGAATTTCTCATATCCAAACAATACCTTATCTATTTTTTAAATAAATTTTCATTCTCATCCAATACTATCTTTTTAAGCGATAATAAAAAAATGTAAAAAATACAATTTTAGAAATTAGATTAGGAAACAATTAATATTATAAGGTTTATTTCCTTACAAGCTATACTTAAAAATTTATTTTCATTACCATAATTAATATTTACCAACAGTCAACTTCGCTGTGAATATTACCATATTGAGCTCTATATAATTTTAGTAGAAAGGATTTGGGAGAAAAAAAGAAAGGAAGAGAAAAGAAATAATCAATATCCCAATGTTTGATTGTCAAATAATTAACCATGGAGGTTGTTAAATGATTTTTGTAATTTTTTTCATTGTTGTGGATATTTAAGGTTCCGTTCTTTAGGATTTCTATTGATTTAATTTAATTTCATTTAAGTTCAGTTAATTTAATTTAAGTTCATTTCATTATTATTATTATCATCATCATCATCATCATTATTATTATTATCGGGCATCGTTTTTCCGTTTGACATTTTCCGACGACGGTTTTCAGAATGACTTTTCCGGCGTTGATTATTCGGCCGATTTTTCCGGCGACGATTTTCGGGACGACTTTTTCGGCGACGGTTTTTGGGACGACTTTTCCGACGACGGTTTTCGGACTGACTTTTCCGGCGGTGATTATTCGATTGAGTTTTTCGGCGACGATTTTCGGGACGACCTTTCCGACGACAGTTTTCGGACTGATTTTTCGGCGGTAATTATTCGGCCGACGTTTCCGCCGACGATTTTCAAGCAACGTTTTTCGGCGACGATTTTTCGGGACGACGGTTTTCGGATTGATTTTCCGGCGGTGATTATTCGGCCGCCTTTTTCGGTGACGATTTTCAGGCCGAGTTTTTCGACTACGATTTTCGGGACGACTTTTCCGACGACAGTTTTGGGACTGATTTTTCGGCGTTGATTATTTGGCTGACTTTTCTGACATCGATTTTTAGGCCGAGTTTTTCGAAGACGATTTTTCAAGACGACTTTTCCGACAACGGTTTTTGGACTGATTTTCCGACGGTGATTATTCGGCCGACTTTTCCGGCAACGATTTTCAGGCCGAGTTTTTCAGCGACGATTTTTCGGGTCGACTTTTTCGACGACGATTTTCGGATTGACTTTTCCGGCGACGATTTTCAGGCCGAGTTTTTCAGCGAAGATTTTCGGGATGACTTTTCCGACGACGGTTTTCGGAGTGACTTTTCCGGCGGTGATTATTCGGCCGAGTTTTTCGACGACGATTTTCCGGCGGTGAAAATGAAGGTTTTAGGTTTTACTTTGAAGTATAAATAAAATATAAAAAAAAAAAAAAATAAAATATATATATAAATATAAAAAAAAAATAAAAAAAAATAAAAAAAAAAAAATTAATTTAAGTTAAGTTTAGTTAATTTAATTTAAATTTAGTTAATTTAATTTAAGTTAATTTAATTTAATTTAAGTTCATGTTTTCTCAGTCCTATAGAACAGGGCCTAAGTCTCCCATCTAATAATGGGTTAACCTTATCTCGTGCTGATTAATTTTAGTTCGATATTTTTATAGAATATTATTACAAATTATTAATATATTTTAGCAATTTTTTTGTTAGACCATCAGATGATTTGACAATTTTTTTTTTTTTTGTATAAAAAAATTTATTCCCTATATTCCCTTTTATTGTTTCCATTTAGAATCATAACATACATAATTCATAAATAGAGAGAATTTTAAAATTTTCTTAAACGGTAAAAAAATTATAGTCATGTTTGAGATGTTTTTTGATTTGTTTCATTGTGTATTATATTAATATTCAATTTTTATATCTGTTGCTAGAAAGATAATAGTAGTGAAAGATAATATTCAATTTTTACAAATGTGCAAAATCAAAACAACGAAAGGGGTGGATTACCGGAGGGAGTAACTTTTATAAAACTTAGCTCATTATGTAAAAAGTAATAGATTAATGGTAATAAGAAGATTAAGAGAATGTATTAGGTAATCTAGGTCAGATTCGTCTGACCAAACAAAATGGTTGGACGAGCCCAACTACAACTAAAATAAAATAAATGCCAACTAAAAAAGAAATGATCTATCTGAACAAAGCACAACACAATTGACAAAAAAAAAACCTAATTGAAAATTAAACAAGCCACACCTGAAGAAAAAAACCTAAACTAAAACAAAACAAGGAATAATTGAAACTAAATGACATGCTTAAAACCAAAAGTTTCATTTAGGTGTAATCAAGTATAAGTTTCACTGGGGTCTGATAAATTCAAATAATTTCAACTATAATAAGTTGAAGAGAACGCATGATGGGTCACAATGCATGTTAGCACTAGAGCTAGCAATCCTTGACACGTCACGGTAACACGACATGAACCCGATTCGAATTTACCGAGAGGAACTTGAAATTGACACACATGAAATGACATGAAACTGACCCGTTTTGACACGATTGTCTTAGAAAACGAGTATTTTACATCTATGTAACTTTTTACATAACTAAAGATGACCCAAAACTGACATGAAAATTGTCACGAACACAACCCGTTAACCCATTTTGCCAGCTCTAGTAAAACCTTAACCGTTACCATAATTCAATAACACACCAAACTTTGATATTTTTATTTGCTCCCAAAAGACGATCTTTAACACAATCTAAAATTATTCAAAATATTAATTGATCGGTTAGGTTAGGATGAATTCCAAACTTTCGACTTCTATCTAAACGTCAAGTGATTGTTTGTTTCATTAATTAACGAAATAAATTTCACGAAAAGCGAGCATGCTTAACTTATAAATTCTTTGGCTACCCTAAAAGAAAGTATAAGAAAGTATTTATACTTTTTACGAATATCTGTTGCCCTATTTTTACTTTTTTTCATGCCAACAAAAAACACCGTCATCATATACTTCCTAAAAAATCAAATTTGTTATCAAATCTGTCTCCAACTAAACAACCTAAAAATTAGATTAGTTGCCACCAATCAAAAGCATCCTAAATATTTTGATAAAATCTCATTATTCCTTTAAACAATTTCACCCAATTCTAATTGGACGATTAATATCTAAAACACAAAAAAAAATAAACAAACCCCTAAAAAAAATTAAGTACTCATAGTCAAACTTGTGACAACTAAACAAAGCATGATGAAATAATTACACCAATTAAATTAAATAAAGAAAAAAAAGGGTAATTTAATTTAGGAGTATATAAAAGAAGAAGCAAACACACAACCCTCACTCTCTCATCTTATTTTCAACTTCACCAAAAATTAACAATTTTTTTTATTTTTTTTTAATATTTTTTTACGGAGTATTATTATTTTTTATTATTTAAAAAGAAAAAGAAAAAAAAAGGAAGTTCATTGAATGGCTAACCCACTATAATCTTTTCTTCTATATAAACTTGCTTTCTTCCTCCTTTATTTTTTCAGACTTTACTCTCTCTCTCTCTCTTTTTTTCCCCCCTCTGTTTTCTCTCTCTTCTTTTTTGTTTTGGTTCCTCTTTCACCCCCCCCTCAGCCATGGCGAAAGCCTTCAATCTTGAAGACATTAAGAATGAAGCTGTTGATCTGGTAAAAACCCAATTTCTTCTTTTACTTCTAATTTCACTTTCCTTGTTTTTTATTTACTTCTTTGCTTTAGTTTATCTGGGTTTTTTCCCCCTGTAATTTCCCCGTGCAATTGTGGTTGAACAGAGCTTTGTTTATCTGGGTTTTTTCTTCAACCCCCCGTGCAATTAGTGCGCTCTAAACAACGATCCAAATTCTAATCCCACTTTTTGTTTTTCCAATTTCGAGTATATTCTACGCTTGCAATTGGGGTTGAACAGTTTTGTTTATCTGGGTTTTTTTTTCTTCAACACCCCCGTGCAATTAGTGCGCTCTAAACAGCGATCCAATTTGTAATTCAACTTTTTTTGAAATTTGGGGTATATTCTACGATTTCGCGAATCAATCGTACTAATCTCTGATTGGTTGGAATCGGGGTTTTTTTTTTTATAAAAAAATTTAGAAAAGAAGATTTTCGTCAAATTAGTTAATTGTTCTTTCAAATCTTGAACAATATAATTAGAATTAGAGGAAACTTACTGAATTAGTGTCGGTAAAAAAGAGAAGAAGAAGAGACGTAGTCAATTTTAAGTCTTTTTTGATTCGTCGTTCAAGAACATGAATTTTGCATTGATGAATGTGTGCAGTGAGAATTAAATTAAATTAAATTAAAAATTATCAATTTTTTTTTACTGACCTATTTTTCTGCAGAAAGGTTGGACTTGGGCCGGTATAGCAAAAGATTCTTCCCTTTTTTTTCCCTCTATTTTTTATTAAATTTTTATTTGTTGAAAATATATTTTGCCGTAGATTTCAAAATTTGAAAATATTTCGGTAGTTTTGAAAATATTTCGGTAGTTTGTTATTTTAATATCGATTTTAAATTATTATAGAGTATCGAATTAGGTTTTAGAGTAGGATTTGATGTTTTTTCTTTTTAGTTGTGTCATGTCAGAGTCAATTCGTTGCAAATAAATCCTTACAAATTAGCGTTTAATACTAAAGTTTACTTATTTATAGATTGTTAAAGAGAGCAAAATTTCACCTTATAATTGGATCTATGTGATGCTCAATTGAATAGACACTAAATTATTGATAATTTTTTTTTTTGTGATTTTATTTGGGGGAATTGTATCAAGGGGCAACTTTATTTTTATGGGCAAAAATTTACCTTATAATTGGATCTATGTGATTGAATTATTGTTTTCAAAATTCCCTTGATGATTCGATAATTGATCGAGTAGAAACTAATTTAGTGTACACGTGATGCATATTAAATAGTCAATAATATGAATTTGTATAATTGGTATGAATGTCAACTAATTGTATTAGTTTAGATTTAAGATCCTCTTTAAGTCAAAGTAGACTTCTATGTGTTTTTCTCAATAGTTGCATCTTTTAAGTTGATTATGTTATGGTCTAATAATAATTAGTTGACTATCATATATTTACTAGTTATAAATTATAATTGCAATTTTAGATTATAGATTTTTAGGCAAAAATATACTTGTCGCCTTGTTTAAACTTGTGAATTAGAGACCGTGTAAATTCAATAAAATTCGATTTTTAGGAGATTGATCGAATTTTCCAATTTATCTTTTTTGATTTTTTGTGCAATTGGAGAAGAAAGTACAAAAAATGTGGCTTGGAAATTCTTATGTCTCATTAAATTTCAAATCTTTGTGATTTTGGTTTATTTGGAAAGTTTTAACTTGGCTAAAGCTTATGAATTAACTAAATAGACAATTATAGTTGAGATAATTTATCTATGTTGATATAATATGTAGGGAGTGTATTATTTCTCTTTTTGTATTTCATTCATGGTAACAATGATGGAAAAGGAAATGGAAAATTGAGTTGTCATGCCACTAATTTTATGTGTACCTTTTGGCTACTTGTGTTTGAACTTTTTCGTGAAACAAAACAAACTAGTGATATTTTTTTTCCAATTCACTGTTCAAGATCTACACCACTAACCTCTTTTATTAACTTTTGGTAATGCTCACTTCATAAGTTTTTATAGTTCTCTTTTGAAAGATAAAAAAATAAAAAATAAAATTAGAGGGATCGATTAATATACAAGTATATATATTTGACTAGGAAAGGGAATCTACTCGTTGAGCTATAGGTTCGAACCCAGTATCCTAAACTGGTCGAGTGGGCACTACTTTTCCACCCCACTTAAGTTAGAGACAACAATGTGAGATGCTTTTTTTTTTCACTTGTTAGTGTTACCTTTTTTTTAAAATAAAATTTTTGTTTGTTTATATATTACTCTTTTTGTAACAAAATAATTACAACAATTTGATATAAAATAGAGATAAAAAATATCAAATCTTTACAGTTAATATGTTACTGCAAAAGTTTTTACCATAAGAAATGAAGGGGGGAAATATGTGAAGTTTGGTAACTCCGAGGAGAAGTACTTACTAGTACTAATCCTTAAGAAAAAGGCAGTGTTTGGTAGAATTGGTAAATTTTAATTTGATCCACTTTAACAGGGAGTTAGCACGGAGATCAAACGGGGGGTAATATCTTTTTTTTTTAATAAAAAAACTGACATTTTTATTAAGTTTTTTTCTTGGTCACGGGAAACCAAACAAGCCGTTGTTTATTTATTCACACTCTTATCATCTTAATGCTTAAGTCTTGGATTTGCGGCCCTCTATTAATTACAATTACAACTTACAAGCAAACACCATCATTTTGACCACTTGTTTTTTGTTTTGGAAGTTAGGTCTATAAATCTACCAAGACCTTTAGATTATATTATATACTATTTTAATAATATGGGTACTTTGGAAGGTTGTATTCACGTTATCTTGGTTAAGTAGATAGATAATGAAAGATGTGGGCTTTTTTTTTATAATTTTTATAAAATAAATTAAATCATTTAACATATATAGTAGGATATGGTCTCTTCCACAAAGGTACAGTTGTATTTTGTGTAGGTGACATCCTCTTGTTGTTGGCAGCTTACAGTTGTGGTCTAGAATTTTAATCTCTTAATAATGATTATTAGTAAAGTCCTATACGGAACTATTTTTATTAGTAAAGTCCTTGCCTGATTACCCGATCTGAAACTTATCCAAATTAACTTGATATTATAATTCGAATTTGACCCGATTCAAACCCAACCTGACTTGAATTATTTGACCATCAAATAACATAATACTAGTTATTATGTCATTTAGGTTGTGTTGTCTTCAATTTATTTGACCTAATCTGACTTGACTTGTTTTAACTTATTAAAGTTGAATTGATTATAAATTATTCGATCTAACCTGACCTGATTAAACTTGATAAGTTCTGAGACCTGATAAAATAATTTGAAGAGAACGCACACTTGATATTATAATCCGAATATAACCCGACCCGAAATATACCCAACCCATATGACCCAATTGCCACCTCAGTTGACACTGGTTTTTCTTTAGTCAGGGTTTCCAAATGTACATTACTAAGGCCCTGTTTTTTTGGACTTAAAAGCTACAGTAGTCAGATCAGTTTTGTTTTAATTTTATAATCTTACAAAATAATACTCCACCTAATCAGATCAGTTTAGATCAGATCAGTCCTAAAGATTGGGTCAGTTCTTTAGAAAAAAAAAGTCAAAAACTTTACCGTCAAAAAATAAAGATTGTAAAATTTATAGTTTTATGTTATTAGTATTAGCTAAGTAGAGCATTATTTGAAACCACACTAAAAACTTAAATGTAGGAATAAATCAAGGAAATAAAATAATAAGGGAAGATTCGTGAGTAACGTGAGAAAGAGCATAAAAATAATTTAATAATTGCAATTGTAAATGTTATTTATTTTAGGAATAGTTCTTGGTGTGAGATAATAGTAAAGAAATTGCGGTGAAAAGGTTTTTAAATGAATGTTAAATAATAAAAAAATAAAAGGGGCACATAAAAACATGTAAAGTACCTTCCGTGGTACTCTAAAACGCACCCTTGAAAAAGAGGATAGAATTTGCCTCTTTTTACGGCATTAATTCAGTTTAATCTGAACTCAACTCTCTGACAAAACCCTTCTAACTGAATAACAGACCCTGTTTTTTGTTTTTTTTTTTGTTTTTTGTTTTTTTTTTTTTACTCGCATTGGATACTCTAAAATTATTGAATAATTTTATTCCTTAGTTGCAAGATTTATATTTTATCTGTTTCTTTTTCCTTAGTATACAAATGGAGTCAAGGAGTATCTATCTAAATGGTATTCTATGTAAACATCTTTTTAGGATTGTATTTTCAAACATTAATTTGTTTAGTTAGTGTTTGATTTGACTTGTTTTTTTTTTTTTCCTTATATACAACCTCCTTTTTTTTACGCTTTAGAACTTGTTTATTTCAACTTAAATTCAGTTCAGTTCTGCTCTATTAAGTTCAGTTCAGCTTTTAATTTCCTTCTCTTATAAAATATTACTTTCAGCTGTATTCGATTTAGTTTAGTTCAGTTTAGTTATATTCAGCTAAAGTAAACGAACCTTGAATCTAATATATTAAGAATGCTACTATTAAGTGGGGAGGAATGAATGGTCTAATCAACAAATTCCGGATTAAACCTACATATACAATGGTTATATACGGAAAAAAATTGGTTGACCCACCGGGTAGACTACCCAACCCTATATATAAGGTTATCATAATAATTAGATTTGTGTCTGAGTTTTTTTAGAAATTAAAGTCCGAACATAGATTAATTCGCGTTTCATGTCGTTCCAATCCGTATACTTGTCTTGGGCCGATGCCCAATTTTTATTCCATGTGCGGCCCACGCTCGATTTTTATTCCATGTGCGGTCCATGCCCAGCTCTAACTTGTGATTTATGAATATACTCGTATATATTTTTTTATTTAATGGTTTTTATAGAACCAAGGGGAGATGAAAAACAAAATTGAAAACTTGGGGGTGGTGGGGGGGTCATTAATTATGAATTTTTTTAAATGGCCCCATTAATTTAATTATGAAATATTGGAAAGATGAAAAGTGTTGGGAAGCTGAAATGTCAAACTTAGGAGAGTTAGTGGGCGCGTGAAAAACACGGGATAAATGAGAGAGAGTGAGTGGAGTAATTGACGAAGACAAGTCACAAGAACACACATGGACTTTGTTGTTGTTGTTTAATGTTTAAATCATTGTCTGAAATACGAAAAATATTAACTGTATATCTGCTTTCTCTGATCAACTTTGTCTGTCACTCACGTTTAATACAGCCTGTTTTTATTTTTTTTATTGGCCCTCCCTTACTAACGGCCTTTTCTGTCTTTAAAAAAAATGAAATAAAATCAAGTTGACTCTTTTTTTTTGACTTGTTGTATAAATTATAAAGTAAAAACATATTCATTCAATGGAGTATTATTTGCATATATTTGAATCTTGAATGCTTGATCTGTTTTATTTTTGGTATGGGTAACAGTTATCAAAAGTGCTTTTTATTTTACCACATTTACATTTCTCGAGACATAACTTTAATTTTTAATATCTTGAGCTAGATATAACAAAAATTATGAGACAAATCAAATGAGATAACGAAAAGCCCCAATTTGTAATGGATCAAAAATGGTAACAGTATCTTTGGAAAAAGAGATGTCGAAAAACAACTTATCCAAGAAAGTAAAGATATAAATATTTGGAATTAAGAAGGTATTAATTACATTGTTTCATGCTTGATTTTGTCACAAACTAGTACCAATTTAAGAAATTTTTTTAATGGCTAAAATTTGTATATGTTATATATTGGGAAAAAGATAGAGATTATATATATATAATACAAATAACCCAATTTCCAACTGTTTTGCCAAAAAAATCCGAACTATCATTTATTCTTGAATAGTTGCATGTTTGGTAGGTACTTTCTCAAATTGATCCCAATTGTTGCTTTACCTTGTACATTAGTAATATATTAAAAAGGTTGCTCTTATACTTGGGGTTGTTCCAATATATTAAAAAGTTGGCTGTATTTTGGAAGAGCTGATGTTGTTCGGTTCAATTGTTCCATTTTTATAGATTGACAACTTAATAATCGATTAGTATCCATGAGTTAGTATATGCTTATTGAGATTGGAAGAGAGAATAAGCACGAGAAGATGACTGAAGTGTATAAATTTATGAGCAAACACTAGATAGCATAGTTAGCATTGTTCATGTGGATGTGATATGCTTGAGAACATGTTTTTTGTTTGTGATATGTTGCCTCTTTTGTTCATATCCTTTTCTTTTTCGTCTTAGATGTATTCTTATTCCTCTCTAAGTGCACTCAGAGCTTGAAATTGATTTTATTTTATTTATTTATTGATTGATAACAGGAAAACATTCCAATTGAGGAAGTCTTTGAGCAGCTAAAATGTTCCAGGGAAGGTTTGACTTCTCAAGAAGGGGCCGACAGGCTCCAAATTTTTGGCCCCAACAAATTAGAAGAAAAGGAGGTGAAATCCATGGCCTACTGCTGCCAAAAAGTAGATAATACTTGTTCTTTAATGTGTTTTTTTGACATTATTATCCTGTGATGGATTCAACAGGAAAGCAAACTCCTCAAGTTTCTCGGGTTCATGTGGAACCCCTTGTCTTGGGTCATGGAAGCTGCTGCAATTATGGCCATAGCACTTGCTAATGGAGACGGAAAGCCACCTGATTGGCAAGATTTCGTTGGTATTGTTTGCTTGTTGGTTATCAACTCTACTATCTCTTTTATTGAAGAGAACAACGCTGGAAACGCTGCTCAGGCCCTTATGGCTAATCTCGCTCCCAAGTGTAAGGTAAGAATTTTTTTGAAGTGGGATGGTTCTTACAATCTCGATTGTATTTCTCGCTTTGCTTTATGGTGGTTGGTTTCTCACTTTGTTTTTTGGGTGGGTGTTTAGCTGCTTAGGGATGGAAGATGGGCTGAGTCAGACGCTGCACTGTTGGTGCCGGGAGATATCATCAGCATAAAATTGGGTGACATTGTCCCTGCTGATGCACGTCTCCTTGAAGGTGATGCGTTGAAGGTTGATCAGTCGGCTCTTACAGGAGAATCGCTCCCTGTGACAAGGGGTCCTGGAGATGAAGTTTTCTCTGGTTCAACTTGCAAACAAGGTGAGATTGAGGCTGTTGTGATTGCCACTGGTGTTCACACCTTCTTTGGAAAGGCTGCCCATCTTGTCGACAGCACCAATCAAGTTGGTCATTTCCAGAAGGTTCTTACCTCCATTGGAAACTTCTGTATTATCTCCATTGCGGTTGGTATGGTGATCGAGATCATCGTGATGTACCCCATTCAGCGCCGTAAATACAGGCACGGAATCAACAACTTGTTGGTTCTCTTGATTGGAGGTATCCCAATTGCCATGCCTACAGTCTTGTCTGTGACTATGGCTATTGGGTCCCACAGATTGTCTCAACAAGGTGCTATCACTAAGAGAATGACTGCCATTGAAGAAATGGCCGGTATGGATGTACTCTGCAGTGACAAGACCGGTACCTTGACTCTAAACAAGTTGAGTGTTGACAAGAACTTGATTGAGGTGTTCGCCAAGGGTGTTGACAAGGAGCACGTCCTTCTCCTTGCTGCAAGGGCCTCTCGTGTTGAGAACCAAGACGCTATTGATGCTTGTATGGTTGGAATGCTTGCTGACCCAAAGGAGGTAATTTTTTTAACCTTTTTCTTGAGTTGTCAAATCGTGAAAAAATGGTTCAAATTGTCTCCAGCTTCTAAGTTAGCTAATTAGCGGCATTGACTTTTGATATGCAGGCTAGAGCTGGAATTAGGGAGGTCCACTTTCTTCCATTCAACCCTGTGGACAAAAGAACTGCTTTGACATATATTGATGGCAATGACAACTGGCATAGATCTAGCAAAGGTGCACCTGAGCAGGTAATTATACATATTTTTTGAAATTCTGAGATTTTGCCTTTTGATCTCTTTTGGCCACTAATCTGAGACTAATTTGTGTTTTCCGATTTTAATTGTACAGATGCTTGACTTGTGTAACTGCAAGGATGACATCAGAAAGAAGGTTCACTCTGTGATTGAGAAGTTTGCTGAACGCGGTCTCCGTTCATTGGGTGTTGCAAGACAGGTTTGTAGATTGAAAAATACCATAAATAGTTTCTACTTGTTTATCATTAAGCAGATATATAACATCAATCTAAATCTGCAGGAAGTGCCACAAAAGGACAAAGAATCTCCAGGTGGACCATGGCAATTTGTTGGTCTGTTGCCACTTTTTGATCCTCCAAGGCACGACAGTGCTGAAACTATTCGCAAGGCCCTCAACCTTGGTGTCAATGTTAAGATGATTACTGGTAAGCAAATCATCATATCCATTCTAACCATTCTGGGATATGGGGGAGTATTTTTTATAGAAGTTTCCTGACTTTATTTTCACCCAACAATACAGGTGATCAACTTGCCATTGGTAAGGAAACTGGTAGAAGGCTTGGTATGGGAACAAACATGTATCCATCTGCTGCTTTGCTTGGCCAAGACAAGGACTCAAACTTGGCTGCCCTCCCTGTTGATGAGTTGATTGAGAAAGCTGATGGTTTTGCAGGAGTTTTCCCAGGTGATAAATGTTTACATATATATATATTATATATGAAATGTTGAAACCGTGAATCTTAGATCCCGTTGTTCTAAAATTCAGCATTATTATTTGTTCAACAGAGCATAAATATGAAATTGTTAAAAAGTTGCAAGAGAAGAAGCATATTGTTGGTATGACCGGAGATGGAGTCAATGATGCTCCTGCCTTGAAGAAAGCCGATATTGGTATTGCAGTTGATGACGCCACTGATGCTGCAAGAAGTGCTTCTGACATTGTCCTCACTGAACCTGGTCTTAGTGTTATCATCAGTGCTGTGCTAACCAGTAGGGCTATTTTCCAAAGGATGAAAAACTACACTGTAGGTTTCTTCTGTACTCCCCCCCCCCCTCTTCTATTTTCTTGCCCCCCTTTCTGTGCTCCGTTGTCTTACTTCTGGTTTCTGTTTCTATTTTTCGTTTCTCTTATATGCAGATTTATGCAGTATCAATCACAATCCGTATTGTGGTACGTAAATGTTGCCCATTTGTTTTGGACTTGTTTTTTGCTTTCTCCTGCCACAAATATGTGCTGATTTACCAACTTTTCTTCCTCTTTTTTTTGCTCTGTAGCTTGGATTTATGCTGATCGCTTTGATCTGGAAATACGACTTCTCACCCTTCATGGTTCTTATTATTGCCATCTTGAATGATGGTAAGAATCTAAGTTGTTCTGTTTGATGGTTGATCACGTTATTTCATAATGTTATCTATTAATGAAAACCCTAAATTGACAAAACCATCCATGTGTTTTCTTCTTTAAGGAACTATCATGACTATCTCAAAGGATCGTGTCAAGCCATCACCAGTTCCCGACAGCTGGAAGCTCAAGGAAATCTTCGCCACAGGGATTGTTCTTGGAGGTTACCTTGGTTTGATGACTGTTATTTTCTTCTGGGCCATGTCCGACAGTGACTTTTTTAGTGTAAGCAACCCCTTCGTCTTCCTCAAAATCAAACATGGAAGTTATTTCATACAATTTCCCACAATATTGACGGCCTTGTTGCTTTGTGTCATGTAGGATAAATTTGGAGTCAGATCCTTGAGAGGCAATCGCGAGGAAATGATGGCTGCTTTGTATCTACAAGTCAGTATTGTGAGTCAAGCCCTCATTTTTGTCACTAGGTCCCGCAGCTGGTCCTTTGTTGAGCGACCTGGCATGCTCTTGATGGTAGCTTTCTTAATTGCTCAGCTGGTAAGAATTTCCCTTTTTTTGTTGTTGATGATTGAAAATTGTCTAGATAATTTTATGGTCAAAACTAAAATTATTACGGTATTCCTTGGTTCAGGTGGCAACTTTAATTGCTGTATACGCTAACTGGGGTTTTGCGGAGATCAAAGGATGTGGATGGGGATGGGCTGGTGTAGTGTGGCTCTACAACATTATTTTCTACTTCCCACTCGATGTGATCAAGTTTGCTATTCGCTACATCTTGAGTGGAAAGGCATGGCTCAACTTGTTCGAGAGCAAGGTACGTGATCCCTTCTACTCTTAGATAATAATGTGTCGCTACACTAGTTTGGATGTCGAAAAACTATAATAGTTTAAGAGACTACTGATTACAACATTATGAATGATTAACTTATATGAAGAATTCATTAGGGAGCAACATATTCATGATAATGCTAAATAATTTCATTGGGTTTGCGCTGTGTTGTGGTTTCAAACATAATACTTGTATAATCGTAAATAAACTAAAATTTGCTAGACATTATATGACACATAGGCACATAGCAGTCATTTGTAGTATTACAAGTATGCCATTGTGCCGTGCTTTTAATTTGTAAACATAGCACAGTGCGGTACTGGATATCCCTTGAGTTTTAGTGACTAAACTGTTTATAATGCTGCTTCACAACAGACTGCTTTCACCTCCAAGAAGGATTATGGAAAAGAAGAGAGAGAAGCTCAATGGGCCCACGCTCAGAGGACTCTACACGGACTTCAAGCACCCGAGTCTTCCTCCACCCTCTTCAACGACAAGAACAACTACCGGGAACTCTCCGAGATTGCCGAGCAAGCCAAAAGACGTGCTGAAGTTGCAAGGTATGAAAATAAACACAAACTTAAATGACATATCCCTACTTTTGCAATTCATTTTGATTCACATAAATGACATGTTCGGCTTTATATGAACGTAGGCTTCGTGAGTTGCACACACTCAAAGGACATGTTGAGTCGGTGGTGAAGCTCAAGGGTCTTGACATTGACACCATCCAACAAAACTACACCGTCTAATCAATGAGAAATCGATGAAACCAACAAGAGTTGAAGGGCTTGCCTTAATTAAGGAGAGCCTATGTAGTTAATGACGATGAAGTTTGCTAATTGAATGATAATGAAGGGGCAGGGGTCTGAAGTGAAAGAGGCTCCAATTAGTTTGTGCAGAATTTTGTGCAAGAAAAATTTATGGAGAACATATAAAGTTTTTTTATGATATAAAAATGTCTCCTAGAAACAGCCCGAACATTTTTCGCTGCACATTGATTTTAAGGCGTTTGAGAGAAAAAGGCGCCTTAAAAATTTGTTAACAAAGTGTTTTTTTTTTTTTTTTTTTTGTGGATAGGATATTTGTGTTTTGTTTTTCCCTTCTCCTCTGTAGCAGGAAGCTACTGTTGTTATTACATAAGTTTCAGAGATAAAAGAAACCGCCTTCTTTAAACCATTTTTTTTGCTGTGTTTGTTTTTCTGCACTTGCTCTTGATGTAATGCGTTCGTGGTTTAGCCACATTTGTTGACCGCTGTCAATGGTGTTTTTCGGGTACATTATAACCCATGCACCACAATGATGTAGCTTAGCTCTAAATGACTAAATCTTTCATGAGCAGAAAATATGCTGCACCACAATTACTTCTTGAAGCTCTCATACATAACATTTTTTGTTCTCCAATTTACTAATCAAGCCCCTTGATTAATACTTAAAATTTTAAGAATGTCCTTACTATCCCATCTAACATTCAAAACCTTCAAAACATTCACTATTTAAGGCTCTATGGAATTATGTAAATGGTTTACAAGAATTACTAGACCGTTGAAACCTTCAAAATCATCTTTGCTGTTCTGGGATTTTTGGAGATGGTTTAATTGGGTGGATTGTAATCCACTATATTTCAAAAATGTTTGTGTAGGGTATCATGAAACAATAATTGCTAAAAAAGAGAAATAAATGTTAGTATTGCAGTATATTGACCAAAAGTAGAATATATTTTGATTAAAGTGTTGCAATCTTTTAGGAGCGTAGAAAGTGTAAATCACCCCATGGAATCAACGGTGGATTCAAATGGTTTGAGTGGGGTTATTTAATCCTATTTGAATCTGGGAAAAAAAAATTACCTATAAAATTTAGGATTTTTTAAATTTTCTCCTTAAAATTTGTTTATTTAACCCTAGTAAAATTTCTATTGACTCAGCTATATATTATTTCTGAATCATCTAAGGGATGAATAAGTGAAAGTACACTACTTTGTAGTTTGTAGTGTATTGTTTTTTTGGAGCAATAGTATAACAAAGGACTAGAAATGCCCTGGTCTTAGAGCGTTAGTAACAATACTTTTAAAGGTCCCCCACCCAAATGCTTGAGGAGCCCAATATAAGTCATTGCAATTTAGTTCCCCAAATTTTACTAAGGTTACGTTTTCTTTAACTTATTAGACCTGAAATTATCTGGACTTATTAAATCTAAATATTTTTTACGATGTATTTCCAACTTACTAGACCTAAAACTTATAAAATATTTTTTTAAGGTGAAGACAATGCACCTAAGTAGATAAAATGAGGAGGTTCCCAAATGGATTTACTTGACTTTTGATACCTTTTCTTTTTCTTTCTTTTTTTTTTCCCAACCATTTACATGCCATGTTCAAATTGATTTACCTTTTCATCTTTTTGTGGTAACTTAACATTGTATGGAGGTTAATTAAAACCTAGACTAGTAGTGTAAAAGAAAAAAGAAGAAGTGGAAATTAAGGTGTCAAAAGGAGAGAAGGGGAGAGGTGATTTGAGGTACCTGACCATTGCATGTGCTCTAATCAGTAGCTTGTAGCTAGGTCATGGGCTGATTTTACAAAGTCCCTAAAAACATAAGCTATTTTATCAACACTAAAAGCATTACAATTAGTTAGTATTTGGTCACTTCTGAAATCACCATAAACTCCAAAATATTCTACACTATCCAGTATTTTTTACTAAGCTAGCATTAAACCAATGCTTCATTATTTACACTGTCGCCACACGCGGCTCCTTCCTATGATAACCTTTGCTCTATGGTTTATCTGGAAGAGTCGTAATGCCTTGGTCTTTGAGGCAACACCATTCAACATTTTCTCGACTATTTATATCGTTGTTTGTTTTTTTCCTCTGAATGGAGTGTCCGCCTCATTTCTCATCACAACTTTTCCTTCTGCCCCAACACCACTTCTACTCCAACTCTCACCACAACCAAACCAACCCAGACGCTCCTTGTTTCTTGGCATTCGCCTCAATCTCCTGCAATCATGCTTAATTTTGATGGGAGTTCTTCAGAAGCAGTGGCCGAATTCGTCATTCGGCATTCCATGAGCAAATGACTTGCAGCCCAAACCTTCAACTAACCTTGGTAATACTTCTGCTATGCTTGCTGAGCTTATTGCCATGCACAATGGTATTCAACATTTACTTCACTCTGGGTTCCTTCGTGTTGGGATCGAAGGGGACAATATTTTAGCGGTCAATGCGGTAAACAATTAGTGTCGTCCACCTTGGAAGCTTGACAATCTTATGACCGAGATTCAGTTCCTTTTTCCTCACTTTACGTCTTTCATTACTTCGTCATATCTACAGAGAAGGAAATCGAGCGGCTGATTGGGTTGCCAACCTTGGTCACTTAGTTCACTCTTCTCTATGTATTCAGTTTGATCACATTTCTCAGTTGTATAAGTTAAAGAGGATAAGCTAGGTACTACCCTGGTAAAAATGACGGCCTAATTTTGTATTCCGTCATTTTATCATATTAAAAATGATAGTGAGTACTTTGAAAATAAGTTTGATACTAGTATTATCTACTTCTATTGTATTCAATCAGATTCGAAGAGAGAGAAATGAAAATGTAGATGAAAGGAAGAAGAGAAAGAGTGATATCTAAAAGTATATCACTAATACCATATAATATGTGTAAAATGGGATACTATAGAATAAGGGAATAAAAACCCCTATATATAGGCAAATACAATAATAAACAAAGAATTAAAATACAATATTAAGTATAATGCTATACCCCCCCCCCCTCAAGCTTGGAAGCTGATATAAGACCAAGCTTGGTACAAAGAGTGTAGTGTTGTAGGCTGACAAGAGGTTTGGTTAATAAATCAGCAGGTTGAAACTTGCTAGAGACATGAACTGTAGAAATAAATCCTGAATCAACTTGTTCTCGAATGTAATGAACGTCCCTTTTAAGATGTTTGGTTCGCTCATGAAACTTAGGATCTTGAGCAAGCATTTCACACTAGTGGAAAAATGACTTTTTGTAACGGGCAAAATGGGCTTATTGTAACGGTCATTGGCCGTTACAACTGCCCCCGTTACAACAAGTGATATTCATTGTAACGGGCTATAACCCGTTACAAAAAATCCACTTTTTGTAACGGGTATTGCCAATGCCCGTTACAATAAGTACATTTTTTGTAACGGGCATGCATTAGGCCCGTTACAAAAAGTGAGTGTGAGAGAGAGAGAGAGAGAGAGAGACTAAAGTTGGAAACTAAAAATTTTTAGTTATGACCGCTAGATGTAGATCAAGGGTTGTGATTAGTTTTGGGTAAAAAACACTAATCACCCAAAGTTACCTTTTTTTTTTAAAAAAAAAAAGTTTTACATTAGTTTTTTTATATAAAAAAATAATTTCACAGATTTCACGCAAATTTCAAGCAAAAATTTAGGTTTTGTTCAAAATGTTTTCATTCATTTTTTAGTAAAGTTTGAATTTTTTTAAAGTGCAGTTCTTCGTATTTGATTTTGTATGTACCATTGTATCTTTGCATGTACCCCTTTATTATTTACATGCACACCTTAATTTAGTATGTTTTTATGCATTTTTTTATAAAGTTCGAATTTTTTTAGTGTAGTTCTTCGTGTTTGATTTTGTATGTACCCTTATATCTTTGCATATCATGTACCCTTTTATTATTAACATGTACCCCCTTGATTTGGTATGTTTTTGTGCATTTATTTTTGTAAAGTTCAAATTTTTTTAAGTGCAGTTCTTCGTTTTTGATTTTGTATGTACCCTTGTATCTTTGCATGTACCCCTTTATTATTAACATGTACCATCTTATTTTAGTATGTTTCTATGCATTTTTTTTTCAAAAGTTTGAATTTTTTCGAAGTATAGTTTTTCGTGTTTGATTTTGTATGTACCCTTGTATGTACCCCTTTATTATTAAAATATACCCCTTAATTTAGTATGTTTTTGTGCATTTTTTGTAAAGTTCTAATTTTTTTTAAGTGCAGTTTTTCGTGTTTGATTTTGTATGTACCCTTGTATCATTGCATGTACCCCTTTATTATTAACATGTACCCCCTTAATTAAGTATGTAAGATTTAAATTAACATGTTAATTTGGAAATTAATATGTACCTCCTTAAATTAACATGCACCCCTATAATATTAACATGTACTCCTTAATTGTACTACCTCCTTTTTTTTTTAGTTTACTCTGTTTGACTTTGTCACTATTCACAAAATCTACTTTGACTATTGTTTGTGATTTATACATAAGATAAAACATAGTCATGTGGGGTCTTGTTGGATTCGTTTCAACATGTAATTTTTTAATATCTAGTTTTAATAATTTTTACAAACACACAATTAAAGATATTAATCTTCAAAATTTTGCCTCGGCAAGTGTAAAAAGTGAAGTGACTAAATTATAAAAAAAAAATCTTTTTTTTTTCTCTATTTTTTTTGTAAAATTAAATCGACGGTCAAGATGGGTTAGACAAAAATCAATGGCCAGGATATTTAGTTTTTAGGTTTTTAACTTCTTAGGAGGTTTTTACATGATCCTGTTCTTATATATATATACACATATACATATGTCCCATCCACAACCCATTACACCCGACCCCCTCCCCCCACAGCCCCTGCACCCCTCCCCCCACCCAGCCCCCTACACCCCCTCCCCCCCACTTGGCCCCCCATTTGCACCTACCCCTCCTCACCCCCACAGCCCCCTGCAACACCCTGCACACAGCCCCTGCAGCCACCTGCACCCCTCCCCCATCCAGCCCCTGCAGCCACCTGCCCCCTACACCCCAGCCCCACCCTCTACAACACCTCCCCCCCCCCCCAATCCACCCCTACACAGCCCACCAGCCCCTGCAGCTCCCCTCCCCAGCCCCTGCAACTTTTTTTATTTGGCAATGATAAGTGATGGACATTTAATATAGTGTTTGTTTACACACAAAAAAAGGTACACATTAACATAAAAAACAGTACTCGACCTTCCAATAGTTAATTTACAAATAAATTTACATAAAATAAGCTAGATCAAAGCACAACAACACTATCAAGCAAAAGCAAACACTTTAGTCTTTATAGCAACCACACATCTACTAATGAGTAATTTCATCACCCTCTGGGCATCTTCAGCAGTTGCAGACTCAATATGGCCAACAAAAACACTTAAAGCTTCCATCAGGATCAGACACAAATCTAATATCTGCAATCTCTTCTGCCTCCTTGGAAAAAACGCAGTCTTCCTACAAATGCACCTTAGTTAGTAATGTATGTCTATTTTATTAAGTAATTATAACTATCTTCCAATAACAACAATGAATGTTAGAGTTGGAAATATTTTATCCCAAAAAAATTAAAACTGAAAAACAAGAAGCCTCAAGTGAATTTTAAATCAAAGTGAAATTCATGTACTAAACATGAAGCATTGTTGAATTTTTTTCAATCCTTTAATGCTTCCTTATATATTTTTAATAAAACCAAAAAACTACAACTAAAAAAAAATGAAACACAGGTGCAATATTTTAAAAAATTTAGGGAGCTACCAAAAATTAAAAACGATATATAGTAGTATAAATTTACTTTACAGAAAATACGGCCGTAAATATTGATCCACTTTGTTTTTACCAATGACATGTCAATTGTGAATATAGCAGTGATGTTAGCTAAGCAAATCAGCAAAGAGTAAGTTCTATTTGGTCAAATGTACCATAAATTAGTGCAGGGGAGTGTTTAATGAATAATTTTAGGATAAATACAGAAGCTCCAATAAATATCTGCATGTTGTGCACAGAGCAGGGGGAGTTTCTTGGGGATGAATGGGAGAAATAAGGGGCTTTGTAAGGCTAGTTTGTGCCATAATATAGCCCGGTCCTAAGTGCACCAAAAGTGGGAAACAATAGGAGGAACTAAGCAGCAATAACAAGACACATAAAGCTACAACACAATATCAAAATTAAATTAGCTAGAAGATAATATATTTGGTGAATGTCATTTGATATATATACAAGCATTTTTCCATTCAAACTGTATAGAAAAAAAATAAGCATCCTATGTAATTAAACAATGAGATGCTTGGATTTAAGTTATGTTTACTTTTTATTTACTATAGATACAATCCATTAGTTTAAGAACTGCTTACTTAAAAGCTATGATTAGCACATGCACCCAAAAGTATAAACATAAGACCTAATTAATACAATACATACACACACACACACTAACAAACCATTAACCATACATCTTTTAAAAAGATCAATGAAAGACATTTTAGGGTTAAATTCAAAATAAATATTTCACAGCATATTGTTAGTTATCAAACACTACAACCTAAGAAAATATAATCCTCACTAGATACTTCATTGATGCTAAGGACCAAAGATGTGAAGCAATGGTGGACAAAAGAATGCATCAATAATTGGGCATAATAAATAGAGTGCAAGCAATCATAAGAAAACAGAGCAGCATGAAATGAAACAGGATAACGTATTAACATGATGATGCACTTAAACCTGTGATAAGGTGAAGTGATGATGACAAGTCAATAAAAGAAAAAGGGATATATATATATATATATATATATATAATTTTTGTGGAGTCAAGCACAAGCCAAATCCAAACTAAATCAGCAATTAAAAAGGTTTGCTTGAAAATTTTGACAATCAGCAACTAAAATTGACAAATAGATATCATGGACACAAAAATTAATTTTGAGATAATAACTAAACAATCTAATTAATATTGAAACAATTTGCATTATGAAAAACAAAAAGAAATTTCAGATTATAATAAAAAAGCCATAAAATTCCCAATTGAAACCCAACAATTCCATCATAAAATCACATAGCAACATTACAAAGACTATCAGAGAAACCACCAACAGATCGAAAAGTTAAAATGTGAAAAAAAAATGAACCACATGTCACAAAAATAGAGTGAAAACTTAAATTGAGAAAAAAAAAATGAACAACACATCCTAAACTCAAATAGAGAAACAACAACAGATCTTGAAAACTACAATTGGAGAACTAAAACAGATTGATAAAAAAAACTCTTGTAAATGAAGGAAATAAGGGAGATAAAATGAAAGAACATTATATCCAAACACATTTTCACAATAACACAAACCCTAAAGATAAACCCTAAAAAACAGCAGATTTGACGAGCTTCCTCCATCTGCTACAACCCTAACGATTTAAAATTCAAGCAATATTGAGAGAAAAAACAATAGAAAAATTCGGCAATTAAAACCTAAAACAAAACAAAAAACAAGATTAAGAGAGTAAAATAATGAAATATATAAGTAAAAAATTAAAAATCCATAGTAATTGTAACCGGCCTTATAATGTTAGTTACAATAAGTAAAAAAAATTGAACAACTAAGCACTTATTGTAACTTGCGTAGCTACACCAGTTACAATAAGTAAACTTATTGTAACTGGCCTAGCTACGCCAATTACAATAAGTCACTTATTGTAACTAGCCTAGCTACGCAAGTTACAATAAATAATCTTATTGTAACTAACATTTATAAGGCTAGTTACAAAATGACTTATTGTAACCAACACATTTTAGGCAAGTTACAATAAGGGGGTTACAATTAGTGATTATTTTACTAGTGTCAACAGAGATATTGTCACAACAAAGACTAATGGGTAACGGAATAGAAACTTGAAGATCTTTTAATAACCCTTTAAGCCAAACTATCTCACTAGCAGAGCTAGACATGCTCCTATACTCGGCCTCTGCAGAGCTTTTACTCACTGCTGTTTGCTTCTTGGTCTTCCAAGAAACAAGGTTGCCACCAAAGAAAATGGCATAAGCACTAAGAGATCTGCTTGTGAATTGGCATGAGCTCCAGTCAGCATCACTATAGGCCAACAAAGAAGGAGCAGCACCAGACCTATATAACAAGCCATGATCTAATGAGCCTTTCAAATATTTAAGAACATGCAATGCAGCCTTGAGATGAGGAACTCTAGGACTATGCATGAATTGACTTAAATGTTGGACAGAATAAGAAAGATCAGGTCTTGTAATACTTAAATATAATAGTCTACCAATTAATTTTTTGTAAACATCAGGGGAACAAAGAAGATCTCCAGTATGAATAGAAAGTTTAAGACCACTAGGAAGAGGGGTAGCAACAGAAGAACAATCTTGCATATGACAATCAGCAAGAATATCAAGAACATATTTCTTTTGAGATAAAAACATACCTTCTTTGTATTTAGTAATTTCTATGCCAAGAAAGTAATGGAGCTCACCCAAGTCTTTTATAGTAAAAGCTTGGTCAAGAACCTGCTTAATATAAGAGATTTGAGAACTAGAAGTACCTGTTATTAGTATATCATCAACATAAACCAAGATCAAAACAAATTGGTTATCTTTATTTCTAGTAAAAAGAGAGTAATCTTGAGTGGATTGAGTAAAATCTAAAGAAAATAAAAGCTTTTTGAGCTCTTTATTCCATTGCCTAGAGGCTTGTTTTAACCCATATATAGACTTATTCAACTTACAAACTTGACCACTAGAGGCTTTAGAATAACCAGGAGGAGGTGTCATGTACACATCCTCATCAAGATGCCCATGCAAAAAGGCATTATTTATGTCAAGTTGATAAAGAATCCAACCTTTCATACAAGCAAGAGCAATCACTACCCTAACAGTAGCAAGTTTTGCAACAGGTGAAAAAGTATGACTATAATCTTCCCCTTCTATTTGTTGATAACCAATAGCAACTAGTCTAGCCTTGTACCTTTCAATTGAACCATCAGATCTCAATTTGGTTTTGAAAACCCATTTAGAACCAATAGCATTTTTATCAATAGGTAAACTAGTTAAGTCCCATGTATGATTAGATTCTAAAGCTAACAATTCTTTATTAATAGCCTCAACCCATTCTGGATGATTTTTAGCTTGATTATAAGTCCTTGGTTCAGTTATCAATTTTGAATTAACAGCAAAAGATTGAGATTCAGAATCAGAAGGTAAATAATCTGTTTTATGTGGTTGATAAGAACAAATATAATCTTTGAACTTTTCAGGAGGTTTAATAATCCTAGCAGGCTTATGTTGATTTAAATTTAGAGAATTAGTATTATTATTATTATTATGTAAAACATTAGGATCTAGACAAGGAGAACTATAGTATTATAAGACAAGTCATTATTCAGAATAGGAGAAGCATCAGAATAATTGTCAATGTGCATACTTTGATTATCATTAATAGTCTGATGAAAGTTAGAAACATTTGTCCCTTGTTCTGTCTCAGGAATAGAACAATGCAAGGTGTCTTGTTCTCCAAAAGTAACCAGTTTAGGAGCAAAATGAGGATCAAATTTATAAGAAGTACTTGAACTATTATCCTTAAAAGGAAAGATATACTCATAGAAAACAACATCTCTAGAAGTAAAGATAGTGTGAGAGTCTAAATCATACAATTTGTAAGCCTTTTGGCCATAAGGATAGCCAATAAAAACACATTTCTTGGCCTTAGGATCAAGTTTATCTCTATTTCTATCCATGTTGTAAGCATAGCACAAACACCCAATAACTCTTAAATCATCATAATTTGGCAACTTATTATGCAAAATTTCATATGGAGTTTTCCAATTCAGAATTTTAGTAGGCATTTTATTAATCAAGGAAGTAGCAGTTAACAAGCAATCACCCCAAAATTTCTTAGGCAAGCTAGCATGAAGCCTAAGAGCTCTAGAAACTTCAAGAAGATGTTTATGCTTACGCTCAACTCTACCATTTTGTTGAGGGACTCCAACTGTACTTCTTTGATGCAAAATTCCCTTTTCACTAAATAATTTGAAACACTGACTTTGAATAAATTTTGTGCCATTATCAGATCTAATAGTTTTAATTTTCTTAGAAAATTGAGTTTCAACCATATTAAAGAAATTAGAAATAGTATTAAGCACTTGAGTTTTATTTTGCAAAAGAATTGTCCAAGTACACCTACTAAAGTCATCAAGAAGAGTAAGAAAATAATTTGCTCCACTAATAGACTTGATCTTATAAGGTCCCCATAAATCAATATGAACCAAATCAAAACAAGCATTAGCTCTATTTTGACTAATCTTAAAAGGCAATTTATAAAATTTTTAAAGTAAGCAAATATTGCAATTGTATTCGTTAAGACCTTTGCAATTACAAACTTCTATATGCCTCATTTTGGACAAGGACATATGTCCCATTCTAGCATGCAACAAATTAAGATTAGAATCATTACATTTCTTATTTAATACAGAAGTAGCAGTTCTTTTAGAAGGAATTCTGCCACTAGTATCAACTAAATCACAAAGAGAATCATTATTCACAAAACCTGTATTTTGAGCAGAATCAAGATCAGAATAGATGCAGTATAGACCTCCAATCTTTTTAGCATGACCAATTACTTTCCCATTAGATTGGTCCTGAAAATAACACATATTCTTAGTAAATTCTATTTTTATATTGGAATTAGAAAGCAATTGTCCAATAGATAGAAGATTATGTCTAAATTCTTCAACTAGTAGGACATTTTCAAGCTTCAAATTCTTGTTAATGTAAAAGGAACCAGCATGAGTAACTAATTTAACATTACCATCAGGTAGACCAACTGTAATAGGTTTTTCTAATCTTCTCTTATCCAAGAACAAAGACTCATCACACATCATATGGTCCGAGGCTCCAGAATCAACAATCCATATATGTTTGGAAGCAAAATTAGACATGCTACAATTAAAAATTGATAAGATATTACCTGCAAGATTTACAAAAGCATTGTAGCCTGCAGCATCATGAGCACTTCCAGCTTTCTGACCTCCAAGAGCCTTCTTGATCTCGTGACGAATTGTGCTCAACACAGTGGAATTAACAGCTGCCTCTATATTTTCATCATCCAGAGGAGACTCAGCTTGAACATTTGCAGCCAATTTCTTTTCACCTTTGGTACCTTTAAGAGTGTGATACCAATCAGGATAGCCAATGATTTTGAAACATTGATCCACATTGTGTCCCTTAGTCTTGCAATGAGTGCAGAACCTATCTTCTTTATCCTTCTTCCACTCCTTTTTGTAGGCAGAATTTTGCTTGTTCATTTGTTTGGCACTCCTCTGTGCAACCATATCGCTGCTATCTCCAGCAACTTCTTGGCTCGAATTCACCTCTTTTTGCTTCTCAATTGTTTGAGTAATTGCAAATGCTTGACTTACAGAGGGGAGAGGTTCCATTGTTAAGACATTAATTACTGCATTTTCGTAGGCACTGTTGAGACCTAATAAAAATTGCATCAAATGGTCTTCTTCTTCAAATTCAGCGAGTTTCTTGAACAAATCACATGTGCATTTCTTCATAGCTCCAGATACACAAGTAGGTAATTTCCTTAGATCCTTCAATTGATCCCATAATCTTTTGATTTTACTGAAATAGGTCAGTAATGAGAGATTTTCTTGCTTCAAATTCTGAATATCTTTCCTCAATTGATATATCAATGGACCATTACTTTGTCCAAAACGCTCAGCTACATCTCGCCATAGCTGAATAGAAGAGGTGACATACTCGAAGTCCTCAGCCAAATCTGGATTCATGAAGCTAAGAATCCAGCAAGTAACCATGTAGTCGGCGCATTTCCATCTTTCATAATCGCTGTCCGTATCAAGAGGTTCTTTAATGCCTCCATTGATGAAGCCTTCTTTATTCTTTGCTCCAAGAGCTCTTCGTATGGCACGGCTCCACCTACCATAGTTGTTGCCATTGAAAGGAACATGTACCAAAGAAGAATTCGTTTTATCGGAATTTCCAACATAGAGTGGATCTAGGTTTTTATGATTTGGTGAATCAACTATAGAAGTGGCAAAATCTTCAGCCATGAAATTGCAGCAAATTACAGCGAAGAAGATGAAGAAATTTGGATCGAATTTAAATCTCAAAGGAGATTGAATGCTCTGATACCATATTCAATCAGATTCAAAGATAGAGAAATGAAAATGTAGATGAAAGGAAGAAGAGAAAGAGTGATATCTAAAAGTATATCACTAATACCATATAATATGTGTAAAATGGGATACTATAGAATAAGGGAATAAAAACCCCTATATATAGGCAAATACAATAATAAACAAAGAATTAAAATACAATATTAAGTATAATGCTATACATTGCTTCAAGTTTGAGGATTGTTACTAAAGATGGCCAACGGGCGGGCTGGGCCGGGCCGGGCCGGGTTGGGTACCGGGCCGGGCCGGGATTGGGTGACCCGGAACCGGCCCGTGGGTGGGGTTGGGCGAGCCGGGCCGGGCTGGGTCAGAAGAGGGTCGACCCACGAACCGGCCCGGCGGGTTGGGGACCGGGCTGGGGACCGGGCTGGGCTGGGCTGGGTTGTGGGTTTGTGGGTTGGGTTCGTGGGTTGGGTTCGCGGGTTGGGTTCACGGGTTGGGTTTGCGGGTTGGGTTTGCGGGTTGGGTTCGTGGGTTGGGTTCACGGGTTGTGTGGGTTCGTGGGTTGGGTTCACGGGTTGGGTTCACGGGTTGTGTGGGTTCGTGGGTTGGGTTCACGGGTTGGGTTCGCGGGTTGGGTTCACGGGTTGGGTTTGCGGGTTGGGTTCGTGGGTTGGGTTCACGGGTTGGGTTTGCGGGTTGGGTTCGTGGGTTGGGCCCATTGGGTCAATGGGTCATGGGTTTTAGGGGATTTGGGTGTTTTGTGGGGGGTTTTGTTGGGGTTTAAGAGGGTTTGGGGGTTTTGAGGGGGTTTGGGTTTTTTTTTTGGGATTTTTAAATTTGTAAATGTAAATATATAATCATTAGTTGGTGAAAAACATGTTAATTATATATTTAACTTGTTAATTAAAATTCAAACAACTAAATATTATGATTTATTACAAAAGTAAAAACTAATAAGTTAATTAATTGATAATTAAGATAATTTAATGGGGGAAGGGGGTTGGGTGGGGGGGGGGGGCTTGGACTTACTTTGAAAATTAAAATACATATAAAAACATATATTTTAATTTTGCAAAATAAGATGCCTACGTATCCTTAATTATATTAAGGAATCAAAGCCCACGTAGTTCTTAAACGTACCTCAATGTCGTGGTTCGTGAATCGTCAGTCTTTAGTTTTTGGGGGGCGATTCATCTGAAGTATCTAACACCATCCACGGATCATCTTCATCATCGTCTTCATCGTCCTTCATTCCTTGCGTTCTCTTCTCCGCCTGGGCCCAATCCTTCTTGCAAACGCACATTTCTATGCTATTTGGAGAAAGACGGGATCTTTTTTCGTCTAACACTCTCCTACCTGCACTAAAAGCAGACTCGGAGGCAACAGTTGAAGCTGGAATTGCAAGGACATCCTTTGCAATTCTAGCTAAGATAGGAAATTCATTAAAATGATTTTTCCACCATTTAAGTATGTGGAAATCACTGTTAGTTTCAAATTGATACGATAAATAATCATTAACATTACCACCCGTAGCACCTGCGGATGATGATGATTCTGTTCGTGGTTTCTTCAAAATTGAAGAAACGAAAGGGTCCCACCTGCTTTTGGATTGCCTAGGAACTCCAACCGATTGTGGTTGGTAAATAGATGCGTAGTGATCATAAAGTTGTTCTAAAATATATTTACACTGTAATACATAAGCATAAACATCAAAATTAAATTCTAAACATTGATAATAAAAATTTAATAAATTTGTCAAACCATCAAGTTTGACACCTGGGTCCAATATGGCTGCAATACCATATATGTGAGGAAATTCACCGAAATAGGTGTGCCATTTGACCATCATTCGCGACAAGATGTCGGAAATGTTTTCAATGTCGCCGGCATTTTTAATAGAATTTACAATTTTGATACATTCTAAAATAACTTGGTGAATATTAGGCTCATAAATAAGAGAAAAAATGTTTGTAGCACTGTCAAAAGTGCTAAGAACTTCACAAATAACACTGGCAACGCTCCAGTGATCGTTCGTAATCAATTCATTTTCATTTGTACAAGTTTCATTATATACTGTTGTTAACACATCCTTATACATAAGCGCGTCTTTCAACATTTTATATGTTGAATTCCAACGGGTAGGAGTATCCCAACTCCAAACTCTTTTTCTTAGACCTTTTTCGTCGCACAACTCCTTATACCTACGTTTAACTCGATGAGTAACTCTAAGCCACTTAGTTACATTCCTAATGGGTTCTAACAAAGGTTGTAATTCTTTCATGCCTTCTTGAACACATAAATTAAGAATATGTGCACAACATCGGACATGCAATAACTCACCGTTAAGCAATAAGGGTAACTCAGGATCAGATTTTATGAAATCTACGGCCCTTTTGTTAGCACTTGCGTTGTCTAATGATAAAGAAAAAATTTTGTTAGTAATGTGCCAAGTTCTTAAAACATTTGTAATACGACATTTAATGTTATACCCACTATGACTCTCCTCCATTGATTGAAAAGCAATAATACGTTTTTGTAAATACCAGTTCTCATCAATCCAATGAGCAGTGATACATATAAATGGTTCTCCAATTGTAGAACTCCATGTATCACTAGTCAAACTAAAACGACCGTCATATGTTCGAAACGATTCAATCATATAAGCTCTACGTTCAAAGTATTGTTGTTGAGTTTTACGCTTAAGTGAATTCCTAGGGACTCTTCTATATGCAGGTTGTAAAGCCATTCTATTTAATAATTCATATTCGGGGTCTTCCGTAAAATTAAAAGGTTTTTCCGTATTAATAACATAATCACCTAAGTAACTACACAAATTATCTGTAGTAAAAACAAAAGGCATACCTGCGCCGGGCATGTCAGAAGCATACCCGTGTAGCTGAGTTTGGGTGGTTCCATCGCTTGAATCTGCGCCTTCCGGCCCCAATTTATGATCTCGTGAAAGGTGTCGTGCTAATGTTCCGGTTCCATCGCTTTTTTGCCATTTGTATTGTTTGGGGTTTTTTGTCTTATTGACATCCCGACAAACTTTACAAATAGCTATAAATTTATTACACTCATTGGTTTCTGTTTTATCGTAGTATGGCCAGACCCATGACCCTTTACGACCAGTGTTGCCCTGGGTCGATGGCCCGGAATCATCTTCACCTTAATTTAAAATTTAAAGTTATCAATATCACATTATTTATTTCTTATAAATCATAATTAATATACATCTTTTTATATTATTATATTTCATATTTATAATCACCCTAATCTATAATCCTATTATTTTTTTATGCGTACTAAACTACTAATTTCCAAGTGTAAATCATAATTGGAAACGAATGCTGACTGGATAGAATCCCAGGTAAGAGAGGTGCGACACAATGGTCAACTTAAATACCAAATCTTGCCTAGACAGATCCCGGGCTTCTGTTTAAGCCAACTAACCAATCAGATTGTAACCTTATGATTAAACTGGAAAGTTCATATATAATTTTAAATCTTAACATATAGTCATATATTAAAATCATTAATCACATTATTCACATATATAATTTGATTTCCTAGCATATATTAAATTCATTATTCATGTATCACATATATAAATTAATAAATATAATATAAATTCTTATTTCCTAATTCCTAGCATATATTAAAAATTTAAAATCATGTATCACATATATAATTATTGAATTATTCTATAAATTCTTATTTCATAACATATATTAAAATCATGTTACATATTCAATTTTTAACATAAAATAGTAAAAATAATAAAATGCATAACATTACCTCGGGGGGGTCGGGGAGGAGGAGGGCCCATTGTGGAAGACGAATGCCTCGATTGTTGTGACAAAGGATCCACAAAATCTGCGTCGTTTTCCAAGTTCTGAATAGATTCATCCGTATTTTGATAATCATATTCATTTCCACCACCACCACGACCACCACTACCACTAGCTCCACCATGGCCACCACCTCTTGAAGCCATTTTTTTCTTTGAATATATTAATGTAAATATAAGTTTTTTTTAGAATTAAGAATTAAGAAAATAGTAGAAGTTTTTTTTATTTAAAATTGTACAAAAACTAAACAAGATAAATAGATAATTGAAAATATGAAAGTTAGAAATTTAGAATTAAGAAAAGAATGAGAGATTGAGAGATTAAGAGTTGAGAGATTGAGAGTTGAGAGAATGAGAGATTGAGAGTTGTGAGGATTTTGGGTGTAAATTAAGGGGTATTTATAGGGAGGGGGTGAAATTTTTTTTAAAAAAAAAAAAAAAAAGCTGCAGGTAGCCGTTAGTGAGTAACGGCTAGTAACCCGTACGGGCGGGCCGGGTTTTTAGGCGGGCCGGGTCACGGGCCGGGCTGGGTCACGGGCTGGGTCTGGGTCGGGTTGGGTCACGGGTTGGGCTGGGTCCGGGCTGGGTCATGGGTTGGGCTGGGTTACGGGCGGGCTGGGTTTGTAAACCACAACCCATAACCAGCCCGCCTGGGGACCGGGCCGGTTACGGGTTGGAGCGGGCCGACCCAGCCGGGCCAAAAACCGGGCGGGTTCCGGGCCGGGCCGGGCCAACCCAGCCCATTGGCCACCTCTAATTGTTACTCTCCTCGAGGGGCTCAAGTTTGATGTAGAGTTAGAGGTTACATATTAAGAGCACTACCATCAGTGAGTAAATAATATCCTCACGGGAAGAAAAAATGACAATGGCAAAAATAATTGCATCCCAGCAGTGGGTAAAACACCAAAAAAAAAAACTTGCCGTGAGAATCCCACGGACCATGGGAAAAAATGGACTTTGAATCTTGTGCTTCCAGCGCCACGTGTCAGCCGCGCATTGGCTGACACGCGCGTGTGGCACACGCGCCCGACAGGGCTTATGAATGCTGCAGCAACTTTACACGCGGCAAACCTTGATTGGTTGTGGTACTGTTCATTAAATGCAACGGTAATATTTGTTCAACGGCTATTTTGATGATTTTCTTTAATTTAAAAAAAAAAAAATTACCAACGGTCATAATTTTTCGAGATCTATAAATAGACACCCATTTTGCTATACTTTGACATACTTAAAAAAATCAGTTTGTTCAAAAAAATTATCAAAATTTCAAATTTTCATATAATTTTTTCTTCTAAATTTCAAACCTACATATATTTTTTTTATCAAAATATTTAAGTAAATGGATCCATTTAACTTGAATAATATTGATCCTAATTTGCTATAAAATCCAGAATTCCAAAAATTTTTACAAAATTTTGGAGGAAATGTTTCAAATGTTCAATTTCCTCAACAACAACAAACACCTCCTTCCAATGTCCATGATGTTCATCAAATGTCTGATAATAATGATTACTCTCCTCATTATTATCAAGGTAGCAATAATGAATTTCATGGCCATCAAAGCGAAGATGAAAGCGTTCCGGAGACCCAAGAACCGATTATGTCTCCTCCGGTGGTGTCGATTCAAGCACGTGCTATGTCATCGGCTGCACGTAGTTGGTCGGTAAAAGAGGACGAAGCTTTAATCGCATGCTACATGGAACATTGCACTGATGCTATTATTGGTACCAACCAAAAAGCGTCTGTGCTTTGGAGGAAAGTGGCAGAATCGTGGGATGCCGCTCAAGTGAATCGACCACAAGAGTTGCCGGTGAGAACCTCAAAAATGCTGGAAAATCGATGGAGACGTATGGCTAGCGACATAAATCTATGGGTTGGTTGCTATGAAGAAGCAAAGAAGGCAACGGGTAGCGGTTACAACGAGGACAACACAGTTCAAACAGCTCACACTTTATTTCGAGCATCAACCACACCTACAAGGAACTTCTTGTGTGAGCATGGTTGGAGTATGCTATGTCAGTATCCAAAGTGGAGGCGAAAAATGAGGTGGGCCATGTCGAAGAAAGAAAGGGAAACCGCAAATGCCGAAGAAGCTGCTGAAGAAAGTGCTAGTAGTGGAAAAAGAACTAGAGTTGATGAAGATGGTGACACTGGCATGGGAACTAGTAGCTTCGTTTCGGGTGGTATCAATAGGCCCGATGGTGTTAAAAAAGCGAAGTCTAAACGAAAGGGTAAAGAGATAGCACCTGATTTTGCTAATTCAATAGATAAATACAATGAATTGTATTTTCAAATGATGGAGACACGCCGCAAAAAATTAGAGTTTGAAGAGAAAAAGTGGGCGGCGAGGCAAGAAGAAAATCACACTGCTTCAATGGCAGCAAAATTTGACATGCTGAAAGTATTAGTAGAAAAGCAATCACCTACTGAGGAGGAGGAGATGCTTAAGAAAAAATTAATTCAGCAGCTTTATGGTGAAATGTAGATTAATGCATTTTACTTAATTTTATTTATGCATTTTAGTTATGTATTTTTAGTTATGCATTTTAGTTATGTATTTTAGTTATGCATTTTATTTATGTATTTTAGTTATTTATTTTAGTTATTTATTTTATTTATGAATTTTAGTTATGTGTTTTAATTTACATTTACACTTTGCAATTATGTTGATTTTTTTAAAACCGAAAAAATACAAAATACTAACACGTGAAAAAG
Organism: Salicornia ramosissima; assembly: GCA_951394345.1. Lineage (NCBI taxonomy): Eukaryota > Viridiplantae > Streptophyta > Magnoliopsida > Caryophyllales > Amaranthaceae > Salicornia > Salicornia ramosissima. The sequence continues at coordinate 7,586,303 of OX596233.1, forward strand.
CTATGTAAAAAAAAACAAATACGGGTCTAAAAAAAGTTAAAAAATACGAATCACGAAAAATAATTTTTTTCGTATTTTTGTGAAAAAATACGAATCACGAATAATACGAATCACGAAAATATACGGGTCAGAAAAAATTACGTGAAAAAAATACGTGAACAAATAGATACGGAAAAAAAATACTTTGGCAATACGTATTTTCGTAAATTACGAGAAGAAAAATACATCTCAAAATAATACGGGTATAAAATACAAAAATAAACATACATGTAAACAATTAAACACTTGTAAAATATTAAATTTGTAAGAAAGAGAAATGGGTGGGGTATAGTAGATAGGAGGAGAGAGAGTGATGGTTTTTTTTTTTTTGCTCACTGCTGGTATAAGTTTTGGAAAAAAAATTTGCCCACGAGATTATGTTATGTGGAAGAGTAAGAAAATGGGTAGAGAGAGAGTGATGGGCATTTTTTTTGACCGCTGCTGAGAGTGGCCTAATAGAGCTCGTACAAGTTAAACAATACTAAAAAATATACAATTTTTCTAACTTTTAATATAACATTATAAATTTTTTATACTTCTTATGTTTTTGAATAGTTGCAACAAGTGAGCATTTTTTTTTTGTGAGAGATAAAAAATCCGTTTGTTTCAATTATTAAAAAAATCAAGGAAGTATAAATTTTAACTAATTATGGAAAAAGTTACAGAATTATAAGGGAAAAATCACAATTTTTTATTTTTGGCAAACCATCAAATTGTATGATAGATGATTTTGTATTGAAACAAAGGGAGTAAATCATCAAATATTGTTATTTTTATACTGTGAAATAAACAAAAACAATGCACCATATTGACTCCTATCACAAGATAACTACGGTAGCATTACGTCAGAAGGAAGAGGTAAGGATCGAATCCCATCATGACGAGGAACAACATGCTCTCCATTGATACACCCTTAGGCCCTGTTCTTTTGGACTTAAGGTACAGTAATTAGATCAGATCAGACTTAGTCAAATCAGATCAGATCAGATCAGACACTATTACTCTTTATAATGACTTTTCCGGCGATGATTATTCGACCGACTTTTCCGGCGACGATTTTCAGGACGACTTTTCCGACGACGGTTTTCGGACTGACTTTTTCCGGCGGTGATTATTTGGTCGACTTTTCCGGCGACGGTTTTCAGGCCGCGTTTTTTGGCAATGATTTTCGCGACGACTTGTCCGACGACGGTTTTCGGAATGACTTTTCCGGCGGTGATTATTCGGTCGACTTTTTCGGTGACGGTTTTGGAGTCAGATTGAATGAAGGGTTTGAAAAGAATGAAAAGTAAAATACTGAAGAGGTGAAATGAAATGAGCTTGAGGTTTTGGGCTCATTAAATTTTTGTCCCTAATAAAAATAAAAATAAAAATATAAATATAAATATAAATATAAATATAAATATAAATATAAATATAAATATAAATATAAATATAAATATAAATATAAATATAAATATAAATATAAATATAAATATAAATATAAACATAAACATAAACATAAACATAAACATAAACATAAACATAAACATAAACATAAACATAAACATAAACATAAACATACATCAAATCAAATCAAATCAGAAAAACTCAAATCAGATCAGATCAGATCAGACCAGATCAGTCCTAAAGAACAGAGCCTTATACTCGTATCACTTATGAGCTTATATTTACTACCTACGTATCACAATACTCGCAACTTTTGCAATTTTAGGCTGTAACACAACATTTGTAATAATTTTTCTTTAATTATATTTTGTTTAAAAACTACCTTTTTTTAATTTACTTTTTGTAACTTTACTTTTATTGTGAGCCAAACTAATTATTCATTTTTCATTCTATCTCTCTTTAAATCTATTTTTCTACTAAAAATTTGTATCCATAATTATGTTGCAAGAGACAATTCTTGAAAGTATATCATCCATTTTGCATATGGCACGTGGACTTTCTATTATCATGGAAAGTTTAGAATTCCAAATGAAAGAGCACTAAAAAAAATAGTCTAAACTCAAAAACACTTCAACTGAAAATAAGCAGGGAAATCTCATCCTGTTAAACTGTTTGTTTTGTTGCAGAAATTCAACTCAAAAATGATGATAGCATCATCATTATTCCAGAAGAGCTTCTTCCCAAACTCAATTCCCATCAAGACACACAAACCTATACCTAAAACCCCAAATTCATTTTTCATTGTTTCTTGCAAATCCCCACTAAATGATCATCCTAATCAAAATGATTCATCAAGGTACTAAAACTAAGAATTTCATGCTATTTTGAGCCTTATTTTCATGTATGATTGATGGGGAACTCTTAGATTTTGCTCAATTTTGATAATTTGTAGTGGGGTTTCAGGGTAAAATGCCTAGTTTTCTTGCTTTCTGTTTCTGGGGTTTTGGTTAGTTGATATTTTATTGATTGAGATGATTTCATGAATGATTTTGTGATGATCAGGAAAGTAGAGAAGCAATTGGCAAAGCTAGCAATGGTGACAATGGCAGCAGGAGTATTGACATTGGGGTCAGTAGGTGATGCATCAGCTGCCAAATCTGGTGGTCGTGTTGGTGGTCAGGCTTTCCGCTCTTCTGCTCCTCGTCCTTCTTCTCCTAGAGTTAATTCAAGGTATAAGTAAGGTCATATTAGATGATTGAAGGAAAGTGTAATTGGGCCCTGTTCTTTTGGATTTAATTTTTGAAATTTCGCCTTAGCGACAAATTCAGTTCAACTCAGCTCCTGTTCTAGGATTTAGTTTAATTTACAAACTCCGTATCGCAATACTCGCTACACAAGTATGCGATACGGACTCCTAGTCAAATAATGTATTTAAAGAGAGATAATAAAAAATGAATAATCTAGAGAGTCCACAACAAAAGTAAGGTTAAAAAAATCTTCACATGGGTAATTTTTTCCCTAAATATAGTATGAGTATAAAAATATTTGTTCAAATTATTGTGTTACAGCCTAAAATGACAAAAGTTGTGAGTATTGCGATACAGAGGTAGTAATTCAATTCAGTTCAAACAAATTAAGCTCAGTTCAGATTAATTTAGTCATAAGAACATGTTGCAAGTTAATTAGTTAAGGATATTAATGAGCTGTGCACCCGAGCTTGGTTAGTTCTACTCAGCAGGCTAGGCTTGGCTCATTGCGCTCACTTTTGTTTGAGCTTGAGCCATGTTTAGGCTAGCCTTTTGAAGCCTAAGTTTTCGAATTAAAGTTGCTTCATTGAAAGTGACAACCATTTAAGTTAAAATTACTTCATATTTTAGTTAATGTTATTAGTTCTAAATTCATCACTGGTATTCTAAAAATCTTTATTGCTATTGTGTAAAGTTACATGAAAATTAATGTTTTGATCTTGTTTGTGAGCTTCTCGAGCGGGGTATAGTTGTGTCCAGCTCATTTGAGCCAAACCGGTTTTTGGGTATGAAATTTAGAAAGGACAGAGGAAGTAATGTTTTTTAGGCTAAGAAATTTTTGGGTGATAATTTTTTTTAAAGCTTTTAGTTACATGGTCTATACCTTAATAGCAAAATGCATCTATAATATTGTATATATGGACTATCCCTAATTTTTGGTTGAATTTGTAGCTTTGTTTACTCAATCATGTGTGATTTTTTGTTGCTTTAATTTTGGTCGTTAGGACATAAAGTTTGAATGCATTAACTTTGAGGGTATTTTTGATTTCATGACGAGGAAATTTGGATGCTTGGGTGCTTTTTGTTGTTGATGGTTTGTTCAAGCGGAAAATACTGGAATATACTTAAAGGTACCAAAGTTGGTAATGTGTGAGACCTTTATGCAAGTGTGATTTTGTGTTGTTTGCTGTTATGTCTTGATCAACTTGTGAAGGCATCTTGTGTTACTCAAGCTTTCCATTTGACCATAAGTAGTAAAGTACCCAGATCATATTTTTGACACTTAGGCTAAGTTTGTTTCGAAAGAAAACAATTTTCAAGAAAAATCATTTTCTAAGGAAAACATTGATTGGAGAAAAATTTTTCTTTGTTTGTTTGATTAGAGGAAAACTTATGAAGGGAAATAAAAATGGAGTAGAAATGAAGGAAGGATAAGAGGAGTGAATAAGGGAGAAGTAAGGAGTGGGAGGGAAAATGTGACATTCCTTCCCTACAAAAGGAAAATGGTTTTCCTTTTCTAATGTCACATTTTCCACCTTAAGTAGTTAAGGAAAAATGTTTTCCTCCCCTTTCCAAAACAAACAAAGGAAAATGAAATGAGGGAGGAAAATCGTTTTTCGGGAAAATGTTTTCCATTAAAACAAACGGAGCCTTAGGCCTTTTTTTTGGATTTAATTCCAGACAAATTCAGCAGCTCAGCTCTACTCCTGACGAGTCTAGGATTTTGTTTGATTTAGTTCAATTTAAATCAATTTAGTCCAAAAGAATAAGTCATCAGACATGACTATGACACATGGTAATCGACACTTAATTTGGACTGAAAAAATGAAAGATTCAGTAATATACTCAATTCTGACAGGCTGCTAATTGGACACATACCCAAATGACTGAATGAGCTCCCAAGTCCAAGTAACATAGCTAGACTTTTTTTTTAATGTAGTAAACTAGTAAATATGTAAGAAAATATACAATATTGCCCGATTAGGCTGCTTCAACAAATGATTGTTGGTGCAGTTTTTAGGTTTGTTTCAGAAGTGTAGCTTACCAGCCTGTTTTGACAACAGAAGCCATCATCTCATCTCAGAGGCTTCTAAATTAGTTATGATAAGTTATATTTCAGAAGTGACATTCATTAAGTGATTTTGCTAGATTTTTTCCCCTAATATCTGTTGCAACATTGCAAAAAGGATTGTGTCCATTAATGTAATGGTGTAGGATAGAGTACTAAAGTGTGATTTCGGCAAGCTTTTGTTGTATTTCAGTGGCAAATTCCTTATTGATCAAGAATCAAGATGCTGTTTTAACCCATGTAACAAGTCTTCTCTTTGCTTCTGACTGATAAATTTCAAATATTGTGCATCATTCTTAAGATGAGTGGGATTATAAATGGAGTACATGACTAAACTTGTACAGAAACAAGATACTTGTATGACTAAACTTGTATGGTAATTGGTAAACAGGTTGTTTTGATTTATTCTGGTGGTCAAGTCTTTTTTAGGAACTGAAGTATTGTGGTGTTACATTACTGACCTAATCTAAGTTTAGAAGTAGATATTAGTATTGCCAAAAACAAGTAGTTAAAGATATTTAGCACCTGAAATTCAACCAGTTGCAAATTTTCAACACACACTGAGCTGTTAGATACAAATTTTCTATTTAGTTTCAAAGGTTGCTTCATGATACTGGCCAATAAATTTACTTCTTCTTGCACTGCACCTTAATCCCAAAGCGATGGCACGAGTACTTCCTAAGAAGTCACCCATCCTAGTACTATTTTCGGCCAACCAGGGGGTCGGTGGGGTCGGCAGCATGGCAACACAAGGACTTCCCAGGAGGTCACCCATCCTAGTACTATTCTTGTCCAACAATGCGCCTGGATGTAACATATTTTTACGCTGGCTGTCACAGGCCTACCACAACCTTCCTCCTTTATCCGGGCTTAGCACCGGCAGCGGGAAACCCCCACTGGCGGAGTTAAGGCCAATAAATTTACACAAGGAAAAAAAAAGTTTAGGCAAATTCAGGCGTGCCAATAAGGCAAGTTGAATACAACCAAAGAAATCAGGCAAGTTGTATACAGCTCAATAAATTTAGGTAAGAAAAATAAGTCCCGGTTATTGAGTAATTAAATTCAAATGAGGTTTACCATGGGAAAAGAATGAAGCTTTGTTTGTCATTTGTGTTTTACTAGAACTTGAAGTTTACTTCATAACAATAAACATTTTGCATTCCTCTTTTCAAGGCACCTCCCCTAGAAATTCTTATGTACGTCCGGATTTATGGTACATCCAATGGAAATTTTGCTCATTTAATAGTTTTTTTTGCTTGCTCATTTGAAAAATTAAAATGAGCCAGATTATTTAAAATGAGCAAAATTATTTAAAATGAGCAATAAAACACCTTGGATGCATATACCTCTACGTACATCCGGATGTATAATAGACACGTTGCACCTCCCCCACCACTCCACAATTGGAGGACATGCTTTTGTTTGATTTAACTAGATCTTTTTCTGCAGGACCAACATTTATGTGAATCCACCCATAGCTCCACCACTTGTTGGTGGTTATGGATATGGCTTCGGCTCCCCATTCTATGGTGGATGGGGTTGGTCGCCATTCTCATTCTTTGGTCCGGGTCCCGGTGTTGCTGTTGGCGTTGGAGGTGGGTTTGATCTCCTTGTATTGTTCATGGTTTTAGGAGCAGTTACAGCTTTTATCAGGAGATTCCGCGGATCAAGGGAAGAAGATGATGATTATTAGATGTTCATGTTGAACTTTTTATACTGTAACCATACGATAGCCGACCTAAGGATTGTATGAAGTCAATGTATAACTGTAAATCACTGATGTTTTGTCAAATGCTACATGTATAATAGGTGTAATTATTCCTGAAATCAGAGAAAACTGCACTACTGGCTCCAATTTTCAATGGCTTGTGTCTTCCTCTATTTTGAGATGAGCTCTTTGTAAAAGGATTATTAGCTATGAGAAATCCAATCTATATTATATACCCGAGTTCAAACGAACGCATTTCAAAGGAAATTGTTTTTTGCTCAAATTAAAGGTAGTTTGGACGTTTCAATTCGAGTATAACAAGTAGTGTCTACACTCATCTTATATCCGAGAGGTGCAAAGTTCGATCTTCATCACCAAGTCAGCTAGTAGATTTCTTACCCTATCAATATAGGGATAGAGATTTCATTTTGTTCATTTGGAAATTTGGCAATATAACATGTAGAAAGATTTGTTTCATTCAGTAAGAGAAACAACAAGAGTTTGTGGAACTGTACATTGTAATTTAATCATTTCAAGGGAGATGTATCAATTGTATCAAGTATTCAGGGACCAACCCTTCTATGAAGATAGGGTACATTTCTAGGCAATATTTTGAAGATAATTTCTACCAAAAAATTTCTCCAAGGTACAGTTTTTCTTCATGTCAGCAACATGATATTTGTTCTGTGAATGGTATTCTTTTTACTCAAGTAGCTGGACAGCGGCAATGGACGGGATTTTCTCTCGTAGTTTTTGCGTAAGGGCAACACGTACAGTCATGACCCCAGCTGCAGGTCCACCCAACCGTACTTTGACAACATAATCATCAATTTTGTCAAGCTCAAGCACCCCACCTCCGGTGCCTGCTAGGTATGGTCTAATCTCCGCAAGAACCTGAAAAGCACAAAAGTGGGATACTTTATAAGCACAAGTTTGCATTTGCAAATCATGGGTGTGTTCTTTAACTTATTTTACCAATGATTACGGCTATCTGCACAAAATGAACTAATCCACAAATTTTTGTGATCACTCAAGGAATAACAAGCTAAATACCCCGGCTTTCCTAGTTTCATGTATGCCTGTAAAGCGTGTGCATTTTGAAAGGTTTACTTTTGTAGGTACCTAGTCAGGCTATACATAAAGTCCTTGTAATGGCATAGATCTCACCCAATAAAATGACTCTATGTTCATGAAGCGTGTAGGGAAGTAGAAGCTACAACAAAATCGGTCACATACTCAAATATGGGTCCGAAAATGAAAAGGAAGAATTGCATAAATAACTATGGTCCTTGGACTTAATTTAGTTTAATTAAGTTCAGATTCATTCATTCCAAAAGAATAGAGATTATAACCTCAACCAATCTACTTATGATAATCCCAGTTGTGCGAGGCATTATTTTTTAGCATCTACACCAAATACAAATTGAATCAAGAAAGAAAGATGTCTCAACTCTCAAAGTGATTGAATTTAAGAGGGCGGCAAAGCCTAGTTTCTATAGAGATAAATTACATCAGTAATATGCTCACCTTTTCGACATTTTCTTCGTTCAGTTCAAGACCAGTCTCGGTGTCAAGGATTTGCTCCACGGCCATGATTTCAGGGATCTTATCACGAAGGCGAGTTTCAATTCCCATCTTCAAGGTCATGGCTGAACTCGGGCAAGACCCACACGCTCCTTCCAGTTTCAGCACTACTACCAGACCATCTATTTCGTGCAATGCCACATTCCCTCCATCGGCCATGAGGCCAGGGCGCACCTCATCTAGAACCTTCTCCACACTTTCTTCGGTTAATGGAAGCACACAAGTTGGTGAAACCACAACTCCTTTAACAAAGCAAACAGATATATCATGTACCAAAGCTGCATGATCAGCCTAGTTCCTCTCCACACATACATTTTCATATGTTGTTTTGCACACATCTCAAATTTTTTTCTTTTTTGCCTTTTTCTTTTTGTGATCACTTGCAAGAAAATTCCATCATTTCTATTTGATAAGCTTTAATTTCGTTCAAGAACTCGTGTTGGATTCTCAACACTCTGACATAGATATGGACACTTCCACGCTTCATTATCGGCTAAAATTATGTTTTGTTTTTTTTTCTTTTCAAAATAGCACAGCATGAAGTTCATATAATGTGGCAATGATGTAATAACAATTGAAAGATTGAATAGAATATCTACACAAGTTGTAACTCAGTCGAAGTTGCCGAATATGCACTCTTTAAATCTGACAAGTTCTTCGTGCATCTGGGTGAAGAGTGATCAGTTGATCACCATGCACCCGCACTCAAGGGCGGTCCTAGCATAGGACATGGTGGGTCCCTGGACCCACACCATTATTATTATTTTTAAAATTTTTTTTTTTTTTTTACTTTGAAATTATACAATTATCAGTTTCAGTTTGTTGTTACGTTTATATTTTGCACAATTTTCATTGCACATGTTTAAACGTTAATATCTTATACTACACTTTATAAAAAATACATATTAAAAAAACAAATTTAGACGAATTAAACAAAATTTCGTATATATGAATACATTATTTCTTATGTATATTAAAGTTTTTATTTTTTTATTTTTTAACGTTATCTCTTTTTATATCCTAAAAAAATAAACGTCAAGAACTAACTGGAACAGAGGGAGTATATAATTTAAAGTTACTGGAGATTGTTTAGTTATATGACAATAAATATATAGTTTAGTTATGATAATAAATACCATAACTAAGGCGATATGGTCCCCGGAAAATATATTTTGAAGATTGAAGTTATTTAGTTATACTTATATACTCAATATACTTCGTATATAGTTTAACGTTATATATAGTTATATTCAGATATATAATTTGAAGAATTGAAGTTATATATAGTTCTATTCAGATTTTTAGCACATTTTTGGAATGTAATAAATTATGGAGAAGTTGCGGGACAAAAAAAAATTTATTCGTTATAGGTAATGGTGACCCACCATTATGAAAATCCTGGGGCCGCCACTGCCCGCACTTAAAACAGGATATTCATGTTATGCATTTAGCATATTTAATACATTTAGGAAAATGACTAGTAAATCAATTTGATTTTTTTAGCAAACATATCAAATGGCATTTTTGTAATTTTGTTGAAAATAAATTACCAAAACACCCCCTATAGAGTTGGTGCTCGGATCCCTGCCCTTAAAGTTTGTCAAAATTACCTTAAACTGCCATTTGAGATACAAACTTTGTATCTCAAATTGATTTACTGGTCATCCCTCATACATTTATGTTATGCATTTAGCACTAAAAATAGAATATTAATTTTATGCATTTAGCATATTCATGTTAAATGCATATAAATGTTCTGTTTTAAAAATTCACAACATCTTGATATCTTAAACATATACCCTGTATCTCCCAGATAAATTCAAGGTCTCATTTGCAGAGAAATCCAACATAAAATCATCAGTGAGGAAAACTAGAGTTGCATAGATAATGTAAATTTCTCCACAACAATTAGAAAACCACAATTCGATTTAAATCTTCAATTGATAGTGATCAATTTTAAAGAAATTCTCCATAAATTTCAAATTCCAATTAATTCAAGATTTCAAAATTCAACGAAAAACATGCATAATTCCGAAAACAAATCATATTGAGGTCTTACCAGCTTGAAATTTCCGGCAATTACAGTGATCAATTTTAAAGAAATTTCTGGAAAGAAATTGGCCTCTGACATAGCTACTTTGTTTACCGGATAAAACCCTACATTTTGAGTTGATTCTCTTCACCTGCAATAATTATAAAAAGATAAATTGTGAAATATGGCAATCCAAAAATAATAAGAACCCAGAAAAATTCAAAGATGAAATAGTATAAAGATTAAACCTTGAGGAGAGAGAAAGGAGATGAGGAGAAATCTTGATGGGGGTGTTGGTGATTATTAGAGGAAATACCAATACAATTAGTTAACATTTGTTTTGGGATTTGTTTATTTGCCACTGATAAACTTCCCATGTTTGCTGTTTCATTCTACTGCCACTCATTTGATAAATTCTGATAAAATCAAATAAAAGCATTTGTTATTAAAGTTTTTTAAAAAAATAAATAAATAAATGACATAAAATGAACAATAATTATAAAAATGGTAATAGTAAAAGGGGTAGAAAATAGAGTTAGTGGCAAGAATTTGATTATTGAAACTTGGAACAAATAGCTTTGTTTGTCATGACTCATGATAGATAGAATCAAGAAGCCTTTGGTTGAGGAATGGAGCAAGGATTGCCACATCACAAGGTCATAGATAAGATTTTTTTTAAGGAAAAAATTGCCAAGAATAAATCTTTGGCTGATCTTCCACAATTAAACAACCTTTTGAAAATTTAGAAATAAGGTGGAAGATCGCCCAAAGGTTGGCTTATTCTTGACAATTTTTCCTTTTTTTTATTATATATTTTGGCACTTTTTTTTTGCAAAAGTATAACGAAAAAAAATACGGGCTTACACGATAAATGATATAAGGTATTTTGAAAAATCTATTTTATTCCTTGTTTTAATTCATTTCTTGCTTGAATCATTTTCCTGCCTTTTAAAAGTTTTTTTTATAGTAAGTTTAAGTTTAGATAAAACGTAATTTAAATATTTAATACATTTCCATAATTTTTTCAAGCTGTTTTCTTTGATATGGAAAATTATGAGCTGTAATTTCAATGATGCACGTGGATAAGACTAGCTATATCAGGGAATCATACACAATCTATTACACTAAACCCCTATTTTTTTAGACTTCATTCAGTTTTATTCAGCTTTTGATGAATTAAAATTTAACTTAATTCAATTCAATTGAGATTCATTTGGTTTAAAAGAACAAAGACTTACAAGCATTATGGATTTACAATTCAAGAAGTACTGTCACTTGACAAATTTATATGCTCTCTCAAACTAAAAATGTATGGAGAAGAACCCTAACTCCCTAAAAATGAGCATTTCACAATAAGCTTAAATGTGTAGTTCAAATAACTAATCCACCTAGCAATCTAGTTCAAATTTCTAAAGTAAAGAGAATCACCAAAAACCTTCATAACATCAGTCTCATAAATTTATAATCACTATTATAAAAGAATTTCTTATACAGTGATGAAAAAATCATATTATATCTGATATCTGAATTACAGTAATTAAACAAAAAGAGAAGCAAAACTGGGAAACAAGACCTCCATAATCTTTATAATATATAGATACATTAAGTACACAAGCAACTCAAAACTAAAAATCCTGCTTAATGCGAGACGAAAGCCGATGTAAAGAGTGATCATCAAAAGAATCATCCCTCTCTTTGATATTGGAAACAAATTCAAAAGCTTCTCTATATTTTTTTGCTTTACAATAGCCATCCACAACAATCTTGTAAGTCAATTCAGTTGGGCAACAATCATGTTGAATCATATAGCTTATTACTTCATCAACCTCTGAAAACATTCCTCGCCCTGCATAACCAGCCACAAACGTGTTGTAGGTGAATATGCAAGGTCGAATCCCTCTCGTTGTCATCTCTGACATGATCTTTATCGCTTCCTGCATCAGCCCTTGCCTACAAAACGCTTTGATGACAGTGTTGTAAGACACGAGGTCGGGTTTTCCACCGGTTTTCAGCACCTTTCTTAGTACTTCTTCTGCTTTCCAGCAGTCTGCAGTTCTTGCATACATATCCATTAAACTATTGTAGGTTACTAAATCAGGTTGCAGACCGTTTTCCTGAATCAAATGCAACATTTCGTGAGCTTGATCAGACATTTTGTTCCGAGCAAAGATTGAGAGCATTGAGTTGTACACAACCAAATCGGGTTTATACCCACTTTTCTGCAACTCCTTAAATGCCCTCTCCATACCCAATAATTCCCTACATTTGAAGTATGAAAGGATTAGGGTTCTTAGAAGCATCCAACTCGGGTAGATGTGACCTTGATATATTTCTTTTTCCATTTTTTGAATGCCCTTCAAATTCCCTCCTTTTGCATAACATTGAATCATTGAAGAGTATGAGGTGTCATTAGGCTTAAACCCTTTGCTCTCCATGTCAAGAATGATTGATTCTGCTGCTTTCCAATCACCCTTTCTAGCCAGGACATTGAGAAAAGCGTTGTAAGTCGTGACACATGGGCTAAACCCCGTTTGCATCATCTCTTCAAACACCTTAGCAGCATCAACCCGTGATCCACACCGTCCATACGCACTGATCAAAGTGTTGAACGTGTCTCGATTAGGCTCAAAACCACTACGCTTCATCTCCTGGAAAACCAGGTTCACATACTTCTCCTTGCCGGTACTGCCACACATTGCAAGCATAGTGTTCCATGTGATTCGATTAGGGGAGCAACCCGTTACCTTCATATCACATAGTATCTCTATCATCTCATCTGATCTTGACTTCTTCCCTAGCATCCCGAGGATAGAATTGTATGTACATACATTAGGAACACACCCAGAAAATTTCATATGGTTGAACAAAGCCAAAGCCTCGTCGATCTTTCCAGCTTTCCCATATGCATCAATAATAGTTGTATACGTAATTGCATTTGGCATTATCCCTGTACCCGTCATTGTATCTATCACAGCAGCTCCTTCTTCAAGAAACCCAGATCTGACATAAGTAGCAACTAGCTCATTATAAGTTACAGAATCAGGAGGACATCCATTCTCCTCCATTTCTCTCAAAATGCTCAATGCCTCGGAGTAAACTCCGGCTTTCCCAAACACTTGAAGCAAAGAGTTATAAGTCACAGTTCCTAGTACATAACCCTGTGATTTCAATTGAGCAAAGAAATCCCTTGCTTCATCCAACAACCCCTCCCTACCACAAGCAGCAATAACAGTACTACAAGTGAAATCATCAAATTCAAGCCCTTTACTTTTCATCTCATCTAGAAGGCACAAAATTCTATCCCAAGACCTACCCATTTTCCCATACAAATCCAGCATTACATTGTAAGTGACTAAATACGGACGAACGCCCTTTTCCTTCATGCTATTGAATACAGAAACCGCCTTTTTATACTTGCCTGCTCGAGCATATGCATGAAGAATACATGTATAAACTCTGGCATCCAAACAGTATTCTTCAAGAGGAATTACATCAAATAGTTTAGCTGCAATAGTGTGCTGTGATTCCCTACCTAAAATCCTAGCCATTAACTCAATAGCCTGGTCATCCAATTTCTTATTTACAGAGTTAGTATTCAACAAACACCATTCAAACAACAAAGCAGCTTTATCCCAATTGCCCAAAACATCTAATCCTTTCAATAAACTGATTAAATCAGCTTCAAACAAATCAAGCTTAGCAGAATCAAAGAAGCAAGTTAAACTAGACAAGGGTTTTTCTAATATAGAATTCAACAACAACTTACTCTTGTCAGGTAAAAAATCAAGTGAACCATAATCAGTTGAGGGAAGAACAGCAACAGTCTTATCTCCTTCCTCAGCTAATTGGGTAGCAGAATTTGATGTGGGTCCATTAAAAACAGGTTGATTAAAGGAGTCAAGTGAAGAAATAGGAAGAGAAGGCAAAAGGGTGTTTTTGGAATGAGATGATTTGATGAGTTTAGGGAAATGGGTATTGGTTGAAGTGGAAGAAAGTTGAAGAAGGTGTTGAAGAAGAGAGTCAATAGCAAGTGAAGGATGGTTTTGGGGATGAGGAGGTAAAGGCAATGTTGTAGAGCTGAATTTTAAGGACTTGTTTGTTTGTTGATGAATTGGTTTTGGTTTTGGTTTTGCTTGTTGAATTGGTAATGCTGGTTTGTTGGGGAATATAGTGCCCTCCATTGAAACCAAACCTACAGAACAGAAAAAGGTTGAAGCTTTTGATTTGGTGGAAATGGAAGAAAAAGATTGATTAAAGGACTTAAATTTCAGGGAATGATGAGTGAATTAAAGGTTAATAATAATTCATAGAAAAGTGATGAGTAAATTGGATAAGTGAATAAGCGGTTGAAAGAGGGAAGAACAGAAGATAGAGTGATAGAAAGAATCCACCAAAAATAAAGATTGGACTTTTATTGACTGTGCATTTACAAACCCACAAGACCTTTTGGGGTAGATGACAAGGATTGAGGAAGATATTTTCTTTTTCTGTTTTTGGTACTTGGTGAATGTTTTTTTTTTTTTAAATGAAGTTGAGAATTTATCATCTAAAATACGGAGTACAAAAACTTAGGTAGAAGGGAGGAATTTGAGTATACTAAAAATGATGTCATTCAACGAACTATTGTTATTTGTTAACACTAACGACCTTAGGTAACGATAATAAATTTGAAGTATAATTTGTCAAATGAAAAACTTCATAATCCCTATAAAATAAATATTTTTTATTCTCAAACTTGATATTTGTGAAAAAAATTAAATAAATTAGAGTTAAACTAGCATCACCATGAGAATGGATTATGATTTTCCTTCTAAATTTAGTTATTAATTCATTCCAACTACTGTCATTTATAATCGGCTATCAAATGGGCCGTTAAACTTAAACATAAGTCATATTATTTTATTTTTTTTAATATATCTTTATGTTATAGGTAGAAAATTGCAAAAAAAAAAAAAGAAAAGAAAAGAAAAAAAAAGAGGTAGATCCCATATTTCAAGTCTTAAGTTGATGTTTAGAATTTTAAGACTCAGCTTGAGATTTGGTTAAGAATTTAGAAGAAAATTAGGGAAAATCTTAAGTGCAAACCTTAGCACATAAAATGATATATGATGTCACCTCAAGGCTTGGGGCTAAACTTGCTCTTAGAAGGGGTTAAATTGGTTAATGATATTGACACTATTTAAATTGATATTAGAAGATTTAGAATTCTGTATTTCCTTATATTTATTTTCTATCGTCTTGACAACTAAGTATAGAAAAGATCTCCAAAAAAATCTATTTCCCCTTCCTATATATCCCCTCAACTTGTTAAGGATTATCAATTTTTTATGGGTTAGTAACCCCGTCTACCTAGCCTAAGGCTAGGCTATTAGGTTAATAGAGGTTTGCTTTAAAACTAATAATCTTATACCAATTTTATTCATTAAATCCTTTTAATAGTGGAAAAAATAGAGGTTAAGATGTATTGACATATTACTTTCAAATCAATGTTTCAAAATTTGATTGGCTTTTGATTAGGTAAATAGCTACAATGTTACGTAATTTTTGAATAATTTATTTAATTTATGAATTTATGACAAAATTTAACTTCTGAATTTATGAAAAAATTAATTTATGAAAAATATTATTTATGAATTTGGAAATTTGATGAATTTTTTTTTGTTTTGAAAAACGTTGTTTTTTTTAAAAAAAAAAAACATTTTTTAAATGATATTTTTAGTTTCAAAAAATAAAATAAATTTTTTTGGAAGATTTTAAATTTGTGAAATATTAAATTTCTAAAATTTGTAAATATAATTTAAAAATATTAAATAGAAAAACATTTTTTCCCCTAATTTCATAAAATATTTTACATAATTAAGAAAAAAATTAAATCAATTAAAAATAGAAATTAGGGATAGGAAATTACGAAATTAGCAAAAGGAAACAATTAAAAATTACCTAAAATTGGGAAGTCAACATTGACTATTGACTGATGGCTTGGTGTTTTGATTGCTTTTATTATTTATACTTGTGGTCCAAGATAATAAGTGTGCCATATTTAAAATTTAAAGGATATAATGCATTGATCAAGTGACCATATAACTTGCACAATTAATAAAATTATATATAAAAAAATACTAAAACTACCACGATGATTATATATTATAGCTATTAAATTAGGTTTGACGATGTTGGGATGAATTCATTCATAACATGAAAAGGTTTGATTAATTGTACTGGGTTGAGACTTGGGAGAGTTATAATAATTCTACATTTAAACCTCAAAAAGAGAGTGTTGAATCTTTAAGGATTAGAAGGGTGGTAGGGAAGAAGATTTAGATAACAATAGAAGGATGAAATGTAGGGTTTTCTTCACTTGCCTTCTCAAATAATGATGAGTGCTGCCCAATACCTTAATTTGAGATGTTAATGAAACATCTCGAAGGGCCTTTTGGTCATTTCACGCATTATGTTTCCTAATTTTAAGTTGAGTGAATAGTATTAATAATAATTTCAGTTGTTGTTAATAACGAGTTTGTCATTTTAGAGGTTAAAAAAACCTCTCAAGTTGAGATGTTAGGCGTTTCCCAATAATGACATATTGACTTTATATCTGACAGAACAAATCTAATGCGACAGAATCTAACTCGCAGTCATTTAACATCATATTTTCGAATACATTATCCAAAGTTCATCTTTTCCAATTCGGTCTCAAATCAGAGTTTCAAATCTGCAGTACTCGACCGACCGAGCAACACATGCGAGCATTGCTTTAAAGGAGTAATTAGGCCAAACCAATGGAAAGTTATTTCTATATAATTGCACCCTTCAAACAAAGCAAAACAAAGTGATGTTAGTAGTAACCTAGTAATGGTAAGAATCCATGGAAGAAGAAGCATAAAGTACAAAAATCAACTAGATGTCTAGATCATGCCAAATCTATAACATATAAAAAACCACTAAGCGGTTACTGTTCATCTATGAACAGTAACACGCACGTGCAAGTCACGCTGCTAATTCATGCTGCTCTCATTCATGCTCCTACCCCCAACGACTCCCCTGTACTCATTCATGCTCAATGCTCGTCATTCTTGCGTTTCTTTTACCTGCAGCCCATTGTCTCTCCTCTTCTCTTTCTTCTCTTTCTTCAAATTGCCTCTCCTCTTCTCTTTCTTTTACCTGCGTTCAGCTTCCCTATTCTCAGCTTCCATATTCTCTTCCCCTGTTGTCCCCTGTTCCCCTGTCTTCTTCCCTCCTCCATTTTTTTCTTTTCAATTTAGCTGTGATTCAACTCACTTCTCCATGTTAATTATATGCATTATTTGTGCATGCATGTCTCAAGTAAAGAAGATGTTGAAGTTTGATATAAGGTTATACATCTCCATTTTTTCTTCTTCGACCAAGCTTCAATCAATCACCACAGAGGCATATTCATCCAAGCTCAATTCGAATCACATCTCAATTGGAAAATTCGAATCACAGCTCAATTGGAAAATTCGAATCACAACTCAATTGTTAAATTCGAATCACAGCTCAATTGGAGTATTTGAATGGGTGTTCTTGCTGATTGAAACATGCATGCATCAAGTAAAGAAGATCTTGAAATATGATATGAGGTTATATAGCTCATATATTTACTTCTTCGTCCAACCTAGAACCAAGTCAAGGTAAGTCTTTTTGGTGGAATTAGAAAATTAGTGGAATTTTAAAGATTAATTTTGATTATGGGGTTCAAGATTAGTTTTGATTTTTGAGATTAGTTTTGATTAATGGAATTAAAAAATTAGTGGAGTTTTGTTTTTAAGATTATTTTTGATTAGTGGAATTAGAAAATTAATGGAATTTTGATTTTAAAGATCAATTTTGAGATTCAAGATTAATTTTGATTTTAAAGATTAGTTCAAGATTAACAGTATTTAATTCAAGATTAGTGGAATTTTGAATTTTAATTTTGATTATGAGGTTCAAGATTAGTTCTGATTTTTGAGATTAATTTTGATTAAAGGAATTAAAAAATTAGTGGAATTTTGTTTTTTAAGATTATTTTTGATTAGTGGAATTAGAAAATTAATGGAATTTTGATTTTAAAGATCAATTTTGAGATTCAAGATTAATTTTGATTTTAAAGATTAGTTCAAGATTAACAGTATTTAATTCAAGATTAGTGGAATTTTCAATTTAAAGATTATTTTTAATTAATGGGATTAGAAAATTATGTACTTAGTAGTATATACTTTGGGAATAGTTTTGATTTTATAGATTAATTTCGATTTTTTTATAGATGTTATATAGATATTGATAGCCGTTGCTTTTTTAAATTTTTTTTAAAGTATTTTTGTAGTTAGTGTATATAGCTATAAAAAAATAGCAGGAGGATTTCTATAGCTGTTGGTGATTATTTACTTGATATTTCTGGTTTCCTTATTTGGTTTGTCAACTTTGTTGTAGGGTATTGAGCATGGGAGAGATGTTTGGGTTTTATAGTATGAAGAGGGGGTGGTGCATTAATTGGTTGGCTGCTGCATCAGGAGGCTATTCAGACAAAAATGGTGAGGCTTTTTGGGGCTTTCGAATTCCCTATATTTTTGTAGTTAGTGTATATAGCTATAAAAAAATAGCAGGAGGATTTCTATAGTTGTTGGTGATTATTTACTTGATATTTCTGGTTTCCTTATTTGGTTAGTCAACTTTGTTGTAGGGTATTGAGCATGGGAGAGATGTTTGGGTTTTATAGTATGAAGAGGGGGTGGTGCATTAATTGGTTGGCTGCTGCATTAGGAGGCTATTCAGACAAAAACGGTGAGGCTTTTTGGGGCTTTCCCTATATTTTCATTCAACTCTTACATTACATTCTCCTTCTTCATTTATTTTGTACTTATATATTTTTTAGATAGTTTATGCAGTCTATACCATTCTCCTTCTTCATTTATTTTTGTACTTTGCAAGCTCTTTGAGTGTTTATTCAATCTAAATTTATCAGGTATTTCATGGCTCTCATTAAGTTACTTGAATGTTCCTTTTGTCCTCATTAATTGCCTCAATAGTTGCACATCTTTTGCTCAGATAATTTATGAATCCTATTAGCATTTAATTTGGGTTTACAGCAGGCTTTGTGGGATTCAAAAAAGGGCTGCATCTTGGTTTAGATTGCCCTTTTTGGTGGGTCAGTCCTTTTGGATACAATGAAACTGATCTTTTTGTTATGGGATTGTTTTCTTTTTGATGTTAGTATTATCACTTCTAAATCATCTTGTTTGTTATGGGATTGTTTTTTTATTTTTTAAATGTCAGTATATGCACTTTTGAATTATATTGTTTGGTATGGCAGATTTCTTGTGGTCTAAAAACTTATTTTAGCTTCTTAAGTATGCTATTAATTTGCAGGTGCTTATATAAAATTGATTGGATCTTAATATAATAAAAAATTCACTTTATAGTATAATTTATTTAGACCAATGATCATTCCTTTAGGACAGCAGTATCATCAATATATATATTTTTTTATGTGAAATAGATTTTAAAGCTCCTCTTTTTTATTTTTTTATAGGTAGATGCATGTAGTTTGCTATAGTTTTGTGATATATGTTCATGGTTTTTGCTTGCTTTCAGATCATGGATAGTCGAAAAATAACAATACCCGTTTCATTTGCTTCATTGTTGGGTAAAATTACGGAAGCGCTAGGTTTAGATTCACCAGTGTACACTCTTTCTCGGGATGGAAAAAATATAATGTATGTTATTGTTCCGGCCAATTCTGGTCCTTCTCCGTTATTGTTTGGAGGTACTGAGGCTGAAAATGTTGTCGAATCTCGTGAGGCTGCTGCGAAAAAAGCTGTGTTGTTCTTTGTTAGAAATTATGGAATGGGTATACATGACGTTAATTTGGAACAAGTTGAATGCCTTAGGTGTTGTCGTTATTTATACTTGATAAAGAGGCATGAACTAGAATGTCTAGAGAATAATGTAGACAAAACTGAATCTAAAAGTGTAGTTGGGAATATAAGTGATGGTCCATTTCCTATGATTTTTCGGCTCGACTTTATTGAGCTTCTACGAACAATTGTTGCAAAGATGAATGTGAGTGTTACCCCTATTGACACGGTCACACACGGCAATCAACTATTTTCAGCATGGTTTTCTTTTGTCTCTTCGAGGTGCGAAGGAAATAGGGACTACATTGTTGGGGAGAAGAAGTCAACCGTGTCTGACGCGAAGCAATCTCTTGGTGAGAAAGCAATCCACTCCCTCATGACCTATTATGATTTTACTATTGCTGATGTTAGTGCTGAGGAATTGAGCGTTGAGCGTTCAAGTTTGGAAGCAGCAAGAAGTAGCTACTTAGCAATTAAGGAGCGTGTTCTTGGTCGTGCGGATGCAATTACTACTCAGCCGATTCTTGTTGAACAAGAACACCTGACCCCTCGTGGTAAAAGGTTCATCATTCCAGCCCATTCAGATGCTCCTCTGCCTCCTAAAAAGCGGCGTATGAAGCGTGTGGTGCATCAACCGGTTACCATCCCTCATTCGGTTGTTGCAGAAGAGCTTGATGCATTATTTCGGCAGTTGAATGATTAGTAGTGTCAGTAGTTGATGTCATTACATTATTTAATATTCTCAGTGTTGCTATTTCATATTTGTAGCACACGATTTTTCCCCGAATTTTGCATTAGGGTGTGTCAAATTAATATTGTACCTATAATTAGAGGTGTGTAATGTGTAGTATTTTCCAGTATTTGAAGACTTATGTTGTGTTTTTTGTAGTGCCTTTCAGAAGATTTCCTATTGTATTTATCTTGCTACTGATGCTGGATTGTATTTGGAATATGTTGCCTTATATATATATTTATTTTCTTTTTGTTGGTTACATACATATATTTAGCATGGTTATTAGCCTATATATTTACAGTTATTGTGTTATGGACTGTGTGTTAGTTTACGCGTGGCGTTATTTTTTTTTATACTGGCGATTGTTGTCATACACGCTTACAGTGTTTATGTGAACATTGTATTACTTTTACTGCAGGAAACAGGTCAAGAAGCTGAGAGTGCTTGCCATTTTAGCAACTACTATGTGTGTGTATTGTTCTGCTTATAAGCATTTTTTTACCTGTTTAATATAGGGTATACACGCAGCAGTGTTGCTTAAATTGCATTTAATGATGTTTTCAGATTTTAATCGTAACATAGTGTGCCGGTTAATTTTTTATATGTTCAGCTCCTGTGCATCGAGTTGAATATAGTCGCCCATTCAATAGCAGGCGTGTTGGGATGAGTGTTGATACCAGTGGCAAAGTGCTGGCTACTGTCGATAATTTGACAAATGGAGGGGTCGAATGTGAGGGTGGCGTAGAGGTTGCCATACCCGCAGATTGTAACCAGCTGGGCTGCACAAACAATGCAGGGGGGCCAAGTACACGTGACATATCTCCTGTTCAGCCTGTAAATAAAAATCTTCCTCGTAAGCGAAGATGCAAAAATGGTAATTTTATTTTTACTTTTTTGTATTGTTATCCATTCTGATGCTTTTAAAGCTCATGTGCTTCATTAGTTGTTTGGTTAAATTTTTTCTTGCACAAATGGGCAGCCATTGCTATGGAACTAGGTGACAGCAACAATATAAATGAATCTGAGGATGCTGTCCGGGGTGGTGAGCCAAGCATGGGATCTTATTTAAGGGTGGAAGATACATGTAATTTGCAGATAAGTGACTCTGTGTCAGGTTGCAGTCACCAGGGGCAACATTGTCGTAAGCAAAGGCGTCGGAAAGGTGCATATTGCTATAAGCTTCTGTTTATATATGTTTTTGTCTTGCTTTTTGCCCTTTTTATTCTGATCTGCAAAATAGTTAACTTATTCAACATGAGTTATACTATATACATGTATGTATATATATATATATACCATATACATAAGCATCTTGCTCACTATACTCTTTCTGGCATACCATTTTTTGGTGAAAACAAAAGCAAAAATAACTATTGCTGAATGTACAGAAATATAGAATGTAGCATACCATTTTTATGGTGAAAACAAAAGAAAAAATAACTATTGCTCAATGTACAGCAAATATAGAATGTAGCTTCGCGATTGCTAGAGTAAATCCTCAAAAGTTGGGGAAGAAGTGGCATGACCCAATATAAATCTCATTATAACGCAGAGAAAATAGAATATGATATAAGAAAGGGATAAAGTGGCATGACCCAGTATAAGTCTCGTTATAATATATAGAATAAAATATGATTAAAAAAAGGTTAAAATTCTTTTGGTGAAAGTCTTCAATCAAATAATCACATGGAGACGTTGATTGTTGGAATCCATGAATGCTTGAGTTTATTTGATTCTTAATTTTCCTAAAGTTCTTGTTGCTTTTCATACTTGCTTGGTGAAGTAATCATATTGAATGCATTTAAATTTGATAGCAAGAATTCTATGTGAGTTGAGGAGGACTTCCTTGTTATGCTTTTAGGGTTATGTGCTGCTTTGGAATATGATTTAGTGCCATCATCTCCATCTGTCCTCGATTCACCTACATTTTGTGCGGAGTGTGGTGCAAAAAAATTCCAATATGAAACTCCAGGATTTTGTTGTTCTGGTGGTTCAGTGAAGCTTGCAACAAATGATTATCCACAAGAATTAGTGAAACTCTTTGATGTGGGCGATGAAGACACTCTTCATTTTCGAACATACGCGCGATTGTATAACAATTTATTTGCGTTTAGCTCATTGGGTGGGAAAATTGAATGCAGCAAAAAAAAGGGTGTTTTTGTTTTCTCGCTTCACGGTCAACTTTATCACTATATTCCTCCTCTTTCCCCGGAAGATCAAAGGCCTCAGTATCTCCAACTTTATTTCTATGATGCTCTTCATGAACGTGAAAACCGAACAAATCTTTTCGATGTACTGCGTCCAGATGTTGTATCCATCATTATGCGTGTTATGGAGATTAATCCATATGCAAACTTCTTCAAGTCGCTTCGTGATAAAGTCATAGATGAGCATACGACTATCTTGATCAACAAGAGTAGTTCGCTTGATCAACGGACGTTCAATGCCCCAACAGCAAATGAGGTTGCTGTTATTTGGCCAGAAGGGTCATCGTCTTTTGAAAATTGTGGTCCATATATTGTTGTCACTGGGGGTAATAATGAGACACATAGGATTATACACCACTACGGTTGCTATGATCCGCTCCAGTACCCTTAATTGTTTCCCTATGGTGATAGTGGTTGGCATCAAGGAATCAAAAAAAATCTGCTGGAGATTCATTACCTCTCGTTGGGCGTGCTCCTATTCGTGCAGCGGCTGATGCAGCAAGTCTGCTTTTCCACGAAGAATTACGTGAGTACATATTAGTAAATTTATCGAGGCTATTGTCTTAAATTTTGTGTCAAGTTAACTTTGTACACAGGGTTCCTAAAATGTTGTCCCTACAAATAGTTTACCTTGCTTTTGCCATGTTTTTTACAGTCTCAGAAACTAGCAGCAACAACAGAACGAAGTACGTATCATGCTGTGAATATTATTCATTCAAGCTGCAAATTCGAGATAGAAATCACTTGTTAAAAGCAGGTAGGCTGCTGTTGCAGTTCATAGTTGATATGTATGTCAAGCTTGAGAATACTCGGCTAGATTTCCTACGAAATAACCAGGCTACTATACGAGCTGATCTGTACCAAGGTATCTTGGATACTCTTGAAAGTGGAGAAGCTAATGGAGCAAATGTTGGTCGCCGAGTGGTCTTGCCTCCATCTTTCATTGGTGGGCCCCGTGATATGCGAAAGCACTATTTAAATGCGATGAGGCTTGTTCAAAAGTACGGGAAACTTGATTTGTTCATAACAATGACATGTAATCCTAATTGGAAAGAGATCAAAGATGAACTCCGCCCCGGTGAGCAGGCACAAGATCGACCAGATCTAATAGCACGTATTTTCCGCGCTAAACTTATCAGAGCAAAGAAATTATTCATGGAGGAACGGGTCATGGGTAACATTGCAGCGATGATCTCTGTTGTTGAGTTCCAAAAACGGGGGTTACCACACGCGCACTTCCTGATCATTTTAGCCAAAGAACATAAGATTAAAAGTGCAGACGAGTATGACAAGTATGTTAGTGCAGAAATTCCCCCATTGAGTCAACCTTACTTACGGAAAGTTGTGGTGCGCCATATGATGCATGGCCCTTGTGGGGTAACACATCAGTCATGCCCTTGTATGGAAGAAAAAAATGGTAGAAAAGTGTGTCGTTCTGGGTTTCCAAAGAAATTTGCTGCTCATACAACAAGTCATGATGATGGTTATCCCATATATAGGCGTAGACAAACAGGCGAAACTGTCCGTGTTCGAGGAGAAGACTTAGACAACCAATGGGTTATCCCATATAACCCATATCTACTGGCCCTTTTTGATTGTCATCTCAATGTTGAGGTTTGTTCTACTATTCAAGCTGTAAAATACCTCTACAAGTATGTATATAAGGGACACGATAGGATTTCATTTGACATTGTTGGTTCATCACAAAATCAAGGCGTAGACGAAATTGAAGAATTCCAATCTGGCCGGTGGGTGTCACCACCTGAAGCGGCTTGGAGAATTTTCGGTTTTGATCTATACGAAATGCATCCATCAGTTTTGCCCCTACAAATACACTTACCTAATATGCAATCAGTTGTTTTTTAGCAACATGAAAATCTCGAAGCTGTTGTTTCAGAAGAAAGGCGCAGTAGAACTCCCTTAACTGAGTTTTTCAAGGTAAATGCTTCAAGAGGCGCTGATTGCAGATACCTTTATGTAGATTTTCCTGAATACTTTGTTTGGGATAACAAAGCACGACAATGGACAGAGCGCAAGCGGCATAAGTCAGTTGGCAGGTTAACATTTGTTAGCCCATCCGAAGGAGAGCGGTACTATTTGAGGGTATTGCTAAGTGAGGTATACAACCCAACCTCATTTGATGATTTATTAATGGTCAATAATCATAGGTGTTCTTCCTTTCAAGAGGCTGCAGTGAAAAGGGGGTTCATTGAGGAGAACAATGCATTAGAAAAATGTCTTGATGAAGCGATGGAGTTTGAGATGCCCCATACTTTGCGCCGTTTATTTGTTACTTCTTTGATATTTGAACAGCCACCAAATCCAATCCAGTTATGGGAAAAATACTACACATCATTTTCAGAGGATTTTAGGCACCATTATCCTACTCAACCTGACCGGGTTATGCGTCTAACGGTGTTAGCCATGGAACGCTTGCTTGAAGGTAATGGCAAGACACTTGATGATTTTTCTCTCGAACATCTGAAATTAAATGAAACTGATGAGATGAGACTTTCAAAGGACATACAAGATGTCGTTGATGCTCCGATTTCGGATGAGTGCATCAATGTTCGGAAGTTGTTAAATCCAAGGCAAAAGGAAGCATATAAAGCTGTCATTGAGCATATAAAAAATGACAAGACGGGTGTATTTTTCATAGATGGTCCTAGGGGTACATGTAAGACGTTTTTATACTGCGCTCTCTATGCAAAAGTGTGGCAAATGGGTAAAATTGTTCTTCCAACAGCAACATCAGGCATTGCTGCAGCAAATATGCTTACTGCAAGAACTGCTCACTCAAGGTTTAAGCTACCTATAGACCTTGAATCTTCTCTCATCTGTAATGTGCCTAAACAGGGCAGTCTTGCTGCATTGCTTAAGCAAACAGATCTTATTATTTGGGATGAGGCTTCAATGGCTAATAAACTTAGCATCCATTCACTTGACTTACTCCTTAGAGACTTATGCAAAGGAACTCTTCCGTTTGGCGGAAAGATCATTGTATTTGGTGGGGATTTTCGTCAAGTGCTTCCTGTTGTTCCCAAAAAATCACAGAAAGAAGCTGTTTTGGCTAGCTTAGTTTGTTCTCCGCTTTGGTCAGAGTTCAAAAGGTTTCATCTCACTGAAAATATGCGGGCACGAGAAGATCCAGCATACGCATCTTTTTTACTGTCGTTGGGGAACGGAAGTCTTCAAAAAAATGAGTCTGCATCTATACCACTACCAAGTGAGATAATACTTGAAAATAGTGATAATCGGAATTCTTTGCAAGCACTCTCCGAATTTGTATTTCCAACTCTTGGTTCTGGTTCTATTGATATTACTCATTTAAATGATAGAGCAATCTTGACACCGAAGAATGCAGATGTTGACTATGTTAACAACTTATTCATCACAGAATTCATTGGTGACACAATAACATATAAAAGTTTTGACTCAGTTTTGGATGAACATTGCAATATCTATTTAACTGAATTTTTGCACACATTATGCCCAAGTGGCATGAGCCCTCATGAGCTGGTTTTGAAGAAAGATTGCCCAGTAATTCTACTTCAAAACATAGATCCATCGTCAGGTTTGTGTAACGGCACACGCCTTGTCTGTAGACGTTTCTACAGAAATTCAGTATTATGTGAGGTTTTGGGTGGTTGTCATAAAGGAGAGCAAGTCTTACTTCCGAGAATTAGCTTCCGCCCTTCTGACACGACTCATTTTCCTTTCAAATTTGAACGAAAACAATTCCCGATTAAGCTCTATTTTGCAATGACCATCAATAAATCTCTAGGACAGACATTAAGTCAAGTTGGCATCTACTTGCGCGAGCCTTGTTTTTCTCACGGACAATTATATGTGGCATTGTCTAGAGCTAAAAGGGCATCCAATATCAGGGTACTGTGTGAGAAATATAACGATACCGTCTCTTCAGGTTGTACTACTAACGTTATATCCTTCGATATCTTACGCTGTGCAGGCATTATCGAGGTAAATTGCTCACTCCGATATATATTTAAACAATACAGTGCACCACACGTATTCTTCTCTTTTATATAATATATATGCTATTTATTTATGTAGGAACCATGATATTCTATCGAAAATCCTGCTGCAACAGGAAGAATCTGCCTTTGCTTATGTATATCAGGGATGAAAACTTAGCAGCTTATTATATGTTGTTCTAAATAGATGCTTTGACTTCTTATCTATTGGAGCTTTGCTTATGTATCACTTTTGTAGTTATGGTACTAATCTGATTTAAATACTTAAAAGAATATGAAAGGCAGTGATTTTGATATTACAATGCATATTAAAATTGAATTTTACATTGTTAGTTCATTTCATTTTTCCAGTAACCATCCTCTTACCTCCTAATTTTCTTATTAAAAAAAAGGATAGGAACACATAATTACACAATAAATACAATTCAGCTCTCAGATCTTATCTCTTACATATTACCACCTACTATGAAAAGTTTCTCCCATGTTTGTGTAAAAGAAAAATCAGAGGTGAACATAGGATAGCTGTCACTATGACTCTGATTTGTAAATGTTGGATTCTTTTTAATTCAACAGATGCAGCATTGTCTTCCTTGGGAAAAGTTTTTCCCTTGATTGTGTAAAAGAAAAATCAGAGGCAAACATAAGATAGCTAACCATACTTTGACTGATTTGTCTACTTTGCCAAAAAAGGGCATACATCTATGCACCACTCTTTCCAACATGTTATACTCTAACCATGCTTTGATTTTACTCTCTGACTTTCTGTTTTTCACCCTTAAATTACAGCTTAAAAAAAAAAACCTATTTTTGAAATAAAATTTACACGATTTTTATATAAGTCCTCTAGCTGAATTATTTCACTTCACACTTGCAATATAGCTTCTAAAGTTCTTCTTTCAGGCAGTAACCTTCAAAGAGGTATGCTATTGTTACTTCTTATTTCCTTCCTTTTTTTTCAGATTATGCTTTGTAATGTACTGAGTAAAAAAAATTCCTGTTTGTGCATTGTTAGATTAAACATTTTCTGATTAGTATAATTTTTATCCCTGATGTTTGTTTGGTGAAAAAATTGGGGCATCTGTACCTTTTTACAAGAAAAAAAATGATTATTCCTGCTTTCAGTTTTTGTTTTTTTTGGACAGCAGCTTTCAGGTTTGATGATCCTTTAATTTTACATACTGTTTTGTTTTCTTCCTTTTTTGTTGTTGTTTCTTAGGTAAAGTCATGGCTGATCATTAAATTAGGCAAAATTACTGTGATCTTGCTATCTCTTTGTTTGGTTGGTGGGATTTTTGGTTTAGTTGCTTGAGATTAATTCTATGAATCTGTTTTTCTTTGGATTCAAATTGAATGTTTTGAAGGGGTTAAGGTTACCCACTTATCCACAATATATCAAAACGATACATTAAAACATTCACAGCATTTCACTGTCTAAAATATATAAAATGAAATTTGATAAATTAAGTTCAATAGAACAGAGAAAGTGTATACATTAAAACATTCACAGCATTAAAACATTCACAATAATAAGTGTTCATACCCTTGTGCAAACTACTTCTAACCTATAATTGCTAACATATCACGTTTCCAAGCTCAGTCATGAAGCCTCCTTACGTTCCACTGCGCAACTTGGATGACAAAACAAGTGACTACAGGGTCAAAGTTACGGTTGTTCACAAATCTCCTTCGAAGCAATCCACTAAATCCCCTACAAAGGCTCGTTTCCAAAAACTTGTTTTAGAAGATGAAGAGGTAAATCTCCAAATTGTTACACTACATCCTTTTGGATCTCTTATTTCTTACAACAAACAATGAAACATCCAATAATTTTCCATAACTTTTTATCTTACAGGGAACTAGGATGCATGCAACACTCTTTAACGATGAAATCGAGAGCTACCAGCAGCCTTTACGACGGTATGGTAAATATGAACTCACTGGTGCTACCATAAAACCTGTTCCACAGAATCTCAAAGCAACTGTCAGAGAGTATCAAATGAACTTCAGCTCACGCGTCAAGATTTCTCCCATCAATACTGAACACTGTTCTGACCAACCACATTACAGCAACCTATCATCAGTTCTTGAACCAAGTGATAATACACAGGATGTATTTGGTAAGTTTATGCAGCTTCATGAACTAGAAAATTTCACTCAACTACTTACTAACCCCTTGAAATAATACAGATGTTGTGGCAGTGGTGATTGCAATGGATGACATCAAAGCTGTTGGTGAAAGTACTGTGCGCCATCTGACTATAGTTGATAACAGGTTCTTATTACAAATATCTTTACCCATAATGCTTGCTTTCAACATTTCTTCATTGTCTTTTGGCAACAACACAACAGTTATCACTAATTCATCAATAATGAGTTGAAAATTTTCTTAGATTACAAGTAATAGGTTCACATTTACTCATGTTCTGCCATCTCCTATTAAATTATCAATGATGAAAATGATTAAATTAAGATACTTTTCCATAAACTACTACAAAATTTAGAATAGGTTTAAAATTTTTGGTTCAGTGAAAATTAAGATAGTTCTGTTAAAAATATAGGAAAAAAACAAAGGAAAACTTTTACAAAATATAGTTCAGTGAAAATTAATTGCACTAAAACTCTGCCTACAAACCTCATCCCACTTTTAGTTCACTAAAATGTGTTTTCTCTACTTCCAGCATTCAACGTCCTATGACACTATCCGCCTGGAACAACTTTGCATCAAGCATTGGAGAACTTATCCCTGCTCCATCTCAAGGACTATCGGTTGTCGGCTTTATTGCTGTCGAAAAAGCTAAATATCGAGGTTTGTACTCTTATTTGGATTACATTATCTTATTGTGTCTTCACCTTTTAGTGTTACCAATTTAATACACCTATGCTCATCCTCATGCTTACTCTTATATTCATTGTAGGAGTTTCCCTCAAGACTACTATATCTACAGAAATTATTGTTGAACCAAGAGGACCATTTGCCAACACCTTGCATACTTGGTATATATCTTTTTTAATCTCTCTTGTATAATATATTACTATGTTATTTACTGATTAGACCATTAATTCAAATAAGAATTTCTTAGGATCAAAGAAAATTCAACAATCCTTCACAGCTGGGTGACAAAATCATATGCACTTAAGGGTTCAAGTTCTACCCGGGTTATAACTCCTGTTATTGACATTGAAAACAAAAAGGTACAGATTCTTTAAACTAAACACAACATTTCATAGCATACTCACTTTTAACTCTGATGATACATATTACACTTTATAGGCTAATACTGTTTGGCAAGAAGAGAGCTTCTGGATTAGTGTCCGCCCCATCTGTCTACCCCAAGGATATATTCTGCTACATTGGGTGCAACAAGTGTGGTCGTCGAGTACAACTTCCACCACATACAAGTTTCAAATGCGAACACTGTAAAGCTGCTCAATCCCTCTCTGTTCCTCGGTATGTTTCGGGAATAGTTGTCCAATGGCATACAGAATTTTTATATATGTTCAGCTCTTAGACATATCATGTTCTATCCTCTTATCAGAACAGTTGTTCATTGGTGTTTCGACAAAATGTCATTCCAATTCTTTGTAACTGATGGTGAAGGAGCAATTAAAGTCATCGCATTTGCAGAGGATGCTGAGAAGATCTTGGGTGCAACAACAGAAGAGATACACAAGCAAAAAAACAATGTATGTTTACAAGTGTAAACCCTTTTCTAAATTCCTTTACATAATCTTGCAACATATTCTAATCTTTACAGTTGTTTCAGGATGACTCGTCAAAGCTAGATGCTATCATTTCTGCTGTTGAGAGTAAACAAATGATGCTTCATATCGCCCCAAGTTCCACTCTTACATCTAGCTATGTATTAAAGTGGGTTGTTCGCCAAGTGGAAGAGGCTACATCAGTAAAGGCTAAGGGAAAAAGCATCAAAGAACCCGAAGATGATTTTCGGGTACATGAGAGCAGTGGAGTAGTCAAGTCTGAAAAGGATGACCTTGTGCAAGCTGAGTTGAACCATCTCCTGGCTAATGATGAAGACTAATTTGATGTTTCATTCCATCAACACAAATTTTCTAAAGTTGAGATGATAAGACTTGATATAGTCTATATGTGTTGATGAGTTTGAATTATATGTAGTCTTGTATGACCTATTTGGACTAATGCCTATGGTATATTTACCTAAGTAGACTAAACTTTTGTTTAGAGAGAATTAAAAACTCTCATGTAAACCTCCTTCATTGGAGTCGGCATAGCTTTATTATGTCTTTTGCTTGCACTTGGTGCATTTTAATATAATTATCTACTTATTTGCTTATATATATCATTGAAGTTGACATAGCTTTACTATGTCTTTTGCTTGCAATTAGTACATTTTGATATAATTATCTTATCAACAAAATCCGCGTTGATGCATTTGTTCGAAATTTCCATTTTCATAGCAATGTAATTCAAGTAATACCTTAACATAAAAATTGTGAAACAATCACACAGTCCGTCAAAACGATTAATCAAAACGTTCGATTTCGTAATGTTGGACACGGCGCACATCGCGCGCCGTGGACAACTAGTACACAAAAAAGAGAGTAAAATTCACAAGTCACCTTACTCCCCCAACTTTGAACCCAATCCCCCACACAAGAAAAAGAAAAAAAAAATATATTTTTAAAAAAAAAAATTAAAAAAAAAAAAAAAACAAGTAGCTACGCTTTATCCAGCAATCGTTAAAACGCAACAACTTCTACTCACATAATAAAATCAAGAAAACCCAATCTCTCTCTTCCCCAAGATTTTTTTTATCATCATCGTCATCGTCATCTTCTTCTTCTCTTCTCTATACCCAACCTTCAACAACAAAAAAAAGATCGATTTTTCCTTGTTTCTTTCTAGAACATATAGCTGAACTCTCAACTTTCAAACCCTAACTTCACCATTTTTATTTTTTTTCAATTTTTGTTTGTTTTTAATTTTCACTGCATTTTCTGGGCATTTCAAAGCTGCCATTTTAGTTTATTTGGATTGAATTTTAATGGGGTGAATTAAAATTAGGTTTTAGAAATCGAAGAATAAAAGAAGATGATGGAGTGGGATAGTAGCTCCTCTGATGATAGCGGGGGTGAAGTGGAGGAAGGATTTTTGCTGAATGATGGGGGTTCGATGCCTTTTCCTATTCAAAATCTTCTACAAACATCGCCTTGTGGGTTTGTTGTTACAGATGCTTTAGAAGCTGATCATCCTATTATCTACGTTAATACTGTCTTTGAGATGGTTTCTGGGTATCGTGCTGAAGAGGTTCTTGGTCGCAACTGGTACTTCTTCAATTTTGCTTTTCAAGCATGCATTTTTTGTTGTTTTGTTCAGTTTTTTTTTTTTTTTTTTGTTTTTTTTTTTTTTTGGTGTTGTCTGATGTTGGGTTTTCTGGGTTTTTGCAATTACGGGAATTTTTTTTTATTTCTTTTGGTAATTTTGTGTCATTTTTATGCCTGTTTCCCCCCCCCCCCCCCCTCTTTTTCTCCGGTTTTGATAAATTACTTGAAATTGTTGGAGTAAGAGTATGTGTGGAAATTTTCATTTCTGGTATTGCTCTTAATTGATTAAAAAATATCCATTTTTTGCTGTTGTGTTTGATTTTTTTTTTTTGATTTTTTTTTTAATTTTTTTTGCATTTGCAAGCACCTTGTTTTGGCGATTGATGTATATATTTTTTGGTTTTATGAAATTATGAACAATATCTCTGATTATGATTTTTTTTCAACAAAGTTAACAATATTCCAGAACAACGTTTGTTTCATTTGTGTTTCCTTGTGTATCGATCAATCAAGATGGTCAAAATGTAGGATATGAATAGTGAAAAAATGAAATTTGATATAAACCTAAAAAGACAAA
This sequence comes from Salicornia ramosissima, assembly GCA_951394345.1. Taxonomy (NCBI): domain Eukaryota; kingdom Viridiplantae; phylum Streptophyta; class Magnoliopsida; order Caryophyllales; family Amaranthaceae; genus Salicornia; species Salicornia ramosissima. Next base: position 7,619,040 of record OX596233.1, read on the forward strand.
GGAACTGTTACCGGCTTGACCGACTGATTTTCCAAGTATAGTCCTATACACATGCAAATTATATTTGGCTACAATACATATCCAACAAAAATCTCACTTGAATATGTTTTTCATTATGCACAAATTACAAATTCCTGTCAAAGTTATAAATGTAAATAGTGCATAAGTCCACTTTTTGTGATTAAAAAGAAACGAAGGAAGCATTTCAATGAAAATTTCCTAGTTAGTTTAGTTACATTATGCATTTATCAATCAACTCCTAAGCCCAGATAACTTTTGCAAAACATCGAAGAAACAACTCTGGAATAACATTATACGCCCAACTAAACGAAGCACAAGTGTCTATGGCATTACAAAAGTTTTTTATGATGTAAAAATTAAGGCTTTCTGTGGACTTTAGTGGATCAAGCTTGAATATGACCTGGATTTTAATTGGACCTTTCATTAGCTGGTCATGAGCAAGACAGCCTAATGGTGTGGCTTATCTGGTCCACAAGATATACATGATAACAAAGAAGTGAAGTTATACAAGCCCAGCCCAAGCTTGCTTGAGTCATATTGCACTTGAAGCACACTGATGCTGTGAATAGCTTAAAGTCAGACGAATCTGTCATTTAAAACAATTTTCAGCAGTAGTGAAGACATTGTTAGTTCAGACTGTTGTCATGCTGCAGCTGCTTTTTAGTCTGGATTTTGGGAGATGTCGTCAACACGTTATTTGTTCTGTTGAACAGTGTGCTCCTCTGCCTTTTCTCATTGATTAGGAGATCCATTAGAGAATTAAAGGAACTGCAGTTTTGATCTTGGATTTTAAGTAGAGTTGTAAAGAACTCATCTGAACCAAGAGTGACACATCTGCTCGCCGGTGTATAAAAGTCGCGCCTAGGCATTGAAGTGCAAGGCGATAAAGGGTATGTGCCTTTTGGGTCTAGGCGAGGCGATTTTGGTGAGGCGCTCAAAAGGTGCACCTTACGCCCCAACCCAAATCCTTTTTTTGATCAAATGAGTCTCACTTCAATGAGGCGCACCAAGGCCGTTTTGTACATCGCTCCTTGGGCCTTGGTGCGCTTTGAACCGTTTTGTACATTGCTCCTCACATGGATATTTTAACTCAACACTGCTCAAACTAGTTTTGGCAAGAATTGACCTGAACTTGATGTGCACACCCGATGAACATATCTAGATATAACTATGAACTTATCTGGTAGCTTGAGTTTGGAATTGCACCTTTTGTCTATGAAGTTTTGTCCTTTATGCCTTACATTGATTTGCTAGCATTTATGTTAGGTTTTGGTTGAATTGCGTGGTTTGAAACTCTATTTACTCTTGGCTATGACCAGTTTGGTTTCTCCATTCATCTTTACTAAAGATTTTCCTTTATGTCAATATGCATTTTGGTTGGTTTTTGTACATGTATACACAAATTTTCTCTTAATTGTTTTTATTAGTCTGGTATTAGCATGTTTTAGACAAGTCTATATCTTTGTGATATAAAGTTGTACTAATACAAAGTATTAACATGCGGCTTTGAAGGGTTTTTTTTTAAATTTTAATATGAAAAAAAGAACACTTTGGTCATAGCTCTATTTATTGGTCATAATTATTATCAAGTAACCATTATTTAGCAATTTCTTATTTAGAATGAACTTCGGCATGCTTGAAAAAAATACTCATTTGTACTGTAATGAATAGTCATTATATGCTTCTAGAACTGTTGCTTAATGATTTTCTTTTTCTTTATCTATGGTTTTATGTGGTGTGTGTGATAAGCAACAGAGACAAAAGAAAAGTCTTTTGAGGCTTTACATTAAATTGGACTATTCCTTTTCAGATAAATACTCCCATGGAAAAAAAATCGCGGCTTTCTAGAACGGAACTGGCCTTCTATAACAGGGTTGGGACTTGCCGTTCTGAAAAACCCCTTTATAGAATCAATCAATCAATCAATCAAAGCCTTATTCCCATAAGTGGGGTCGGCTACATGAACCAAAGTGATTATTCCGAGAGGTCGTCCACATAGATTTTCCTCCTCCACCCCGCACGGTCGAGAGCCTCAATCTCTTGTAAATCCAACTGCTTCATATATTTTCTAACTCCTTCCCACCAAGTTATTTTCGGTCTTCCCCTACCACGTTTGAAATCCCCCTGATCCACTCTTCCACTCTTCGTACCTGTGCTCCCTGGGGTCTCCGTGTTACATGCCCAAACCAACGCAAGCGATTTTCTCTTAACTTGCTCGCAATATCCGCAACACCAACTTTCCTACGAATATCTTCATTTCTGATTCGATCTCGTAGAGTGTTGCCACACATCCATCTCAACATCGATAATTAGAGCAATCTTGAGCATCCCCTTTTTTCTTATAAACTGGAACCAAGGTACTCTTCCGCCAGTCTTGTGGGATAATCGAAGTCCTCCATACCTTGTTGAATAAATCTGTTAACCAATCAATACCAACCTTACCCAGACACCTCCATACCTCCACCGGTATGCCATCAGGCCCAACCGCTTTCTTAGGTTTCATCCTCACGTATCCCCTGTGGCAGCTCCTAGGCTTCCATTAAAAAATTCATCGAAATACTCTTTCCACCTATCTTTGATTTCCTCATCCTGCACCAAAACCTTCTGGTTCTTATCTTTTACACACTTGACCCTGCCAATAGCCTTCCTCACCTCTTGTCTTCTCTTCACCATCTTGTAAATTTCCTTTTCTCCCTCTTTGGAGTCAAGCCTTTCATAAACCTTTTGGTAAGCCTTTTCTTTTGCTTGTCGCACAACTACCTTTGCCTTACCTTTAGCCTCTTTATACGCTGCAAGGGTTTCGTTGGTCCTGCATTTTCCCAAGGCTAAGTAACATTTCCTTTTGTATTTCATTGCTTCTTTTACTTCTTCATTCCACCACGAAGTATCCTTATGCACCGTAGTTCTCCCCCTTGATTCCCCTAGGACCTCTTTGGCCACTCTTAGGAAGCAAATTTTCATTTTTGACCAAGTTGCGTTTGGGTCAACTTCTCTCTCCCAATTTGCCTCGTTGATCACTTTCTCCGTGAAAACCTTAGCATTTGCATCCTTTAGGGTCCACCATCTTCTCCATGGCTCACTTGGGCTTTGCTTCCTCTTCCCACTTTCTTTCAAACGAATAGTCATTACCAAAAGCCTGTGTTGGGTAACCACACTCTCTCCTGGGATGACCTTGCAGTTTATGCAACTTTTCCTATCCGCTCTCCTTGTGAGCAGGAAGTCTATTTGGGTTGCATTTGCATCGCTTCGAAAAGTTATCAAGTGGGAATCGCGCTTCTTAAACCAAGTATTAGCCAGGATCAAATCATAAGATTGGGCAAAGCCTAGGATGGTCTCTCCGTGGGCGTCTCGCTGCCCATACCCAAAACCTCCACGAATATTCTCATAACCGTCACGCCTTATCCCGACGTGTCCATTTAAGTCACCTCCAATAAATAATTTCTGTGTGGGGAACACCTTGGACCACCTCATCAAAATCCTCCCAAAATTGGTGCTTCTCCTCCGCACCCAACCCAACTTGGGGCGCATAAGCACTAATAACATTAACAATCTCCTTACCACATAACAACTTTACCCTTATCAATCTATCGCTCTTCCAATAGGTCTCAATTACCTCTTATGCTAGCCGTTCATCCAGGATCGCACCTACCCCATTCCTAACTCGGTCTCTAGGAACCTTGTCGTGACCAACGTAGAACACCTTATACCCCAAGATTAATCCTCGAACTCCTTGTCCTGACCACATCACCTCTTGGAGGCATAAGATGTTTATGTATCTTCTCCTCATCACCTCCACCACTTCTGCCGATTTTCCTGAAAGAGACCCCACATTCCAAGAACCAACTCGCAGACTAACTGTAGAGCCCTTCCTTCTTCGCTGCCTCACACTACCTACATTCCTTTGCTCATTTGACACCACACGTGGGCAATGTGGCGCGTCGCTTCGGGGCGACGACCTAGCAACCGTAGTATATTTATCACTACACCCGGGTCTGGGAAGTGCAGCGCGTCGCTGAGTAGGGGACGCCCCAATTGCCGGCTCTTGCTCATTTGACACCACACTTGGGCGATGTGGCGCCAATGTATGAAAAGGCGTAAGGCGCACCAAGGCGATAGGATTTCCTAGAGCCTTAGGCGCGCCTAGTGCGCCTTGGTGCGCCTCATTGAAGTGAGGCGCACCTAAGAAGTAAGGGGAAAAAGGCTTGGAAAAATCTGGGGAAAAAACATAAATGCGCCTTATGGTGCGCCTCAGAGCGTCTAGGCGCGCCTCAGTGCGCCTTGCTTGCGCCTAGTCACAAGCACCTCGCCTTGAACAATTTAGGCGCTTACCCCCTTGCGCTTTGCGCCTAGGCGTGCCTCAGGCGCGCCTTTTCAAACACTGTGTGGTGCGTCGCTTCGGGGCGACGACCTAGCAACCCTAGCATATTTATCACTACACCCGGGACTGGGGAAGTGCAGCGCGTCGCTGTGTAGGGAACGCCCCCACGAGATTATCATTTTGGTTCATGTCAAAAGATGTGACAAAGTTTTATGCTAGCTGACCTACCGCAACCCTCCTCCTTTATCCAGGCTTGGAACTGGCAGCAAGAAACCCCTTTATTGAATGGTGCGTGAAAATCACATCCAACTCACCATGATGACCGTTCTGTGCAAGCAGAACGATGTTATGTATCGGTGAAAGGCAGGGTGTTACAACGTGAAGCACGTTTCAATTGACAATTGAGAAAGAAGAAAGAAAACGGGAAAAAAATAAAAAGATTCGTAGAAGTCAAACGTACACTAGTCTTTAGAACTTGCGAAGCCTGTAGAAGTGACATTCTGATGAAAAACACCAATTTGTTTGCAGATAAATTTAATCAATTGAAACCCCAATTCAAAATCCCTAATCTGGAAATAAGATTGTGGTAGTCACCTCACAAGCTATGACAGAAAACACCGGCGAGTAATTTCTGGTGAGGTGAGGTGCCATTCTTCCCATGTTTGGCGACAAAAAATATGGTTCAAGCGTCAATTGTCTATCACTTTCCAACATAGCAAAAGTAATACAATAAAATAAAACAAATGCATCATTATACATTTACTTGAATTTTTTTAGGTATAATTTATAATCTGTGTTTATTAATTTTTTTATGATTATCTTTTATATGCTACAAATACATTGTATTAATAATTCAATGCTGTAAAAATAATTATTATTCACAATTCATAAATATAATCAAATTCTTATTAAAAGTCTCCCATATGATCAATTAATAATGATCATAAGCATAATATGACATCAAAAAAATTAAAAATGAATATAAAAGCTTAAAATTGAGCTTATGTGAAATATATATATATATATATATATACACATATTTTTTGAAAAATCACGCTGCGTAGGTCGCGATCTATGCTAATTCACCGTTGCAAACCGTTTCCGAGACAACAAGACTGTTACCACGAACACGACTTTTTTACTATGCTCCCTTCACATCACAATGTTTGCTACAATTTCCATTTTTTGTCCGCCTAAAAATGTTTGCAACATTTCTTAATATGGTTTAGTTTTTCTGTCTACTTTTTACATTCCTTGTATTGTGTGTGCAAACGCAATGTAGGAAACATTTTGGGACTGAGGGAGTATTAAAATTTATATTCATTGCATCAGTTTTGTATTATCATGTTATATAATAGCATGAAGCACCTCATCCTTATGCAGAAGTTCAGTGATGGTAAGTCTAGCATTGGGAATATCGGCCAATTTGTTTATTTTTGTCCCTAATAATGCACCCACAAACATAAATGGGTGTAGTCGGTCTTTGTTTAAAAAAGCATTCCTCGCTCCCAGGCTCTGGGAAATGGGTTTTAGCTAAGCGATGCTCAATCACCTTATTCACCTATGTAGGAGGGATAATCATATCTGGTAAGAGTAGTATTTTTCAAGTGTGCTGCTATTGATTTGGAGATGCACTACTTGCTTCATGTCATGTGTGTTGAATGAAGTTTTTCCCTTTCCTCGCGCATATTCCTTTTACTCCATCTCTCAGGATCTTGCTGTTCGTTCGTTTGTCCACAACAGTCTCCCATGCTTTCATTTACCGTGGTGCTGCGAATATACCCTTTCTTAACAAGCCGGGGAACATGAAACCTTATGTAACTAAAGTAAATAAGTAATGGCTCGAGCAATTTGGGAATCCGATACTAAGGCCACCTGCATTTACACTTGTCCTTCTTGCAAACTGTAAAAGATAATGGGAGGGGATTTCAATGTGATTTTTTGTCCATCAAGTTTTATTTGATCAACTGATTCAACTCCGATATTTTCAAAAAATATATTTTATTGTCAAAGCCGCCATGTTCAACCTTTTTGTGGCTTTAGGTTTTTTTGGAGTGCTTTATTAGATACAGTTTTGTGCATTAGATTGTCTTGCGTGTATATTAGTTTATGTCTTCGGAATTTGCAATTGCTTGAAATTCAATCTAAGCTGCATTCTTTATTTTTTGGAACTCACTATTTGTATTTTTTTTACAGTCCCTAGATTTGAATAAAAAGATGATACCTCAAAATAGATATTCTTTTTTGTTTGTGTTTACTTGTTATCAAATATCTTCAATTGTGGATTGACAGAAATTATGATTTTTTTTTTTTGAAAAAAGCATTGAGATGTACCCATAAGGTCCTCCGTAGTAGTTATTCATTCATATTTAATCCATTAGAAAAGATGCTGTCAACGTTCATGTGGACTAATGATCTGAGAAAGATCGACAAGACTGGACCTTAATAATATAAGACTGTTGGGGGATAGAACATAGCATTGGGAGAAAGATGTGGGAATGCAACTTCTCATCATGTGGGAATTGAGAAATAGGACTTCCTAAAAGGTTACACTTCATGTATCCTTGTCAACCAAATAATTTACGAGCTTTCTACTTTTTAGAAACTATTCATACCCCAATTTGCTTGTCCATTTTCTCTTTTGAGATTTCCTATTCTACCTGTATTCTATATATATAGCTAACCTTTTGTTTATTTATTTATTTTTCATTTCTCAAAATTTTGGCTCCACAGTCATCCACCCACTTTTCTCTCCTTTTCACCCTTCAAAATCATAGCAGTTGAAGATGGTGCATGTAAAATGCATAGTAGGGATTATGCGTATGCAACATATAAGATGACCACTGATTATCAAATTTAATTATCCCTTAAAATATGTTCAGTTTTTCACCAAAAAATGTGGCATCCCATGAAAGTTATGTTTAACCAAGCAAGTCGTTGCTTGTTTTCCCCAAGGATAAAATTTTTGGTCTTGGTTGGTGCTTGACCTGTCTATTGCTGCATTATAGTTATTCAAATTGTTGATTTCATTGAACGGGGTTGGAGTATGCAACTTTACTTGGTTATTCTCCATAATCCAAAATTTATGCTATTCATACTGCATGAAACATACTTTCATGAGAGATTGGTAATTGAGTCTGACCATGTGTTGTGTTGTGCTGCAGTCGTTTCTTGCAATGCAGAGGTCCATTTGCTAAAAGAAGACATCCTCTAGTGGAATCTGCTGTTGTTGCAGAAATAAGGAGGTGTCTTGAGGATGGGGTTGAGTTCCAAGGTGAATTGTTGAATTTCAGGAAAGATGGAACTCCTCTAATGAACAGCCTGCGTATGGTGCCTATTTATGGAGATGATGAAATTATTACTCACTTTATTGGAATTCAGTTATTCTCTGAGGCTAATGTTGATCTAGGTCCTCTGCCTAGCTATTCAGCAAAAGAATCCTTGAGGTCATCCAATCTTTTCCGTTCTAGTCTTACATCTTTTCAACCGTTTCAATCTCGCGAGCGAAATATTTGTTATGAGGTTTGTGGGCTGTTTCAACTGAGTGATGAAGTCATTGCGTTGAAGATATTATCACGGCTGACACCAAGGGATATTGCTGCTGTGGGTTCTGTCTGCAGGCGGCTTTATGAGCTAACTAGAAATGAGGATCTTTGGAGAATGGTCTGCCAGAATGCTTGGGGTAGCGAAACTACCCGTGTTCTAGAAACTGTTCCTGGGGCAAAGAGACTTGGGTGGGGTCGGCTGGCCAGAGAATTGACTACTCTCGAAGCAGCAGCGTGGAGGAAAGTGACAGTTGGGGGTGCAGTTGAACCCTCGCGTTGCAACTTCAGTGCTTGTGCAGTTGGAAATCGGGTGGTCTTGTTTGGTGGAGAGGGGGTGAACATGCAACCTATGAATGACACATTCGTGTTAGATCTAAACACTAACAATCCTGAGTGGCGGCATGTAAAAGTGAGCTCTCCACCTCCAGGCCGCTGGGGTCATACTCTATCTTGTGTGAATGATTCTAACTTGGTTGTTTTTGGTGGCTGTGGAACTCAAGGCCTGCTGAATGATGTTTTCGTCCTTGATTTAGATGCCAAACAACCAACCTGGCGTGAAATTTCTGGATTGGCTCCTCCTCTTCCTAGATCATGGCACAGCTCTTGCACACTTGATGGTAGCAAGTTAGTTGTGTCAGGTGGCTGCGCAGATTCCGGGGTACTTCTCAGTGACACTTTTCTGCTCGATCTCTCGTTGGATAAGCCTGTGTGGCACGAAATTCCAGCAACATGGTCTCCCCCTTGTCGTCTTGGCCATACCCTGTCAGTCTATGGTGGGAGGAAAATCTTGATGTTTGGGGGTTTGGCTAAGAGTGGACCCCTTTGCTTCCGATCGAGTGATGTTTATACAATGGACTTAAGTGAGGAAGAGCCATGCTGGAGATGTGTAACCGGAAGTGGAATGCCAGGTGCTGGGAACCCCGGAGGCATTGCTCCTCCTCCCCGTTTAGACCATGTGGCCGTGAGCCTTCCAGGTGGCAGGATACTAGTTTTTGGTGGATCAGTAGCAGGTCTTCATTCTGCCTCACAGCTGTATCTACTTGACCCTACCGAAGAGAAGCCAACTTGGAGGGTGCTAAATGTACCGGGTCGGCCCCCAAGATTTGCTTGGGGACATAGTACATGTGTTGTTGGGGGCACTAGGGCTATAGTTCTTGGTGGTCAGACAGGAGAAGATTGGATGTTGACCGAGCTTCATGAGCTGTCCATAGCGAGCTCAGTTCTACAGGAGGACCAGTTATTGGGAAAAGAAAAAGGCCTTGTTCCTGGACTTGAAAGTAACTAATAATAAAGAAGAAAAGGTGGAGGATTAGTCATTATTTCCAACAGCCAAAATTTACTGTTGTGCAGGTAGAATTTGTCATCTCCATCTTTGAGTCAGGTGGGTAGTGGGTTACTCTTGGATTGAGGTTGCTTCTGCTCTTTGAGTTTGCTTCTTTTTGTCAGATTGGCTCCATTCCGGGTTTTGATTTTTGGGGTTTGTATGAAATTGTCACCCCTGAAAATATGTGATTCATTTCTCTGTTTTTACTGCAAGATCATGTAGGCGGATTAGTTGCTCCTAGTGTAGGTTTCGCTTCGCTATTCTTCATGTTCTAGACCCTGTGGTTTTTTCCCTCCTGTTTGAGGTATGTAGTAGCACTCTAGGAAAATTGGTAAAATTAAATAAACAAAAAAGAAAAAGAAAAATCAGACCGAAAGCAGGCTTTGCATGTATATATATAACCTAGTAATGACTAATGTACTGCTTTCAGTGTGAATCTATTGACAGAAGTATGCCTTTGCTCTCTAATTGCTGTACAAGATGAATCTCTCTGTTCTGGCTTTACAGATTTCAACTGAGTTGCAGAAATCTGATGACATGCTGAAGCCAAAGCCAAAGCCCATATACTGTATTTGGTTCCCTTTTGTTTTTTTTGGTTTCTTTTCCCTTTCTGTATGCTACCTTATCTGAAGAGCTCTCTGTTTGATTCACAGTACATGCTCTGTTTTGCTATAAATTTGTTGATTTAGTGTATTAGGGTTCTGCATTTCTTCACTTTGCTTCTACTATTTATTCATTTTTTTCTTGCATCAAACTTTAGTGTTAATCTATATTAGCTTACTAATTTTACGGCGAAGATTTCAAGTTTATGATTTCTCGTGAAATTAGCTTTTCATATGATTTGTTCTGGTGATATTGCCTTTTTTTTTAATAGTTGTTTCTCTCACTCTGTAAATACAGTACAGTGGAAACTTGTGATGTGAGTGCATAAAAATGGCAAAAGAAATGGATACAATCCACATGGTGGTAGGCATTGTTTTATTTTATTTTTTTCCTTAAAAAAATTAAAGAGCATATGAACTTGGAATGAAATTGGCTTATGAACTTGGAAAGGACTATATGAACTTGGCTTATGAAATTGGCAAAAGAAATGGATACAATCCAAATGGAAAGGACTATATGACTTTTATGCATATGAACTTGGAATGAAATTGGCTTATTTTGCGTGGAATCTTTCTCTGGATAACACATTTAAATTTAATTTTGATGGTTTAAAATATAATGTAAATAGCATTGCCATAGGTTTTATCACCAGAGCAAAAGGAGAAGTAATCATGTCAAGAGCAAAATATTAAAAGGAGAAGTAATCATGTCAAGAGCAAAAGGTATTAATATTTAAGAAGTTATCTAGACTCTCTTCGTATTCTAATAACTGCAACGATTTGACATTTTTCCTCTCTACTTTATTATGTCAAATCGTTGCAGTTATTAGAATACGGAGGGAGTATATTATTTGTAGAAGCCCTTGCCTTTATAGGAGTCAAACATGTCATCTCTTTAGGAATCAATCGCATTGTTATCAATGCTATTTGTAACATCTAGCAAATTTCTTTGGAAATTTACACCTTAATTAAGGATTCTAAAATTGATCTTAATAATCTTAGATTATACTACATGGTGGTTGATCCTTGCGTTTTTAACATTACCTTAATCATCCATAAAGATGTTATAGGTTGACCATGTGTTAAAGATTAGCCAATATATAAGTATTAATTATATTTACAGAGAATCAAATAAAACTGTAGACTACTTAGCAAACACAGGCCATAATCATAATCCAATTTTTCTTGCTTTTCCCCCATAATGCAAGCAAGCATGTAAGCATGTAAACAACCTTAATGCCTTATAAAGGCTAAAAAAGCAGGTATAGAAGCTCATTTAAGCTTTTTTTATGTAGGGTACTGCCTTTATTCTTAGGGAATCGTAAAGGGCCTCATAAACCGGGCGGGCAAGCTTTTATGATACGAAGGGAAAATTTGGATTCAATTGTCAAGTGCTCCTATCGAATTCTTTAATCAGAGGAAGAAGCTAAACAAGACATATTATAATGAACCTTTCTGTGCTATGATTCACTTGCTATGACATAGTGGTTTAATCCTTTCGTTTTTTACCTCACCTTAATCATCCGTAAAGATGCTATAGGCTGACGTTTTGATAAAGTTAAGCGAGTTTTCTTTCATAATAAAATTAAAATAAAAGTCCAAATAGAGCAATTTTATAAGGATCAAAGGAGCAGCAAGTTTGGAAGGATTCAAGTTTCCTTAGTTTTTTTAAATAAATGATTGTTATTTTCATACGAATTGTGAATCATACATGACTGAATTAGCAAGATTTGGTATTTTACTTATTTGGCAATGTTTTTTTTTTCATGTTCTTTTCATGTGGAGAATTAGCATGTGAAACTGTGAAACAATGGAAATTAAAAAAAAGAAAGAAAGAAAGAAATTGATACAGTTTTCATGGTGTTAGGCATTGATACAATTCACATGGTGTTAGGCTAAAAATAACCCTTTGTTGGATAATAAACAATGAATGACCTAGTATATTCTAAATGAAATCTTAGCCTAGTGATTAAAGCTTCAGAATTTCAGACACAAGGTCAAAATATTCTAAAGTGATTCAAAGCTGAAAATACTAATGAGTAATACTAATAACAAAAGTTTGCGTTATATCCGTTACACACTTGAACGATTTTTCGGATCAAGCATCTAAAATGAACGCTCCAAGATTACACATGGCAACATGCCAACATGTACTGATGTACATAAGTATTTTTAGATAAATATCTTGTTGTGTTGTACAACTCTTCACAACCAATGTCATGGTCATTTAGAAAAAAATTAGAGGCGGTCCATTGACTTAGTTAACCAATGGACTAATATCATAAAACAACCCCAAAGTTTAGATTATACTATAATAATGATAGTTAAAATTAATATTGAAAGACCCCTAACAGCTGACCTCATAGGTCAAAAACTTAGAGGTTAAGGCTTAAGAGTGAAGCCATGCTTGCTCCATCCCTAGTCGTTTGTTTTATTTAAAAAAAATTATGAAAATTTAACCTTTAACATAATCACAATTTGTTTGAAAAACAAAAACAAAATATAAAAAAAAATCCCCTTAGTATTGTTGGTTACAACTTACAAGAAAACAGAAAGGAAGGATGCTGGGAAGAGAGAAAGAAAAAGGAAAGTAATGAGCAAGACCAAAAAAAGAGGGAAATTATTTTCTAGAAAATTGTTTTCCATCAACACAAACACCAACTCATCCAAAAGAATAACAAAAGAAAAAGGAGCAAAGGATTCTCTGTGATGCTCAGATTTGTTCAACTCCTTTCAATTTCATTTAAAAAGAAATGACTAAAAAGATGAGGCACTTTTGAGTGGATATCCCATACCTAAACATATGAGCTGTACAAAATATGTCCCCTGTGTTTCACAAACAAGCAGTTACTATTACAAAAATTATGAGCTAAAGCTTTCTCAATTGTCAATTGCCATTTTTCATCAACAGCAATTGCCATTAATTACATAAAAGTTCCATTGCATCACAATTAATTTTTAAAAACTCGGTTAAATTTTCGTCAGAGACGCACATTCATAAACCAAAACTCTTCCACTGAGCAACAAGTAACTAACTCAGGAAAATTATCAACAGAATCACACATGCATACACCAAAACTATTGTCCAGAGACCCACTGGCAACTTTGCCAAGCCTACTGAATTAATGTATACCAGAAAGTTCAGTTCAACAGCAGTACTTATGCATCAGGCATAGCAGCAGACGGGCATTTCCCCAATGTATTCCACAAAATATACTCCCCCGAAGTAACCTGACAAATTGAAAAATGCTTCATATTAATCTAGTCTCTGGATAATGCAAAAAAGGCAAAGGTGGGATTCTATAAGTGCCGCCATATACTACAGGGTGACAATCTACATCGAGAAATGCAAGTCGATAAAATCATGGCAAGAATTTTCAAAGCAAAACATGATAACACGAACCATATTTGATTGGCACTCACCTGCTTTGACACTCATGTATTTTATTATTTTTTTTATTAGGAAAGAAATGATGGAGTGTTTGGAATCCTTGGATAGCGATAAGGAAAAGGAAGGGAAGATAAAGGAAGGGGGATGATATAATAAAGTTACATTTTCCTTCCAAAACTTTCCAACAATGGAAGTATTTGGTTGGTTTAGAAAGGTGGGAGAATCCTTCTGATTCCCTCCCTTTCCTTTCTCTTGATATCACATCTAAATAAGGATGAACCCCTCCCTTTCTCTTCTCTCTCTATCGATAAGGGTACGAAAATGGAAGCAGGTATAAAAAGGGTTTGAATATATTGATTTGAAAAATATAGGATACGAATATGACAAATAGATATTATTGAATACTTTTAAAATTATGATACTTTTATTAAATCTTTTGGAATATTACAATACGAATATGAAATATGAAAAAAAATTGGGTAAAACTATAATAAAACATGTCAAGAAAATAATGTTAAAATGGATTAAGGTATCACATATCCTAAAAGTATTAGTATCGTATCGATATCCGATGCAGGTACAACTACCTCAACAAAATATCCGTGCTACCTAGTTTCACTTTATCTAAACAATCTATAAGTTCACAACATATAACAGGTGCCCCAAATCCAAGTACAAATCCATAACATAGTTTGTTGTTAGTGGCTCAGTACCATTACTGACAGTGGACCAAGTATTTCATTCTCATGTTATATAAATATAAAGCAAGATATGTTAGTATAGGAAGATCTTAAATTATCCAGCATCAATCTGACATGGAAATTATCTGTTCGAAAAAAATGGATAAAAGCAATCTAACTCATCTAAGACAATTATTACTTCATCTGTCCATTTGCTGGAGATAGATTACACACTCGGTAATGTATCAATCTCATTATGAAAACAAAGAGAACCTAAAGCTTACACAAATGGCAAAATAACAAAAAGATGATTCACGATCCACATTAAGTTAACATCCCAGTCATAAATGCTGCATGGACATAGCTGTTATAGACTGACTTACCACAGCCAAAACTCACCATATAACAACAGAAGCACACCAGCAGTAACACAGTCACAACAAGAAATAAACCAACAGCAGAAAGTAAAATTAGAGTAATAAGAACAGTAGGCTATGGACTGAGAAAATAAAGGGAAGATGAAGATGAATTTATGTATTAATAGCTAAGGTAAACTGGAAATAACAAGATAACCCACATTCGAGAGGTGGAGGCTCTCCCTAACCAAGCTTTCGAGTGGCTTGAACACTCCTAAGAAAACAAGTAATCTCTCAATAATATTCAGCATACCCTCTCACTCTCTTTAGGTCTATTTATATAGAAACCTGTAAAATAATCTAGAGTGTTCTAATATTCAAATTATTGTAAACTTCCTAAACTACCCTTAACCTACAAATACTAGTTCATTACAATAGCCTATGAGGCTATCAAATTAAATTTGGAAGTAATTTCTTAGGAACCTGATAAATAAAATATTTTATTACACAATACTCAAAGCAACAGAAGGAAAAAGCTTTGAAGGGGGCAGGGAAGGAGGGGAGACAGATTTAATAGGAACTCTCATAGTCTCATTTAATATGATGATGCATGCAAGTATGCAACGAGGATATACAAGAAAAGGGGATTACTGCAAGCTACTTACAATACTAAACTCACCACAAGGGATTAAACTTCCACTCCAGCAAAAATCTAATGTTTCAAACATTCAATAACCGAGAACTTGCATGCTTTCACTACACCAATGACAAATAAAAAAGATAAAAAGCAAGGAAAGTTACCTGACTAGAATATTCAATGGGTGCTTTAACAGCAGGGTAGATGCTTACCTGAGAAAAAAAAATTCATTCTTTTTAAAAAAAGACAATCCAATAAATTGATTGATAGTGAGAGAAAACAAACTGGGACAAATACGGACATCACGCTACAGCATTTCCACACTGGCGCAGAGAATTGTGAATAAAAAGGACCCAAAACCTAGTGCCATGACACCAAAGCTAGAGAGTTCAAAACTCAACCAAAAGTGCAATGGGAGAGCTAGTTACCATCATATTCAGTGCTCAAGTACTTGACAATTTGACATAGGTATACATATGGTATGCTATTATATTATATCCTGACAAAATCGCCACATTCATACAATAAGAACAGCATGTAACAGAATAATCCATGATACAATCATTTGGAATGAATGAGGGGAAGAGGGTGAGAGGGAGCGACATACGTATTGCTGAACTCGAGTGAAATCATCTTGAATATCTTGTAAACCAAAAGGATCCATGAACTATTAGAGGTCTTTCTATATGCATGGAAAAAATATTGGCCACTCAACCGTCAGCTACTCTGAAAAGCAACTTGCAATGTGACTGAGTAACTCAACCGAATATGCAAGAGATTCAGCTGGGTATGAATGACCCAGTCTAGTTGCCTTAGCTCAAGCGAGTCAATATTTAATTTGGTGCTTATTTTGGTTATACTCCTTGGAGTGGGGAATTCAGCTTGACCGAATGGTTAGTGTTTACATATAAGTAGAACAGGTTATTGGACGGGTCGGGGCGGGTCAGGGTCAGAGTGGTGCGGGTCGGGTCGACTAAACAGGGTCAATAGTGGGTCGCGGTTCGTTAGCGGTCGGGCCATTAAAATATTAAATATAAATAAAATTTAAGATAGCCAATATTAAAACAAATGTACTCCCTCCGTAACACTTTAATTTCACCATTAGCAAAATCACGGACTCCAAGGCAAAAGTTTTTAGTGAGTTAAGTGTGTTGTAGAGGAGAGAGAATTAATTGGTATTAATTAGAAGGGACCACATGGTATTTGGAGAGAAAAGATGTTGAATTTTTTATTTTTTACAGTGGACCCCACAGCCAAGCAAGATTCCAGCAAAGCAAATTTTTTGCATTTCACGTGTTACAGCAACTTGACCTACGCCTTATAGTAGGGACTCGTTCTTTCCCTTTGCTTTCACACACCTTTTCCTTCCCTTTTCTTTTCTCACCCCTTGATTTTACTTCCTGATTCGCCAATGCAGGTAGGGCACAAAACACAGTTCATTCCCTTTTTTTTCCTTCAATTTCAGCAATTTTTTTTCTTCTTTTTTATGAACTGATTCATGATATTTTCGAAAGCAGCAACACCAACAGGACCCATGAGCTCATGGTATTCTCCTCTGAGAAACACGTTCATGAAATGAACGCTGTAGCCAACTCCAAGAATCTCCAAAGCAAGCTTCAGAACAACTTTGAAATGGCCATTTGTTTCGTTCTCATGAGCATCTTCAAGTATAGTAATCAACCATGATTAATTGAAAATTCTGAGACTCGAAAAATCTAAGGTTTATCACGAAAAAAGGGGGAAACTAACAAAGAGAAAGATAGAGAAAGGTTCAAGAAAAGAATGGCGAATTTAAGGAAATGAACTGAGAGAGAGAGTAAGAGAAGTGAAAGATGAGTGAGTGAGTGAGTGAGGAGAGCGAAACGGCGTGAGGAGAAGAATGACGAATTACGGTTTATGAGAGATGAGTGGGTATGGTTGGGTGGGAGGTGAGAGAGATGAGTTGAATGGGGAAATAAAAATCTATTAGGGTTTATGATAAATTGGGTAGGATAGATGAATAATTGGGTGGGGTAGTTGTTGAATTTGAATGGGGAGTTGTAAAATTGGTGGGACTAATTAAGTTGATAAAAAATTTGGTTAGATGTAAAATGTTTAATGTTATTAAGTAATAGCATATTTGTAAATTTAGATAACTTTTTTATACCATAAATGGAAAGTTTGTAAAATGGTGAAATTTATTTGTTACACCCATATACGGCAAATGGTAAAATTTTTGCGTTACGGAGGGAGTATATGAATATATTAATATAATTATTTTTGTCAAAACTTATTTTTTGAAAAATTTATTAGGCTATTATGTTTGGCCCTGTATTGGCCCTGGTCAATAAAGCCTTGTCCATTGAAGGCCATTTCCAGTAAATACCCTATAACTTTGATCCTAACCGCATACCATTGGACTATCCTGTCCAATAACCAGGTCTATATATAAGGATTATCCCTTGTTCTTCGTCCAATTTTACCTTTTCTTTTATCTCTTTCCAAGTTTCCGTAAGTGACATTTTTAGGGAGTATAGATACTCCTTTTGCTTGTAATTATCTCTAAGGTACACATTAGAGTAGCATTTAAATTTCAGGCTCTATGTAATTTTCTCTCTATTTTTTTTTCAATCTCATTTTAGTTGGTCATATTAGAAGTTTAATGAATCAATTTAATCATTCAGCTAATCACTCACTCATTTGCTTAGTATTTCACATTCATTTTCTAGCTTAATTATACCTTGAATCTTTGTTATTATGATTTTGGTCAAATCTCTATTTTCTTGCCTAAGTTTTATTACAAGTTGGTTAAGCTTATTTTCTTATTAATCTTATTGAGTAGTTTATTAGCTAAAAAGGTTAGGTCAGAGTGTGAAGCCCAATCCAGCCTTAATTTAATCCACACGCATTTTGCACATATGTTTCACGCTCAAGCTTGTTTTGAGAAATTTCTTCATAGCTGTTGTGATTTGATGACTTGAAAATGTTAGAGCTCCATTATTAAGTGGTTAATCACCATCTAAGTGTTTGGCTTAGGTTGACCTTAGTTGCATGACTACTTTGCTTGTAGTTTGACTTAATTTGTTAAGTTGGAATTATTGTCGAGCTTTGTGCTTACCTAGTCGTAATTAAAAGCATCAAAATATAGAATTTAGCAAGGGTTGAAAAACTCCTCTCTAAAACCTCTAAACATTGTTTTAGAGTCATTTAAGGACTATTTTTCCCCAAAATAATTCTCAAAGCATGTCCAATTAGTTTTGCTTGTTTGACTAGTTAGATCTGTTGATTGTGGTGACTATCCCATACTTAGTATTTGCTTTATATTTGGTTAGTTTAAAACTGCTTAAATCAACCAATTCTTCAAGCTAGTTTACTACAATGAAATATTGTGCTATAAGGCCAATGTTGCTTTATAGTACATAATGTTAGGCTTCTAAGGAGCAAATTGGTATTTGGTAGGGGTCACACAGAGATCCGGATATTGAGATGGATGTGCGGGGACAAACTATGGGGTATACGTAGGAAAGTTTATGTTAAGGATATTGTGAGCAAGCTAAAAGAAAATTGCTTGTGTTGGATTGGATATGCAACACGGAGATCCAGGGAGCACCGGTGCGTAGAGTGGAAGAGTGGGATCGGGGAGATTTCAAACGAGGTAGAGGGAGACCGAAAAAGAGTTGGTTGGAAGGAGTTAGAAAAGATATGAAGTAGATGGATTTACAAAAGATTGGGGCTCTCGGTCGTAGGGGGTAGAGGAGGAAAATCTTTGTGAATGACTACTGGAATAATCACTTTGGTTCATGTAGCCGACTGCACTTATGGGAACAAGGCTTTGATTGACTCGTCTTTTAGGTGATTTATTTTGTCTAAGGATTCCTCAGGAACAAATATTAATAACCATCGTCACCCATACATTACAACACTGCTTTTCCAACAATGAGAAGGTCTGATAGAGTGTCTCTCCAACAGTTTTCATAGGCAGCTTATTTATTTAATTTTTTCATGGCAATGTAGACTAGGCCCTAGCGCAAGGCTCTTATCACAGGAATATCCCGCTAGCATTGCCCGTTTAGGGAGACGGTGGAGAGAATCGAACTCGCAACATCTCAGTTGCAAGATGCACTCCAGCGCCACTGTGCTAGAGGTTGATTCTCCATAGGCAGCTTAAATTGGTGACAGGATTATAGAACAAATCATGACCATACAATGAAGGCTCAAATTTACGAATCAAATCATGAACAGGGAATGATGGTTTGGCATTTACTACCTCAAAATGATATAGAAACAATTGAATCACTTGGGTTGTTACGAAGAGTTTGTAGTAATCTAATAGTAACTGCTATCATGGTTTTCAACTATATCATACCAGCAAAGCACCAACTGGATTAAGCAAAAAGAGAAACGCCTATGAACTTACATGTTTTGTATCAAAGGACATTCCAGAAGATGAAGCCCCTGTGATCTTGAAGGATACCTGCAGAAATATGCACCGAGTCATACACATGCTACAAAAATAAGAAAAACATCCATAGTTTAACTACCACCTCACTATCAATATGTTTGGATAGAGGGAAATGCAGGGAAAGGGAAGGAAGAGAAAGTAAGGGATCCATGATCCCTTGTTTGGATATCACCGGGGGGGGGGGGGGGGGGGGGGGGGATGAGAGGATGGATTTTCCCTCCCTCTTTAATGAACCAAATCCTTCCCATGTTGGTGAGATTTGGAGGGGAAATGCAACCTCATTTTCTCCCTCCCCTTCCCTCTTCTTCCCTCCCATCCCTTTCCTTCCATAATTGCTATCCAAACATAGCGTAAGTGATTCATCACACATGCACACATGCATAACAAACTAGAAACGTCTAATCCATAAAATGTCTCTTCATATCAGGAATAAAAATCTCTATTATCACAAAGTTAGGCTGAGTACATCAACTTCCCATATCAATGGTGACAAAAGTGCTAATTTAGGAGTAACTTTCATACCAAACTAAAATTCCACTCTGAGATGAGCTTGCCAATTCACTTGACAAAGTGCATTCAAACTCCATAAAGGGAAAAGTTACAACATTATCATACTTCCTAAGAGCAGATATCTTTCAGATGTATATCGAATGTTGTGCTTATATAGAAAAAGAAATTTGCCACCTAAACTTAATAAAAGCATGTTGTTTGATTAAATTAGAAAATAACAGAAACAAGAGAATAGTGCCAATAAACATGAAACATGGGAGAATTCAGCTTAAAAAAACAAGCATCAGAAGTATTCATGAATCTAGAGAAGTTAGGTTTGCGCACTTTAGCATAGTCATAAGCCTGCCAACAAAATGGCTCTTCTAAATCAATTGGTGGAAGGTCTTTTCTCATCTTCTCCTCCAGAATCTCTTCTAGATTATTATTTGAGTTTTCCACTTCATCACTATCTTCATCATATTGTATCCCTCTCACAGAACCAAGAGATTTCTGTGTCTGTAAGCGTGCAAATGTAACTGTTCCTGGAAATGTTGCCTCAACACTCTTTCCTGACACTGCCCTCCCAGTTGTTATTATTTTCCATTCAATTGAGTGATCTGTAGCAGTCGCAGTTCCAACAGAAGGTGTTCCATTGAACGAGGCCACCCTTCTTCGAGGAAAGGGCATTGTTATAGTACAGAAATCCATTGCAAGTGGAGCCTTGTAGCCGTCCATAAGTTTTAACTTGAATAAAAATGCACCTTCATTTTCAGAAACCATAGAAAGCTGGTAAAATCCCTTGACTGGAGGTCCAAGACTACTGAATGCCGTGTAACGCATCAAAGTGAAATTACCGAAAGGTGGAGAAAACATTATAGCTTGCTTATCGGTTCCTTGCTCTGGCATATGAACACATGGATGGAATGACAAAACCTCAATACGAGAATTGTTCAGGCCCGTCAAGGGAAAGGAAACATCAGGCAACCCCTCCAGCTCTGCTCGACAGTTAATTTGGCCTGAGATTGAGATGCTATCAGGAATCTCATCGCGGTCATACATGGAAGCATTTATAGTCTCAGAGATAGTAAACAGCATTCTCTGCTTTCCTCGGTAAAGATAGGGCTTCCATGCTGGCTGCTTGACATCTGCAGGTGGCGCATCTGAAGCAGAGAAGCCATTCAGCCTAATAGCTGAAATATTAGAGTAGCTGAGATCCAACAGAGTACCTGCATTTAGGATGATACTATTAAGTATGTTCAGTACAATCACATCCATCATCTAAGTTTTTCATGAAGGATAACATCCAGGTACCAACCAAAGGGCATTGAGCTGCTGATAAAAGATTGTAATGCATCTTTATCCAGAGGCCTGGAACCAGGTTTTTGAGCATCAGACATGACAGAACCAGCTAGAGAAGCAGAAGACACAGGAGAAGCTGCAACTGACACAGGCACTGGTTTTCCTCTTGCAGAAATACCAGATATTCCAATGCTTCCGGTTAGAGAATCAAGAAGCCCTCCTACGGAAGGAGATGCAGCAACAGCTATCTCAGGCTCAACAAAATCCCCCATAATTATGTCACCAATGACATGTGCAACCATAAAAGCCCTGAAAAGTTCAAGAACCAAATAGATTTGCCTCAGCAACGAATATAGATATCATTTTTTGAAGAGCCACCCAGACACTTTTCTGGAAGCAGGAAGCTTACAAAACACCATCAACATATTCCTTGGCAAAGAATTTCTGACCCAGACAATTCTGCAGTAGTCAAATTACAATTTTTTTTTCAATCTCTGATGTTTAAAAAAGTAATTCATTATAATAACAGCTAATAAAACAGAAAAAAGATAGTGTCTGATTCGGAAATAATCCTTCAAAAAAAAAAAAAAACTCCCAAAGATAAAGAGAAACTGAAACCACTGCCATATATCTAAAACATACAAATCCAGAAACAATTAACTTTAATGAGACTTTCAATGTGTCTCAAACAAGGCATATCCTTTGCGCCAAGTGAACGGCTATAATTGTAAACAACAAGCTAGACAAGTAGACAATCAAGGCAACCCCGAAAAGAAGAAATCCTCCTCAATTCTCAGAAGTAGCATACCAGAACTCTAAGGGTGTATTATCTTCAATTTATTAGACCTGAACTTATCTTAACCCAACTTTTCTAGCATTTATTATACCTGATGAGACTTGATCAAACATATTTGACCTAGTTGAACCTCTTACACTGGATTCTAAAAAATTGCACCTTATCTTTATTAAAATAAATGCCATAATACATATTAAGTCTCCAATCAACTAAAAGTCATGGAACAATTAATGCAAATCATAAAATCAATGTTTGACAAGAAAAAATTAACATGAATTCAAAACTACACTTTGAAAAACATACATAAGATAGAACATTAAACAAAATACTACCAATATTGTGATCAAAATACAATATCGATTATTAAGCATCTAATTATTGACAAGCAAGTCCAAACCTGTATTAACGACAAAGTTGCTATTGAATTGTTGCTATAAATGAGCTATAGAATTTTAAAGGAATAAAAATATAATTCGGCTAACATAAACCAAGATAATCTACCAGAAAAGACTAAACCAACTTTTACACTGACAAACAGTTGCGAACTCCTTAAAGGAAATATATCATGCATGCAACTGATACAAGGACAAGTTGGTTAATGCAACAATTTCTCAAAAATGATTTTACTTTTAAACAAAATGCTACTTATAGGCTTATAGCAAATTGTCACTTCAATCAGAACAAAAATTATGGGTCAGGAAAAAAAAAGATTTAGCAAAAGTTTCTTGACGCTACAAAGAACCATAATAACAGGTAACATACCATACCCTGTGATGGATGGAAGATCGAACAATAAAGAGGATAAATTAGGGTCTTTGCCAATAGCTATTCCACAACCAGATCCCTTACACAGACTCTGATATGCTTCCAAGTGCTTTGGTTCCACTAATGGCAACACCAAGATGAAGAAAGGTCCCTTCACATGAAGAATTAATGGCCATATAAAATAGTCCTCTCCTTGACGGCTAATAGAGATACTTATGATGTGGCGCATGATTGAATCATCCACCCAGGAATCTGATCCCTGAACTGACTCAGCAACACGTATGCCAGAACCACGAGTAGATCCTTCTCTGTTAAAAAAAGAAAAAGAATTGCAGTATCACCAAAAATTAAAAATAAATAAAAATGGTGAAGCCATGAAGATAAACAAATCAAGAATCTTCAATAAACATCATCAGATAACATGATAGACAATGCTGATTGGTTTCACATCAGGCTTAGCAAAACAGATTCAAGTTAAAGTCAGGCTACTACAAAATAACAAAACAGAAAAAAGTAATCAGAAAAGTTTCTATTGGTCCTGCTTCCTGTCCCCAACTCCAACAGAAGCAGAATATGTCAACCCAATGGAGAATTATAAGAACTTAGAAGACACATGGAACTGCGTTAATATTATTTCAAAACTAAGGCATTAAGCCAAAAGCTAAGCTAAAGGCAATTAGGCAAATATAGTGACATAGAGAGTATGGAATCCCAAGGCTGGAAAGCCTCAAACATTCATGTCGTTTATCAAAAAGCAAAGAATACTTAAGTCAGAATTAACCACTAAGGTTTACATAAAAATTGTCACCGCTTCAGAGCAGGCACGTATGTTATGGAGTTTGTGACCCATGTTCATTTAATTGAGAAAGATTAGTGATACATAGTTCATAACTGATATCCCTCAACTAAT
This sequence comes from Salicornia ramosissima, assembly GCA_951394345.1. Taxonomy (NCBI): domain Eukaryota; kingdom Viridiplantae; phylum Streptophyta; class Magnoliopsida; order Caryophyllales; family Amaranthaceae; genus Salicornia; species Salicornia ramosissima. The sequence continues at coordinate 7,642,614 of OX596233.1, forward strand.
TTTTTTTTTTTATATAAAAAAAGTCAGGTATAGCGATATGCCTTCAGTTGTAATTTATTCATACTTCTAACGCTTGAATCATAAAGCTAACACAAAAAGATTGCATAAAAAGTTTTCTTGAATGGTACACTAAGGTCCCTCAAACATGGTATTAAATCAAGGCTGCATCACCGCATTGCAAAGTTCTTTTAGCTTACCGCGACCGACATGTTAGGCCGCAACAGCCGCGAACCATACGCATTGCCTGCGAATGTGCTTTCGCGACCGTTACCGCGATCGCGACCGAAACCGAGATTTAAAACTATGCCCTCAAATCCTCATACATGACAGTATTGTTTACCATGGTCTCAGACATTCTTCCTATGTGTTGACTGTTGAGGTTGATTGTCCCTTCAATCGCATATTTCAAAGTATAGACATTTCATTAATTTTTCCCACATCATTTGTCATACTTTTTATATCTGCAGAGTGCAGATATCTCCCATTCCTATTTGCATCAACACAACCCATGGAGTTTGGCTCTCCATATATGAAGAACTTCACATTTATCATGACATGAACAAACAGCAACACAATCTAGCTAATATCCAACCACGCTCCTAAAATCCCAAGCAAGTCAAAATCTACCAAAGATCATTCTGATTCAAAACTTCAACACACTCCAGCTCATCCATCCATACGATAGCCACAATAGATTCTTTGAGCATTGAAAATTTTGAACAGCCATATACTGGATACAAGACTACTAAAACATTTAGCAAAAACTCCATAATCTATAATGGATGAACTACAAATGATAATCATCACAAAATTAAGGCAACAATACATAAAATATTTTTACAAATCATCTACAGCAACCAAAAAAAGTAGGAAAAAACTTTTGAAAGAATTAACCTCTTTTTTCGGTTGGAAAATGCCTCAGACAACTCCAAATCAGTAGGAATCAAAGTCGACAAAGTGAGTTTATTGTCATTATTCTCAACTGCAACCTTCTCATTCTCGGAACTACAAGCGGCACGCCATCGGCGCTCGACAGTAGGAAACCTCCTGTTGCAATTCAATTTAAACTGTAGTTAAGCGAATTGCAAAAAAACTGAAATTTTCAATCAAAGAGCAATGGAATTGATGATAATTAGGGTTTAACGAAAGACAAAAAAAACATCTAAAATAAGGGAAATAGAAATGGAGGATGAATGAGGGAAGATTAACCTGGAGAAAACGACGAAATCGACATTGTTGAGAATCCAAAGAGCTCTGATACTACATCTATTGCTCAATGTCGTAGGCATGTTGAATTGATTGATGGTCGGAGCTTGTTTTGAATTTCAGTTTACTGGTGTGATGTCTCACATGGAAAGGAATGAAGATGATTCACAAATTCATATGCATGGTTCATCACTTCATCACAAGTTCATAACCATTAATCAAGTTAATGAGTTGACAACCAAAATACAAGGGCTAGTCGCGTCGGTTGATGTAAAATAGTTGCGGCTTCAGGTTGTATCGGGTTGGGTGTTAGTGGGTTCGGGTTAATATTAGCTTTTTTATAACCCAAATTCTTCGGGTTCGGGTTAACCCAATGGGTTGAGAACTTTTATAACGCCCTTTAATTTTTCATATTTTAATGCAATATATGTACTAAAATGTACCAAATATCTTCATTAATAGCTAATTCATGGCAAAAAATTGATATTGTGGTCCAATAAAATAATCTTAAATTCAAAGTTTTAATGGTAAAAAGTGTTTTTACTTACATTTTTAATGATTTTCGGGTCGGGTCGGGTTAAGAACGGGTTGTGTTTAACGGGTTCAAAACGGGTTTGAGCTTTTTTTTAGTCAAAACCCACTATTTACGGGTCGGGTTTACTGGGTTTATCGGGTCGGGTCGAAAATTGACAGTTCTAGCTCTAATCAACGTTGTCTTAGTAGGGAGAACCACGGTTCGATCCCCGCAAGCACGTTGGGAGGAATTTAAAACCTTAATCCCGGGACGCGCTTCAAATCCAGACTAACATAAAAAGGGTGAACTGGATGGGTACACCAAAAAAAAAAAATACAAGGGCTTTACCATGTCATGCCATGGCATCATTGGCTTAACACTAACCTCGAAAAAAAAAATTACCTTGAGAAAATATAATTAAACTAACCTGGATTTTTTTTTGCAAATATAGGGCTTGGTTAGCGGTTTCAAAAAGTGTGGTTCGGTTAAACCGCAATTATATAAAGTTTCTTATTTAGATCGTTGAAGAGAGAACATACTTTTTGGAGAAGACGAAGAAGGTACCACAAACTAAGTTTCTTCAAATTAGGGAGATGAATAGCAAACCATGTTTGAGCTTCAGGAAACCAATCAATTTCAAAGAAACCAGAGTGGGAGGCGAAAAGGTAATGAAGCGGCAGGTACGCGAAAGAAGCTTCGGAATCCAACACTGAAGATGATGTGGTCAACGTTATGGCAATGAAGCGATCGAAAGCAGGGGAAGTTGCCCATCTGATAATATATATTATTAAATACTTTTACTTAACATTAATTAAGTTTTAAAGTATTTGATAATATATATTTCTCGCACTCGTAATTGTATCCTATATATTTTAAGCCAGCTTTTCAGTACCATTTCGTACCTGTCTCTGTTTCCGCACCCGTATTTAAATCTGATTATGATTATTAATTGACCATAAAAGATGATTAAAAATCAGTTTTATTTTGTTTGTCAAATTAATGATGATGTTGTGACAGATCCGATTGCTTATTATTTGTGGTACTCATTTTTTGCTGATTTCGTACTTTGTTTGGTGTTGATCATTATCTTGACCCTCTCATGACCCAAAGTCCCATACTATGGTGATCTGAGTAGTCATTCAAGGCTTAAGGTAATGCATTGCAGGTTTTCAGGGGATGACATGAGCTTGAGTGATGAGTGAACCCCATATAACTATTTATTCAATTGTTTTGAGTGTTGATTTTCTTGAAGAATGATTTTGTATTGATTCCCTATTTTGAATTATATATTTTGCATTTGTGGTTTGAGGAACTTCATGGTTCCAACTTCCAAGTTGTAATAAGTATTTGGACTTATTTTGGGTTTAAGTTGATTTAGCTTCTGTTGCATCATTTAGAGTAAGCTGATACGTTTTTATACGTGGCGGTAATAATTTAATAATTCTTCATTTTTCTAGAAAAGAAGTTTTTAAATTAAGTGAGAATTATTAGGGTGTTATAGTGGAGGAGGAGGTTGTTGTTGATGGTGTTTGGTTGGATGCGATACAAGTGGAATGGTGGAGATGGAAGAAGCTTGGAGCCCAAGGTTGGGGCTTGGGGGAGGTTATGATGGGGATAGGAGCATCAACATTGGTCTCTCAAATTGGTTCGTCTTTTTACCTTTTGTGCAAATGAAAACAGTACCATGAATTGATTAAGCCTCCCATTTAAAGGTTTATTTCAAGTGGTGAATAATGTTTTAATAATTAATTTGTTCGTTCAAATGATCCCTTTGTAGTAACTTACTTATATTTCTCCTACGTGATTAATAATTTGATTTATATGCTAGTTTTGATAAGTAAAAGCAAAGGTCTGATCTCTTGCATTCTCGGTTTTTTAAACATAGCACATTGCGAAATTAAGCAACCTCAGCTCAATATTATGGGAGAATCTAGCTCCTGCGCAACGGCGCTAAAGTTGCTCTCATTTCCTCTCCCTATGACGAATCCTCTCCCTCAACAGCCGTGCAATGTCACCGTTGAATCCCTATATATAAGAGGAGTCTTTAACTGAAGCTCAATCTAACTTACCACGTTAAAAATAAAAAATAAAAAAACCGATAATTATTTTAATAATAAATAAAAGATTATTACTCAATACAAATTTTTATGTAAGGCCAAATTAAATGACAATGTTTATATACGCCTGCATGCATCCTCATAGAGTTATGTTATACAAGTTAATAGATAAGATTTTTGGGATATTAATTTTTATTTAATATCATGGATTATTGTTTGTACTAGTATTTGCTCCTCCATGCTTTAGTAGTACCAAAATAAATTATGTTGTCATGTCAATAACTTTTTTTTAAAATGTGACTTTTATAGGCCTATAGTTGTTTTAAATTAGTGGATTTCCCTGAAAAAGTGAAAAGTGAAAACACGAGACTTTCATTTTTTTAGACCATTGTAATAAATGTGTTTATAAATCATACGGAGTAGTTAATTTAACAACGTAACAAATAACATAAAATAAGTTTTCAAACTCCAAATCTTTATAGCTTAACAAGTACCAAAATAGAAATTTAAAATTCAGATCAATGTATACTAATAAACTTAAAAGATTTTTTTTTAAAAAAATTACACCCACAAATGTGCCAGACATATTATTCGCTACTCATCAATTATGTATAGCTAAGTTTATTTTAAATACTAGTTCTTTGATGAGACGGTCTCATTATGTAAGATTAAGTCTCACTAGAAAAAGTAGAAGAAAAATTTGCAAAAGTTATATATAAAACATATAAATAGTTGTATAACTTTTTATATATTTTCAATAACTTTTACATTTTTTTTATCTTTTTCTTGGAAAGACCGGATCTCACATATGTAAGACGATCGATTTGACTAAAAACTTACTGTATTTTAAAAGTTATACTCGGACAAACAAATTGAAAATAAACTAACTAGCATATACTGCTTCCTCCGTAACATATTAACTGCAACTATTCGACATATTTTCTCTCTAGTTTACGTCAAATCGTTACATTTATTGTGTTATGGAGTGAGTATATCCCAATGATACTTGAAAAGCTATATCCCAAAATCCTCTAATAATAATTAGAGTTTTCCTTTTGATGATGAGCAAGGTTAGGGAGAGGCTATTTTCTAGCATAAGTTAAAATCATGACAAAGTCATCAGCTGAGCTCCCAATGGTAGTTTGGATTGTTCGAGGTTTAGTCGTTGCAGTTTGACACCAAATATCCAACACACTGTGAAGACTAAGTGATGAAACCACTGGATGACCACGTAACATTATCTCCACCTGTGTTGCATTATTTACATACATATAGTATATGTTATTATTTTGAATTTATTTAATTTGCATGCATATTTATTAATGATATTTTTAATAGAATAAATAAATAAATAATGATAATGATCCCAACTTGAATTCCAAAAATTAATTTATTCTTTCCTCTAATTAACTTTGTTAATGATATTTTTAATGATATTTTTAATAGAATTCTCACTATGTACTCATAAGATTTCTAAAAATTCTCACTCGTAACCAATTTATTTTATGATAGCAAATGAACGTTAACACCACCCTTAAGTTAGTTGGAAAAGAAAAACAAAAACCAAAATAAATAAGTTAGTTTGATGGTTTTTTAGCGGTTGATGGGGCTGATTTATGTCATGGCTGGAACTTTTGGGTCGTTGCGCGGCGTATATATGTTTATTAATTCTGGTTTTTTTTCCAACTAACTTAACATGCTGCTAACGTCCATTTGATGTCATAATTTTTTTTGCTACAATTGATAATTTTTGGAAATCTTATGGGTAAACATAAGAAATCCTAAAAAATATGGGTACATTTGAGAATTTGCAAACCCTAGTTTTTATATATTTAATGTTCATAGTATATTAATGTTAAAGGACCATCTCAACTAAAAGCTTAAGCTAATAGTTGATGCCTAGAAATATGTTATATCCTCTATCAATTAAGGCTCGTTTACATTAGCTGAACTGAACTGAACTGAACTGAATTGAATAGAAGTGTATTAATTGAATTAAATAGAGATAAAATGAACTGAACTGAACTGAATATAATCTGAAGTAAAGAAGCCCTAAGTCAAAAGAAGCAAGAAACGTAAAGCGGTAAGTTTGTCTCAGATCATTGACTACAGGCGACATGCATGGTATGTTTACTTACCTAATCTTGGGGGAAAAAAAAGAAGTATAAGAAGAATATTGCATACTCCCTCTGTCCCTTAAAGATTGTCCCATATTCACTTTTACTACGTATTGTTCATTTGGTAACTTTGACTCTCTATAATTCTATACATGTAAGGAAAAATATAGTCAAATGGGATCTCGTTTGATTCGGCTCAATATCTAGTTTTTTAATATGTAATGTTTATAATTTTTTATTATACATATCTCAAGATATTTTCATTTAAAGATGTGTCTCGGGAGATGGAAAAAAAAATGGGGCAATCTTTTAGGGACAGAGGGAGTAGTATTTTGTAATGTGTACAGTGTTGGAAGATCATGTACGATATCTGATTATAGTATTGTACTTTACATAAACTACATGTTTTTTATTTATATGTTTTTTAGTTTGATAATGTGTGGGTATTAGGCCTTGAACCGGCCCCTACTACAGGTCATTCGACTTAATTTGGCCGACACACGCATCTGCAAAGGCGACGAAGGTAAGAAATCATCACAAATGCGTGCGATGAGGTTTGAACTCGAGAACTCAGGCTTGACGTTCGCAAGACTTAACACTAAGTTAAGACTCACACCTCAAATTGCATGTTTTATAGCATGAGAGGAAAGAAGATTAAACATGTATAATGGCATAAGTAACAAGTTCATTTTATAGTGAGTAGTAGAGCATGGTTTGAGGATGGTGGTCGGTGGATGCTTCAGCCTTATGTATCATCCACCACGTCTTGAACCTCACTGCATGCATTTGTGAAATTCCTTAATTATTTACAATAGGGCTCGACTCAAAGCCTAATACTACCCACATTATGTATCAAAAATAAAAGTTCATTTTAATTGATTGATTAACATTCCATGCATTATGGATGAAATTCTCATTCAATAATTCAATAAATCAATAAAAGTCAACTCACTTCAATACTTCATCAACCAAGGTAAATTATGTAAATACTCCAATAGTGGATCAAGTACATACCTCATAAGCATCAACAAGACCAACCTTTTTTGCAATGTACGTCTTGATTGATGAAATTGGCATATTTTCGTCCCTTAAAAATCACATACACATAAATTAAAACATGATGAAATATTAACATGTAGTAAGATTTTAAATTAATGAAAATTAATTTTTAAAGTACAATGAACTTATAAGTTTTCTATGACAATGTTAATTTTACAAGTTTCAATTCCAATTCAATTCACATTTTGTTAGGAAGAAAAATTAAAATAACTCACGTTATACGGAAATGTTTTGGTGAAATCTGTGGTAATTGCTTGTCCTCTTCCCTGTAAACAATAAACATATATACATAACAATTAATAACATCACATTCATTATGAAACTCATAAATTTATATTTTGCTAAACTTTTTTTTTTATTTGCTAAGAAAGCCGCCAAATCATTGCGTACGTGATACATTTTAACCTAAAAATAGAACTGAGGATAGAGTCACTGCTTAGCGCTCTACTCGATCATTTTAATCATTTCTTTTAAATTGAACTTATGTGCATATTTCGCTTCCTCAGAAAAAAAAATTAAATTAAAAAGTCATTCACTTCCTAATTAAAATAAAAGATGCATGAAATACTTTATTAGTACTTGTTCTACATTATTGTCAATTTTAGTACAATTTTTTATTTTACTTACTCTTCTTAGGACATGATGGTAATCCTATAAATTATATATAGATCTTATATTTTTTTTAAAAAAAACTATATAACAATCGTATTTTATTGTTTGAAAACTGATAATAAAACTACTACAAATTAAACCATTTTGTTGTTTGAAAAATAAATATTTTAATTTTTCAATGTACAGAACAAAAATAAAATAAATTTACTCCCTCCGTCCCAAAAAAACTGATCCACTTTCCTTTCTCATCCGTCCCAAAATAAATGCTCCATTTTTTTTGGCATATGGCCCGCATATAACTTTGCATTTATACCCTTACTTACCACTTAATACCCACTACTAGGGGTGCTTATGCATGAGCTGGGTAGCTCGCGAGCAGCTCGAGTTCTACTCGGTCAAAGCTCGACTCGAGTTGGCTCATGCTCGCTCGAAACAGCTCGTGACTCGATAATTTTACAAAAAAATCAATAATTTTCTACGTTAAATATTTGGAAAAAAAAACCTTGGTATTTAATATAATAAATTAATAAACTTTAAGAATATATAATTTTCATAAAGAAAAGAAAATATAATCAATAATTTTCTTTTGAAAAAATTAAGATTCAAGAGGACTAAAACATTAAACGAGCAGCTCGTGATCGGCTCGGCTGGGCTCGAAACCTAATGAGCACGAGTCGAGCAACCCCCAGCTCGCGATCGACTCGCTCGATAAGTACTCCTACCCACTACTTTTTACCTACTTTTACTTACAACTTTACACTTCTACCCTTAATTACTTTTCACAAAAAGTGGGTCCTAACAAAAAATTCCACCCCCAAACCCTAATGGAGCAGTTTTTTTAGAACGGAGCGAGGGAGTAATAATTAATACTTAAATATCATTTCACTTAAAAAAAATTCAATGTAGAGAACAAAAAAAAAGTTTCTTAACTTACTTGTCTTTAGAACTAACCAAGGCAAACCATATTGGCATCATTGTTGTTCCATGAGATCTTGTTGTAGTAACATCTACTACAATGTCATCAATAGGTTGTACAAACTTTGGTTGCTTCACTTCTCTTGTTTGCACCACCTTCTTTTGACGTTTTCCTCTAGCCTTTTTCACCAATTTTGATGAAATTACACTTAATGGTTGTTCATCTTCATTAACATAATTCACAATTTTTCCTTTCCCTTTTTCATTGCAATCTTTTGTGACTTCACATATTTCATTAACATTAATCTTGTTGTTAAGTTGTAAATTTGGTTGTTCTCCTTGTAACCATCCAAGAAGTATACAATCCTCGTCGTCGTCGTCATCATCTATGTATATAATCTCCTTCATCTCTTCACCTTTTGTATCACTTGTGTTCTCATTATTATTGTAAAGATGAGAACTTGCATTGGCAATTGGAGGTAGATTATTGGAAGGGCTTGATGACTCTCCTATATAAAAAGTACTTGGGAGCTTGTTCAAATCAATGTTTAATGGCAATTTTACTTCCATTGTTTTCTCTACAAAATTGGGCTTCTCATCAATTTGCTTCAATGCTGAGATTTTCTGTAAGATTACAATGTTAGAAAATAATATTCATATACAGATACAATACATTATTGCATGTTAATTAAGAGAAAACTAAATTAAAGGCTAAGGCCCTGTTCTTTAGGACTGATCTGATCTAATTAATTAGGTGGGGTATTATTTTGTGAGAGTATAATATTAAAACAAAGTTGAACTGATCTGATCTGATCTGATTACTGTACCTTTTAAGTCCAAAAGAACAGGGCCTAATACTACAAAAAATGTGTTCAAAGACTTAATTGCCCTATTTGATACAAAATTTGTCTTCTTAGGTTATAATGACAATTTTAGTATTGCCCTTATATTGCCCTTATAACCCCGTTATATTAGGTTTCAAAGCCAATTTGAGATGTTTTGCCCTCTTTGATTCAATTCAAAAAGGGCAAACAAAATTGCCTTCATTGATTATCAACAAAGGCAATAAATTTTGCTTTCCTTGGTTTAAATAGTTTATTTGTTGTCAAATAGGGCAAAGTTTCAAAAGTCTAATAGGGCAAAATAATCATATTGTTAATATCAATGAGTGCAAAAATAATTGTCTTTGTAGGCATCATTAAGTAAAACAATACTCATATTGCCCTCTTTAATCATGATAAGTTTCCCTCGTTGAATGAGTTTTTTGTAGTGAGAAGAGCAATAAAGAAGAAATTGATTACCTTTTCGAACACCTTCTAATAATATTATTATTTAGGCTCCGTTTGATAGGATGTAATTGTAAAATGTTCATCATGCATTTTCTTCTCCCCTCCACCCCCCCCCCCCCTATTTGGATGTAAAACCATTTTCCATCAAGAGTATAAAGACACTTGTATGTTTTAAATTCATTTTTTTTTAAATTACACCCTACCAAACGGAGTCTTATATAATCGACTACATGGTAAACTAATTAAAATATATTTTTAGGTCTCACAAACTTATATATACAAGTATTCAAAAATTAAAAAAATTTATCAACTTGCTTAGATAGATAAAGCACATATTGTACTATGTTATGATAATGGACTTCCAATAATACCTTTGTAGAAGCCTTGTCATCTTTGGTTTTATTCTCAAAGTTGCTATCATTAGGAATTGTAATGTCTTCCATGATTGTATCTTCATCTTCTTCCATGATACTTGGGAGCTTGTTTAAGTCATACAATCTCCTTATTACCAATGATCCTGTACCTTTATGTTTTTCTTTTACATTTGTCTGTTGCTTTGACACCTCCTAAACAAATAAAACATTTCTATTAGAGTACAATAAAATGTATAAGTATATAACAATGAAAACACATTATTGATGTTCAAGTTGAGAATGAAGACAAAAATAGGTTATTATTGATTAATACATTTAATTTTAATGTAATGCAATAATCCGCTCCATATTAATCGCAACGTTAACATTTTACGTTTACTAATGCATAATCTATACTTTAAATATTTAAAACAGGAACTTTAAGCGCCACGTGTCATCCATTTGTCACTTCTTCCTACTTCTTTCTTTTTTTTTATATAAAAAACCTCTTAAATGTGTCCTTACTCTATGACAATCGAATTCCACTTTGATCCTCAATCTTGTGAAATCAAATATCACAACAAATCAAATCGCCATACTTGAAATAACTCAAAATCAAAATAGAAATCATACATTTTGCTTCAAATAAGGAAAAAAAATCCATAAAAGTAGGTTTAAATGATCCACGGGGTTAAAACTAGTTTATATTCGTAATAAAATTAGCTACTTTTTACCAAAACTTATAAAAATTAGATTACAATAAAGTATACATTGAGACGATTGATCCTGCATATCTATATTGTTTACTTGTATAAAGTACAAAAGTTAATCATATGAGTGGTTATGAATAGTGTCAAAATTGCAAACGTTGCAATTATATAGAAGCGGATGAAATAATAAACTTATAATTAATGAGATAATAAGAATAAATGATATGTACATTAAATTAAACAAGAAATTTAAATGACTACAATAAATCAATATTACCTTGTCATTGTCATTGCAAACATTCTTTGATGAAGAAGGGATTGATGAGGTTGACTTCTTAATGCAAGATTGGTCAATTCTTTGACTTGGCTCAATAATAGTAGGCAATTTTAAAGGAGTAGTAGTTTTTCTAATCCTTCTAGGAGTTGACCTTTTGTTGGTGGTTATACTTACATTATGAGTTGAAGCATTTGGCAATAAGTTATCCAACAAAGAAGAAGTTTGTTTATTCTCTTTCCTCTGATATTGTAAATTTGAAGCCTTGTTAATAACTACATTTGCTTGGCTAGATTGCACTTGATTCTTAGACTTCTTTGCATCAATAATAAGTAAAGATACCTTATCTGTTATACTTTGTAGGCTATTGTCTTTCCTGTAATTTGATGGAAGAGATTAAGAAAAACATACATACATATAATTTCAATCATTATAAGCACTTTGTATGATTTTGTATTCTTATATATGTACTCTCTTGTTCCTTTTTGTTAATCCCGTTTTTGTTTTTTTAGACGGAAAGGTGTACGAGTGGGCTCTTGTACTGATCCTATCTCAGGATGCAAGTACAAGGGGGGAGGGGAAATCCCAGCAATTGTTGGGGTGAGGACTCGAACTCGGGACACGGCCCGGGAACGGAGGTGCGGCTCCCACCGAGCCACAACCTCTGCCTCATCCCGTTTTTGTTATGTGTTGTAACAAATGCGAGAAAAATAAAGTAAAGATTAACAAGAACCAAACACATATTGATAATGAATTTTCAAAATACAGTACATAATCTATATCTATACCTATAATATTAAAACTCTCCCCCAATCTATCCTAGTGACACATGGCATTTTTCTCTCCCAACTCTTCATCTTTGCTTGACACATGTCATCTCTCCCTCTCAACTCTTCATCTTTGCTTTCTTACATCAACTTGTCAAGTGTACCTCTTCCTCCAATCCCCTTTTGCATTCATTAACATGTCAACTTTTTAGTTGTAGAGTAACTTCATTCATCTTTTCATTTCCTAATTATTTCTTTCAGTTACAATTTTACACTCATTAATAATTATGTCTCCTCTCGCTCAATTTTAATTCGATTTTTTAAAGTCCTTTTCTCCTTTTCTATATGCAAAACGATAAAAAAATCTGCTAAAATATTATTAATCATTTTTATTTGCAATATTTTTGGTAGTATTGTTTTCATTTCTCTTTCTCATTAATTAGTTTTCAATAATATTTATTTATTTATTTTAATCATTTTTGCCAATAACATACTATGTTTTGAGATATAAGGATGCCTAAAATCATTGTTACAATGTTCTTGGTAATATTGTTTTCATTTCTCTTTCTCATTAATTAGTTTTCAATAATATTTATTTATTTTTCTTAATCATTTTTATCAATAACATAATCTGCTTTGAGAAGGATGCTTAAAATGAGAAGGTGAAAAATAATCAATGTTCATAAAATTTGTAATATATGTGCATTTTGTTAAATGTGAACGTACATTAAAAAAAACAACAACTTGAAAAAATTTCCAGAAAAAAGTGGGAAAAAAATATGCAAATAGATATATATTCATTTTTAATATTATAGGTATAGATGTGCATTAAAAAATTCAACTTGAAAAACGTTTTCCAGGAAAAAAAAGTGAAAAAAATTAACATATGCACATTGACCTCTTAAAAAAAATAATATCATTCACCTCTTAAAAATCATCAAAAATATTAAACGTAGCAAGTAACCATCATTGAAATTAAAAAACAATTGACTATTTTCTTTGCTTGACACATTGCTTTTGTCTTCTTATTTTTCTCACGTTTAGTCGTTATCATTTTTTATCTCATTCTATTTAATACTTTCAAAATTATATAAAGTTCAATTAAAAATATTCTTCGTGCTTTGCACGGGTCCAAAAAACTAGTTAGGCTATAAATTAGGAAGTCTAAGTACGTAGTACATTAGAAAAACCCTAATACTACATTATGCATCTGTGTCGATGCACATTTTTCTCACTAATATCTTTAAATACGTTTCGAGTTAAAATTATATAAAAAGTTGGGATATTTTTTATAGTACTTATTAAGACGAATCAAACAAGAGACTCAACTTGACTATGATATTTTTCTTTTATGTCGAGAACAATTGAATTGATTTTGCAATTAATTTGTGTGTTTTGCAAGATGATAAAGTTATAATATGTCTTGTATTATTGTGAAATGAAGTGAGTTCTTTGATGGTGTTCTTGGTTGGTTAATTTTGCGGTTATAAAGTTTATCATTATTGATAGAGTATATGACATATTCTTGGGTCCTAACCATTAGCTTAAGCTAATGGGTAGGGCCAGGAATATGTTATATACTCTATCAATTATTGTAAAACAAAGAGAGAGAAAATGTGATATACCTGAGTTTATTTAGAGGATTAGTGCCCAAATCTACTTTGCACTGAGGACAACATTTCAGGTTTTCGTTTATGATCTTGTCATGGATGCATGCCTTACAAACTGCAATAAATTTTGGATTAGAACTACTAAAGGCTAATTGCACTATTAAAAAAAAAAAACCCTAATTGTTGCAGGCTTTTTAAGCCCTACTAATGCGATTTTGCCCCGTAGAAAAAGCAGGTGGAGCAGTTGGACAATTTTAAAACTGTTGTGGTTCCCCTCGTATCATATACGAGTAAGTCTCCACTCTTAGCAGCTATATGCATTTAGCACATGGGAGACCAATCATATTGCTCCATTTGTGTCAGAAATAAATGGAGGTGGTCCCACGTACAAGTGAAGCCAAAACAATACGTGGACAATAAACGACACTCTTGGGACAATAATTATGTTACACATGACAATAATTGCGTTGCACGGGACAATAATTAAGACATTCATTCAAAAACCGCTAAATGCATATAGCAACTAATAGTTTATCATTCTTCTATCATATACTCCCATATCTATCAATGTTTAGCATAGAATGTAGATTATGAAAGGACATCAAATTAAAAGATTAGAGAAACACTTACAATTATGGAGACATTCACAAATGGTGGTGGCTTCTTTGAAGAACTCGTTACAAAGGGGACATGTTATCTTTCCTTTAATGATTGAAACACTCACCTTTGACACCTCTTTATTGTTATCACTTGTCTCACCAATCTCCATCGATCTGTAACACATATTTAAGGCAACCTTATATTAAAAATATTCCCTCTGTACGCAAATAAGTGCTCCATTTTAACAACAAAAAAAACTCTCACAATTTTGGTCAAAATGGAGCACTTTTTTGTGGACGGAGGGAGTAATAAAAAGGTAGGTGCTTATCAATCAATATATAAGTCACTATATCATGCAATTACATACAAGTACAATCATATATAGTTTTTGTTAATTTTACATGAAAAATATGAGGGGCTTAATTTATGTTGTTATCTTCTACCTTAAAAGCTTAATTACTGATAGATTTATGGAAAAATTCACAGAAATAATCACAACTTTCACTGAAATTCCAAAATTAACCGCAATTTTTTTTTTATTCTATAATAATCCCAACTATTTAAGGTCATCCTTATCGATCAAATTAATCCTAAGTATTATCTTTGTTACTTTTCTTGATCCATATACACACTAAAGTTGGGGTTACCGTAAGATAATAAAAAGTTGGGAATGCCTTCCACCAAGTGTTTCTATACATACTCAACAATCAAATAGAAAATTTTGTTGGGTAAATTGTATATATTGCCTAGTTACTTAATGTGTTGAAAGCCAATACTTGGGTATTCCAATAAATACAATAAGATTTTATTAGATAGATATGCATTTACTTTTTTCCAACAACTATTAGAAATAAAGCAAGAATTTTAGAAAATGTCGTCATTGAACCATGAAAATTTAGAAAACGTTAACAAAATTGGAGATGAGTAAAATTGCCATCAAACGAAGCTATGAATTAAAACAAATACAAGACAATGTCAAAATCATAAGTATGACCTAAGAATTGAGATTTTGTACTTCCTTTGTTTCAAAATGTTTGTTACGTTTGAAATCACTATAAAAACATAACTCATTAACGACGGGACACATTAATAACGAGTTTAAAACATGTCCTAAAAGAGTAAAAGCAGATGTTTTATGACAATTTTAGAACCCGTCGTTAAAATTAACCTACTATATAATTCAAACTCTGTTAAAATTGACCCATTTACGATGGGATTGCGACTGGAAAAAGTATTTGCGACACCCTCTTTTCTAAGATTCACTACAAAAAATGTTTTCAACAAGGACAATTTAAATTGCCTATTTGATACAAAATTTGTCTTCTTAGATTATAATGACAATTTTAGTATTGCCCTCATGTTGCCCTTGTAACCCCGTTGTATTAGGTTTTAAAGGCAATTTTAGATGTTTTGCCCTCTTTGATTCAATTCAAAAAGGGCAAACAAAATTGCCTTCATTGATCATCAACAAAGGCAATACATTTTGCTTTTCTTGATTTAAAACACTTTATTTATTGTCAAATAGGGCAAAGTTTCAAAAGTCTAAGGGGGCAAACTAATCATATTGTCTTCATTGTTAATATCAATGAGTGCAAAAATAATTGCCCTTGTAGGCATCATTAAGTAAAACAATACTCATATTGCCCTCTTTAATCATGATAAGTTGTCCTCGTTGTGTGAGTTTTTTGTAGTGTTGCCCTACTGGGGTCAAATTTTTACGAAGAAAAAATCATTTACGACCCCATTTTCTAGGACAGGATCACATTGTCACGATGGGAATTCCTGTCGTAAATAACATATTTTAATTTCTAATAGTCAATTAAGGTATGAGAATAGAAAATATAATCATAGAAAATCTAGCTTTATTATATATAAGAAAAAAAAACATATCCATATGGGTTCTTGTTAAATTCATCTAAATGTATAGTTTTTTATAGACCAACTTTTATAATTTTTATAGAGCTTAGTGGAAGATATATAGATATTCAAACAAGAACCAAACATAGCAAACAGCTTGAAATTGTGCAAAAACCAAACATAGCAAACAATTTGAAAAAAAGGGGTAAGAAACTAGTTTCTTTGTTGAATTGACCAAATAATAGTACATGACAATCATGTGTTATATGCATGAGCCGAGCTAGTGGGTTGTGCTCTTAAAGTTGAACGGAATTAACAAAAAATCCATTTCTTAACCAAGAAAAAAACTCAATTTTTATAAATATCTTGGAAAATACATCATACAAAAAATGACTTAAAAATAGCTTCAACCACACCCTTTTGTAAAAGTTTTGCTCCTTTCCTTTCATCGTTCCCTTCCCTATGATTTGCTAGTCTCCCATTCCCCTCCCCTCCGTGTACATTTATAGTACCTAAAAAATTAAATTACTTCACAAAATTTATCGTAAAAACTCCTTGTATTGCTTGGTTAAAGATGATGAGTACAAGGGTTGGAATTTATGATTACAGGGGATAACTTATAAATCAAAGTTATTCACCTTTCACGTTAAATAGATAATATTTTGTGACGATGGCACACACAAGAATCACTAACAAAGCAAAAATTGAAAGGAAAAAAAAACAGATTTGAAATCCAACATTTCCCAAGAGTATGTGATAAGTGATGTTGTTAATAATTCAAGGTGACTAGCTTAGATTCATAAATCCTTTTGAAATTGAATAAGGATAACAACAATTACCTTAAAATGAGTATAAATTTGAACGATCGGCAAACTTCTTCTCTGGCGAATTGAACTTCGTTCTTCTCTGGTGATGTGAACTTCTTCTCGGCGTTGTGAACTTCTTCTCCGGCGATTTACAATTTTACCTCTTCTGGGTTGATTGTTTCATTCAGAATACCTCGCTATTTATATGTGTAAAGTAGTCTGTAAATAAAATAGAAATTGTTTTGCAACACTAGCTTATTCACATTAATCTGCTTGCTTTTTATAATAGTATCTAAATTTTTTTCTCACTCATTCAATCAGAATCGTAAATCGATCATAATGTCTTTTTAATAAAAAAAAGGTAATATATGATTTTCACATAGAATCGCGAATCAATTATTATTTATGCAGAAACAAAATCATATGTGAACACTCATTTCCTACATCATAATGACGAGTTGATTATTAGATATCTAATTTTATTTTCTTTATATACTTAAGTAGGGTCATAATTACACTACAAAAAATTGTCTCATTAACGACAGGTACACATTAATGGCGGGCCTCAATTAAATCATGTTATAAGTATAGATGTTTTATGACATTTTTGGACCCGTCATTAAAATTCAGCTAATACCTAACTCAAACTCTATTAAACGGGACCGCGACAGGAAAAAGCATTTACGACCCCCTATCTACGAAAGGGCCACTTTTTTTACGATGGGAAAAATATTTACGACCCCTTTTCTAAGATGAGGTCACATTTTGACAACAGTAATTCCCATCATAAATAACATCTTTTTTAATTAATAGTGTTAGGAACAATAACGGCTCGGACTTAGAGCGGATTATGCATAATCCAACTCTAACACTTATTTGTAGCATCCTCCGACATTCAGCTCCGAAAAACCCGATTCCAACACTATTATTTCATTAATAAAATTAAAAAAGATGTCTAATATCACAACAGAATTAGTGTAGATTTAATTGCAAATAAAAAAAATTAGATATTATATATATCTTAATCAAATAGATAATAAGTGCAAATATCTTTAATTTATAATATAGGAAAACATGCAAATAATATTCCGAAGTTTGGGTCATATTCTGTGATTATTCTGAACGTTGAATAATCCACGAATATTTCGAAGCTTGCCCCTTATCTTCCATCAATGTTCCCGTTCTACCGGCTACATGCTGAACCTGTAAAATAAAGTTATGAGGCCCCTGATTAATTATCCTAATTATCATTAACACTAATTAACTTTAACCTAATTATCATTAACACTAATAATTTATATTAACCTTTAAATTGTTAACACTGTACTAGTTATCATTAATACTAATTATCATTAAAACTAAAAATATTTATTAACCTTTAAAACAATGCGAGCAAATCTAGGTGGAACGGGAACACTAATTGTGGCTAATCTGTTCTTTTTTTTGCAAATTCAGACTTCAAATCGGATCCTAAAAGGGTTAAATGATCCATAAAACCTTTAACGCATTTTTTTTACACAAAGACCGATGCGCGCAAATTGAGGCATTCCCAGTTCGCCTGATATGCGCAAATTGATCTACATCTAAAAAAATAGCCCGTTAAAGGTTGTACGGTTCATTTAAACTCTACAGGGTCCGATTTGAGGTCGGAATTTAGAAAAACGACCCGATTAGTCGTGATTCGTGTTCCCAGTTCGCCTAGATCTAGGATTTTAATTCTAGATTTGTGTGCATCTATGTACGTTTAAATATTAGTCGTTTGGGACTTTACGGGTCATTTTAATTTTTATGGGATCCGATGTGATGTCAGAATTTACAAAAAATGACTCGATTATCCTCGATTCGCGTCCCAGTTCCCTCAATTTGTGCACATTGATATACGTGTCAGAAAATATTGTTCGTTCAAGGTTTTACGGGTCATTTAAATCTTTATGTGATCCGATTCGAGGTCAGAATTTGCAAAAAAAAAAAAAAAAAAAAATGATTAGCCTCAATTCGGGTTCTCGGTATTTTTTCCATAGAGTATTTTTTTTCCAACCTGAATAGTCATTTAAAGTAGTAGTGTATCACATGAGAATCAAAATAGAGTAGTACTTAGAGTCCTAAACTAGAAGTAAGAAGCACTTCAGTATTTTTTCCATAGCATTTAGCATGCTCAATTGAGAAGGGATATATATATATGAAAATTTGTCAGAAAAGATCTTATAAAACATTATTTTTGTAAGAAAAGACCTTATAAAAAATTTGTTGTGAACAGAGACCTAAAACAAAAAAAAAGTTGCAAGGAGGGACCTTACCTCTATTTTCCGAAGTTGATTGTGAATTTCCGGCGTTGACTCGCTATTTCCTTCCAATTTTCGACGAATAATTTCTTCTCTATTTAACCTTTCATTTTATTTTCACTATAAATTCATTTTTCCTCCACTCACCCTCCATTTTCCCTCCTAAATTCATCTACATAAACCCTACATTAACACTTCCTTCTAACATCTAAAATTTTCTTCTTTTAAATTTGGGTTTCCTCATCTCTTACCCCCTTAAATACGAAAGGATTCGTGCAAAACTGGAGGAAAATAGTGAGTCAATGCCGGAGATTCACAGTCAATGTTGGAAAATAGAGATAAGGTCCCTCTTTGCAACTTTTTTTTGTTTTAGGTCCCTGCTCACAACAAATTTTTTATAAGGTCTTTTCTCGCAAAATGAATGTTTTAAAAGGTCTTTTCTGACAAAATTTTCATATATATATATATATATAGAAGTAGGCTCATGTGAGAAATGTAGTTTTGGTGAGAAGGGTGAGAAACAATCACAACCCTTTGATCACCAAATGAAGGGCTAAGATTAAATTTGATTTTCCTTCCTTACTCCTTTGATAGTTGGAGTCAATGTATATATGGTATAAAGTCAATGTATTTTTACTCAATGTATTTATAGTGTATGGTGAATGTACCTATAGTTGGTGCTCAATGTACCTCTAGGTTATAGATGATGTATTTATCTCTTCTCACATTTCTCACCAATATAAATATATATATATATATATATAGAAAGAGGATCAACTAAAAACGTTTTCAACCTAAAAACCTCTACATTAGACACTTAAAGGGGTACACATGTGATTAGTAATGGCAATCTTTGTAAATATTAGTAACTTTCGCTAAAAACCATTTGTACCCCTTTAAACATCTAATGTACCCCTGCGACTGCTAATGTACCCCTTTAAACCATTTTATGTCTGGTTTTCAACTATCTTTTGGTTTTTAGCCAATCCTTCCTATATATATATATATATATATATACTAGTGTTGGCACTGCGCGCGATGCGCGCAGTGCCTACAATGGTACGTTGGTGACGGATTCTTCGGTTACGAGGTATTCAGTTAGCCAGTGCACTTTTCAAAGTCCTAGTAAGGGAATTTAAATTTTAGCTTTGCTAGACAATAGCCCCTCAATACCAGGAATTTGGAAAAGACTAAAATATAATAGGTAGATGCATTCATATGTAAACTGCATTTAAAAATACAAGCCGAGACTATAGTACATTCATGTCTGCATCCGGACTATAATGTCCAACCTCATAGCCCCAAAAGGTGATTTAAAGTCCGATGTTTTAGTGTTAGATGATGCAGACTGCTATTATATTATTGTGTAAAATACAATAGATGCGCGTAGCGCCCCAAATGATGATTTTCAGTCTGATGATGCAACGTTAAGTGATGCAAACTGCTATGATATTGTCGTGTAAATTAAAAGGGTAAATTAGTTGTATACATACTTAGAAGGTACTATTACAAAATTAAATTGATTATAAACTATCAATGGTGGTTGAACATAATTTTAGCTACAGTTGTTCATGGATAGCAGGTTTCAACATGTATGCAATGGGGGAGTTTTCTGAAAAATGAAAAGCATAATGTCAGTTGAGTAGAGAACTTTATAAGAGTTATCAAACATAATTTTAAGGACCATAAATATGAGATTTGCAACAAAACATATAGAACTACACTTTTCAAATACATGAGTGCCCTTCAATAAGCATCAGTATGAAGAAAATAAAACCAAAAGATGTACAACAACAACTATAATGCCTAAGTCCCAAAATATCAAGCTTAAGGAAGACTAAATAAGAAAACAATTGTTATCCTTCGTTTATACTTCATAGTTTGATAATTTGAAGAAAGTATCAAAATCAAAGCCTTTGAAGCCTTTGAAGGTTAATACAATCTAAATAGTAAATGCCTCATGATTGCATTTAAAAACAAACCGACATAGTAATACTTTGTATGTTCCATAATATATTATAACCAAACCACTATTTTAAGAGTTCCACACACTTAGCTAATCATTGCATGGGTCAAAAGTTCATAGCATTATGCTAGGTTAACATCAATCAAGCTTTCTTCCTCTGTAGTTTTCCAAATTAACAGGTCAACAAAAGCGAAGCACATACAAAAAGTAAAACCCTAAAAACAACAACAAAGCATCATAATCAAACCAATAAGTTAAAATGATTGAGTAAAAGAGTAGAATTAAACTCACTTACCAAGTTAAAAATTACACAACCTTCAAATTTCTCAGCAAAACCCTAGACCCCCTTCTTCCTCTATAGTTTTCCAGGAAAAAGATGAAATGAGAAGTAGTTATTTGTTTCTGATCATAGATTTCAAGACCAGCTACATTGGAACCAATTACACTAACTGGTCCTATTCATCTTCCTTTCCTCTTTTCTGCCAACCCTTGAGCCTCTTTCTTTGCTATTATGACATTGAGCTACTCCATGTTTTAAAGTTAATTTAAATAAAAGCATATGCAACCGATTAACAAAATCATATCAATTACACTACTTTCCATGGGATTTGAGAATCAGTTAATATAGATCTAATAACAAGGATTATCCATGGCAGCACATAGTAATTAGTATCAAGATTAACTTCTCTAGCCTCTAAACAATCATCAACTGCATTAATTGATTTTTTTTATTATTTCCTTCTTTTAATAACAGTTGCTCATAAACTAAACCCATAAATCAGCATTCTGTTAGAAATTGAACTAATAAAATCCTAGCATTAACTTTGAAAAAGCAACATATAGAAGGGAGGAAGCAGACGATTAAAAAGGAGCATTAAATGAGGGAAACGCTATTAAATTGAAAATGCAAATAATAAGGAAAAATTAGCAAGCAACTCATGCTCCTCCTCCGAATGAACCAAACCAAATCTCAACAATTTGTCACGTAACAACATCCGTATGACCATTTTATCTCAGCTTACAATTAGAGATTCTTCATGACTTCTCTAAAAAAATTGCTATTAAACTTAAAAATCCAAAACCCTAACATGAAAACTCAGAGATTCTGACAACTATAATCCCAAGCATCACAATAAATTAGTTCTCAAAAGGAACAAGTGACTTTATTCCATGGGAAAACCCTAAAATAAAACAACTCTTGAAAGTAAAGAAATAGCAAGCAACTCATCCTCCTCCTCATAAAGGAACCAAATCCCAAAAATTTGTCCTGTAGCAACATCACTCTGACCGTGTTATCTTAACTTACAAATGGGCATTCTTCTAATGTAAGCTTCTTCGAAAAGGTAAAAGATTGGGTTTCTGTTACGATCTAAAATCCAATATAATAAATATAAAATAGAATAAAAGGGTGTAAATAAAATATATGATCATGTTCCATAACAACCCATATCCTAAAAGCATCTGAACACCCAACTAAGATAGTGAACATATACTATCACGCCGTGCTCCATAATTCCACTGATGAAGAAAAATCTAGATACTTCATGAAATCTACTATCTCCCCAAACAGAGTATGAATAAGAAAATGAAGGACCCAACAATGTTCCCCCCCCCCCCCCAATGACAATTAAAATTAAATGAAAAGAAAAGGCACCCAAAATTCCCTATAAATATCACAGCTAATCTAATGAATGAATCATATCAATTGTAAGGTCTTAAATTGTAGCGTAAGTATAAGAATAAGCTTCAAAATATCTCTCTTTTTTTTTTGTCATCATGAAAAGGGAGCATTAAATGAGGGAAACACTATTAAATTGAAAATGCAAATAATAAGGAAAAAATAGCAAGAAACTCATGCTCCTCCTCCAATTGAACCAAACCAAATCCCAACAATTTGTCACGTAACAAGATCCGTATGACCATTTTATCTTAGCTTACAATTAGAGATTCTTTAAAACTTCTCTAAAAAATTGCTATTAAACTTAAAAATTCAAAACCCTAACATGACCACTCAGAGATTCTGACAACTATAATCCCAAGCATCACAATAAATTAGTTCTCAAAAGGAAAAAGAGATTATATTCTATGGGAAAACCCTAAAATTAAAAAATAAATAAAAAAAACTCTAGAAAGGTACAATAATTTAAGGGGAAAAAAACCAACTTTATGACCCACAAACCAACAAATACAGCAAAACCATCCGTAGCTGTTGAGTTTAATTAACACAAACTAAACAACAACAACATTTTAAAAGGTAAACCCTGATCCACAATACTAACAAACAAGTAATTAGGATCTACATCCCCTACATACCCCAAGAAGTACATCCACATATAAAATCTAAAGAACTTTCCTCCAGTTGAGATGATTAGTTCTACTTTCCTCTTTCCCCCCATTTCATACAAAGCCTTGGCCATGAAGTTGGTTGCAAGTTACAAACATACATCGGCTAATATTCCTTTTTCACTTCCCTACATACCCTAAATATTACATATAAATATAAAATCAAAAGTACTTCCCTCCAGTTGAGATGATTAGTTCCACTTTCCTCCTTCCCCCATTTCATATAAAGCCCTGGCCATGAAGTTGGTTGCAAGGTACAAACATGCATCACCTAATATTCCTTTTTCACTTTATTTTTTTATTTTTTATTTTTACCTAAGAGTTATTTCTTAATTTTTTTTTTTTTAAAAAAAATAAAATTTCATAAATCCTTCTTTTTCCTCAATCTTCTGTCCATTTATCCCGACTCTTTGCTCTTACCCAAAACACCTTAATGCTCCATGACATTATCATTCTTATCACAATCTCAAAGAAACCCAAAAAAAGAGGAAAACTTTAACCCCGTAGGAATAATATTTTCGGACACAATATCTAGGGATATGAAATGGAAATAATAAACATTGGGCAACTAATGACAACATTGCAACCACCAACACTATCCAGATTCCAGAGTTTGAGAAAAATAACACTAAAAACATAAAGCACTGTATTTTGAATTGTAAAATCAGTCTGAAAGAGCCATAACAACTAATTAAAATAGACAACTATTAGATCTAACTTACTTCCAAAATATCAGGATGCACAAAGTTGGCCAAAGAAATGATGTGTAACAAATTAACAACATTCATTAGGTAGAAGAGAATAAACTCATTCTTCTGTACTAAGAGATTAAATCTAAAATTAACAATAAACTTACTACAAGATTGGGCAAGAAAGAAAAGCTGAATTACCCCAGTAAGCATTTGGGGATGACTATATGCAAGTTGGAAAAAAAATTATGAAAAAATTAAAACTAAAATAACACTAAACCCACTAAAAGATTGAGCAAGAATGAAGAGATTAATTACCTCAATAGGCATAAGAGCTTTAGGGATGACGGAGAAATCAGGAAAAAGAAATTATGAAAAAGTTTAAATAAAATATTTTTGAAGAATGCCAAAAAAAGGTGCCATTTACATATATTTGCAATTTGAAAATTAGTTGAAGAATAATATTGTATTTTCCAAGATATTTTCTTAGAATTATCCAAAAATATGAAAGCATCCAATAAACGATTACAAAATCAAATCCATTTTCCTCTTCACCTACAAAAGCATATTAAGATAAAGCTCAAAACTTTTAAAAAATCAACCTAATTACTTTAGACGAACCGAAAACAAAACAAAGGTGGGCTGATAAAAGCTAAGATTAAAAAGAAAGACACCCCAAATTTTCATTTTAAATTTTTAATTCAAACCATAAAATGATTGGTGCTCCAAAAAAAAGTTAAGATTAAAACAAATCAAAACTCCATCAATTGAGAAATGAAATGTAACGACCCGACTTTTTAAGACTGTCGACTTACGAAGGAAATCGACAAATGGATCATTACTAAACATAAATTAGCAATTATATGTAAAGTCCAAAGTCTAAACTAATCACTTAAAAACTAAATTAAAATAAACTCAAAGCTTGCAAACAAAGCTTAAATTACATAACGTTGCGGTCATTTCCCAACAGGCTGGGATCACGAGCTAACAAACAAAAATAAATACTCGAAATAAATTACGGTTAAACTAACTAATTCTAACACACACTTCCCGAGCCAACGGGGTCCCACTCTAAGTCTCAGCATCGTCACCTGTAATGGGGGGGGGTCCACCGTCAGTGGCAAGTAACTAGGCTGTCCCACTTAAATGAGGGACCGTTAACCATATAATAGCATAGAATCAAACAGGGAAAAAGAATACAGAAATACATGCGAAAATACGTACAAAAACTACTTACGGATTACAAACGAATTACATACAAAATTGCGTAGAAAATTACGTACAAAAATACGTATAAAAATACGTACAAAAATACGTATAAAAATACGTACAAAAATACGTACGAAATACGTATAAAAATACTTGCTGAATACGTACAGATATACGTACATTAATACGTACAAAATACGTATACATCACCTGCAAAATACTGTAGAAATACGTACAAATACATTTACAATACAGGTACAAATACATATACAATACCAATACAAATACGTGTGCAATACAGATACAATACGTATCACGGATACAAGAATACAATACGGAAACAACTACGTATAAACATACGTACGCTATGCGTACACGATACCTGCGGAAAACAGTTAGTAATACGTACAACATACGTATATAATACTCATACCTGTACTTTTACTTGCAACATAATTTTCATATTTTCATAATTACATAAATATAATATGGACTTACAAACATACGCAGCGGAAGACTTATCATTACATAAATATCATATAAAATACATGAAAATTCACATGAACACATAACCCTTCCCGTGAAATACTTATTTATCATAT
The DNA here is from genome assembly GCA_951394345.1 of Salicornia ramosissima. Taxonomy (NCBI): domain Eukaryota; kingdom Viridiplantae; phylum Streptophyta; class Magnoliopsida; order Caryophyllales; family Amaranthaceae; genus Salicornia; species Salicornia ramosissima. The sequence continues at coordinate 7,668,451 of OX596233.1, forward strand.
TTCACCCTTAAACCCATCTTTTAACCATCTTATCGGACCGGTCATACTGCTCGTAGTGGATCCCGTGTACACCACAACTTTCCTAAAACATGTCGGAGTGAACTCGTATATTCAGCCCGTAGTGGATCCCGTGTGCACCACTAAGCCTAAGCTATGGCCATAACTCCTAAATAGCAGCTCGTGTACTACTACTTAGACGACTACATATTTTAAGACCCAGAACTGCACGGGTGAACTCGTGTATTCATCCCATGGGGCAGTGGCATCGACTTAACCCGATCTGATGACTCGTGTATCATCAAAAAGGGCGTCCTTAAGTATCTTGTCTTTTCTAAGGCCATCGTGAGACCTCTAATTAACACATCATATCATGTCATATCATATCATGTCATATCATATCTTATCCTTCTTATTCATATTGTTACTTATTCTTTTTAATTCCTTTTAAACCTTAAATCATATTAATTCCTAAAATTACTTTCTAATAATATTATAAGTCAAAAATTAAACTAAAATTGGTCAAAAGTCAATCTAATCACTCGACATTTTTAGAAATAAAACAACAATTAAATAAATTCATATAAATTCATATAACAATCATATAACAATTATTTAAATTATCCAAATTAACAAATAAACATATAGTTCAATATAATCATGAAAATTACGCCAAACAAGATAAAAATTCCATTTTTCTCACCTAGTATCACACGACATATATTTATATATATTACCCAAAATTCATGCTTTAAAATAAATAAACATAATCATCAAAGATTAAATAAATCATTTAAATAATTAATTAAAAATAACAACTAACAACAATATTTACCTAAAAACAAGATCAAAAATCCCATTTTTTATTAATCAAGCCACTCGAAAATTTTGATATGAACAACCAAAAAAAAACATGCTTTAATTTAATCCAATACAATAATCATCTATTAATCATATAAACATGATTTAACAATTTAATCACACTATTTTACACAATCTGATTTTAAAGAATTAAATTAAAAACCACTGCTAAAAGGTCTCGAATAAACTGAAAATTTTGATGGAAGCTAGATATAGGTCCAAGGTTTGACTTTCATAAATTTCGTCCAAAAATAACGTCATTTAATATTTTTAAGGGATTTTATAACTAACAAATCAGATTAGGCTGAAATCAGTTTCAGATTTTTCTTCCATAGCAAACGAACTTTAAAAATTACGAAAATTTAACAAAAGCTGTAAAACACTATTATGAATTCCACCTAAAATTTCGTAGCCATCCGAATTGATTAAGTATCTTGAATAATTCGTAAAATAAATCTGGACAGTTTTACCGGTTTGAAAGATTAAATTGTTATAAGCAAGAAAAGGACGAATTTTTCCACGAAATAAATCATGATTTATAACAAAACAATAAAGAAACTGCCACGAAAAATTCATCAAGAAATAACAAGATTTGATTAAGAAATAAATTCATACAAATAATTATTAAACAATTAAAGATTTCAAGAAACTACATAGAATGATCAAGAAAATTTCATAATAATTCATCGCATGGTTCGAAATTCTTAACCTTAACATGATACTAATTCCTTTAATTTTCCTAACCATTTTCATAATTTAATCCTAATTAACTATATAGAAAACTTAACCAGATTCAAGAGAGTTAGTCTAGTTACCTTAAATCGCTAAAAATTCCAAGAAAATCACCCTTTGGTGATTGAAAGCTCACGGCTAAGAGAAGGAAATTAAAAAGGAGATTTTTATTTGAGAAAATTAAAGTGTAGAAGATTTTGTAAAAGGACATAATTTTAGGGTTAATTCCCCTATTTATAATATAAGAATACAAAAGAAATAAATAAATAAATAAATAAATAAAATAAAATAAAATAAAACAACCAAGGGGGGCCGTGTGGTTGAGGAGTAATAGGGAGAGGAAGAGAGATTTTAGGGGAGCTTAGGATAATAGTTGGTTAGGGTTTTTACCAATTCCAACTAATTAATTAAAATATTATTAGTTAAATAAATAATAATAAAATCAACAATTAAAATAAATTAAAAAGAAAATAAACCCTAAATAACTAATAGGAGGGTAAAGGGTTATTGGGCTCAATTATTAGGCTTAGAAAAAGGTAGGAACAAAAAGGGGGCCTAGAAGAAATAGTTAGGGTTAGTTTTACTAATTCAAAATAATTTAAAAATATTATTAATTAAATAAGTAATAAAATTAATAATTAAAATAAATTAAAAAGAAGATAAACCCTAATTGACTAATCAAGAGGGCCGGCTAAGAAAGGAGGAAAATTGGGTCATAGGCCCAATTTCGGGATCAGAAAAGAAATAAAATGAAACAGTCCAAATAAATGGGCCCTTTTGGACTCGGAAAATTAAAATAATATAAATAACCCGCGAAATTTTCTGGCCCTAAATTTCGGGGTATTACATGAAAGCTTAACAATGACGATAAGAACAAACATTAATTAACATAAATAAACTTTAGCAAAGTAGATTGCCAAAAGTATCGTGGCTTAGCATTTTGAGATTTCATACTATACAAAATTAATAATGCAAAAAAAAAATAAAAATCAAGCAACATTTGATAAATGCAGAGCCTAAAAAATTTAACCCAGTACAGCAAAAAGTCAAAGTGAAGCCATGAATACACCTTGTAATGTGCGTTTGATTGTCTTTGACGACCAGCCATCTTTCACGAAGCTTCCAATGGAGGAGATGACTGAAGATTCAAGCCTATAAAAGAGAAAATCAAAACAAAATCATCAACAAAAAAAATCTGCAAAGTGAAAATCAAATCAAAACAAAATCTCTTGATAATTCAACCATAGAATGTCATTCAACCATATCCTCTTGATACAAATAAGAAAAGCTAACCATAGAATGTCATTCAACAATAACCATCCAAAAAAGCTATAACATTAACCTTTAAATACAAATAAGAAAAGCTAACCATAGAATTTCATTCAACCATTAAGGCATTTAAGGGCATGTTTTGGTTGCATTTTTTATAATGAAATGGATGTGATACTATTAATGAACAATATAGTGTTTGGTTAGAGTATTTGAGTATGGAACCTCACACCCAGTGGTTTCTCACAACCATAAATCCCATACCATTCCATACCTAGAGGATTATCATTAATTACCTCGTCGGTTTCACTCGACTCTGCTATGAGGGCCTCATCCTCTACAACATCACATGACGATATGAAAGTGTCATGATTCTCATCACAACATTGCCAATAAATGTCATCGTCTATGGGAGTCGGGATGGTGTTGTAACGACCCGACTCGCTTAAATCGGCGCGGAAGAAACCGACGAGTCGAATTGTTATAAACTACTACTCGAAAACTTAAGAATTAAAAACTAATTCCTCAAATTATTATTATTAAACCTCAAAGTACAAATACCCACAAGTTTGTACATACTAAACCAAAAGTCAAACTAAAAATACCAAAATACGAGTAACTCCAACCACACGTCAGAGTCTAAAACAACGTATAAGAGTCCATACAATATTCCAATACTATCTAAAAATAACAGTAATAGAGAATACATCAAATAACAGAAACAATAAACGTCGCTCGCCCAACCCAAAGCTAAGCAAGAGTATCGTCATCAGAAATACCTGAAAAACATACAACAGTCCACCATCAGTGGCGAGTAACATAACTGACTCACCCTAATGGGAATACACATGAACCTAGCATAAACCAAACAATCAACATCAATAATCAAATCATACGAGAACATCCCAAACGTGAACTCGACTCGACCAACCTAACCAACTATCTTTGGCGCAATCATTCATATACTAGACCGGACTGTGCTCGTACGAACGCATCTTACGCGATCGAACTTTCTACCATGCTCGGATTTGAGAATCTTACTCCCAAACCCCATGAAACCAATCTTACTGGAAATTCATGTCCTGTGAAACCAATCTTACTGGAAATCCACATTTCAAGATAGCACAGTATGACTCCAACTATCCCAATACCGCGGATGGAATAGGGGCAACGTCTTAACCCAAAAACAAAGAATCTTACTCTAAGTTTTAGGCGTCTAGAAATGAAATCAAGCTAAATATTAATTAATCATCTTATCATTTTATTCAATTCAATCATAACATAATTAAATTCAAGAATTGTCTTTGCGCCTTGATTCTCGAAAATAATTAGTTAAATCACGAAGTTATTCTCAAGATTGCCTTTGCGCCTTGATCTTGAGTTTAACCAACATTAATCCATTACTTTAAAATCCATTCTTTAACCAATTTTGACTCAATCTTTAACTTTCTTTAATTATTAGACCACTTTCTTTAACTTTCAAGATTCAACCAAGAACTCATCAAGACTCATCAAGAACTCAAAGAACTCATCAAGAACTCATAAAGAACTCATTCAAGATTCAAGATCTTCAATCAGGAACTCAATCAAGATTCAAGAACTCAATCAAGAACTCATCCAACATAATCATGCCACACGCATAACATCACTAACTATTCGAAAATTCCACTTAAACTTATCCAAAATTCATCAAACTTTAGCATAATAATCATGATCATAAAACAACATATAATCAATCATAAAATCATCAAAAACCATCATGAAAACTATATTAAAATCAGATTAGAAACAATACATAAAATCATGAATAAACTTCACCAAATAACCCATACATGCATTGAATCTATACTATAATCATAGTATACCAACAAGGTTGAGAAAGTATGTTACCTTATTGAAGAAAACACACAAAATCAACACAAAAAGTTGCTGCCCGGAACAAGGCACACACGGCCAAGCAACACGGCAACCACCACGTGAGACACCACGAACACAACCACCACCGCACGGCCTTCACCCAGTCACGGCACCACTGCACGGCCACGGCTTCACACACGGCACACGAGCACTACCCTTGCACGGCCACCACACGAGCCACCTCACGGTCCCACGTGACCCACACGGCACACACACGAACACGAACCCAAAACCAATCCCGAACTAGAGATCTCGAATGAAATGATTGTGTTTAAGATTGTGTTTGAATACTTAAAGATCAATAGACTTTGAATCTTTAAGTTTTGGGCTAGGAAAGGTGATGAACAATTGATGGGTTCAATTGCTCAAAAAATGGCGTGTGAGGATGAGCAAATGGGAGGGAGTTTTGTGTTTAAATTTGGATGGCAAATGTGTTAAGATGGCGAATGAGCAAAATAGATCCTCAAGCCTTACTAACTCATCTATATATAGAGTTAGTGAAGGTGTGAACACAAGGCAAGTGGCAAGCCTTGCCATGCCTTAGGAAAACCGGCCAAGAGGGTATTATGGGCCTAAAATGGGCTCTCGTGATCAATTGGGCTAATTTGCAAAACCCGCATGATTAATCATGCACAAAACGATTTAGCCCAAAATATTAAATAACTAATTAGAAAATTAAATAATAAAAATTCTAATTAATTAAATAATAATTAACATAATAATAAAAACGACAAATAAAATAATTCGAATTAAATCGAAATTATTCACATAAAATAAAATAAATAGTTCAAAAATAAATTTGAACTAACACATAAATATACACAATTATCGGCAAAAATACCAATAAAATCTGGGTCATTACAGATGTGCTCGACTATGAGGGGTGAGGGATCGAATTCATGACTAAGGTCATCATCGAAGGGCTCACCTAGGGGAATACGAGGTGAATCAATTATGTTCATGCCAAGACCTTGTAAATACTCAGCAAAAACATGATTAAGCGAACTCGATTCATGTGAAAAATGATGAGAAAAATCAAAGGTAGTGGCATGAGGTGATGGTTGATTAAAACCATATTCCTCAAGTGCACTCAACTCAAGACTATAATCATGTATTCCTTGGCTAGTTATATCCCACTCATAGGTGTCCTTAGCGAGACACTCGAATAAGAGCCAAGCTCTATCCAAGTCGAGAGCTAAGAAATCGCCTTGAGATAGGTATTCTATCCAATTTATCGTCTCGTAGTTCAAACCCTCATACAACATATTGCACATATCCCACTTACCAAAATTATGATTAAGCGGAAGAGAGCTTCCAATACAACCAAAACAATTCATGCTCATATTGGGGATCGATCAAAGGATTGGCCATAAGGCCCAAATATTCACAAAAATAAAGAAAAAGAAAGACCTAGAACCATTCTACTCAACCTAAACTAATGGCATTGCCTTCCCCGGCAACGGCGCCAATTTGATAGGAGGGATTTCTTACCAAATAAAAAAACCCCGTCGTAGTATGAGTGGGTGTGTCGAACACGGGGAAGGTACTTCGCACTAGCCTAGGCGTGAGTGTCGAACAAGCTAGGTCAAATAATGGTCGCGAGAGGCGAAGGGGACTAACTAAAACTACACTAAGGAAACAAAAACAAAAGGGACTAGGGTAAGAGATCCACAACTCATACCACCATGAATTATGAATCAATCGAAACTTAGACTTAGGTCGTGGATAAGGGGAGGTCGTTCTAAGATCGTACCACTCTTTCGAGCTAGTACGATGACCGGAAAGACATATACAACTCACTTTCGTGCAGCGACACATCTAACAAGTACTAAGCACAAAATCACGAAGATCGGTAACTTTCCCTTGATCGAAGGCCCAACTTTCGTGGTGCTTCCATCAATCGGGCAAAGGAAGTCATCACCCACGTTCACCTTTCAGTCCTTCGGTGGGGATTCTTCAATGAATCCTATGATAGCTAAACATAAGACTCAACATAACTGAATCCTAAGGTACCGACATTATCACAACCAAAGCCAAGAACAACTAAGCCACAATCATGGAGGATTTGAGAAGTTTCACTCAAACCCTAGAAATTAACTACTCACACATAATTAATAAAAACATAATTAAAACTAAAACTAAAAACATAATTAAACCTAAAACTATGAACAAAACAAATTAACAATTAAAACCTAAAACTAAACTAACAACTAAATCAACAAGAAACAAACATAAATAACTAAAACAACAAACAAATAACAAACATAAACAACTAAAACCAACAATTAAACAGCAAAAAGGTAAGAAATCAAAGCAATAAATGAAGCTATAAAATACCTTGAGATGGAGAACAAGAAGGAGAAGAAGAACAACAAGAACTTTGCATAAATTAAGAAGGAAATGGAGTAGAAATTACAAGAGAAATGAAGAACAAAGCATTAAAACTAACCTAAACCCTAATTTGAGCTTCTAACATCAGCTACCTAAGAAATGGGAAGAGGGGGGTATTTATACAACCCCCCAAAAATTCGAGCAAAAACAGACCAAAAACACTAAATAAAACGTGCAGTAGCGCGTCAGCGGGCGCTGAAATGCAATCAGCGGCCGCTGGGACCTACTTTCACGTGCCTTCAGCCTGCTAGGGAAAATGGTCAGCGGGCGCTGAGTAAGGTTCAGCGGGCGCTGATAGCTCTTAGCAAGCTACTGCCTCAAAACAGGGCAGAGGGACAGCGGGCGCTGAAAAATGGTCAGCGGCCGCTGTTCTTCACTTGTGCTTGTGGGGGGGGGGTCTGGCAGCTTCAAGATCAGCGGGTGCTGAGTATACATCAGCGGCCGCTGGAAGGCCCTAAACATGCTACTGACTTTTTCAGCCAAAAATTGCCTCGAACCAAAACTCATCCCAGCGGGCGCTGAGGGACTTCCAGCGCCCGCTGAGGCCCTTTTCAGCACCAACATTGGCTTAGAGGACTTGTGGTTTCCTCGAGGTTCCCGGTTCGCTTCCTCGGGTTCCGAAATCAACTCAGGACCTGCAAAAAGGGAAGAAAATGCAGAAACAAGGCAAAATAGAGGACATCACATAGAAAAAGGGGAAGGGGACTACAAAAGTAAAACTAAGCTAAAAAGCCTAAAAATGCTAACGAAAGCTAAATAAAATAAGAAAATAAACTAATAAAAACTAAGAAAATAACTACCAAAATACCACTTATCAAACTCCCCCAAGCTTAGCTTTTGCTCGTCCCGGGCAAAACTTAAGCTAGAAGTGATGGAAGAGCTTGATAGGAGGTAAAACTAGAAAAGAAAACAAAACACTAATAATTCACACTAACTCATTTTCGTAGGAATCACGGTTGTTTTTAGCAAAAACAACAAGCCATTTAAACCTCAAAGTCGCCAAGGAGGACGAGTGTGTTCTCGTAAGGGTTTCCAAAGAGTTTAACCCATAACTCTCTCAAAAACAAACCAAGGCAAAGGTTCACATAAACAAAAGAAAAGAAAAACAAAAATAAAGGAAAATAAAAAGAAAACCAAACAAAACAAAAACAACTAGTTGGACTTGTTAAAGGATCGAGGATCAATGAATGCGAACCTTTCTAAGCACTAACGGAAAACATGCTCAAAGATGTCAAGGGTGGATAGTCAAATAAAACATGCTAGATTGGAGAACTAGAGAGGAGCATTCCCTTTTCGCTCAACAACCAAGCATCCACATGCTAAGCTAGTGTTGTCTCCACCCATAAAGGTAGCTTCTCATAACTCCACGAAGGAGTCGGAAAAAACAAAAAGGAGAAACAATTTAGGCTACCCGACATCTCATCATAGCAACCGCTCAATATGCTTGAAACATGACTTCCTCAACCGAAAAGGACTCAACTATCTAGGATCGAGAGGGCTTTAGGGTTGTAATGTAAGGCTAGGGATAGGGTAGGAATTAATTTGGCTTGTGGTTCTCAAACCTAAATAGTGAAGCAATAAGTACAAATGAGCATCAAATCGCAAACGAACTCCTCAAATTCGCACACATACACCAAAAACCCCCAAGCTTATTCAAAAAACTATATGAAAAAAAATAATAAAAAAAAATTATACAACAAATTAATTTAATTTTTTTTTCTTTTTCAAACTATTCCTTCCCCCAAGATTGAATGACACAATGCCCTCATTGTGAAAAAGGAAGGAATAATTGGTTGTGGTTTTTTTTTTTTTACATGACCTTGCCTTTTTTACAACTTAGGTCGGCTTTTGCTCTAATTCATACAAATTAACACACTTTCGCTTGGGCGAACTCCTTACTTCACAAATTTTCAATACAAAACATATATGAACCAAGACGCTCCAATTGTTTCACTACACCTAAAGGGTACAAAACAAAACAATGGGAATCAAGGCTTGTAACGTGGCTAGAAGAAAGGAAGGGCCAAGCTCAAAGGGTTTCAAAGGATGAATGTAAAGCAAACACCTAGAAAAGTGAAAAGAAGCAAGATGCTAAAATAAAAAGGAAAATGGAAAATAACTAAGAAATGAACGCCTCCGTCCTCCCCTAGATTAGCTCGGTCACAGTCTCGGAAAGTCATGAATCAAGTTCTTGATCGAGTTATACTATGACAAGGATCCTATTGCCACTCAAACAAAATGATGAAGGCTAGAAAGATTTGACAATTTTCTTACATATGAAGGGTAGTGAATTGCAAATACTACCTCAAGGGCTTCAACTAGCTAGCAAAGCTTTGCCAATCATACCACAAGCCAAGACATTAGGTTTCATGAACTCCAAAGTTCTGAAACCTAGCATGTAGTATTTGAAAATCAACCCCAACATCTAAAACCATGTGGACCACTAACACTTAGGAAGGAATGCATTCAAAGTCCACGAAATAAAGAACCAAGTCCAAACTACAAACAAAACAAAAACACACTTTGCCTTGAAAAGAAAATAAAAGAAAAAGAAGAGGAAAAGGGGAAAATAGAAATAAAAACTAAACAAAAGGAAGGAAAATAAAATCAAGCATGAATGACTCTCAATCAAGCAACCAAGCATCAAACAAATAAATAAATCGAGACCCAACGCCATCGATATCCAAATGTCCTCAAGGGCTTAAAAGCCAAAAATTGAAAGCCAAACATCCTCGAACAATCATCTCCTCCTAAAACTAATCCTACAACTAAGCACACAAGAAAAATAAAAGAAAGGGAATTTGGAATGATCTCACCAAAACAGGCTATAAAGTAAGCATACAACCTCCGTTTTGCGCTTTAGTACCATACATGTCCATGAGAGTTGCTTATTCATTTAACCTGCAAAAAGAAAGAAAAGAAACCAAACTCCAAAAACAAAATAAAAACAAAAGAAGAAAATAAAATAAAATAAATAAAAAAAAGAACACGGGTTGCCTCCCGAGAAGCGCTTTTTTAACGTCTTAAGCTTGACAAGGAGCTGGACACAGGGACTAAGACAGAAGAAAAAAAAAATAAAAATATGTCAAAGTCATCCAGCGGGACCAACCGCCGGGGCTCAGTAAATAGCCCCGCAAAGCTCGTAAGAGCTTATCAAATGCACTGGCACTCAACTCACTGAATACCACATAAGCAATGATCAAATAAAGCAAAGGGGACGGTTTGAAAACCGTCATCCAATGCTTATGTGGGAGTGAGTGCCCACAGGGAGGTAAATCAAAATAAAAACTACTAAAAGAAAAATCAAATAAAAGAGAAGGAACACCCCCAAACACCTCCCTTGCCTTGGTTTCTAGAAGAGAAACATTGGAGTCAAGACAAGAGATGGTGCCCTCGAATGGGGGTGATATGAGCATGGATGGAAGGGGAGTGGGATGTGAATAAACAAGGCTAAATCCTCCTAAAAAGGGAATAAGAGAAGGTGGTATAACCACATCCTCCACATTAATTACCTCGTCGATTTCACTCGACTCTGCTATGAGGGCCTCATCCTCTACAACATCACATGACGATATGAAAGTGTCATGATTCTCATCACAACATTGCCAATAAATGTCATCGTCTATGCGAGTCGGGATGGTGTGCTCGACTATGAGGGGTGAGGGATCGAATTCATGACTAAGGTCATCATCGAAGGGCTCACCTAGGGGAATACGAGGTGAATCAACTATGTTCATGCCAAGACCTTGTAAATACTCATCAAAAACATGATTAAGCGAACTCGATTCATGTGAAAAATGATGATAAATCAGTTCAGGAAGCCTTTGGGACGAAGCTGAAGTTGAGCACCGCTTTTCATGCGGCGACCGATGGTCAAGGACCATCCAGAATTTGGAGGATATGCTCCGAGCATGTACTCTAGAGTACCATCATTCTTGGGTACGTATGCTCTGTTTGATAGAGTTCTCCTATAATAATAGCTATCACTCCAGCATCGAGATGGCTCCGTATGAGGCCCTGTATGGCAGGAAATGTCGGAGTCCTATATGTTGGAATGATATTAGCGATTCTGTGGCTTTGGGACCTGAGATGGTACGCGATACTATCGAGAAGGTCCGAGTCATCCGGTCTAAGATGCAGGTCGCTCAGAGTCGTCAGAAATCCTACGCCGATAATCGACGTAGACCGCTGGCTTTCGAGGTAGGTGACAAAGTCTTGCTTAAGGTTTCACCATTCAAAGGAGTGGCACGCTTCGGTCAGAAGGGGAAACTCCGACCGAAATATGTGGGACCTTACGAGATACTGGAACGAGTTGGGGAGGTGGCGTACCGATTGGCTTTACCACCTAGTTTATCTAGTGTGCATGACGTATTCCATGTTTCCCAGCTAAGGAAATATGTACATGATCCTACCCACATTATTCCAGTGGAGTCGGCCACGTTTGAGCCGAATCTGACTTTTGAGGAGCGACCCGTCCAGATCTTGGATCAGGAAGTGAGGACCCTTCGGCGTAAGCAAGTCCAGCTTGTCAAGGTGTTGTGGAGAAATCAACACCATGAGGAGGCGACTTGGGAGACAGAGGCGTCCATGAGGCAGAAGTACCCGGAGTTGTTTGAGGGTGAGCAATCTCCTTTGCCTTAAAATTTCGGGACGAAATTTCTTTAAGGAGGGGAGGTTGTAACGACCCTGATTTTTATTGGTATTTCTGCCGGATGATTATGTGTATCTATGTGATGCTATGTATAGTTCAAATTTAGTTTTGAACTATTTATTTTGTTTTATGTGAATAATTTCGATTTAATTCGAAATATTTTATTTTGATTAGTTATTATTTATTTTAATTATTATTTAATTAATTAGAATTTTATTATTTAATTTTCTAATTAATTATTTAATATTTTGGGCTAAATTGATTTAAGCATGATTAGTCATGTACTTTTTGTAAATTAGCCCAATTAATCACGAAAGCCCATTTTTGGCCCTTTTCTCTTGCTTGGCCGGTTGGCCCTTGTATTTGGTGGCAAGTTTTGCCACTTGCCTCATGTTCACACCTTAACGAACTCTATATATAGAGGAGTTAGTAAGGCTTTTGCTCATTTTGCCCATTTAAACACAATTGCCATCTTATGCTCTTGCCATCAAAAAGATCAACACAATTCTCTCCATTGCTCCCATTCCACACGCCATTTTGGCCAATTGAAACCCATCAATTGTTCATCATCTTTTCTAAACCCAAACTTAAAGATTCATCATCCTTTGATCTTTAAGTATCAAAACACAATCTTAAACCCAATTGTTGCATTCAAGATCACTAGTTTGGGATTGGTTTGGGGTTGTTCGTGTGGGTGTTCGTGTGTGTTGTGTGGATCACGTGGGCCGTGAGGTGGCTCGTGTAGGTGGTCGTGCTGTGGTGGTCGTGTTCGTGGCAGAGGCCGTGTGGTGGTGCCGTGCGGTTCGTGGGTTCAAGTGCAAGAGCCGTGTGTGTGTGTGTGCCGAGCTTGAGGCCGTGCCGTACGTGGTGGTCCATGTTGCTAGGGCCGTGTGTGTCTCGTTCCGAGCAGCAAGTTTGTGTTGATTTTGTGTGTAATCTTCAATAAGGTAACATGCTTTCTCAACTTAATTGGTGTACTATGATTCATAGTATAGATTAAATGAGTAAGATTAGTTTATGTTGAAGTTTGATCATGTTTTCATGTATGGATGTAAATCTGATTTTGATGCGGTTTATTGATGATTTAATGATTGAATATGTTGATTATGTGTATGATTATGTTGGTACTAAGTTTATGTTAATCATGTTAAAGTTTGATGAATTTTGGGATACTAGTAAGTTGGTAATTTCATGTATATGTATTGATTTATGCGTGTGGATTATGTATGTTGGATGAGTTCTTGGTTGAAGTTCTTGAATCTTGATTGAGTTCTTGGTTGAAGTTCTTGAATCTTGGATGAGTTCTTTATGAATCTTGGTTGAGTTCTTTGAGTTCTTGATGAGTTCTTGATTAGTCTTGTTAAGTTCTTGATTAAGTCTTTTAAGTTAAAGAAAGTAAAGAAAGTTAAAGAAAGAGTTAAAGAAATCGATAAGAAGTTGTAAGATGTTGGTTTACGCGTTATTTTCTTAAGTCAAGGCGTAAGATGCAACTTAAGAAGTAACTAAGTAAGTAAACTTCGGATTAAAGTTAAAGAATGTAAGATTTAGCTTGATTTCGTATCTAGACGCCTAATCTTAGAGTAAGATTCTAAGGCTTGGGTTAAGACGTTGCCCCTATCTTGACCGCGGTATTGGGATAGTGATTACCGCTAATGTCGTCTTTTGACATGGATTTCCAGTAAGATTGGTTTCATGGGGGCGAGAGTAAGATTCTCAATCCTGGCATAGTTGGAAAGTTCGATCGCGTAAGAGGCGTTCGTACGAGCGTAGTCCGGTCTAGTTTATGAATGATTGCGCCAAAGATAAGTTTGGATAGATTAGTTAAGTCGAGTCTGTATTTCGTATGATTTCGCATGATGTGATGTTCTTGGTTTGGATCTTTTGATTTATGCTATGTTCTTGTGTATTCCCGTTAGGGTGAGTCAGTTATGTTACTCGCCACTGACGGTGGACTGTTGTTTACTTTTCAGGTAATTCTGATGATGAGGTTCTTGCTTAGCTTTGGGTTGGGCGAGCGCCGATTTTATGATTTAGTTGTATTTTCGTTATTCTATGATTTTGGATAGTATTGATCTATAATAGTGAACTTGTATACTTTTGGTTTGGACTCTGACATGTGGTTGGAGTTACTTTTATTAGTATTGATAGTTTGACTTTTGGTTTAGTATTGTACAAACTTGTGGGTATTTGTACTTTTGGGTTATAATAATAATATCTTGAGGTTTTGTTTTAATTTTTAAGTATTTGAGTTGTTAGTTATGACTATTCGACTCGTCGGTTTCTTCTGCGCTGATTTAAGCGAGTCGGGTCGTCACAGTAGTAGTAGTATGACATTTGGGATTAGATATGTACAATCTTGTGGGTGTTGTACTTTTGGTTTAGTATATATATTCATTTTGAGGTTTTGTTTTAAATTTTAAGTATTTTAGTTGGTTAGATCTGACTATTCGACTCGTCGGTTTCTTCCGCACCGGTTTAAGCGAGTCGGGTCGTCACACCACACCCTGAACAACCACCACCAAGGACAGAACGCTGTCGTTGGCCGCCGCCGCCATTAAGAGCCACCATTAGGATGTCGTCGCCAGATCTGTAACACCAAAACCTCTATCCACCGTCAGTGAGGTACACGTAATTTTTTTAAAAAAATATTGGCATGGAACCAAACCCATAAAATGGTGATCCCAAGGGCCTATTGTATTTAATAAAACCACCCACATTTTACTAATGCAATGTAAATATTGTAAAACAATCCCATGAAGGGAAAAGGCTTGAACCTTTACTACTTTTTTTTAGCTTACTTAGGGTGAAGTAAGAGCTCGGTTGGTGAGTTGTTCACCTGATAGGAGTGTTAATCGAGGCCCATACACCTTTCAATATTAAAAAATTGAAAGCTATAATAAATAATAAATTTAATAAATGGGAAATTTGTACTAATAAATGCACATAACTAATCAATCCTCATACATTTGATTAAGGTTATAACTAAATTATCATATTTAATTATTACTCAAACCGTTTTCTTTAAGTTATTCCTAGTTAGATTTTGGGGAAACTTCAAGGACTTGATAGTATAAAATAAAGTAAAAATTTTAAGTGAATATTGAATTAAAAATGATATTTTTTGAAAGAGATGAAAAAAATTATAAAGTCATACGCAAGAAACAAAGCACAAGATATAGGTAAAAATTGTAAAAAGTAATGAGCATTTGAAAAATTCAGAAATGAAGAGAATTTTTTTGAAATGTACTAGAAAGGAAAGCAAGGAGCCAAGGAGAACTTTTTGAAACGAAGGATGGAGTATAACACCAATTAAATCCTCAATAATAATTTCTACTTTAACAATTATAGGTACATATTATTAAAACCCAAAGTGAATGCATTATATCTTGTAACCGCTTCGCTAATAATATCCTCGCTTGTTCATCATTGACTTTGTTTTTTTTTTTTTTTTGGGGAAGAATTTGACTTTGTTCCTTTTTTTGGTGTTTTAAAAAGCCAGAAGGGTGAGGATGAGAATCGATCTCAGGATCTCCTAAGAAAGGGAGAGAATCTCTAACCACCCGAGTTATCCCTCGCTCTCACTTTGACTTTGTTCTTATATTATGTTTTGGTGCCTCATATACATTGGCAATCATTATGTTTTAATTTTTTCCATATTATACTCAAAGTACTCATCTCATTCTCTTGGGACTTGTTCCTTCTTACAATCTACAATCAGTGAGTCACCTTAAGAGTGAATTTCAACATTTTTCAATAGTAGTAAATGATGTTAAATTGTTAATAATTCAAGGTGACTAGATTTGAGAAATCATTTTGTTGTATATGTATGTAAATGATTTTATTTTTTTGAACATGTAAATGAAATTAAATAAGGAGAATAACAATTATCTTAAAATGAGCATAAATTTGATCGATTGACGATTTGAACTTCTTCTCTAACGATTTTACAGCTTTATCTCTGTTAGTTTGATTCTTTTATTCTGATTACCTCGCTCTTTATATGTGTAAAAAACTTTGTAAATAAAATGAAAAGTGTTTTGTAACACTATCATTCCGCTTGCTTTTTATAATAATATTTTCGATCGTAAAATCATCTTAATACAAAAGGTAATATAGGATTTTCACGTAAAACTAATCAATTATTATTTATGCAGAAATAGATACATAATTTTATTTTGTATGTATAATCTTGATTAAATTGTCATCCCTAGTCACAACTCACAATAGTTTAACGCAAGTTAATCTCCACTCTTCAAATTATCACCATCACCATCAAAGCGGTAAGATCAGATCATACTATAGGATTTTCACGTAAAACAAATACGTTGCAAGCTATAAACCAGCTATTTGACCTCCATCACCATCATCATCAAAGCGGTAAGATCAGATCATACTATTTTTGTGATTTAGTAATCATTTCTAAGTAAGTAGGTCTGATGTTTATAGTGGGTTTATTGTCAATTGTGGTTTTTGAGTGTATTACATAAGATCATATTGCTTCATCTTTCACTGGATCATAGTGAATTGGATATTCTATCCAGGGTTATATGCTAATTCTTCGTGATTCTTTTGTAATAGCCATGTCTTCTTACATTCTTGATGGGCTGTGTTGCTTAGGGTTAGACATGAACACATATTATAGCCTTATAGGTCTGTACAGATGTAAAAATGGCGATTCATGGGTTATATTGCAACTATTGATACCAACTTGGCAATTTGTATATATTGACATCAGCTTGTTACAAAAAGAACATAATTGACATAGCTGTGGCCCAATAATGAACTTAATCTACTTGAAAAATTCATAGACATTTTTCTAAATAGTTTTTGTTGTGCCCCAAAAAGATTATATAGATGCCCAACATATAGTGATTTTGTCATTTATGTCAAATTTGTTCTTTTTTGTGCAAATTAGTATCAATTCAATAAGTGATATAAGTTGATATCGAAGTCTATCTATTTTGGTTTTAAAGCTAACTAGGCGATGATTTGGGGATAATATTGCATATGTAAATGTGCCTAAAGAAAATTTTGCCTTGAATGAGATTCTTCCTATTTTATTTTTTGTGGTGGTCTATTGATAAAAAATCATCTCTGGAACTTCATTAGGGTAGGAAAATTGTTTCTCAGTATTAGAACTTTTGTGCTTGTTTATACTTCAGCCATTTGCTCCTGCACAAGGAATTTGGAATTTGCAATTTCATTGTCGAGCCTTCCTTTAAACTCAATCTCTTGGTATTGTGTTGTAAGCCACTTAGCCATTGAGAAATTGCTATGCTAGATGCCTCTATTAAATCCTGCAAAGGCATATTATTTGGTTAGAGTGTACACCTAGATATGTGTTCAAGCATCTCTTAATTATAGAAAACATTGACCCCTTGAAATAAGTTGACATATATAATGGTATCCTTGTAGTTTCGTCATTTTGACATTTGTTTCCTGGATGCTCAAAATCCTTTGTTGTAATCTCGTAATCTGTTCCCTGAATGAACTTGAAGCTTATATGGAGGTGACTGGTAACCAGATTTAGAGCATGAAGTTCCCTGTGTCACATATTCCCCATTTGATAGTGGAAGCGACTTTCTAGAGATTGGGTGGGTGGGTGGGAAAGCTTGACTTATATATGGAAGTTCATGTTTTATATCACAGCTTAAGTTCTATGGTTTCTCTTTGAAATATCTTCTATTTGTTGGTGGCATTAGTATTATCCTTTTCCATGCAATTTAATAAAGGTTTGTGAATGTTTGAAGTTTGAAAGTTACTATTACTCTACATGACTACATCTATACCCAATTCTCTTCGAATTAAGATTTATCCTTCTCTGTTCTTATATTTTTTTCTCACTAAATTCAAATTTCTCAAATTCGCTACAAATTCACAAAGCATTCTTGATTTCATGTTATTTAATTACTAATTAAAAAGAAAACTTGAATAAGATTGTTCTTGATATTGACAGTGATGATAAAGAGCTTCGATTCTCGGCGGCGATTATCCTTGCACAGTTACACTGATCGCAGACGTTCTCAGAGCCTCATTCATTCAAACCCTACTTCAAATTCTCCTACAATATCAAATGGGATTGTTTCTCTTGATATTCCGAGGTATTGAAGTTATGTTCATCACTTGTATCATCAACTGGATGAAAAAGCTAGTATATTGAGGTCTCTTTTTTGAATCACTATTATACATTTATACCTTTTCCTTATTTTGTCTCCCAATTGTGATTATGTTTCATTTCTCTCTAAACAAGTGTTGGCTCAAATTTTAACATTTCTAGGGATTGGTTTTAATAAGGCTGGTCTGTAGATTCTCTAAGGTCGAAATTTGGTTGCTATCAAGATTTAATGCTAGAGATTTGTCTGCCTTTGACAATAGGGATTGGATTTTTTTTTTTTTGCCAGGTTTATTTCTTTCACTTCCCTGTTTTATGGGTAATTGATCGTTTGGAATTAATTGTGTTGAGATAGTTTTTGATTTTTGGACTAATTGGGGAAGATGGATATGATTTCAAATTGTTTCTTCTCCTTCCATTGTTGGATGGAAGATAGCTTTTTGATTGTATGTGTTACGCTGACTTGGTTTCTATTGTAGGAATCTTATTTTGAAATCTTTATAACAAAGGGGGTCTATCTTCTACGGTTCTACCTTTTATGTTTCAATGAAAGTATGCTCAAGTTTAATTTAATTAATATATATGATTGAGCTTTTAAGTGTAGCCTCTTTTTGTACATGTTAAATCCTTTTTCTTAATGTGATGTTTAGGAAGTTTAACATGTTCTTCAAATCAAGAACTTTGTTATTTGTTAATTGCAGCCCTTAATATTTTTGGAGTGAATAATAATTTTAAATTTGAGCTCTTTTAAGTAGTTTTGGATTCATTTATTTGTTTCTTCTTCTACCTTTTTTTCTTTAACCTAATATTGCAGTTTGATGGAGTAATTTCCTTTTTACACCCTTGTGGCCTTATCCCTCTTAAAGGTCTTTATTTTTCGTCCTTCTTCTTCTTGCGCTGCACCTTAATCCCAAAGCGATGGCACAAGGACTTCCTAATAGGTCACCAATCCTAGTACTATTCTTGGCCAACCATGGGGTCAGCGTCATGGCAACACAAGGACTTCCCAGGAGGTCACCCATCCTAGTACTATTCTTGTCCAACCATGCGCCTGGATGTGACATTTTTTTACGTTGGCTGTCACAAGCTTACCACAACCTTCCTTCTTTATCCGGGCTTAGGACCGGCGGCGGGAAACCCCACTGGCAAAGTTTATTTCTCGTCCTAGTGAACGGATATCGTATAAAATTCTAAGGCTACTTACCTAGGAATGATATCTTTGTTTGTTAATACATTTTGATACAAGTAGATATTAGTTATATATTCTAGTCAACCGTTTTGTAAGCTTAATGGTGAAGTGAATATTACTCAAAGAACAAATTCTTATCATTTATGTAAAGCAATAGAGAATATTTTTATTGAACAAAATCTTGACTTCTTTTCTTCGTCTTTATATTTTTAGGTGGCTTAATTAAGCTGTCAATGAATTAAGATCCAACTTTCATAAAAAAAAAAGGTCTGCATATTAAGGTGTTGGTAGATTGTGCAATATACAGTGCACATAATGTGCACTGTATAGTTCGGCGCTCAAAAGGTGATTGTCTCTGTGTCATACTGTCATTAGCGCCCTTGTGGACTCATTTATTTAGTCATTAATCCAAAGAAAAATCAAACTAGAAATGATGTGATGTTGCTTGGGTGCTGCTGCCAGCAAGCTGAACTGTTGCAGGGCTGCTGCCAGCAGGCTGAGCTGCTACTGTCGCTGTTGCCAGAAGGCTGCAGTGCTGCTGCGGAGCTGCTGTCAGCAGACTGTAGTACTGGTGGCCTGCTGCTGCTATCAGCATTATTGCAACTTGTGTTTTTTTTTCCTTTTTTATTTTGGGAGTAGAGATTGTAGTTTCATGATGTGCATATTAAACATGAATTAGGATCATTAACTTTTTTGTATATTAACTTTATAAAATGCATAATAATTGAATTATAAATGTAGAATTATAACAATTGAATTAGGTTTTCTTAATATTTTCTGATTAATTGTTGTTGCGCTTGCAGGAAGAAACTTTGAGTTACTAGTTATGTAGTAATCCACATCTGTGCTTATGTCAGCTTGCGTGCATAGCTCTTTCATCGTATTTAAGTCAGTGAAACATGCTCCTTCAATGGTAAACTGTACCTTATACTCAACTTTAGTTTATGTATTCAACAATTCTCTCATCTTTTGGTTCAATTCAAAATTTAGATACCTAACCTCATGTTTCTAATGAATGAAACTTGCAGTGGAGCAAGTGGATGTCATGATTTGTGTATGAGATAGTCGCATGTCATAGTGAGTGCAAGGGCATTTTACAAGATGTAAGTGGTTTCTAATATTTTCGCAATTTATATTGTTTTATTAGATAAGCTTGTGCATAAAATGTCAAAGGTGTTCTTTATAGGCAATGATGAAAAAATTTGGTGAAATAAAATGTTTACTACAATTTTGTTGCTTGTAAAGGATTTTTTAGTTGTCCGCTACCAAACTCGCTGCAACTAGCAGCTTGGTATCACACTACAGTGTTGCCTTGCCCTTTTAGTGCTAAGCTGTTGTGCACTTGTGCTGCTTTTACTGGCAACAGCTCGCTGTATGCAGCAGCAGCACAACAAGCATTTGGCAGGAGAGGGAAGTGGAGAAGGGGGGTAGCTAGCAAGCTGCATTGGGAGGAGTCACCTTTTTTTGTGAGAGTTTGAACTTACAGTTTGTGTGTGTTGTTTGTGTTTGCAGATTGAAATAGGAAACTTTCTTGAGCAACGAAAGGTTGGATAAATAGTTATGAAGGATGGCAAACTCAATGCAAAAGTTAAATCTAAATGTAGGTGTTCTAATCGAGATCATTGCATGGGAGTAAGTCCTTCCACTATATATCATTGTTTGGGACCTTTGGGTTATTTGCTAAACATGAAAAGTTATCTAAACAATTGAGGCTAATGAGAAAATTGCAATTTTGACTAAATAATTTAAAGGCCTGAAATAGAACATATTTAAAAAGACATTACAATGGTTTTTTATTTTTAGGAGACTGTTCTAAAACAGATTTACAAATTTTTACCCTTATCAAGATCAGATAAACACTTACAATTGTGGAGACATTCACAAATGGTGGTGGCTTCATTAAAGAGCTTGTTGCAAAGGGGACATGTTGGACTTTTTAGAATTATTGTAATACTCACCTTGGAAACCTCTCAATTATTATCACTTGTTTCATTAATCTTCATCTGTATTTTTACACATATGTAAGGCAATATTTATGTATATTAAAAGTCAGTCAATAATTCACATATCTAAGGAAATATATATATATATATAAAAGGTCAGTCAATAATTCACTACAAAATGCGATTTTGCCTATCAAAAATTATATATGCAATCACAGATTCTGTTAATTTTACATGAAAATATTAAGGAGTTTATTTTATCTTGTAGTTTTAGAAGCTAACCCTTCAAGGCTTCAACCACTACAATGCATGACCACCCAAGAGCCAAGACCACACCACCTCCCATGCTCCATGGACCTAACCTTCAAGGCTTCAACCTCCCACGAATCTAACCCCACAACCTCCCCAAGGACAAACCTACACACCCACTTCTCCAAATCCACATCCATGCAAAGCCCCACAAACACCCTCCCCATCACCACTTCAAACCGTCAATACTATATTATATCCTACAAAATCCAACTCACAAAAAACCACCTCATGGTCCTAGAAAGTTCCAAAAAAAAAAAGAGAAAGAAAGTCAGCGGTGTTGCATCGGGGACGGGATTGATCTGTTGATGGCGTCACAACAATTGGTAGTACGTTGGGGAAGGGAGGGTGGTGGGCATTGGGGTTTCCATCTGAGAGCGAAAGGATGGCATTTGGGAGGAAAGAAATAACTCAATAAGGAAGACAAAGAATGAAGGGAGATAAGAGAAAAGATGATTTAATTATCTTCTTTATTTTTAAAAAAAAACACTGCTAGTTTCACAACCTACCTGTCATACGGACCAAATTGAGCAGACTGCGGGAAAGTTGGGATTATTTTAAGAATTTTGGCAGTTGGGGTTTGTTTATCTGCTTCGTTTTATTGTTGGTGCATTTTTGCATTTTAATTGCTTTCCCTATTACATTCTTCATGCACCGGCTATTTGTTGTCTGAATAATACTTGTAGACTTGTTTCTTTCCTTAGTCTCTCTCCACTGCCTGACCTTTTATCTTTGAGTTCTTTACTTCTCTGATCTTTCCTTATGTACAGGGTACAGCTTGTATTAAGTATTGTACAGTGAACTATTGATGTCATTTTATTGCTCTCTTAAAGGGCATTTTTTACCCTTGCAGTCTGAAAAAATGATGATCTCACATTTTTCTAGGCAAGTAGATTTTATTACTTCTACAAATTTTGTGAAGAAACAGAATTAAAATTTCAAATTTTGTGTCTGTATGCAGGTCAGAGCACCCGTCACTCAGAATGGTTTTTGATGAACAAAGTGTGGTTTCAGACATAAGAAATATCACCCTGGATAAGGAATAATGCTGATCAAATTGGTTTATGGAATGAGGGCATCTCTCCTAATTCTACCGCAGTGAAAGAAGAAAAGGTTGGATCTTTGTCTTTTAGTGTCATCAATACAGCACAAGAGCAGTCTAGCAATGAATCGAACCAAACTGGAAATTCATTAAATGGTTCAGCAGCACAAAAGCATGTAGCCAAGCAGCCTACTCCTCGCACCAAGGTTCTGTTTGAGACACGCTATAGCCGAATGGATTGGCTCGCACCAAGATTTTTGTAGATTTATTTTTATATATTAGCACGATTGCGGGATTGTTTCCTGAGGTAGCAACTAGGATCGATCGATTGTTGTTGCTGTTTGTAGGGAATCTATTTCTTTAATGGTACGCGTTTGTGCCCAGAAACATGACTTTAGAACCTATAGGATATTAACATATGCTCTTCAAACACTATAAAATTTTGTAACTTGCGCTATATCAACTTTTATACTATGTGGTATTGATCTTTTAGCAAATGTTTTGAAAACTGTATAGAAAATAAATATAGCAAATATTTTGAAATGAAAAGGGTAAGAAACTAGTTTCTTTGTTGAATTGACCTAATAATAATACATGACAATCATGTGTCATATACTCATATGCATGAACTGAGCCGGTAAGTTGTGCATTTAAAGTTGAACGGAATTAACAACCATTTCTTAACCAAGTAAAAAACACAATTTTCATAAATACAACGAACAAAAATGACTTAAAAAATAGTTTCAACCACACCCTTTTAAAACTGTTACTCATTTTCCTTCATCGTTTCCTTTCCTATAATTTACTGCTAGTCTCTCATTTCCCTCCCCTCCATCTACATTTGTAGTACCTAAAAAATTAGATTACATCACCAAGTTTACTGTAAAAACTACTTGTATTGCCTGGTTAAAAATGGTGAGTACAAGGGTTGGAGTTTAAGATTACAGAGGATAACTTATAGATCAAAGTAATTCTCCTTTCACGCTAGATAAATGTTTTAAGATGATTGCACATACAAGAGTTACTTACATAAAAAAACCTAGATTTGAATTCCAACATTCTTCAAGAGTGGTAAGTGATGTTAATAATTCAAGAAATCCTTTTGTTGAATAAGGAGAGCAACAATTACCTTAAAATTACCATAAATGTGATCGATTGGTGATTTGAACTTCTTCTCTGGCGATTTACAGCTTTACCTCTGGTGGTTTGATTCTTTCATTGTGATTACCTCGCTCCTCATATGTGTAAATTAGTCTTTAAATAAAATGAAAAGTGTTTTGCAACATTGGCTCATTAACATTAATGTGCTTGCTTTTTATAATATAGTATATAATAATTTTCTCACTCATTCAATCAGAATCTTAAATCGATCATAACGTCTTTTTAATAAAAAAAAAAAGGTAATATAGGATTTTCACATAGAACCCCGAATCAGTTATTATTTATGCAGAAACAAAATCATATGTGAACACTCATTTCATACGTTATAATTGCGAGTTGATTATACTCAAGTAGAGTCATAATTAGGAATAACAACGGCTCTAAATCAGAGTGAATTATGCATAACCTAACTCTAACCTAACTCTAACCTAATCAAAAAATTGTCTAATGTGACAACACAATTTTAGATGCCAAAGAGGTGGGTTGTTCTTTGTAGACCTTCCAAGCAAGATGGAAACTTGAGCATAATCATCTAGAATCTCTTTCAACTTTCAAGTAGTTCCTTGTTACACTACACTCCTCTTACTTTACTCAGAAGACAAACATCTTTTTTTCACTCTCAGAAAACAAAAACAAAAAACCCTCCAAAAAAGTTGTTTCTTTTCTTCCCCAAATCCCTACACTGCAACTTCACTCACCTTTCTCACTGACTCAGTCACTCACTCTCAGTCTTCAATGGCTAATGCAAAAGACCCAACAACACCATCACCTTCAATAGGTAAGATCGGACCATACACAGTGTTTTTGACACCCCCAAAACCAACTTCTGAAACACCCACTTCAGCAATCCCTGAAACCCCTAAAAAAATTTCAGTCAATAATGTTCCACCACCTGTTCAACCACCTCCTGCTAAGTATGAACCTGTTGGTGATCGTTTCGCTTTCCTTTGGGAAGCTGTTTCTAAAGTCCAAAATGGTGATTACCTTTCTTGTTTCTCTTCTTTCTTTCGATTCTTTACTTTTTTATCACTACTTTGTTTTGATTTACTTTTTTGGGTTGCTTTTTTATGCTTTGTTTTGGAATGAAATAGTGCATGCGAGTGTAGATGAGTACATGGCGAATTGGTTGGGGTTGAATCAGTCTAAATATCAATGGGCATTGGATGATTATTATGAATCTAAAGGAATGGTAAGTTTGTTCGATTGATATAAAGAATGAATTGGTTTTTGCGTTTTTTTTTTTTGAAGATTTCAACTTATTCTTGTGATTTTGGAATTGTTTTAGCTTTACTTTTCTTGTATGAATGGATTTTAGTTTCTACTGTAATAATGATGTTTTCAGTGGGTTTATTGTCAATTGTTGTCTTTGAGTGGGGAAATGCCTAACATAAGACCAAAATGGTTTATCTTGCACTGGATCATTGGATATTCTATTTCAGCAAAATTGACATAAATTATAGTCCACTTGAAGACTCATAGTTCCTCTTTTCAGCATTCTATTTCCAAAAAAAAAGGTTCTTATTGTGCCAGAAAAAAGGTATTTAGATGTCTAAAATAGTGTAATGTTGGATGATTGTTGTCATTTATGGCAATGCATTATTTTTGGTTCAAATTGGTATCAATTCAACTGATACAAGTTGATGTCAAATTCACTAAGTATTATTTTTTTAATGTATAACCTAATAACTTATGTATCTATTTTGGTTTTAAGCTATTACAAAGCATGAACCTACAAGTGCCAGAGCTAACGAGGTGATTAGTTGGGGTCCTTCGGGATTGTGTATTTAATATTTATATGCGTCTAACGAAAATTTTGCCTTTAGTGGGATCCTTAATAGTTCATTCTTTTTTGGGTTTTCCTAAGCTATATCCCTAAGGTTTGGGCTTTTCTAAGCTGTATCCAGCTATTCTGAACCCTGCCAACTGCACCCAGAAAATTGGACTTTTTAATAAGCCATAACCCTCCATAATTCATCCATTAACTAGAGTTAACTTAACCTTATAATAATATATTTTAAAAAAAAAAAAAACAGATAAAACCCCAAAACTCCCTCAGTCCTCCCTCAAAACCACCCACCACCACAAACTCCACTGAACCCACCTAACCACCATCCCCTCCACCAATCCATAGAACCCCACCCACCCCAACCACCTACCCATTCATCGATCCCTTAGAAAAGCCCAAACCTTGGGGGTATAACTTAGAAAAACCCTTTTTTATTGCCCTCAATTGTTAAAGATCTCTAGAACTTCATCCAGCTTTAAGCGGATTAGGGTAGGAAAATCATTTCTCACAATTAAAATTGTGTGCATATACGTCAGCCACTTGCTCCTTCATAGAGAATTTGGAATTTCTAACTTCATTGTTGAGCCCTCCTTTTAACCCAAGCTCTTGGTGTTGTGGTGTAAGCCATTAAGGAATTGCTAGACGCCTTGATTCAATCCTGCAAAGGCATTGTTTCTTTAAACAATACTTCTTGATATTTGTTCAAATATCCCCCTTAATTTTAGAAAAGGTTGACCCCTGAAATGGTGACAGTGACATATAAAATTTTGTCCTTGCATGTTCGTCAATGTGACACTATCTCCTGCATGTTCAAAATCCTGGTTCTGTTTATCTGTTCTAAGTTTATATGTGGGTGACTGGTAACCAGATTCCACGGAACATGAAGTGCCCTGTGTAACTAAAATGTTCCTCATTTTGATCATATCTTGGAACATCTGAATCTGACTTATCGCTAGACTATGCTAACAATATTTGAAGGTCAGCTTCCTCTATATACGATTAGGGTAGGAGCATTAGAATTGTGCCTGATCTGGCAAGTTCTGTATCTGAAATTCATTACGTTTCGGCTGCATCGAAATCGAACCGTATCGGCCGCATTGGATACCCTGATCTGACCCGATTAGCCAATCTTATTGTTAGGCTATACTAAATATCTGTGAATATAATCTGCATCTAAAACCGATTCAGGTTAGAGTTTGGATCCAGTTGCTCCAAAGCTTATCCAACTTAACCTTAGATTTGCAAATGCTGGTGGATGAAATATAAAGAATGAGAAACTTTTGGAAAGGTAGCTCACAGAACGATGAGCATTTTGGTAAAGTGATCAATGTAATTTCTACAACTTAAATCCATTTGAACCTTAGATCTCTTGTGAAACCGCAAATCTACAGTTCTAGTATCATAAAAAATAATAGGGAATACCCATCGGTAGCCCTTAGTTTTTTAAATTACAAATATTAGCAAAAAGAAAGGAAAAATTCACACCATTAATCCCATCTATTGTCAATCTTCTCATAATAATCCCAATTACATGTTATTCTAGTATAATCCAAATTATCAGATGCATCTTCCCAAAATAATCCGTTACTGTTAAAGATTTTTTAGCTGGTCATTTATCCACCCTCTGAAATTCTCATTGTTTCATGCCTTTTAATTTTTTTTCTTTTATCTTTTATGAGCTTTTTCTTCCTTTTGTCTTCCTCACTAACACCAACCTCCATTTCTTTCTTTTTCGCTGTTTCTTGACCAACTACCCCTCATCATATGCCAACCATTAAAAGTTGCAGCAGCCTACATTCTTACTAACAAAGACCATAAAATATTCATTAATTTCCACCTGTAAAACCATTATAATCACCTCCTCAATGAGCAGCCACCATTGTCTTCATTACATTCATGCCACAAAAAATGAATTACACACTTCTATTGTCCATAAACTCTGAATTTGGAATAATCATGGTCAAATTTAACCAGCTCATACGCCTGTGTTGAAGTTTTTAAGTGGTATTTATATTTACTCCTCTATAATTAAAGGTTAATTTAATGGTTTGGTGAGTGGTAAAAGAAATGGAAGTTCCCTAGTGGTCTGTAGTTGCAATGGAGGAAGGTTTGATGTTGGTGGTCTATCTGGTTAGGGTTCTGATACGGATGGTTTCCGGAATTTGCGAGTAATTTTTGAGTGTAGGGATGATTTAACAAGGTGGTTGTCTGCTTTTTTGATGGCTTGGGTGGATTTATGAGGTGACTCATCACAATCTACGAGTCTATGACAATGGCTACTGATGGGATTGGTTGGGGGGCGAGGGTTACCGTTGGTGGTATGGGTACAGTAATCAGACTATAGAGTTGTGTATGCATTGTTTTTCGGTATAGGGGTGTTGTTTTTGGGGTTATTGGGGTGGATTTGATGGGCTGGATTGGTGATATCAAGGTTGGTATTGGGTGAGAGTGCTTTATCTAGGATGGTTGATGGGTTTTTTAGGCTAGGTGAGGTGGTTTTCAGGTGGATGTGTTTTGTTTGGCTGGAGTTTAGGGAGGAAAGGAGAAAGATAGTTGTAGAAAATGAAAAAATACCCGGTTTATCAAGTTACTGATCATTCGGATTATTTTATGAAGATGCATTAAATTTACTCCTTAGTCATAGTTGGGATTAATGATGTGAATTTTTGCAAAAATAAAATGACCTCAAATTTTCCTGTTGCCAAATGTAATATTATTGATGATGATTTTCTGTTTAAAAAAATCTGTTAAATGGTAACTAGGGTTAACCTTGTACCTATCTCACCAATCACTGCCAATATCTACCCTAAACACAAGGGGGAAAAGCCCGTAACCAGGTAAAAAAACGAGGTCTTAGTCAAACAATAACATTTTTTGTGGCCTTGAAATCTCCACTATCTTATTACCTTTCCTCATATTAATCAGGTAAAAAAAACTCAATTCACTAAAATTTAATCATTTTCCACTTCTTTCTTTATTTTTTAGTTTCTAATTTAGAATTGCTATTTTTTGAAACATTAGTTTGAGCAAGTGAAGAGGCAAGGAGCTAGGATCTTTACTGGCCCCACAACGACCAGTAAAAGCGGGGATTCATTATTGGGCCACTTATGCTGCCCAGTCTGCATGTGACCTACTCTTAGGCTGAACCATCAGACCAGCCTAATAACGGGCCAAAGTTGTGAAGCTGTATTTCTAAATGAGCCTTGGTTTGAGACTTTGAGTCCACGCCGAGCATAAAGAAACAATGGACAAGTAACATAGTGTTTCTACCGAGAGATGCGAGGATAATCTATCATTTTGCTGTGAATTGAGTCTTAGGGGGGAGGGTATTCTAGGCATAATAAGTTAATCGAATTTTAAAAAAGGTTCTAGTAAGATTAATTAGAGAGGGGTTAGTAATAATCGAAATCTTCTCTCAACCTTAGGGTACAAAGATAATAGTTTATAATTTGCATATCATTACAAAGTAGTTGGAATTAGAATTATTGTTGCAATGGTGTTGAAAATTTACATAAAAAAAGACCTGCATTGCGAAAGAAAAAAAAAAGTGCAATCCACTGGAAGGATGAATGATTGAGCAAACTAAAAATTGCAGTCTATGTTACTTAGGCTCTTCATATTATTAAGTACTATTATTTAATCGACACTTGAATATAGCTATGACAATTGGACACTACCATTTCAAAAAAGAAAAAAAAGCTAAATCTGTATGAAGTGACTGTGTCCAACACTTGGAAATTGACGACTGACTGGCATTTGCTGTATAATCCAACTAAAATTAGTTGCAGTGAGCGGATACCAGATTGTTATGGTTGCAGGGATATGTGAGGCAGAGCATCAATAATTCAATGCAATTGTTGAATATTTGATATGTGTTACTGTGTTAGTGTAAAAGAGTAGAGCAGCAGCAATAAGAAGTATCCTGGTTGTTATGTGCTAAAGATTTGATATGGATGACATGTTAGTCGGTTATTATATTGAGTCATTTGTTTTAAAGATAGTGGTAAAAAGTAGAGTTAGAGTCAGATGATGTTCAAAGCATAGGCTAGGATTCCTTGGCCTATTACTCGATTCAATCCAATAGAAAGGATGGTCAGCTCACTCAGCTGGCTTCACCGCTTCAGATCAGACCTTGCACATCCTTTGAATCAACCCAAATCTGATTTGGCTTCAGATTTTCTGTTTTCAATTCAGATTTGGAAGTTTTGCTCACAAATGCAATATGGTTCAGATTTTTGTCACATTTGGAATTCACTGGCATCAATACATAAAGCAAATGTTATTAGCCATTAGTGCTGAATGTATCACAAAAATGTTTGCTGGGCCTGCAAAATTCCTCTATGCCTTGTGCTGAATTGTTTCCAAGTTGGTAGTAAAACCAAGTTTATAGTGCAAATATTTACCTAATAGGAACTTTTGGAGTAAAAAAAAGAGGGGTGGCTACACTCCAACTTTGGTGAATGAAGTATGTCTGTCATGGAAAGGAAATGAACCATGAATCCTCCTTAATTCATAAGCTTTACTGGGAAAAGGTGTATTAGCTTTCCTTGGAGGTGTTTGAACAGATTTTGGTACTTGTTTTATACTGTCTTCCTCCTCCTTGGTTTCCTTTTTTATTCTTTCCTCTATTTTTCAACTGAGAATGCATATACCAGATTTTTTAATCATTTGGCTGTTTAACCCTCCACTTCTATTCACTCCTTTTCTTTTTCATTGTTCTTTATGTGTGAATTGTAGCTTAAATTGCTGGTGTAAACCTAACTTGAATCAACATATCAAACTTAGTATTTCCTCCTTTTTTGGTTAAATGCAACACTTTGGGATCACAAATTCGTAGGTAATTTTTTGAGGGGAGAGAGATGGAGAGAGAAAGAAAAAAGGAGTAGCCATGTGATGGGAGAGAGTTAGAGAGAGTTCGTTGCCCAAAAAAGCGTAGCATCTAATTTGAAACTTAAAAATGGAAAGTGTTGTCTAATAAAAACTGATGAAGACCATGAAGTTTTGCAAAGTCTTGGGGTACACCTAGAAGGCCAGAACTATGTAGTCTCAGCTTTCTCAAGGGTGTTTGTTTGAAAAATCTGCAAATGAACAAAAATGGTCAAATGATCCCCCAAAAAAAACTTCAGAATTTTAGATGTTCATTATGGATCAATGTTACCTAGTTCACCCAAAATGAGCCAAAAATAGCCCAAAATCGTCCATAATTCGCTTTTTTCGGTTCACAATTCATAGGGAGTTTAGGGAACTATGTAACATTGGCATGGATGTTCTTAGCAAGCCTTGATTGCCAAAACTTTTTGGGGAAAAATTGATTGATTGCAATATATTGATGTGATGTTAGCATTTTTGTTAAATTTGTAAACATGAATTAATTTGTATGATATACGAAGTCTTGGTAACTTTGGCTAAATTGCTGAAACTGCTATTCTTGATCAGCAGTTAGAATAATTATGCATGTGCTGACTGCTTTCAGGCTTGCTCATGAACTACGATTATTTGCTGTGTTTATTTATTCAAGTCCTTTTAGTACTTGGTAGTTAAAAAAAAAGGAATAATTACATTAATAGGTACCGACTATTGCACTTTTTATTTTATAGGTACCAACTTTTGATTATTCACCAGCAGCACGAACTATTACATAAATTTGCAAGGATAGGTATATCACCTAAATGTTGTTGCAATTTATAGGTCATTCATACTTATTTATATGTCATCCATACCTATCGTTGCAACTTTATGTAATAGTTCGTGCTGCTGGTGAATAATCAAAAGTTGGTACCTATAAAATAAAAAGTGCAATAGTTGGTACCTATTAATGTAATTATTCCTAAAAAAAATTATGTGCTGACTGTCAAGTTAACCGCTTGTAATCTGGTTGCAGGAGAAAGGAGATGTTCTAAAAAAAGAAGTTTCAAACAAGAGCCAAGCTGTTTAGAAAAGTATGATCTGTATACTGTTCTTGTTCTGTATTCAAATTATGGAGCTTCTTACATAGGTCTATGTTTCTTGCAGGATTCATATATATATATAGAGAGAGAGTTAGGGTTTGCACACCCCTTTCAATTGTAATATATATATAAATTAGTAGTGCAGATGAGATTGGTGGAATTTGGCGGGGAGCCAAGGAATAGTGTCTGAAGTGAACGTTATGGAATCTCATGTATTCACGAGGGAAGCGGTGCCTGAATGTACATCTGCTGATTGATGTTTAACCGCTGTGCATTCTTTTTGTATCTTTTGGAATCATTGCATCTCTGTATGTTGTAAACTTGTAATCTTCATGTTTTCTCCAAGACAATCCATTGAATGTTTATCATCTAATGTGAAATTGTTGTTAACCCTTGATATTCAATGTCTTATTAGAGCATTTGTGGATTTTATTTTATGTTTTTAGGTCTTAACTTTGGTTCAATTTCACTAATTACTCTCAATATTAGTGTCGGATTAGCAGATTTGAATTGGCATGAATGAATAGGATGCTTGGTTTGGAGTCTTGGGGGTTTATTTTGCCTAAAATGGAGAATTAAATTTGAGATGGTAGTTGGCAGAAACTAGTACTGTAACGTAACAGAAGTGGGTTTTTTTTTTAGTCCTGAGCTGATTTTTTCTGGTTTTAAGTCAACTACATTGGTCTTCTTCTTCCTCCATTTGTTTGAAGGAACACAGAGCTATAAAAAACAGTGAAGACGCATAAGAACAATGACAATGGCTTGAGATGCTAGCTTGGGATGTTGACCAACATTATAATTATGCTCCAGGGATTGATTTTAACTCAAAATCTTGCTTTTGCCAAAGTTGAGCGAGCTCTATGGCTGAGCAGATTGCAGACCAAAATTATGCATCTTACTCCAATTTTTCAAAATTATGCATCTTACTCAAAATTTGACACTTACTAAAAATTATCCGAACTCCAATTTCCTTTCAAAAAAAAAAAAAAAAAAAATCCAAACTCCAATTTCCTGTGATTGATTTTAACTCAAATCAAAATATTAACAAATTAAAAAAAACCATAACTCCAATTTTTTCGTAACACCCCAACCACCACGACACACTGTTGCGCAACCCAGCAACCATCCACCGGCAAGCCACTACTAATTTGGAGATGAAATGAACTGAAAGAGAGAAATGGATAGAATTGGGTAAGTTTGGGATAGTTAATGCATTCATTCACTTTTGGAAGGGATTTAGTGACTTAGGTTTTTTTTAACTTCCTTAGCCGATCACAAGTTAGTGTGGGCTGGTGATTCCGCACCCTAAAAATTGATTTCCGCACTCCATGTTTACAGTATTAACCTGCGTTAATACTGAAAACATGGAGTGCGGAAATCAATTTTTGGGGTGCGAACATCAGTTTCCGTTAGTGTGGAGTGATAATATCACAAAACATACTACTCCCTCCGTCCCTTATTATTTGCCCCATATTGATTTTTGACACTGTTCATTTAGTAACTTTGACTCTCTATAATTTTATATATAAGGAAAAATATAGTCAAATGAGATCTCGTTTGATTCAGCTCAATGTGTACTTTTTTAATATTTTTTATTACATGTATTTAAAGATATTTTCGTTTAAAGTTGTGTCACAGGAGATGAGAAAAAGTGAATGGGGCAAACAAAAAGGGATAGAGGGAGTACATAGTTGGGATTATACTACTCCCTCCGTAACATATTAACTGCAACAAATTGACATAAAGTAAAGAGAAAAACATCAAATCATTGTAGTTAATATATTACATATAACATATTTTCTGCAACGATTTGACATAAAGTAGAGAAAAAAAATATCAAATCGTTGCAGTTAATATGTTACAGAGGGAGTAGTTGAGATTAATATCATAAGGGCTATAATAGTTGAGATTGTTTAATAATTTATTTTAATTTTAAATAATATTATCTTGCAAAAATTTAGAAAGATTCATGACTTTTTTAAAATAAATTTGACATGTCAATTTCAGTTATTTTCATAATAGCAAGTAAATGATGATTTGCAACAGGCTGGTGATTTTCGCACTCCAAAAATTGATTTCCGCACTCCACCTTATACAGTATTAACCCGGGTTAATACTATAAAGGTGGAGTGTGGAAATCAATTTTTGGGGTGCGGAAATCAGTTCTCTTTGCAACACTAAACATTTTGGATGACAAAGAATAAAAACAGTTCACATTCACATCAAAGTCAATTTCTATATTTACAAAAATGCCTTAATTAGGCTCAAAAGGATTGCAATTAATAAGCTTGCATCTATCTCATAAGAGTTATCCCTACTAATTAATTAAAGGGAATTTGCTGATTTATCAGCAAAGAGACATCATATGCATCAACACCCATGTTAACATAATTTTTTTTTAAAGAGTCAGCTTTTCTTCTCAACAGCTTCTTTGAGTTTCCTGCCCAACGCAAAGGCCAATGGCGGCGGAACTGCATTACCAATTTGCCGGTGCCTGTGTTGGATGTTGCCAGCAAATTTGTAGCTATCTGGGAAACCCTGCAGCCATGAATCATACAAGTTAAAAGGATTTAATCAAAATGAACAATCAACACTTTAATTGCCAAACAAAAAGAGCAGAATAGTAATTCCTTTTAAAATGTGAATGGTGTTCAAGGATTTTGGTTTTCCACCTCCTAGAGATAGTAGTAGTGTGTTAGGGAGTAAAGTTATTTATGGACTTCTCAATATCCTTATTGTTCCTCAGAATCCATAGGTTACCCGTCTATTTCCCCAAATTTATGGAAACTGTCACTGTACTATGCAACCATTTGCAAAACACAATTATAGAGCCGAAACTGAAACCTCTCCAAGATTAAATTAGAAAGGATGGTAGATGAATGCTTCGAAACGCATGGCCACATGGGGGAGGCAAGTTTTTGGATCTATTTGCTTTACTTGCGTAGATATCAATATTCATAATCTTAGATGACCAAGAAAAAAAACTGCAATAATTGAGGAAAGGATGAAAGGCTTACTTGAGAGCGAGCACATTCACGAACTGTGACTATCCTATCTTGATCAGGATGAAAGCACATCCCAACCTTGCCCATAGGTTGTGGATCAGTAATAGAGGTAGGAAAGTTTCCTTCCCAATCCAACCTTCCAAATAAGCCCTTCCACTGGTTGTGTCTTTCGGCAGTGTTTGGTAGGCACCAAGGAACCAAATCAACCAGCTGTCCAGTAGATAGCTTGACCTGCAAACAGTCAAATGTTTTTTCAGGGCTTGGAGCTCCACTAGATGACAAGTCTTTTCGAGCCCACAAAAATTATTAAATCATGGTAGTACATAATACTCCCTCTGTCTCAAAATACTTGTTACATTTTGACTTGTAGCACTGTTCACATGTGGTCTTTGACTGCTTCTAGTTTTATATACGCAATGAAAAACATAGTCATGTGGCATCTCATTTGATTCGTCTTGATGTGTAAAAAAGAACATAGCGAGTAATTTGGTACGGAGGGAGTACTTCGTGATTACATGAATTTTGATAAGGCAAAATTTCAATTCCAATAATCAAAGGAAATATTCATATAAATAATCCCAACTATTGGAGGTCTTTCAATATTAATCCCAACTATAGGTTATTACACTATAATCCAAACTATGGGGGTAGTTTTATGATATTAGTCCATACTAACTTTTGACCGGATCCGATTTCTGTCGTAGAAAGGGAGGAAGGTATAGTCAAGTACAATAAATAGGGAAAGAAGAAAAATAACGAATTCTTTATAAATCGGTGACCAATTATAATAGGTTAACTAAGTCAATGGACTAATATCATAAAACAAC
This sequence comes from Salicornia ramosissima, assembly GCA_951394345.1. Lineage (NCBI taxonomy): Eukaryota > Viridiplantae > Streptophyta > Magnoliopsida > Caryophyllales > Amaranthaceae > Salicornia > Salicornia ramosissima. The sequence goes on from OX596233.1 coordinate 7,703,591, forward strand.
CCCCAAATTTTGGATTATGCTGTAATAACTAATAGTTGGGATTAATATTGGAAGACGTCCAATAGTTGGGATTATTTATATGAATTTTTCCATAATCAAATTATTTTAAACAATACTCGTACATAATAAGACTAATTAGAAGATTCAGTACCTTCTCATCTGGCAGATCTCGCCAGTCAGAGCCAGGGCGTTTAGGAATTCTTTGACAGCGAATCACATTTAATTCGTTCATTTCTTTTGATATATGATCAGTTAAAGTGAGCATATCTCCTCTGATCATCTTTTGAAACCAGGATATTGGCTCGTTTTTGTACTGTGTAATGATATTATAAAATTGAGATAATCAAGTCAATATTTAAATTTAAGAAACTGATATGAGAAAAATAGGTAAGACATCTCACCTCCATAATAGCGAGAGAAGCCCCGTTTTCTACAGCAGGAAGCTCTCCAATAGTATCTCTGACTGTAATTGAACGGAAGGGGGCACCAGTTGCTGTACTCCTGACTGCAGCATACTGAGTATTGCTGCCCATACTGACTTTAAGCTCTGAACCAGCAAATACATGCATTGGCTCAGGCCAATCAGGAAGTGTTTCTTCAGGAGATGCAGCCCAGATAAATGCACGCTTACGGGATTGGGAAACACCACAACCTCCAGCTTCTAGAATACCAAATCTTACCTGACAAATTGATTCCACCATAATTTCAGAAAGTTATATAAAAAGAGCCTGGGCTAACTACAGATCTATGAAAATTGAGTGAGAGCATATGAATTCCTGCTAAGCATAAGTGGGGGCGATTTCGGAGCACATCTTCACATATGAAATCTACCATAAGATAAAAGGAAAATTGACAAAGTAGCCTACCTGATAACCCATTTCAAGAAGAGATGCCAGGGTTAAACGAAACGTCTGGCCTTTGTTGAATGACACAAAATTCCTCACATTCTCCAAAAGAAAATATTTAGGTCGAAAATAATCAGCAAATGACAGAAAAGCCAGGATCATTTCACATTGGACCTTACTCCAGGCACTTTTGCTAAACCTATTCATTCCGGAAAAGCCCTGCAATAAGGAATTTTAGAACAATATTACTTACAACTGCAGAAAACTAAAAAAAAAAAAAAACAAGGTTGATAGAAAGAAGACGTGTGCTTATACCTGACATGGTGGCCCTCCATTAATGAAATCCACTTGTCCAGGTCTAGGTAAATCATTGACATCCTTCTGATCAAGCATCTTAGCTTCCTCGGACGCTTCAGGTGTAGATAGACAGTCATCTTGGTCCCCACAAGCTGACATGATTGCGCTGTATAAGACCTTTCCAGTAAGTACAGATGGAATATGATGCCACCATCGACAATAGCCTTCTTGTAAACATGCAGTTTTTGTTTTTCCCTTGTTTGGTTTTTTTTTAAACTAACAACTTTAATAGAAAAGCTTTTAAGTATATGAAGTACATTAAACCTAAGTTACTCAGACTCTAGTACGGTAGTACCCATGTCCGACACAGGTACTTACCCAAGTGTTTGACTCGGCTACTTTGTGAAAATTTTCAATGATTTTGGCCTAAAATGAAGTATCCTAAGTGTCATACCCATGTCCGAGTGTCGAGGGTCCAACATGCGTACTGGAAGTAAAACGAAGAGTCCAAGTAACATAGCATTAAACCGAAGAAACATCAGCCCTCAAAAGCCCTATAACAAAACCTAAAATAAATCTTGCTGAGTAATATATCTTATAGTTAAAAGGCAAGCACACCTGAGAATCACATTGCAATTGTTTATAAATACTGAAGCTCCTGGATGATTGAGCCTGAAGGCTTCACCTGCAGGCTCTTCGTACTCAATTGCCCATTTGGTCTGTGACACACCTGCCAACAATTTTCAATGGAAATTATTAACTAATACAATAATGAACACCTTCTGTAAGCTACAGATAGTGAGGTATAAATGTATACTCAGTTTGGCAATCAACTTTTGAATGATAGAAACTGAAATTGTGCACTCAAGCTACCTGATTGCTCTAAACCTTCAGACAGGCCACCGCAACCAGCAAAGATATCGAGAGTGGCCAACCTCTTTTCCAAGGATTCATCTTTTTGTTCAGTAGCATCATCATCCTCAACTTCTTTACCCTTTCCCTTCTTCATTCGAGATATAGATTCAAGCTTAACATTGCTAGGCAGCTGCAATAGAACAGCCAATTGGATTAGAAAAATGCTTTTGTATACCTTTTTCAAAGAATTGCACTAACACTGATGAATTTATGGACACCATGATTGGTGCCAAATTAAATGTGATCAAAGTATAGAGGTTATACCTGTTTGAGCGCTCCACTAACAGGATCATAAAGATGTTCACAGAAGAAGACATGTTCATAGATAGCTGGGTAATTCAAAGATGATAGATCATGCTTTCTCCTGACTTGACATTTCCCTTGAACAGCAGCTACAGTCAACGAATGTATTTGCTCACTGAAGTAAACCTGAAAGTTACGAGGCATTAAACATGATTAGAAAACAATAAACATCGAAATTCACTCATAAAAGATTATACCACTAATAATACAAGACAAAGCCAAATGTGGATGCCAACACTGATTTTCAGTTCTTTTTAATAAATCTTCATACCAAAAACAACACAAGGAAAATTCGTGTAATTTTTAACTTTACCTCACGAATTTCAGAACGATATGCTTTCTCTGCTGAAATATCTTCAGGTCTAAAAAATCTCCGTGCTTTGATTTTTATGGACTCAGGATCAGATTTTCGAGAAGCCTTAGACATCTCAATCGCCAAGAGCTGACAAATTATATAGGGTTTCAAGCCCACACTCCTGCCACTCTTGAACGTTTCATTCTCTTTCTCATCTTTAAAAAAGTGTCGCGGGGCCACATAGAAAAAGTCCTCAATCTTGTATTCAGCCCCTTCATAAACAAAGCAAGTTTTAGAAGAGTTCACCTTCGGGGATTTTTGTTCTTTCCTCGTCTCTTTAGTTTTGCAAGCACAGCAGATGCCATTTCCACTTCCCATTGTGTCCTTAGGAAGACAAAAGAATGCACCTTTATCAGGCTGATAGAAGCTTTTACAGTAATATTCTAATGGAAAACCTTTGCTTTTTCTATCCTCTGCGTTTTTCCGATCTGTCTCATCATTTATGGCATTAGCCTTCCGATGTTGATATCCCCAAGGCACCTGACGAATTTCAACATGTATGCTTTGTTGAATATCAGCTAATTCAAAGTCCAGGCAGTTTTCAGTCAAGAATACCTCCCTCTCGTTAGCAGTAATACCAAGAACTGTTTGGGATCCTCTCAGCATCAGTCGTCCGTGGACCAATTTTTTACCACCTGATTTCTCAAACATATATTCCACAAAACAGATTAGAGGCAGTTCCTCTGACTCATCCGTTTCAACAAGGACAGAACCCCCAACAACGACTGAATCACCAAAAACATTAGCCTGTTTGTAGAAGGTGCCACTGGCACTTGTATTCTGAATTGGCTCTCCTTCCCATTTAATGTCTTCATGTGAGCGATTGAGCTTTGACTTCCTGTTTGCTCCATGAATTTTGTCAGTTTTCTCAATAGAAACAGTCTCTTCCAGCTCCTCCTCAACATCTTCTAGTTCTTCCTCCTCTTCCTGAACCTCTTCCTCTTTCACTTCAACAACAGCAGCCTCCTTGGACTCCTCTGGTGAATATTTTGAATAAAACTCTCCCCATATTCTGTTGATTAACTTTGTGGTTGTGGCTGGCATTAGTTTCCTTTTTGCAACAGGAACCATTTTTGCTATTGGATTCAAGTTTGTACCTTTCCTAGTCACAGCCTTTTTCTTCACTAACCATTTTGTGTGATGCCTTGTAACCATTTTATCATAAAGTCCATTCACAAAAGGGCTGTTCCGGATGGTATTATCAGGATACTCAGCAAATTGTTGCAATAATATTTGGCCATGAACCACTACATACCTTTCTACCATAACCGGATTTGATGATATAAAAGCAGGGTGGTTCTTTTCAAATTCAGCTACTCTTTTGATCATTTCAGTAAAGGACAGTCGAGCCACACGACTCTGCTCCTTCAATAGTGTAATGATGCTAACTGCAAGCCTGGCTGTTTTCATAACTGTTTCATACCATGGAGCATATTGCTTTGATGGTTTTCCAAGCCTATACCTATATAAAGAAGTTGCAGAACATATAAGCACTACAGTAACTTGATAGCCAAAAGTACAGACTGAGATTTGGGGGAAAAATTGACCAAAAATCAATATATTAGCAAGGAAGATCAATCAATTTGTTTTTAATCTTTTTTATTAGAAGTGATTCATGTCTTCTACTGAACCAAGAAACATGATGCCTTAGATTTAAAAGCGCGCTTCGGGCGCGCCTAGGCGCTCCGCACTCCTAGCCCCTAGGCTTTGGGAAATGCTCTTTAGCTAAGTGATGCTCATCCATCTATGAAAGGTGCGCGCCTCATGCGGCTTTTGGTAAGGCGTGTCTTTGTGCTTTAAGAAAAATAGCTTAGATTTAAGTTACAAGGTGAAGAATGATTGATTTTTCAAATTGAGATTACCTTAGCTTTACATATATCATTATTTAAATTATTAGGATCTTTTTAATTAATATTAAACAAAGAAAAAAATTAATTTCAAATAAGTATATAAATGCATGCGCCACACCTACAAAAGGCGCGCGCCTTCGCCTTGTGCCTCGTGCCTAGGCTCCACTTTTTGCGCCATAGTGCACCTGCACCTTTTAAAACTAAGCATGATGCTATTTAGGCAACAATTGCGGCGATTTGCGGGTGCCCACGCATGAAACCGGAACCAGTTAAGACCCGGTGGGTAATTACCTGGACCCAGTAACCCGATTCAACTGGGTCCGGTACCAGGTCCAAAAGTTACTACCTGGTCGCAAATGGGTGCGTTTGTAACGGTTCCAATTCCGGGTACCCAGTATCGGCCTCATTCCCGGTGAGCACCTAATACCAGCCGGTGAATTAGGTTTTTACAATTGTAAATAGTGACTAAATGTCAAGCTCCAAGCCTCTAAGTATTGTAAAATTGTTGAATTTTACCATTGTAATTTGTGAACTTGTGTTTTTGAAAACTTGTATTTTTTATTTTAACAAAATTGTAAACTTGTGTTTAATGAGACTTTCTTTGAGGATGTTTAGTGGTAAATATGTAATAGAGTAGTTGTTGGCCATTAGGCCGATTTGTTATTTAAATTTAAGAATTTGAACAAAATATACATCTATTAAAGTAAACCAGGTACCCGGTATTGGAACCGGTACCCGGCGGTTCCGGCTCCAGAAACTTGTTACCTGGTTAGACCGGTTCCAGTTCCAATTCCATATATTTCAGAAACCGGTGGTTCCGGTTCCATGAAAATGGACCGGGTACCAGACAGAAGAAAGTAAAAGAACAATTCATTTCTAATTAGAAAACCAAAGTAAAACAACGTATTTATTTTTTATTTTGAAAAACCAAATCAGCAATAAAAAAAAAATGAGCAAAATTTAAGAAAAAGATGCATCTATACCAGGCCAAATCTGTTCTGATAGATATGAAGACCATGGAAGCTCCGACCTCTATCATCCATTCCTTTATTGCACTTAAATAAATTGGGATTCCACCCACATCCTGAGCCTCAGAAGAAGCTGATGACGATTGACTTTCAGCATCAAGACAAAAACCACTCCCATCATCATCTGTGACAGTCCCTGAACCAAAAATTGTGACATCAATATCATCACAAGGCTTCATTGGAAGGAGTTCCAGAGAAACAAATCGTGAGTCAGCATTGTACAGTGACCAATTATGCAGCATGCTTCTGGGGAGATGATCTGGATCAATGACATCGAAGTCATTGTCAAATATGATGTACTCATCAGTCTCTTCGATGCTGGGCTTGTAGTAAGCAGGGAGGGGATAGTCAATTGCAATCTCATCTTCATTAATCTTGATATAATACTTGTTTGAAGTAGCTTGGCGTCTTCCCTTTCTTTGATTCATAGAACGCCATTCCTCTTCTTCTTGTAACAATCTCGCCAATTTTGCATCCTCGTCCTCTTCTCCAGCAAGTAACGGTGACTCATTTTTCGTCTCTACATCTCCAATTTTCAGACTCCCGCCAGAAGCCAGGTTCAAAGGAGCAACAGTCTCTTGTGAAAATTCCATATACTTTTTACACTCATCACAAAGGGCAACGAGAACAGGCAGATCAGAGAACTTCTGATCTTTCTTGTAGGATTCAATATCTAGTCCAATTAGCTGGTTGTAAATAAACTCTCCCCGTGAAATGATGAACTCCTTGATGGATGCACCCTGAGGGAAATTTTTACTGCCACTCATTGAGCGAACAAGTGAAGCAATCAATTCATCAACAGTTATTTCAGGATTACCCCCTGAAGACCTTGACAATTTCTTGTAAATTTCAACGCATGCCCGTGCTTTCTCATAGAAAAGCCCATATATTTTCTTGTAGGAGGCAGCAGGTTTCCCACAATCATAATCACCCAAGTCTGTGGATATCCAAATGGTTGGTACACCATCTTCATAGCCAGAGATATCCCATGTCTCAATCCTACCAAATCCTTCACATCTTACTCCCTTGTCTTTAATTGGGTCACCACTAGGCTCTAGTGGTAACACAACTCCTGTAATAAACAAGTCAGTAACTTCCAGAATCTCTACTGGTTGTGCTTTCCCATCCTCATCGTGAAAAATGAAGTCTACGAGGCGCCTATTGGGCCTGGGATCATCATGGCCAGTGGTCAAGCCAATAGCAGCTATCTCACTCTCAACAGTTGGCTCTCTTTTTGTATCCACAAGATTATCTTTCTCAGCTACACGATGCTTTTTTTCCGTGAAGTCTAAACATGCTGCAGCACGCTTTGGCATCCTCCGAGAAGCCAATGCATTTTCCCCATTGGCCTCTTTTTTACCTTTCTTATTTGGTTTCCCTTTTAAGTTTTCATTACTAGTCCCATCCGCTTTAGCATCAGCAACAGCCTCATCTTTGACACTTGCGTTCCTTTTTGTACCCATTCCTGAATAGGTTTAGCCTTAAATTATTAGATCACAACCAAATCACTTTCAATGCTAAGAAATACTTCATAAAGTTCTTATCAACTGATATGCCATAAATATCCTAGACAAACTACTATATTTGACAGATATAGATATAGATCCAGCACATTCTCAAAGCTATAATTACTACAACCATTTTCAGGTTCACGCATTTTATCTAATGGATCCTTCATCCTTTCTCGTTATTTCGGAGAGAGGGACGGAGTGCCCTTATATATAAAACCAAATACAGTAATAAAACACATAAAAGGATCCAACATTTTTTAAACGGTGACAATGCACAAAATTAGAAAGAAATTTGTACTCAAAATAAATTGTTTAGTTTCTAGATTTTTTGCACCCTTTAAATCTACAAAGGACAAAGTATCATGGCTTCAATCGCAATGACTACATTGCATGATTTGGCATTCCCTGATTGAACTAGTCATAAATTGACAACAAATTTACAAAGGTTTTCAAGTTTATTACAATACCATTAATATAGAGAGAGAAAACTATATGAATACACTTTATTTTCCTTCACTTAAAATTCTAAGCCCTCAGTTTCACTTTATTTTTTATGTTTCCTTTTATTCTTTACATTTTCCATTATTCCTTTCCTACTCCTAATTTCGGAATTTCCCCTTATTAATGTTGTTAGATTGCATTAGCACCACATAAAATACTCAATTTGATTAGCCATAAACAATTTCCATCTTAATTTCACAACAAAAACCAAAAAGAAGTGCTTGTATTAATGTTGTAATTCCAAGTAATTTCAATTTCCAAAACATTTTAACTACAAATTCCATGTAATATTAAATGATACAAGTATTACCAGGCCCGTCCCTGACCCAGGGCAAGAGGGGCAGCCGCCCTGGGCCCAGGAAGAAAACCTCCATTGTCGTAGTCAAATATAACGTTACGAGGTATTATAACCAAAAGTCTACAGCACATACACTATCAACAATATTCGATTGAAAATTCATTCTCCTTCGCTTAAAACTCTGGCAATAAATAACCCAGCATAAACTTCCCCAATATATTCAATAAACCCAGGCTAGAAGAACCCAAACCCATTGTATTATTGATTTTCCATGATTCTACGGCGAAAAAATAAAATAAAATCTTACCTCAAAATCTCTGCTTTAAAGGAGGAAAGGCACAGAGATTTTAGAGAGATGGAATTTTTTTTCCTTTTTTTAAAGGGACCAATGTTTAGGGTTGAAATTGAAAGAGAAAATTTGGGCAAAGTCGGAGCAAACCCAAAACATCTTGTATATATTCTGAATAATTTTTTTCCTTTTTTTAAAGGGGCCAATGTTTAGGGTTGGAATTTTTTTTCCTCAAAAGCTCTGCTTCATCAATCAATGGAAGAAAAGCAGCACAAAAGCCACCTCAATGCCCAAGGCGAGAGGATGAAAGAAAAAGGGATTTTAGCGGGAAAAAAAAACGATTTTAGAGAGATTCAGATGCAACACAAAAATAGAATTAATACTCCCTTAACACATTACAACAAATCAAATGAACTCATATTAAAAAAACAAACCAAATGAAGCAAAATACGATAACCAATTGAATTGAGTTTAAGGTTTTAGAACAAAAGAATAAGCATACCAGAAAACCCCAGCAACTTGGACACTAAGAAAAGCAATCTGCTTGGCAATTTCTTGTCTTAATTTCGCAACTATTCGGAGAATGGGGTTTCTTTGCTTTCAAGATGATTGGGACTTGGGAGATAGGGTTTGAGAGAAAAAAGAATGGTGATTTATGAATGGGGATTTCCTAAATTTTCATTTGCCGCCATTTTTTTGTTGAAAAGCTCGACAGTATTTGGAAATGGAGGGAAATTTTCCCTCTTTCGGGTGTTAATTTTGAGACCTAAATTCTTTACTCTTTACTACTGGTGAATTTTTGTAGGAAAAGCTTGGTTTTATCAGTTTACACTAAGAAAATGCCTAATATATCAACTTATCAACCTAGAGAGAGTCATTAAAATTTAATGTTTTCCCCCCTTTTCCCTTTTCTTTCGATTGTTATATGACGCTCCCAGAACCAGTAGTTTTTTGTGGTTCTGGGAATCTTCACTTTTTTAATCTTTAATCTTCATTTTTTTACACTGTAATATTCATTTTTTTTAACCATAATTTTTTGTTGGAGAGTACTCAAGCCAAGGAAATTGTTTAAACCGAGTGGATTGGAAAGATCGTCTATGCTTTTCAGGACCAGAGAGAGGATAAGCATCATAAATCGGTTGATATGCTTTCAGTCTAATAAATTCCAACCTAATTTTATTGCGCTCATCATTAGAATACTCATAAATTTGTTTACGCAATCCAGGATCACGCTCCAAACCATATGGGTTATCTTCGACGGAAGTGGAAGTTCTTTGAACTTTATGTGGTTGAGTTTCTGAATTTGGATCACTGGTTCTTTGATTTGGCTCGGGTTTGAAATTTCATTTTCTTGCTTCACATTATTTTCAGGATCTAGATTTTTGTCCTCATTGGCATTATTGTGATCTACTTTTTTGGAAAAAAATACAAAGTTCTTGTCTTCTTCATTTAACCTTGATAATATAACATATGACATCATAACAAAAATGTTAAAAACTACTTTAAATCATTAAATATAAAAATACAAGGAGCAAATGTTGTCCTATTGTATCTTTTTCAAGAGAAATTCAGTAAAAAAATTAAAAAAATGGACGATTTACAATGGTAAAAAATTATCAAATTAAAAGGCCTATGAACAACAAAGAAAGCACTAAAACACTAAAATATTCAAAATACCAAATAGAAACAATTAAAAGGACTCAAAATATTCAAAATTTTCACAAACATATCAAATTATCAATTCTACTTATCTATTGTACAACACGTAAAATTCCAAACAGAAAAAAAATGCCTGAAAGAAGGATTAACGGTTGAATTTGAATTTTGAAAGATAATTTAGAGAGGTAAAAAATGAATTAGAGTGTAGATATGGAAAAAAATAATGGGAATATGGGTTTAGTGTGTAATTAAACCCACAAAAACAAAAAAAAACAAAAAAAAAAAAGCAAAACATTGCTGGGGCGAAGACTCAATCACCCATTTTCCGCCACTTTATACACACACTTCACCATTGAGCCAACCATACTTGCAGTGGTATAGTAGTACGTTTAATATATATATATATATGGTTGGGTTCCGGTGAGAAATGTGAGAAGAGATAAATACATCAACTATGAACTAGAGGTACATTAATTAACAACTTTAGATACATTCAAAATATACTATAAATACATTGAGTAAAAATACATTGATTTTATGCCATAGATACATTGACTTCAAACAATAGAAGGAGTAAGGAGGGAAAATCAACTTTAATCTTAGCCATTCATTTGTTGATCAAAGGGTTGTGATTGCTTCTCAACTCTTCTCTTGGTGATTTGAATACAATTTATTATGGTGTCACCTAAACAATTTAGTCTAATTCCTAGCAAATTGAGAAAGGAAAAAACTTCCTATGAAATGCAAATTACTATTGTAAATAACTTTATTCTATGTGAAACAATAAGCTCTAGAAATTTTCTTCCAAATTGGGCTAGATTGCTAAGAGTCAATTACGAGTATAGAGTTTAGCTTAATTCAGTTCAATTCAAATTAATTTAGTAAAAAAAATAAATAATGTTTAACACTTTTAACACAAGTAATCTTTCGATTCATAATCATAACCATCATTTATTACAACTTACCAAACAATACTTTGAAAGTATGATCCATGACGTATTCATTAGCTTATTCTGAGTTTTATTTTTTAATTTATTGATATTTTTTTTAAAATGATACAGGAAGTGGTGGGAAGCCTAACAAAAAACAAAGTGATGGTGATATTGGACAATCATATAAGCAAGCCAGGGTGGTGTTGTAGTAATTCTGATGGTAATGGTTTTTTTGGCGATAAATACTTCAACGCTGAGGTTTGGATCAATGACTTGACTAACAAGTCTTTTCCATGACAATCCTTATGTTGTTGGTATGAGTTTAAGGAATGAACTTCGTGGCCCTAAACAAAATGCCAATGATTGGTATCGGTATGAAATATATAATCATTTATTTATTATTATTATTTTTGCTTTTGTAAATTTGTTGTTAACTACTTTAATTAGCCATAGCCTTGGGTGGAGTGAGGTAAGGAGCCAATGCTCCTAAAGACGAGAGCTTTAAATCATCATACCAACAAAGAGTGAATGATTTACCAATTTCTTTTTTAAAATGTAGCCTTAGGCGGCTAGTACGCTAGCTAGCATCGACTAAAGTTCGTGGCTAGCAAATTAATTGTTTCATACCTTGAAAGTTTGAGCCTTTTTGAAAAAAATAATCTTGTGTATAACAGCTGTATTGTACGTGGTGTATAATAGATTTATATACAGTTATTAAAAGTCACAATATGACAAATTAATCTTATGAATACAATGGTTTTAAAAAATTTATATAACAATAAAATATTGTAGGTTTTAATCCGAGGCTTTTCAAGAAGCCCATCTCCATATAACTCTTACATTTACACTAGTAAAAAAAAAAAGAAAAAATGGAGAAGAAGAAAGGTAGAAGATAGAAAAATGGAGAAGAAAGAAAAAATTAGTTATTTAAGGATTTGTAAAGGAAAAAAACAGAAAAAATCAAAATCCTAATGGCTATGAACAAACATTGACACGTCAAACAATTTACCTTTAGCAACAGGTTACTAATTCATTAATACCTTTCATTGCAAGTGTAGTTCATAGTTTGTATTGTTCAGAAATAATAGAAAGTTTATACCTTTAAAATTGAGACGGCTATAGTTCATACCTTTAAAAGTAATTTTTCCTTTTTTAAAAGGCAAAGCAAATGTGTCATTCGTGAAGTTGACTTTGACATTTTCAATAAAACAATTTTTTTTATTAATAACGTTGGTAGTACTTGGCTTAGAGAAAGGACATACCCCAGATTATCTTAATTTATCAGTAGGCACATGCGCTTCAGAGGGAAATAATAATAATAAAATACTTTTTATACATGTAAATATGCAATGAGCTTCAAACCTAGAATATTATCCCTAGCATTATCCCTAACATTTTAAAAATCCATGTCATTACGATACAAACCTCAACCTGATCGAAAGCAACTTGTTGAAGTAGTGATGTATGTATACTTGTATATTCATTCACAATTTCCACCCACTAAAAGGAGACTCATATACCATAAACTAGCTTGGGTCGATCTCTGCTTTATATACCACATCGAACTTACATCCTCAACTTCACAAAAATACTACTAGTTTCTTTATCACCTCTACCTATTAAATAGCCATAAAATATTATTTAGAATGGAGTAATGACATGATTAGAATTCATGGATTAATTACCTTGTTTTAATGCTACTTTGTTTAAGAGTTAAGTTCGATTTGTATTGAATATTTGCATTATTAAGCTTTAAGACTTGTTCTTAGCTTAGGATGTAACCATTGTAATATTTTAGCTCTTTTAGCATTCGAAACTTGGTTTGTTTTTACATGGTTTGTATAATGGAGTTGCTCGAAATGAAATATGCCAAGGAAGAGCCCCTCGCGAGCCCATCGCGACCCCCTGTTGAGATTTACATTTTCAGATTTGCATGAAGGAAGACAGAGAGCAAATCACGATCGCGAGACTACATCGCGACCCCATCGCGAACCCCGTCGCGACCCCTTCGCGATCGCGACGCCATCGCGACGCCTTGCTCTGTTTTGGCGGTGGACTTCGACGACTTTTGCAACTTCTTTTGCTTTATGCTTTTTGCGATTTTTACCCCTTGTAATTTTTTTAGTGATCTCTTATCAGACCAGAGGATCATCTATCATATTGCTACTTTCTCTCTCTAAGTTTTAGATCTAGGTTTTCATATCTTTAATGTTCTTAGCTTATTTCTTAGTTTGTAACTTGAATTCTCTCTTGATGATGAAGATGGTAGCTTAAATCCTTTTGGGATTGGTTGATTGAAGCTACTAGTGGTTTATTGTAAGATTTATCATCTCTCTTTCATTTGGTTTCTTGGTTATAATATGCTTTGTATTGATGAAATGATGAACATGACTTGTATTTGCTTGAAGCGCTTCTAGTTCTTACTTGTGTTTGTTCTCTTGCTAGGATTATCATGTATTCTGATCTTATATGATTTTTCCATTTGGTAGCATTAGGTTCTCAAGTTTTATGCTGATCATAGGCTTTTGAATCTTGCGAAGTGTATTTGTTGTTAGTGATTATCGCTTGTTTAATCATTTTCAAGATTATCGGTTTTCTATTCTTAATGCGATTGTTATTCTAATTATCTAGGCTGAACTTAGTAGTTGGATTAATGGTTAGGGTTTGGTAAAATGCTGATCATCTTTACTTAGCCAAAGTTAGGGAAAACGGAGGAATCGATCCTCACGATAGTTAACCAAGAACCGAGTTGATAGACTTTGATAAATAGTGCAATAGAATCCATTAGTAGTGAATATCAATCATACCCCTGTTTTACTCACTAATCTTACCCATAACTTTAGCTTAGTTTTCTTAGTAGTTTTATTACTCCAACCCATCACAAACTCCCCCCTTTTGGTTCACCTATTGCTTAGAGTATTCTAAGTGATTGATTTGATTGTCAATTTGCATAAGACTAATCCCATCTCCCTGTGGATACGAACTTTTCTTACCGCTATATTCATTTATAGGAGTATAGGAGAATTTATATTTGGCCGAGCTAAGAATTACGACACTTTTAGCAACACCAAATTTTGGCGCCGTTGCCGGGGACTGGCGTTACTTGTTTAGTTTATTGACTTTCATTGTTTATAGTTGTGAATATTGGTATTAGTATATTATTTATATGGTTGTTACCCGTGCTACTAATCAAGATCCTTTGCAGTTTGATCCCGAAATTGAGAGAAATATTTCCAGGTTACGAAGAGAAGTGAGATCACTCTTCAAAGAGTTACCTTTTGATAGTGACACGGAGCTTGAAATCATAGTGGATAGTGATAAGGAGGTTGAGATCATGAATCCTACTCCTCCTGAGACACGTACTCTGAGGGAGCTAACGGCTCCTAAGCTCGATCAACAACCATTGTGCATAGTATTTCCTGCTTTAGCCGAAGGCACCACCTTCGAGTTAAAGTCCGGTTTGATTCATTTGTTACCTTCATTCCATGGTTTGGGTGGAGAGGATCCGAATAGGCATCTTGCGGAGTTCCATGTGGTATGTGTGAGCATGAAACCAAATGGAGTTACGGAAGAGCAAATCAAGTTAAGGGCTTTTCAGTTTTCTTTGAAGGATGCAGCTAGTGATTGGTTGTATTATCTTCCTCCGGGGTGTATATCTACATGGGCCGAGCTCAAGAGGCGGTTCCTTGAGAAGTTCTTTCCGGCATCTAAATCATCTACTTTGAAGAAAGAAATAAGCAACATTGAGCAAAGGGTGGATGAGTCATTCTATGAGTTCTGGGAAAGGTACAAGAAACTTTGTGCTACATGTCCTTATCACGGGTACTCTAATGAAGATCTCATCTTGTATTTCTATAATGGGCTTAATGATGATGATGTTAGAATGGTAAATGCTGCTAGTGGGGGTTCTATCATCAATAAAACACCACAAGCCGCACAAGAACTCATTGAGCAACTAGCCGAAGGTTCAAGGCAATTCAACAAGCGTACACTTCCCCGAACTTCAAATTTTGGGAATGCTAGCTCTAGTTCTGAGAAAGTTGAAGGCCAAGTGGAAGCTCTTACCACCCTTGTGCGAGAGTTCATTGCTCGAAACAGTAAGAATCAACAACAAGTGAAAGCTTGTGGGGTATGCTCATCCGATCATCCTACGGAACTATGCCCACAAGTGAATGAAGAGACTAGTGAAGAAGTGAGGGCAATGAATTTCCAACAACAACAAGGTTCTCAAAGAAAGTATGATCCTTACTCAAACACATATAATTCGGGATGGAGGGATCATCCAAATTTTAGATATGGCAATCAACAAGATCAAGGCTTCAAGTATGGCAATCAACAACAACAATTTCAACAACAACAACCTCAACAATTCAATAGACCACCACCACAGTTCCAAAGGCCACAAGGCCAACAAGTTCCAATTTCTGGCTCTAGTCCATCCACTGAAGAGATGCTTCATCAATTGACAAGGAATGTGACGGGAATGCAAAGTAATATGGCTCAATTTCAAGAAGAAACTAAATCAAGTATCAAAAATCTTGAAAGGCAAATGGGTCAAGTTTCTGGAGCTGTAACAAGGTTAGAAGGAAGGATAGATTCGGGAAAGCTTCCATCTCAAACGGAGCTAAATCCCCGACCAAATGCAAGTGCAATAACATTGAGAAGTGGTAAGGAAATCAAGGGACGTGATAAATCCTTTGTGCAAGAGAAAGAGTTGCAAGATGAGGTGGTGGTTGAAGAACCAAGTGTAGCTCACAAACCATTACCTCCACAAGAAGAACAGGTACCAAAGAGGGTGCAAGCTCCTCCTCTTGAACCCGAACCACCATTTCCAGAGGCATTGAAGGATACTCGAACCAAGGAGTGCGATAAGGATATCTATGAGACCTTCCGAAAATGTGAGGTAAACATTCCCCTTTTAGATGCTTTGAAACAAATCCCTAGATATGCAAAATTCCTTAAAGAATTATGCACTTCTAAAAGAAAAAATAGACTAAAGGGAAGTGAAAAGGTAAAGGTTAGTGAACATATCTCGGCCATTTTTCAAAAGAAACTACCGCCGAAATGTAGTGACCCGGGTATGTTCACCATTCCTTGTGTCATTGGTGATATCACATTTCAACAAGCCATGTTAGACTTAGGAGCTTCAATCAATGTCATTCCATATTCTTTGTATAAATCTTTAAAACTTGGTGAATTACATGAAACTGGAGTGGTTATTCAATTAGCCGATCGTTCTAATGCTTATTCTAAGGGAATAGTAGAGGATGTATTGGTTAAGGTTGCTAAGTTCATTTTTCCTGCTGATTTTTATGTCTTAGACATGGAACATGATAAGCATGCGGCTCCTATATTGTTAGGTAGGCCATTTTTAAAAACCGCTAGGACTAAAATTGTTGTTCATACAGGATCACTTACTATGGAATTTGATGGAGACGTGCTTGAATTTAATATTTATGAATCCATGAAATATCCTACCGATGACCACTCTTGTTATTCGATTGATATCATTGATTCTTACTCTCAGGATAATTTTGATGTTGAAGGAAAAGATGACCTCTAGGTTACGATTGAACATGATTTGAGGGGTGATGAGATTGAATTTGTTTTGAGTGCTAATTTGCAGGAAGTTGTGCAAGATTTAGAGGAACACTTCAGATTACCCATTGTGCCTCCTCATGAAGAACCCATTACACTAACTGTTCCTAGAGAAAAACTTGTGCCATCTGTTTTGCAGGCACCAAAGACTGAATTGAAAGAGCTTCCAAGTGATTTGAAGTATGTGTTCCTTGGAAAAGGGGAGACTTTACCGGTTATCATTTCGAGCAAGCTCACTAAGGAACAAGAAGGAAGGTTGATAGCAGTGCTTGAAGAACACAAAGAAGCAATTGGATGGACTATTGCGGACATCAAAGGCATAAGTCCAACCACATGTATGCATAGGATTTTGTTGGAGGATGAAGCTAAACCCGTGAGACAACCACAACGTAGACTTAACCCACCCATGATGGAGGTGGTAAAGGCTGAAATTATTAAACTACTCCAATCAGGTATGATTTTTCCTATTTCTGATAGTAAGTGGGTGAGTCCAACTCAAGTTGTGCCTAAGAAAACAGGTGTGACAGTTGTGAGAAATCAAAAGGGTGAGCTAGTTCCCACTCGCATCCAAAATGGATGGCGTGTATGCATTGACTATCGCAGGTTAAATTCAGTGACAAGGAAAGATCATTTTCCTTTGCCATTTCTTGATCAGATGCTTGAAAGACTTGCTAGTCATTCATATTATTGTTTCTTAGATGGATATTCAGGATATTTTCAGGTAGCTATAGCTCCAGAGGATCAGGAGAAGACCACCTTTACGTGCCCTTTTGGTACATATGCATATAGGAGAATGCCTTTTGGGTTGTGCAACGCCCCCGCCACTTTTCAGCGTTGTATGATGAGCATATTCTCCGAATATGTAGAAAGGTTTGTTGAAGTCTTCATGGATGATTTTACAATCCATGGAGATTCATTTGATTGTTGTTTGGACCACCTTGTTTGTGTACTTAAACGATGTATTGACACAAATTTAGTTTTGAATTCTGAAAAATGTCATTTCATGGTGAAACAGGGTATAGTTTTGGGACACATTGTTTCTGAACGGGGATTGGAAGTAGATAAGGCTAAGATCGATACGATTCAATCTTTACCTAACCCTACTAACATCAAAGAGATCCGTTCTTTTCTTGGTCATGCAGGTTTTTACCGAAGGTTTATTAAGGATTTCTCAAAAATTACATCTCCTTTGTGCAGGTTATTACAAAAGGATGTGGATTTCATATTCGATGAGTCATGTGAAAGAGCTTTTAAAGTTTTGAAAGAAAAGTTGGTTTCGGCACCAATCATCCAACCACCGGATTGGTCTCTCCCATTTGAGATCATGTGTGATGCAAGTGATTATGCCGTCGGAGCGGTCTTAGGACAAAGGGTGGGGCGAGCACCTCATGCTATTTATTATGCTTCAATGACCTTGAATGAAGCTCAACGCAATTATTCTACCACTGAGAAGGAAATGCTTGCTGTAGTGTTCTCCTTAGAGAAATTTCGTTCATATCTTCTAGGTACAAAGATTATCATCTACACCGACCACGCAGCTCTCCGACATTTAATGACAAAGAAGGAGGCAAAACCGAGGTTAATTAGATGGATTCTTTTGCTGAGTGAATTTGATCTTGAAGTTAGGGATAAAAAAGGAGCAGAAAATTGTGTAGCTGACCATTTGAGTCGATTGATGCTTCCAAATGGAATGGATTCTAATGAAGAGAAACCGTGGATTGAACCGATTCGAGAAGAATTTCCGGATGAACAATTGTTTGCACTTAAGGCATTCACTCCATGGTATGCTAATATCGTAAATTTTCTTGTTTCTAATAAGTTTCCTTCCCATTTTTCGAAAGCTCAGAAGGACAAGTTGAAGAGCGATGCCAAGCACTATCTATGGGATGACCCGTACTTGTGGAAACATTGTGCGGATTTGTTGATCAGAAGATGTGTTCCCGATGATGAGATCATTCCTATCTTGACCTTTTGTCATTCATATGAATGTGGGGGTCATTTTGGAGCAAAGAGGACAGCAAGGAAGGTATTAGATTGCGGTTTTTATTGGAGAAGTTTAAACCGTGATGCATATTATTTCAGCAAATCTTGTGATAGTTGTCAAAGAGTTGGAAATGTATCCCGAAGGGATGAGATGCCTCTTAATTCTGTTTTATATTGTGAATTATTTGATGTATGGGGCATTGACTTTATGGGACCATTTCCAAACTCTTGTGGTTTCTTATATATTTTGGTTGCTGTTGATTATGTATCGAAGTGGGTAGAAGCTAAACCCACTAGGACTGACGATTCTAAAGTGGTTTCAGATTTTCTCAAGGCTAACATCTTTTCTAGGTTTGGAGTTCCAAGAGCCTTGATAAGTGACAAAGGCACCCACTTTTGCAATCGAACGATTGGAGCACTGTTAAAGAAGTACCATGTCACTCACAAAACCTCCACCGCCTATCATCCTCAAACAAATGGGCAAGCGGAGGTGTCCAATCGGGAAATCAAGTCCATTTTAGAGAAAACAGTCAACCCAAATAGGAAGGATTGGAGTTCTAGGCTCGATGATGCGTTGTGGGCATATCGGACTGCATATAAAACTCCAATTGGCATGTCCCCTTTCCGGTTGGTATTTGGAAAACCATGTCACTTACCGGTAGAGATAGAGCACAAGGCATATTGGGCAATCAAAAGCTTCAATATGAACTTAGATGAAGCCGGTTTGCATAGGAAATTGCAATTACAAGAGCTCGAAGAGATAAGGAATGATTCTTATGATAATGCAGCGATTTATAAGGCCAAGACAAAATCATGGCACGACAAGATGATTCTTCGGAAGGAATTTGAGGTTGGACAAAAGGTTCTTTTGTTTCAATCCCGCTTGAAGTTATTTCCAGGAAAACTCCGTTCTCGATGGATAGGACCTTTCGTTGTTAAACAAGTCTTTCCGCATGAAGCGGTTGAGATCTCAAGTGAGTCCACATCAAAGGTTTTCAAGGTTAATGGGCAGCGATTGAAGCCCTACTATGAAAGTTTTCGGTTTGAGAAAGGAGAGGATGTTCATTTGGAAGAACCGATATATGAATAATACATCGAAGGTAGGACGTCGTGCCAACGACGTTAAATAAATGGAACTTCTCGGTTTAAAATCCGAGTTGAGGTACTTTCATGTTAATAATGTAAATATTTTCGTTGATTAATTAGTTGTTATTACTAATGTTTTTTTTTGTTTTGTTTTGTAGCTTCTAAAAAATTTTAAAAAAAAATGAGCATCGCGACCCCATCCCGCTCGCGACCCATTCATCACGACCCCCTGTTTATTTTTAGCATTTCACAAGGCAAACAACGGAGGCAGGCAGAGAGCAAATCGCGACCGCGAGCTTCCATCGCGACCCTCGTCGCGACCCCATCGCGATCGCGAAGCCCTCGCGATCTGAGCTGTGATCAGGTTCGTGATTTAAATGTTAAAATTCTGCAGCAAGGCTCATTAGATTCATCCTTTCCTCACTCTCTCTCCACGAAAAACACACCAAACCCTCATCCTTTCACTTCTCACTACACTTCTCACTCAAATTTCTCATCTAAACACAAAAAATTCATCTCCAAATCATTCTAAATACTTTTCTAAACCATTAAATCATCCCAAACTACAAAAATTCCACAACAAAATCACAAATTTCTGATTTTTCTTAAGAACCCTAGAATTTGGGGGTTTTTCATCCAAGCTTTTAATTGAAGATTAGAGGGTATAAACTCAAAGATTGAAGGTTGTAAGGCACTTTTACAACGATTTTGGGTTCTATTTCATCTACATTCTTCAATTTTTGGGTAAATTCTAACTTACTACTCTTTTTGTTGTTCATTTCAAATTCAACTTGGTAGTAGTATTGTTGTTGGTAGAATTGAACTTGGGTGCATTACAAGAATCTATTTGTTGATTTAGGCTTCATTTTGATTTAAATTGGCCCTTGATAGTTGAAATCTCAAACATGAAATTTAATGGTTGAAGCTAGTGTTGAATTGATTAAGTTGTGTGGAGATTGGAGGTACATTGTTCTTAGAAGAAGTTTTTGAAGTTGATTAGTTGGGTTATTTGTGTTTAGTTTGTGATTTTGATTTGTTGAAGCTTCTTGGTTGATTGGGAAAAAAAAAAAAAAAAATCAGCATGGCATCAAGCAAAAGACAACGAGGTGTAAGGGGTGAAAGTAGCCGTGCTCCTAGAGTAGACACGATGGGGTTGAGAAACCTTAACAATGAGCAATTGGCTAATTGGAGTCGAGTTTACACCCCCCGACGAGATGTGCAGGAAACCAAATCTTTTGATGATACAACATTAAATGCATTGGGGTTAAGAAGGCCAATTCGTCAACTTTTGACTAAAGTGGGTTTGAGGGACTTCATGCGTGCTAAAGCACAAACATTTGTTCGATACACTCTAGAGTTCATTGCTACCATCGAGAAGGAAAGAGATGAAGAAGGGCCATTCATCACATTTAACCTCAATGATGAATTTCGCAAAATGTATTATCCGGAAGTAATGGAAGCATTTGGTTGGGATTATGTAGAAGATGATGACTTCTACAACAAAGAGGTCTACAACGAGGCTATGTTCTTTGGCCAAATCACTGGTGGAGTAGTTTGGCATTCAAGGGTAAAGAGTTCTTGTTTTCCTCATCCTGCATTACGGTTGGTTCATCGGTTTCTAGCCCCCACCATCTTTTGTAGTGCCGAGCCAACAAATGTTCCACGTCTTGATTTACGTTGTCTTTGGGCAATGACTCCCGAGGGTGTTGGGTGCCCCGATTGGGTTGATATATTTGTGGGGAAGGTAATCGCTTTGAGGACCCGTGACAAGGGTCATTTCAGTTTTGGGGGTTTGGTCACACTTCTTGCGGAATATTTGAATGTTGAGCCCCCTACCGATCGCAATGGCAATCCCTTGTTAGTTCCTTTGGGTTCCGAAGGACGTTCTTCTTACCATCCTGCTTCCGAAGTGTATCGCCTTACCGCTACAAATGAGTACAATATTGCCTATTTGAAGAGTTGTGGTATGCTTCTAGAGGAACGTGATAATCATGGTGTTTATCGTTTTATTTGGCTTTTTGGAACACGTGGGGTGAAGTATATGATACTCCCACAACCAAACAAAACTGAGATATCACCTAATGCTTCTCATGACATGTTTTTTGTTCCCCCCGACCATCAATATGAGGCGGAGGCACAACTTGAATTTAACCGGCTTATCGGGGGAGCACAACCACAACAAGAGCAACCACACCAACAACAAGAACAAGAGGTGGAAGAGGAGGAAGATAGAGGAAATTATGCCGGCCTTGGAAGAGGGGGAAGAAGAAGAGATAATCAAGGATTTCGATTTGGGGAGCAAAGCCAAGATCAAGGGTGGCAAACCACCATGGACCAAAGAATGCAAAGCTTTGAGCTCGCCCTAAACTCAATGGAAATGAGACTGGATCAAATGCAATTTCAGTTTGATACTTTTGAGGACAACATGTACTCCATGTCATCCATGGTTTCGGCCATGAATCAGTTTTATGTCTCTCAATACCCTACATACAACGATCCTTCTCAAGAAATTGAGCGAAGAAGACAACAACGACAACAAGAGCGTGCTTCTAGGAGACGCGGTTCACGTGATCCTGGGGGCCCTTCTGGAGGTTCTTAGTTTGGAGGTTCTCCCCACACATTGAGGACAATGCTTATTTTAAGTGTGGGGGTAAGTTTATGTTATGCTTGTTGATCATGATTGGTTTTTGTTTGTACATACATTTATTTTCATGTTTGTTTCCTTAAAAAAAAAAAAAAAAAAAAAAAAAGAAAAACAAGAAAAAGAAAAAGAAAATAATAATAATAAATAAATAAATCCCGCTAAGTTGAAAACCCGCAAGGGCGGGCAACTTAGGCAAGATTGGGGGCCCGGATAAGTTGAAAACCCGCAAGGGCGGGCAACTTATGCAAAAAAGTGGCTAATGAGCGAGTAGGTGGAAAGGAAAGAAAAAAAAATGTGTGATGCTAGGATGAAAACCCGAGAGGGCTCCTAGGCAAAATGAGAGAAGAAAAGAAAAGAGAGAAAATATGAAAGTATTCAAGTTCTCATTTGCGGAGTTGGCGACATAAGAAGCTTTTCTCGGGAATTTTGGGAATGACTTTTGGAGGTATGTAACCTCTTGGTATTGACTTGAATCATTAGTTAGGCATTTCATTTTAAACACTTGATAACCCATTTGATTCATGTTCATTTTGGATGATTATTTTGACTTTTGATAGACTTCAAGTCCATTTGGATTTTGGTTTTTGAGCTTCAATTTGTGATAATCATCAGCTATTTTTGCTAGAGTTAGATTGGAGTTCATCCCTTTTTGCTTTAACTCCATATCTTTCTCATTGATCTAACTCAAAGATGGAATGACTTTTAATGTTAGACTTTAGTCCATCTTTCTTAGTTCTTTCTAGTTTTATTTTTAGGTAGTTGGAGTCGTCCTCATTTTGTTTTTACTCGAGGTCGAGCAAAAGATAGGTGTGGGGGTATTTGATATGCTTAGAATTCATGGATTAATGGAGTTGGTTTGTTTTTACATGGTTTGTATAATGGAGTTGCTCGAAATGAAATATGCCAAGGAAGAGCCCCTCGCGAGCCCATCGCGACCCCCTGTTGAGATTTACATTTTCAGATTTGCATGAAGGAAGACAGAGAGCAAATCACGATCGCGAGACTACATCGCGACCCCATCGCGAACCCCGTCGCGACCCCTTCGCGATCGCGACGCCATCGCGACGCCTTGCTCTGTTTTGGCGGTGGACTTCGACGACTTTTGCAACTTCTTTTGCTTTATGCTTTTTGCGATTTTTACCCCTTGTAATTTTTTTAGTGATCTCTTATCAGACCAGAGGATCATCTATCATATTGCTACTTTCTCTCTCTAAGTTTTAGATCTAGGTTTTCATATCTTTAATGTTCTTAGCTTATTTCTTAGTTTGTAACTTGAATTCTCTCTTGATGATGAAGATGGTAGCTTAAATCCTTTTGGGATTGGTTGATTGAAGCTACTAGTGGTTTATTGTAAGATTTATCATCTCTCTTTCATTTGGTTTCTTGGTTATAATATGCTTTGTATTGATGAAATGATGAACATGACTTGTATTTGCTTGAAGCGCTTCTAGTTCTTACTTGTGTTTGTTCTCTTGCTAGGATTATCATGTATTCTGATCTTATATGATTTTTCCATTTGGTAGCATTAGGTTCTCAAGTTTTATGCTGATCATAGGCTTTTGAATCTTGCGAAGTGTATTTGTTGTTAGTGATTATCGCTTGTTTAATCATTTTCAAGATTATCGGTTTTCTATTCTTAATGCGATTGTTATTCTAATTATCTAGGCTGAACTTAGTAGTTGGATTAATGGTTAGGGTTTGGTAAAATGCTGATCATCTTTACTTAGCCAAAGTTAGGGAAAACGGAGGAATCGATCCTCACGATAGTTAACCAAGAACCGAGTTGATAGACTTTGATAAATAGTGCAATAGAATCCATTAGTAGTGAATATCAATCATACCCCTGTTTTACTCACTAATCTTACCCATAACTTTAGCTTAGTTTTCTTAGTAGTTTTATTACTCCAACCCATCACAAACTCCCCCCTTTTGGTTCACCTATTGCTTAGAGTATTCTAAGTGATTGATTTGATTGTCAATTTGCATAAGACTAGTCCCATCTCCCTGTGGATACGAACTTTTCTTACCGCTATATTCATTTATAGGAGTATAGGAGAATTGATATTTGGCCGAGCTAAGAATTACGACACTTTTAGCAACACCAAGTAACCCTCCCAATTGTCTTAATCTCCCTCCCAATTTCCACCCCTTCTAGAACAATTAGACTATCGATTTTTCAAGTTCGGTAGTGCCATGATTCTACCGCTTTTGGAGTTCGGTAGTTCCATCGGCTATTTATGGGTCTGGTGTAGGTATTTAAACAAGCCCCAAAATATTCAACATTTAAGCTATGCCCATTATAACAAAGGAAAAAAAAAATAATGATATCAAGATAATAGTAAGTTCACAACTCATTAAAATTAAAATATTAATATCCGAAAACTTCAAAACGCATGGATACACTTTTTTTCCTTTTTAGTGTTGAAGACTGTCCTTTCAAAATTGACTAATAAAGTTAAAATCGGAGGAATAAACAAAACAAATCAACTAATAACGGCAATGGCAAGATGCAAGTTCAACACTAGTCGACACAAACACCACAAAGGCACAAATGTGTCTTGCTATTATTGCAGCAATTTTTTCATCCATCTTAGTTAATGCATATATTCCACAAAAGTATTATTACCAATTAATAAAACAAAACCAACTTTGCATTATTTTATACTGTGACACATGCATAATGCAATCATTAATATGGGAATGAAGAAATTAGAATACTCCATATAAAATTCATGAATGAATTGTATTCGATGTAAATTACAACTGAGAGTAACTCAGTATTTATAGACGAATGAAAAATGTTTAAAAAAAAAATCATCATTGTTATATATTAATTTTATTTTTATTTATGTTCTATTTTTATGGTTATTAATTTTATCTCTATTATATAAGCCAAGGGAGCCAAGGTGTCCCCCCTTGAAAAGACCATATTACCCCTAAAGACTTTTTAAAATCTCACTCCTAATTATTAAGGAAAGTTATTACAATTTTTGAACTTTTTTAAATGAAAATAGTACAAAATATAAAATTCTATAAAATAAAACAAAAATACCAAAAATCATATTTTTAAATTCTCTATAAATAGATATCCATATTGATATAGTTCATCAAATAAAAATTTATATTTTGATTATCGTAGTAATTGGAGCCAATAGAATTTGACAGTTTTTTTATAAAAATTTTCGAACAAATAACCTTTATTTTTTGTTTGTTTAGACAGATTAATAGATGTACTTAAAATACCATCGCACGCAAAGCGTGCATAGAAGGCTAGTTATTACTATTACTAGTTGTTGGCATGAGCTATGTTCGGTATATATATATCCTAATTTAAATATTTATTTAATTGTTTTTAAAGATATGCTTAGAGGATTCAATTCATTTAAATTTTAAAAACATATTAGTTTTGCCAATTATATGTCTAACACCTTTATTTTTCTTTAAAAATATTAATTATAGCCCTTTTTATTACCCCTTCATCAATTATCATACTCTATTATATTTCTAATGTTTTGTGCATTAATTTTGAAGTAAACTTTAGAATTTTATGGTGATTGATTTGGTGTAAGCATAAAAAAAAATAAAATTAAAAAATACAATAATACTCTCATAAACTAGTTCTTGTGCGGGTCCTCCTTCAGTCCTCAGTGGTCACTCAGCCACAACAACCATTGCCACTCGAAATCAAGATATCCGGGTTGGATTTTTCAATCGATTCATCTTCCTCCACCACCACCGACTCCACAGTCCATCTCCTCACCGCCGTCCCCCGACTGCCATCTCTTTTTTACGGCTTCGAAGTTCGTTCTGCAGCACTCCATCTCTACACTCGAAGTTCCTTCGTGGCTGCCTTCCCCATTGAAGTAGAAGCGGAGCTTCTGAGGTACGTTTTTGTTTTCATGGAAAATCAATTATACAATCAAGTTAATTTTTGATTTAATTGTCACTTGCGGGGCGTTTGTTTTGAGGGATATACATCCTTATCCTTCAAAACAAACGACGCGTTAGGGTTCTTCTAGGGTTTGGGCTATACATTAGGTAGGGGAGTAGAATTTCCAGTCGAATCTTTTTGCTGTAGACTTATTTTTGTTCTTCCTGGGTCCAGGGCGGCCGCCCCTCCTGCCCTGGCTCAGGGACAGACTTGTATATTATTTGTTGATTAAATCTTATTGGTACCAGGTTCACTTCCTAGATCTGATACTGATTTGGAGGATACCCACTTGGGAATTTTTTGGGGGAAAAATGTCTACTTTGCTTAAAATTCATCACAAGTTTGAGTTTTGGAGCCATGTTCGGTTTTCTGAGAGATGTTCTCATTTGAGTGTTCCAAAGGGACACCAACATTATATTAGAAAACCCCATGAAAAAGGGTTCAAAAAGGGGTCTGTTAGAGTAAGCAGTACTCTTTTGGAGCTTGTTCCTGAGACCAAGAAGGAGAACCTTGAATTCGAGCTGCCTTTCTATGACTCGTCTAAGGGCCTGTTGGTAGACCTTGCCGTTGTGGGAGGTGGCCCTGCTGGACTCGCTGTTGCACAACAAGTTTCTAATGCAGGTCTCTCAGTTTGTGTGATTGATCCTAACCCGAAATTGATATGGCCTAATAACTATGGTGTTTGGGTAGATGAATTTGAAGCCATGGATTTGCTTGATTGCCTCGATACTACATGGTCAGGTGCTGTTGTTTACATTGATGAGAATTTAAAGAAGAATCTTGATAGGCCTTACGGAAGGGTTAATAGAAAGTTATTAAAGTCCAAAATGATGCAAAAATGTATATCAACTGGAGTGAAATTTCATCAAGCAAAAGTCATGAAAGTCGTCCATGGAGAGTCTAAATCGCAACTTATGTGCAATGACGGAGTCACAATTCAAGCTTCTGTGGTTTTGGATGCAACGGGGTTTGCTCGCTGCCTTGTACAGTATGATAAACCATACAACCCTGGTTACCAAGTTGCTTATGGGATTTTGGCCGAAGTTGAAGGGCATCCTTTTGATGTGGATAAGATGTTATTCATGGATTGGAGAGATTCGCACTTGGTTGATAATAAGGAATTAAGAGGGAGAAATAGCAAAATTCCGACCTTCCTATATGCTATGCCTTTCTCTTCTAATAGGATATTCTTGGAGGAAACTTCACTCGTTGCTCGGCCTGGAGTGCCTATGGAGGACATTCAGCAAAGAATGGACGCTCGATTGAGGCACCTTGGCATAAACATCAAGCGCATTGAGGAGGATGAACGCTGCGTGATCCCTATGGGTGGGCCCCTTCCAGTAATCCCTCAAAGAGTTGTGGGAATTGGTGGCACTGCTGGTTTGGTGCATCCTTCTACGGGGTATATGGTTGCAAGGACTTTGGCAGCAGCTCCAATTGTTGCCAGTACAATTGTTCAGTATTTGGGTTCAGGAGGCAGGCAGGATGGAAGTGAATTGTTTGAAGGAGTGTGGAAAAACTTATGGCCCATAGAGAGGAGGCGTCAAAGAGAGTTCTTCTGCTTTGGTATGGATATCCTGCTCAAACTTGATTTGCCGGGTACAAGAAAGTTTTTCGATGCATTTTTTGATCTAGAACCACGTTATTGGCATGGATTCTTGTCTTCTCGACTATATCTTCCTGAACTTATTGTTTTCGGGTTCTCTCTTTTTGCTCATGCCTCTAACTCTTCTAGGCTAGAAATAATGTCAAAAGGCACTCTTCCATTGTTAAATATGGTCAACAACCTAGTAAAAGATACTGATTGATATGTCTTAGCTTGTTTTATGTCTTTTTCATTTGTGATCATACATACAGATCATTTGCTTCAACTTGTAGATTAAAATATAAAAATGTCAATTACAATACACTCTGTTGATACGTGTATATGCTCTCTGATGTTTTGAAGTTCTCTGGTTGTTTGTAATGTTGCTCCTTGATTTACTCATATTCTCTAGTATGTAAGCTCATATTGCATCTTACTTGTAACACTATGAGTTTGATTTAAACAATTTGCTTTGGCACGGGATTGTTAATATGGTTGGGGAAGAGCTCGGAAAATGATTTACCTCAATAGAAAAGGATCATGTAATTTGTTCTTCATCAAGCATCTTGGCATCAACAACTAGAAAAGAACAAAGTTCTAGGAAATAAACTAATTACTATAGTGTTGAGATATATGTATATTATGATGCAAAGTTTAATGATGCATCACATGAGCACATCATTTGTGGCTCCATACAAATTATTTACAAACTATTGCCAGCTCAGCAGCAAGTTATTACTACCAACAGTCATTGCCTTGTAATTTATATATAGCTTTAACATATCTTTCTCCGAATTCGCCCTGCAAAAGCTTACAATTTGAATCAACGGAAGTTCTAATTCATTCTAAAAGCCTGATGATATTCATGCACTGAATTATTTCGAGTTCCAACAGTCAGTTATGGTGTGCAATTTTCATGATGTTCAATGCTAGTATGCTACTATGTATTTTGCTTCTGTTTCTTCTCTCTCTATTTCATCCCACTTCAGTGTTAGATACAAGAAATTAGCATGGTCTTGCAAAATCATGACCATGCTGGTGGTCCTGGTGGAGTGGTGGATCGTCTTGCAGACTAGATGCTGCCCTCGTGGTGTTGCTCCACCGCTGACTGTTAAGTGAGTCAGTGGGCACTCAATGTTAGTTTTCGAATTTCATCCTAACTTTTTAGATTGGCATATTAGAAATTACAAATGCAGTTTATTTGTTGTTATATTATGATTGATAGTTATGTGGATTATGCTTGAGTACATTTTGAATTACCAAAGCATGTTGATGTAAGAGGTTTTGGATATTGGTGACTAATTATTAACCATAATACAATTGTCAGATCATCTAGTTTGATATTTTGTTATTGTAATAGCAATTGCCTTAGTTTTTATGATTACCTATACTATAATTATTAACCATAATACAATTCGTTTTGTGGTACTTGTTGGAATAATTTAGTAGTAAATTGTTGGCTACTAAAAGTCATTATCTAAATTAGTACCTTTGTTCTTTGATTGAATAGTTTTAGATTTTGCATGTTGGAGAACTTGCATGCTGTGCTTTATTAAAATGTGGTAACCAAAGATTAATATATAAGCATCTTAGATTTGAGGTAAATGACTATTCAGCCTGGAAGTTGATTTGAGGTAAATTCCATCCACAACATCTGAGAATGAGATGAAAGGAGGCTCGTTTCGTTTCCCTTGGAAATATGAAACTGAGGAGGTGTTGGCATTGAGTTTTTCTGTACATTACCCAACATTAAGTTACATCAAATACTTGAAAACCTAGACTGTTAGATTTTGGTTCCTATTTTTGTTGTGCTTCAGCAAGTTCTATATTGACCTTAGCATTCTGTCCTGATTATCAACATTAACTTTTGATTTCGAGATTTTGATGGGTTAATAAGTTAAATATTTTGAGCATTTGTCAATTTTAAATTATCTGGTGGCTGCATGGAGGCTTACTATAGCCTTTTGAATTTCGTCAAGGGTTCATGTAGTGGCGGAGCCACATTATAATTGACAATTGTCTCTTGTCAATTATAGAATTTTCCCAAAAAAACCTTTAATTTTGATTAATTGACCCAACAATTTGAAGCCACCATTAGTTGATGAACCCAGAAATCAATTTGGGGATTTTTTGAATTAGGTTTTTGCAGATTTGGGGATGTCGAATTGAAATTGTGAAAGTTGTTGTTTTAAGTTGTTGCTAGAGTTTCGAAGGTGGTGGTGGAGATTCAAAGGTTGCCGACGACTTTGGCATGGTGCTAGTGTATCTAAAGGTAGGGTTTGGCTGAGTTGGTTTGAATTAGGTGTTGATTCGAATTGGGTGGTTCGAAGAATTTTGGGTAGTGGTTTGAATTGGGGGTCATGGGTTGGTTTTGGGGTAGTGGAAGAGGGTGGTGCCGTGGTGGAGGTGTGGTGGGAAGATTGATCATGGTGGAAATTATTTGTGGTGGGTGGTGTTAATGGTGAATTGATGAATGGTTATGATTTTATTGATGAATGCTTAATGATGGATTGATGATTATTGTGATGTTGTTGAACGAAGAAGAAAACGATGTTACTCTTGATGAAGCGATAAACGTGCAATTAATGGGGAAAACGAGTAAGTGGGCCCACTTAACGGAATTTTTTTAACGGAGTTTGCTTTCGGGGGTGCAATCAAAACGTTTTGCAACATCATGGGGGTTTAATAAAATAAAAAATGTTACTGGGTTTTTTTCAAAATCTAGGATACATGATGGGGGTTAAATAAAAAAATCCTTTGGTTTATTTGCTTTTAGGCAAACTTTGAACTATAATAGGGACAAAATAGGATAAGTTAGGAGTAGTATATTACTTTGGAGAGAGGGAATAATCAGAGAATTGAATTGTAAAAGCTTAGGCATTTGGAGACTTGTGATCTAAAGTCACTACTTAGGAGATTTGCAACCTCAAGTTGCTAAACTGTCTTTTGTAATTAATCTTCTGAGTTATTAATCAAATATTAACCTAAATTCTCAATTATTCGCACGTTTAATTGTTGTTCATACTTGGGCTTGCTTCATTTGTGTTGGCTGTGAAATCTCAGATTAAGGGTTTCGAAGTAGGCAATTCATTGCAGAGGGGGGGGGGTGTTGGAATATGACAGGATCATGGCTTCTATTCAACTAAGTACAACTATTTTTGTATCCAAATCCATAGTTATTATCCTATAGTAGTATAGTGTCAATGCAAAATCACATCATTTTTTTTGTGCCCTTACAATAAAGTATTTTTTTTAATCTTATGCTTCTAATCCATATCTCTCATTGGGTCCTTGTTTATACTCGTAATATGGAATTCATCCCTCTTTTATGTTGGTGTTCAAGTACAAAATTCATAATTTTATTTATTATTTATATTGTGACATAGGGAGCATACCATTTGGTAAAATATTGAAAAAAGCTCTCTTTCTGTGGGTTTGTACTTTGTGCCCACATATGAAACAAGAGTCATTTTCTGGAACTTCATCCCTTTATATCAAAAAATAAAAAATAAAAAATTACCAACATTGTCAGAAAGTCCTTGAAAGGATGATGTAAATGTTGATATTATATGGAAACTAGCATAAACCTCAGACTAGGAATCGTACATCTGCTGAGAAGAAGTGATTAAGTTTTTATCTTCAATACAGAAATGAAATTTTCTAAAAATATTTGACAGGAGGAAATAAGGAACCAAATAGGAGCGTTGGAGACGCAGTTGGTAGCTGAAAAGGAGAAGTCTATGTCAGCCCTTGTTCAAGTTGAGAAAAACACTGCTGCTAGACGGCAATTGGACAGAAAGTTGGATCTACATTATCAGCGCAAGATGTAAGTTGTCACTTTTCTTAATATGCAATTTTCACCTAACAACCATTCAAAGGGATCACGAGTACAGATCACAAATAGAAGAAAGAAGAATTAGAGATGATGCTGCACTTGAAGAAGCCAAAAGAAAAGAGAAGGCTTTATATGGAGAAAGATTGCGCCAACAGAAGGCCAAGGAGGATGAGGTTTGTAAGCTTTTCATTGGGAAATAGAAGTGAGGTAAAAGGATTTGTACTTGAAGGAAAGTGTGTATGCTCGTAATTCTGTTGTTTGCATTCTTGATTTCTCTCTGATGGTTTAAGTTAAGAGATCTTAGATTAGCTAAATGATTTGCAGTCCAGTTATGGCATTAATTGTTCACACTGACATTGAAGCAAATCTGATCCTCTACTTATTATCAGTTGAAAGTTCTTCACAAGGTTTGTTTATGGAGTGCTATGCTGGATGTATATGCCATAATAATATGTTCTTTTTTGCTCATGTTTTTTCTTCGTTTAATTTTACTTCTATTCGCTTCCCTTGCATGGTGCAGCTTAAACGCGAGGCTGCTAAACGAGCAGAAGAAGAGAGAGTAGCTGCCCTGGAAGCTGAAAGATCGGCTAAAGAAGCTGCAGATAAATTGTCCAAGGATAATTCTGCAAAGGATGCTGTTAATGCACAAAGAGGCGCTACTTCGCCTTTACAAAACATACCATCATCCACATCTGCTGCAGATGTTCCAAAGGAAGTAAAGTCAGCAGGTGCCATTCCTTTCTTTTGAATGATTTACATGTCAGAACCTCATCATTTTATTATTGGTTTTTATTTGCTCTTGTTTCTGGATGCACTAGATGAAAAAATCTTTTTGCAATTAATTTTTTTCTTTATAGTATGCTGAATTAACATACTGAATTGTTATCAATTCAGATGCATTGTATAACAATTCTAAATGTCACTTTCATAGGTAAATTGAGTTGCCCATTGCCCCCCTTGTTTTCGGCACCTATTATCCAGTATCTGACTTACATGGCAGGCCTGTAAACAATGCAGGTCTTACCTGATAATTCAAAATATACAACCTTACAAGAGTAACGTGCTATGAACTGACATAACTGACCAGAAAAATGATGATTAATGAAAGATAATGGTGATAAATCTGATTGATTAAAAGATGTAACACTAAGCAAGATAATTATCAAGCATTCGAGAGGCTTGATTCTCTCCCAATACAAGCATTCGAGTGGCCTGTTCACTCCCAAAGATATTACTCTTAAAATACATTCAATATTCAGCCTCCCTTTCTCTCTCTAAGTTGCTCTTATTTATAGAAATAACCCCTCTCTAATTAATCTTGTTAGAACCTTCTATAAAATTCTATTAACAACTTATTATGCCTAGAATCCCCCTAAGACTCAATTCACAGCAATACCCGCCGTCTAAACTTCCACCTTGTCCTCAAGGTGGGTAATGATTAGCATCGTCCTTTCGGTGTGGGTAATACCCGCCAGCAGTACAATTGTCTAGACATCGATTGGTCATAAGTAAATAATCTTGAATCTTGTGTAAGGTAGACTGGTTTCGGATGTTGTGGGGAGTGTTGTTTGAGGAGTTGCGAGGCTATGAAGTAGGAACATTAAAATAGGAACTCTGAGTGAATGGTTTTGTAACAATAGTTGTTGGGCAAAGACAAAAAATAGAAATGGGTGGAAGGGCAGAAAAATGGTTGTTCAAGGACTTAGTTGTGGAAGAGATGGACCTTGAATGGGCAACATCAAAACTGAATCTGTGCATATTCTTCTCAAATGGGCTTAAGGCTTGAAGAGTAGGAATTATAAGGTAGTTATGTTCAGCTTGTTTGATGTATTTTTGGAAATTAGGGTTGGCCTGAACAGTAAGTTGAATAATTTGGAAAGAGAAGTTGGGCTTAATTTGAGTAAGCCCACACGCAGACCTCTTTTTATTACTTGCTAAGCTGGTTGCAAGGTAGGCAGGCCCAATTTCTATTTAAATAGTGGGTTTTGATAAAAAATAAAAACTCAAACCCGTTTTGAACCCGTTAAACACAACCCGCTCTTAACCCGAACCGACCTACTTTTAACCCGACCCGACCCAAACATTAAAAATTTATTAAACTTATGATATTATAGGAAAATGTAAGCAAAAACACTTCTTACCATTTAAACTTTGAATTTAAGATTATTTTTATTGGACCACAACATCAATTATTTGCCATGAATTAGCTATTAATGAAGATATTTCTTATAATTTGTACTTTTTAGAACGCTTAAGGTACATTTTTGTACATATATTGCATTAAATTATGAAAAATTAAAGGGCGTTATAAAACTTCCCAACCCGTTGGGTCAACCCGAACCCGAAAAATGTGGGTTATAAAAAAGCTAATACAGACCTGAACCCGCTAAC
The DNA here is from genome assembly GCA_951394345.1 of Salicornia ramosissima. Lineage (NCBI taxonomy): Eukaryota > Viridiplantae > Streptophyta > Magnoliopsida > Caryophyllales > Amaranthaceae > Salicornia > Salicornia ramosissima. The sequence continues at coordinate 7,737,427 of OX596233.1, forward strand.
ACCCAACCCGGTTCAACTGAACCCGCAACTATTTTACACCAACCCGGCCCGACTTGTTTGACAGGTCTACCGTTGCGTCACTTCTTCTCTTGGCTTAGCTTTATTTTCATGGAAAATCTTGCTCGGTTGCTCCTGAATTTTGACCAGATTAGCCTCTAGCTTTTTAGTAATTTCTTGAGTTATTTTTTGAGCAAGTGAACTGAATTCCTCCTTGATCTTCTTTTGTAAGTATATCATCTCATCTTTTATAGTCTGGTGAAAGGAGTTTAAGGACTCATCCATTCTTTCCTCCCAAGTTACCATGGCCTGTGACATGGCATCAACTGCCACGTAAACACCAGGAGTCGTTCTGCTCTAATACCAACTGCTATGAACTGACATAACTGACCAGAAAATGTCAATGACAAATAGGAGAATAAGAGAAGAAAATGATGATTAATGAAAGATAATGGTGATAAATCTGATTGAGTAGAAGATTTAACACTAAGCAAGATAATTATCAAGCGTTCGAGAGGCTTGATTCTCTCCCAATACAAGCATTCGAGTGGCCTGTTCACTGCCAAAGATATTACTCTCAAAATACATTCAATATTCAGCCTCCCTTTCTCTCTCTAACTTGCTCTTATTTATTGAAATAACCCCTCTCTAATTGATCTTGCTAGAACCTTCTATAAAATTCTATTAACAACTTATATCCTCTCCCTAAGAATCAATTCACAGCATAACATTGTTGAATAGGATCTACAGCAGTCATCACATGTATTATGAACAAGTTTGGAAGAAGGGCTACAAGGAAAAATAATAATGTAGTGGGGATGTGGGATACATAAATTCATATATCCCTGGGCTCTAGGTTGGTGGATGGCAATCTTTTTGTTGTTCTGTTTAGTGAGTTGTATCTTTGTAGTTAGAGAGAGATATGAGCACTGGAAAAAAATGCATTATCAGACTTTATTATTCATTGGTCCTTGCTGAATGACTCTGTTGCACCTGTTCATGTCTACTGTCTAGTTAAATGATTTCTTACTTGTAACATTCACACGAATATATCCCTTAAACACATTTAGTGTCGACTTATCACCTTTGGTGTCTTAAATTGTTAGTCCATGTTTTGCTTACCTTGTTTTTACTGAACTTGTTTGGTTCCTTGTATTGAACTGCCTTATTTGATTATTTCCAATGATTGAAACTGATTTTATTGATAGTTTGATAGTTGAGCTATCCACATTTCCTTCAAGTGGTGGGGTTCAATTTCTCATAACCCCTTACTTGAGGATATCAAGCTAACAATGAAAAATGTTCAAAAAAATCATCATTGTTATATATTAATTTTATTTTTATTTATGTTCTATTTTTATGGTTATTAATTTTATTATTACTATTACTAGTTGTTGGCATGAGCTATGTTCGGTATATATATCCTAATTTAAATATTTATTTAATTGTTTTTAAAGATATGCTTAGAGGATTCAATTCATTTAAATTTTAAAAAAATATTATTTTTGCCAATTATATGTTTAACACTTTTATTTTTCTTTAAAAATATTAATTATAGCCCTTTTTATTACCCCTTCATCAATTATCATGCTCTATCATATTTCTAATGTTTTGTGCATTAATTTTGAAGTAAACTTTAGAATTCCATGGTGATCATTGGTTGATTTGATGTGAGCATTAAAAAATAAAAAATACAATAATAGATCATTTTTGGGCCAAAATAAACTACAAAACTTTAACCTAGTGATTCTTCTTGACAAACTAATGGAGCCAATTTTTGGGCACGCAAAATGGAACATTAATTTTAACAAATTATTAACCAAAATAATGATTTTTTTCTTCATAAGGTCATTTCTTTAGAACGAGACAATAATTGAGGGTTACCAATGAGAAAAAAATCCAGGGATATCAATGAGAAACTTAAAAACTACGGGGTACCTTTGAGAATTTCCCGACTTTTCCTCTTTATTTGTACTCCCATTATGTAATTAATTTTGATTTTGCTTACCTTGCTTATGAACCAGGTCCCAGCTGTCATGGATTGTCTCCTTGCTGAGTTTCACAAAGCTTGTATCTTCACTGTTCCAAAACATATAATGTACTCGAAGGTAACCATTGAGCTTAATGTTTGCTTTGACTCTCCCTTTGAAATCAGTATGTTCTGTATTGTCTTTGGTCTTTTAGTAATTATTTTTTTCTGAGCTCCTAGCCTAGCTCAAGAAGACCTCTATATCAAGACCATTAAAAAATTGCTCACACACTTCTGGACTCATCTTGCATTTAACTTCATTCATCAATTCAAATTAACCTTTTCCCAGTTGATAATCTTGATATTGATTTATGAATACAGTGGTTGTTCTTCTGTTTTGGTTGCTGGTCTTTTGAACACTGTTTAGCAGTATTTGCATTCAAGACCACATGAGTTGATAACTTAGAACCCATTGGACTTAACATCATTTTAGTTCATCTTGCATCTTATGTACCAAATAATAAATTTGACTAGTTCTATGTAATTGAGAAATATCTTTTTGGATGCAAATTTGATTGAGAGTTTTAGATTTATGAGAGCAGTTTATCTGTATTACTTCCTCCGTTAAAAAAAACGCAACAGTTTCCATTTTTGAATGCTTCAAAATAAATGCAACAAATTTTTATTTTCCTTATATAGTAAACTATTGCTACTTAAAAGACATAAATACCCTTACTAATTCTTTATTTGTCCCCACCTTTTCTCTCTCTAATTCTTTAATTGTCCCCACCCTCTCTCACAACTCATTTAATTGTCCCCACTTTTCTCTCCATTTATTTTAATCAACTACCCCTCACTTTTTCTAATTACCCAAAACAAAAAAATGTCTAGGAGTCCGTGCCATGACAATTGTTGCGTTTTTTTTGGAACGGAGGTAGTATTTAACTTTCTTGTCTTTAGAACATTGTTTATAACATGATTACATGAAGGCTTTTATCCATGATTCAATAGTTGCCACTTATCAATGCTGATATCCTGTCTTTTACATAATTAAGAGTGCATTTGAAACAAAAGAAACTTATTACGAAGCCATTGGCTATCGGGAAGAAGATGGAAAGATGGAGACAACAGATCGCTATCTGGAACGGATGTCATCCCTGATGAAACTATATGGGGCACTAGTTCAGGTTTGCATAATCATATTGCAGTTTTAAAGGTTTCACAAATTACTTGCACTTGCTCTGAATCCTCTAAATTACCAGCAACATACATCGTTTGCTTCTCTTTAGACAGAAGCTCAGGGCGTCCAGAACATACATGGCTTAGAAGAAGGTTGGGCTTGGCTTGCAAGGTTCTTAAATGTTCTCCCAGCTACTAGATACACCGCTGTTGCTCTCGAGGCATTCCTAGCAGTAAGTTGTCTCATGTTTGAAATATTACTAGTATTTGGGCTTGTGCAGTTGGGGATGCATTATAATTTTGTTATTTTGATAACAAATACGAAGTATGATTTAATTAGAAAGCAATAATTTTCCATAAAGCATGAGATTATTCATGTTAAAAATTGACTTTAGCTTTTCAAGGAAATCTAAGAATTCTTCCAAAACAGAAGGCTTCTACTTATACACAATAAACTGAGTTGTAATTGGTGATCATTCAATGGTATGCATTTGAATTAAGAACATGGCAAAATTTATTAGAAAAGTCATGTCTCCTATCAAGTCTATCTTAGTCACCTATCAACTCTATCATAGTAATAGTTAATCTACCTTAATATGCATCATTTAGTTGATTAGTTCCTTACAAAAGTGTTAAAAATATGAGTCCACAACAAATGCAAAAACATTGAATCTTTTCTAAGTAAAGAAATAAAGTAACAAAAATATTAAACTTTTAATTTATGTACTCTGTAGCTTAATGGTACCCATCTACTTACACCAAACAAACTAAGAGTTTATCATCATCATAAGTTAGATAAGCAAAATTAGCATTGAAAAACTACGTATAAACTGTTAAACTAATTGAGAAATAGATTCATACCAAGTTTTCTAATAAATAGGAGTATAGATTAGATGACATCATTGAACAATAATATCATAGAAATTAACAACTAAAAAATACTTCATATAACATATGGACTACGGAGTTTAAATAATCATGATTACCTTTAGTGTACGCAATTGTTTAATAAATTGAAGAAGCTAGATCTCAAATACATTTTAAAAAAGAAATGAAACATTTTAACCGGCATATAATGCAGAAAAACTATTACACAACACATATGTGTATATACACATACTTATATATATATGGAAAAATTGGAAATAACCTCTTAACTTTTGCACGTTTTTTTAAAATTACATCCTTGTTTTTCACCCCCCCCCCAAACTTGTTTCTGACGTTAAATCTTAACGGAGGAGGCTCGCATAGTTACATTCCCTAACTACCTTACCATCCTCCTCATTGTTCTTTCTCTCTCCTCTCTTAACTTCGCTAACTTCTCTTCATCTTCTTCTCTATCTCCCATCATCCTCTTCTTCTCTTTCACTATCTACCCTGAAATTGACCTCCATTTTGTTAAGAAATCGCCACATAGATTTTTGTGGGTGTCTGTTAAAAGACTAGTTATAGATATGTATCATCTATTCTTGATTAATGCCTTGTTAATGTAATATAATATATATGTTACTTTATTTTGCATTTGTGTAAAACAGATGGCAGGATTTGCTCTCTACAGGAAATACCAGTTCCAGTTTACGAAGATGCTGAACGTCATAGCCAATGAGTTTGTACCCAAGTTGAAAAGGCGTGATGACCCAAATTCTAGTTCAGTTATAAGCAAGCTTGAGGCTTACATAGAATCAGTGAAGTTTCGTCAGGAGCCAGAAGGATGGCGCCTTCAGCAAGCTTTGTTGTCCCATAGTTTAGCTCCAGAAGCAGATTACCGTCAAGAACAATATTACCATCCACCTGCCAGGCATTTTACATATCAAAGGTAGCTAGTTATTCAAGTGTTGATAATATTGCAGCTGCTTTGGAACATTATTATTATTATGTTCCAAATGTAATTGACATCATGGTACTAAGGAGCTGTCTCCTTTAATCTTACGCTTAATAACTTAAATCTGTGTTATAAAATATGCTGACATTCTAGGATTATTTCTTTTAATTATGTAGGGGTTTTGTTCTCCTCATTGTATACTTGTATCATATTATGAAGAAAAAGAGGCGGGGTTGTCGGTAACAGGTGGCAGATACAGACAGAAGAAACGGAAACGGAAGAAACGGCGGCGGCAGCCTCCGGTCACCTATGGTGGCCGTCGATCTTGGCAGGGGCTGCGATGTTTAGGTGGTTACAAAGAATTGGTTTTTATCAACAGGTTAATTTCATTAAGACATTAACTCCAGTCCAAACCAATTGTTATATGGTGCTTCTAGGAGTCTAGGACCACCTAGCTTTTAGTGGTTCTGAAAATCTTCATTTATTTTTTATCTTTAATCTTTATTTTATAAACTACAATATTCATTTTTTACAACAATTTTTTTTAAAAATAAATTAAAATCTTCATTTTTTTAAACCATTTTTTAAAAACTATAATCTACAGTGCTCTCGGGAGCACATAGAGCAATTGTGGTCTCGCACGTCAGCGCGTCAGCTTTAACAACTAAAATGAATATTCATTTTTTAACACTGAATATTTATTTTTTTTTATAATGAATATTCTTTTTTTTTTAATATTGAATATTCATTTTACCGTAAAAACCCTGAATTTACATTCACTTTTGAAACAACTAAAATGAATATTCATTATTTAACTCTGAATATTCATTTTATCACAAAGAACCTGAACATACAATCAACTTTGCACCAACCTAAAGTTAATATTTATTTTCTAATACTGAATATTCATTTTTTTATACTAAATATTCATTTTGTTATACTAAATATTCATTTTACCACAAAAAAAAACTAAACTTACAATCACTTTTGCGATAACTTAAATGATTATTCATTTTTAATATGCGGAATATTATTTTTTTTAATACGAAATATTCATTGTACCACAAAAACCTGAACTTACCTTCACTTTTGCAACAACAAAAATGAATACTTATTTTTGTATATTGAATATTCATTTCTTCATACTGATATTCATTTTTTAACTAAACTTACATTTATTTTTACAGCAATCTGAACTGAATCTAAAATGAATAATCATTTTGAATACAAAAAAACAAAAAAACAAAAAAAATCAATAAAAGCTTACTCTTATCATCTTCAAAAGCTTAAATATCATCACAAACCTCATACGTCAAATAGTAATACTCAAAAACTATCATCCATCACAATAATTATAAATGAAAATTGCGATTGAATTGATTATTAAATATTATGAACAAAATCACTCAGTTAAGAGGAGAGAAAAAAAACAGCAACAAATGATGAAGATGAACAAATAAAGAGGATGTGAGAAAAATAAAAATTAGAGGAGAGAAAAAAAATAACTGAGTTTTTTTTAATAAGAACACCAGAGGCCACAAAAAACTAGGTGGTTCCGGATGCACCTAATAATTTGCGCTCATGGCCACCCTAAAATTTCACTGCTTCAAAAAAATATAAATCCGGTCAACCCTTTAATCTTTTTAATCCTTATCATAAATTAATCACAACAAATGCCTCGTAAAGAATTAAAAATCAATATCATAAATTAATCACAAATCCCAAATCCTAGAAAAGGGATGGAGGACCATTTAATTACATTAGTTGAAGATAATCTTACAAAAATCCAAAATCCCTTGAAAAAATTAATTGATGCACGATATTTAGACTCCGCCTTTTCTTTCTCTAATGTTCTTATGGGGCATGGCTAGGGGTAGCAATTCTGACTCATACCGATTATTTAATCTGAAATTTGAAACATATCTAAATTTCTTGATATTATTGATCTGACTTAATCCGACCTGAACCTGACCTGATTCGAATTATCCGAAATTAAAATGTGTAATGTTGATTATCATGCCCTTTAAATTTATTCGGCAAAAACCCAAATCTAATTTGATACAAACCGAAACCAAAAACTCTTCAACCTAAATTGACCTGACCCAAATCAATATGATCCGTACCCAATCCGAATGCCACATCTAGGCATGACTGCAAAAGGAAAGGAAATTAGGCAATTGATATTAGGAATTTAGGATAAACCTTCTACTTCGACTCGTCATGATATTTATCCCATTCTTATAATGACTTAAAAAAATAGTAATAAAACTTTGGAAAAGTTTATATGAGTAAACCAACAATTATCACATCTGCAACTAATAAATCCACGTTTGATAAATTTCAAAACAAACCGACGTACCCCATCTGCCCCTACAGAATTAGATGATTGTTAACCTGGTAAACCGATTAAAGTTAAAAGGCTGATTAAAATGAGACATATTTTAGAGGTTTTAACAACTTAAAAAAAATATATATTTTTTTAATTAAACATATAACCCAAAGTCTTAAGACTTGGGGGTGACATCATTTTTTGTGATCACCACTGAAAATGTTGTCATCCAATTATTGTGTTAAGACTCCCTAATAGTTGTCCAAATTTATCGCTTTAGCTCTAAGACTTAAACATATTTTTTAATATCTTTTTATGTTATATATAGAAAAATGCAAAATTAATAAGAAAATAAATAAAATTGAAATGGCTGCCATATTCCAAGTCGTAAGTTGGGTCTTAGAATTTCAAGACTCAACTTGAGACTTGGTTAATACTTAAGATTTTAAAAGAAAAATTGGAAAAACCTTAAATCCAAATCTTAAGACATAAAAATGATGATGTTACCATAAGTCTTAAGACTTGGGGTTGTTCAGGTCAGGTACGGGTTGGGTTGAATAATCATTTAAGTTATCACAATGGGCTGGCAATGTCTATGGTGGTAGTCATGATGGATATTCGAGCTACTGACTAAGTATTAAAGAAGAAAGAAAGGAGAAAGGAAAAAAATGAAGAAAATACGAACCTCAAAGCTCTGATACCATGAAAACTTTGTAGAGTTTGATTACCATTTTCATTCATTCATCTTAGCTCAACTTCATACATCATACATAGTATATTCATGATATTTTTGTTCTGATGAATATTCCCCTGCATAGGTGGCATTCACCCTTTTCTAATCCCTAGGAGGCCAGAATTTGCTGCTTTCTAATGTGCATTGTACACTTGGCACACATCTACTAGGACAACTCATTACATAAGACTCAAAACATAATAGGTAAAGATTACATATTTGGATCAACCCAATAAGCAAAGCCCATTAGGCTTACTTCTTTCCTTCTAACAAGGTCAGATGGGGACTACATATTCCATATGAGCGAGGCAACTCCTAATCGATCTCCTATGACTTTTAGCTTGCTCTAATGCGTATGTGTTACTTTAGTTTAGGATAGTATCATCGAGTATTTTATTAGGGACTTGTTAAACGTCGTCCGCATATTACTTAAAATTGTCCACAATAAAAAGTAAAAAGACAAAATTGCCCTTGATTTAAAATTACACCACAACAACTTAGATTAAATATACAACGACGTCGGACACCACGTCATGACCTCGACCACCACCACCACCGCCACCACCATGGTGGTGGTTAAATTTTTTTTTTTTAAATAAGGGAAGAAGCGTCCAGATCAGACGCCCCTACCATGGTTGGGGCATCTTGTCTGACGTTAAAACAAAAATTAAGGGAAGAGGCGTCCAGATCAGACGCCCCAACCATGTTTAGGGCGTCTGATCTGGACGCCCCTTCCCTTATTAAAAAAAAAAAAATTAACCACCACCATGGTGGTGGTGGTGGTGGCGGTCGAGGTCATGGCGTGGTGTCCGACGTTGTTGTATATTTAATTTAAGTTGTTGTGGTGTGATTTTAAATCAAGGATAATTTTGTCTTTTTACTTTTGGTTGTGGGCGATTTTAAGTAATATGCGTGCGACGTTTAACAACCCAATTTTATTATTCCTTATTTTCAAGCTTGTTGTGCAAATGGGTTAGGCTGACGTGGATCACAGCCTTAGGGCCTTAGGGGTGACACCCAACTGTTACAAGCTTTATTTAGGGTATCACATAAAATACGAATAGTGGACTGACTAATTTGGCATTATGATCACTACTTACTTAATAATTGTAATCTTATAGCACCAAAAAAACAAATTAATTGTAACCTTATGATCTTTTATTCTTCTTCATCACGTTATATTACCAAAACTATCCTAATTAGATCCATGCTTGTACGTTGTAGCTCATTGGAGGACTATTATGCTGTAACAGTGTAACTGTCTGTACCCCAGACATCCAACAGAATCAAACACACAAACAAACCTTATTGCTTTGTCCATTTTAACTAACCCCCTTTTTAAACTTTATCTCTAACTATTTTTAACCCTGTGTCATGTACAGATTTTTGGTTTTTTCACAAAAATATTAAACTTAGTATTAGTATTTATATGTTATCCCTCTTGCAAGACAATCATTAAATTGAAGGACATGAATTATGAAATTGAATTTTAAAAAATAGATGCTCGAAAAAAAAGACATTAACCATATATAATGATGAGAAATTGAAACATTAATGGGAAAAATTAGGAATACCAAGCAATAGAGAAATAGAGCAATTGTTTTTCCTTTTTTCAAAAAAGGCAAAATCAAATAATTAAATAGAAAATGATAGGAAGTATAGATTTATTTATCATATTGATGAATTTTAATTTTGAGATTTCTGAACTTCTTTCATTTATTCAAAGCTAATTAAGAAGCCTTTTATTAAAAAAATGTACAAATTAAGGTTTTTTTTTTACCCCTTTTTAAAAAAAATTCATATTTTACTTATATTAGCTTATGTGAATTTATTAAAACTTATAATCAGCAAAGAGGAATACAATTAATTTAATATTCTCACTCAATTTATTATATTAATAATCTCTATTAGAGAAAGTATATGCTATTAGCTGCTAAATGTAAATAGGAAGACAAAATTATTATTATTTTTTTAAAAAACATGTAAGAAAAAAAAAATATAAAACGATTTCAACCAATCAAAGGCTAACAAATATTGTCAGAAACACATGGGTGAAAAAGAAGTGGTTCCATATTTCCATGTATGAGTAAACCCGAAAAAATCCAAAAAAAGTGTGTGGACTATAATTATCATCAGATAAACTATGATTGACATCTATAGGACAATAATTGTGTTACACAAGACTATATTTTGCAAGTCCGTACAAAAATGCGATTTCATTTAGCTGCTAATAGTTTATCATCCCTTGTACTAGTAGTATATCAGTGTAATAACCAAATAAAGTGAGGATAAGTGTAATTTAAGTGTTAAAAGTTTACCAAATAAAGAAAAAAAAACATTTAATTTGTTGTTGCACATAATTTTTAGTATCCTTTTATGACAAATGTTGCACATAATAATTAACGGAGATAGTACGTATATAATAATAGAGAAGGTATTGTGTCAGATCGGTTTAACAATAACGTTTCTGTCAGACCAGTCTTCTGGACCTGGACACATATTGTTGAATCTGGACACATATGTGTTTAACCTGGACACATGCTGTTAATTCTGGACATGTATTGGTAGACCTGGAAACATTTGTAAACCTAGAAACAGAACTGGACACATTTGAAACTTGGACACAACTTGTAAACCTGGATAAATGTGGACAAACCTAGATAAATATGAAAAAACCTGGACAAATCTAGACAAACATGGACAAATCTGGACACACCTGGACATGCAAACCTGGACAAATGTGGACAAACCTGGACAAATATGAACAAACCTGGACAAATCTAGACAAACATGGACAATCTGGACACACCTGGACATGCAAACCCGGACTAACGTTGACAAACCTGGACAAATGTGGACAAACCTGAACAAATATGAACAAACCTGAACAAATCTGAACACACCTGGACAAACCTGGATACATATTGTTAACCCTGGATACCTATTTGTAAATCTGGACACATTGTTTAAACATGGATACATATTGTAAAACATGGACACATTTTGTAACTACCTTGGACAAAAAACGTTTTTTTTTTGCATTTTGAGGCCTTTAGAGGCCTCGTTTGGCGATTTCCGATGGCCAAATCCCCTGCGGGTATTTGCAGCTGCGTTCATCTCGAAAAATTAATCAATTTTATGCCCCGATCCGACACCCGAGCGCAAAGTTATAGCCTCCCGAAGTTTTTCACTATTATATTTGGTTATATGGGTCAGCCGTCTGACCAGATTGTCTGGTCAGACCGTCTGACCCAATACTTTCACATAATAATAAACCACCGACATCCAAATTAAAGTCGAAAAGGCGAAGAAGCAAAGATAAAGGAATTCCTAATCAATCAACAAAATTAAACAAGGCCTCATTATGTGATAATGTGAATAATTTTAGTAAATGTACCACAGAGTATATACACTTTGGATAACCTTTTTTTTAATATTGTTTATTTGTTTCGTTCTCATAATTTTATTTTGGCAAATTTACCATGAATATTTTATACTATCAATACCATCAATTACGTGCAAGTAAATAAATAAATAAATAAATAAATAAATATGATAATTTTATATTCATAACGAATTAGAGACAACTCAAATAAGTCCCAGCAACTACACATACTAAAAACGACTTTAGAAGAGTCCACCTATTTAAGCATAAATACTAACGAATTAGCCCAAGCCCAAAAGGGTGAACCGGGTGGATACACCAAAAAAAAAATACTAACGAATTTTTAAGTAGGGCGGGATTGATCAAGCTCGTTTTTTTTTTATATATATAAAAATGGAGGAAGTAGTATATTTTCTTATTATTATTTTTAATATTTAGCAAGGTATCCCAGTTTTCATGGCTATAAGGGGAAAATTTGGAAAAGTTTGATCCCCCATATCCCAAAGATAAGGGTAGGATCGTCGTAGAAGTACATTGACAATTAATTTACAGTCGCACACGGCTCTTGAATCCCTTTTTAGGGGAATCACTTGGATTTGATCTCTGGAATTTCAATTTTTTATGAGTTTACATATTAGAATTTAATTAGCGTAATTCTGTTTAGTTCAGACGATTAATTCAGTCTAAAAAGAATATATAGAGCCTAGTTTACATAATTAACTCTATAACATAATTCAAACATTTAAGAATTAACTAGTAATCTGGCCCGGGCGCTGCTCCGATCTGAGTCACAATTTTATTTTTGTTTTTTTTTTGTCATTGATATATTGACCCCTAAATTATTATCAATTAAAGTTATTTATAAAAATTGAAATTATCGTTTTATTGAATACAAGGAGTAGATATAGCCAATTGGTAAAAAGTTTGCCTATATGGAGTTGGGTTGTGAGTTCGATGCTTGTTGGCACCATATTTTTTAATTTAATCTTTGTATGATGATACAACACCAAACACATGTGGAGCGGCGATGATTGGGCGCCTTTACATGGCGCAATGGAGCGCCGCCTTTTAATAATATTTATAGATTTTTTTAAAGATGTATATTTATTATTATATATCTTTGTTTAGATAAGTGAATGGAAGAGGGCTATTGGTTCACCTGTACTGTCATAAAGGATAACTTAATTCCTCCTAAGTCCTAACGAGCGATGCTTTATTATTACGTAACCAAAATTGCATGGCCTAAGCCACACCAATTAATTATAAAATTTAATTTTAAGTCGATCTCATACACGTTATTTCTTCCAACGGTATTGATTTTAATAAAAATAAAATGCATGACTAAGTATATATGACTTTTCAAAACCCTATTTTTTTTTATATTGTAGTTTATGAATTGAATTAATTGTGCATGTATTTTATGGTAGACAAGATTATATAAGCAATCAAATATGATTATCTTAAGCTCAAAATTCTTCATTGATGATCTCAATTCTCTGACAATACAGTGTTAGGGCATTATTCAATAGATTTATTCCACTTTTTTAATGAGATATATGTGGAGTATGAAATATGATACATTAGCGACATCATTAAAAGTTGAAATAGTTAGTTATGTATTTTATAGATCATAAGTTTTTTGTTAGTGTATTTTAAAAAAGAAAATGTTATATGATAACATGCAATCATGCATATTAAATGAACAAAATAAATATAAAATGTCTTTTGTAGGACATAGGTCTTATTCATGCTATAATCTGAACAGAGAGCCATCCCTAAACATTATAACCTTTTTCTAATTAACCTTAACACACAAATCGGGATAAATCTGTTCTTTTTTACTGCATCAAACCTCCTCAAATTGAATTTTTGAGAAACAAATTGGCCTTAACTATTTGAAACCGAAAAGCTTTGTGACATACCCAAGAACAAAACGAATGTTTTACATTTATTTGGTGCGTTTTTTGCCTTATTTTTGTTAGTTTCAATCCCAAATAGTTCCTTTAAAGCCCAAATTGACCCCATAAGCCAATATCAGAAAAAATTTCATAGCAAATATATTGAGATGTTTTCTACCACGTAAAGCAAGACATTTTTTCGCATCAAATCTGTCAGTTTTAATCTCGAATTAGGTACTAGAAAAATGTTCAGTAACACCTTATTGTTGTGGTAAAAAAATAATTAATTTGGCTTGTAACAAGGGTCAATTTGACTTGTAAAGGCGAGCTTATCAAATCACCTCATTTTGCGTGTCAAGAAACATATTTGCTTGTGTAAAACTTATTGGTTTCCATGCCAATAGAACCTTTTCCTTTTGTGTATATAATGGAGATCAAATTTTCTATCAGCGGGCTTCGACTGAAGTTAAAATTGGCTAAAGATTTTCATTGATGTATGTGTTAAGATACAACGTTTAGGGTTTATCTAGGATTAACGGTAGATTAATGACTAGTTTGGTTTAATTAAGAAATAAAACCAAATTTAAAATGTGATTAATTGAATAAATTAATAACATTTTTTTCAAGATGTAATTTACAAACTCAAGAAACAGATCGATAGTAGTTAATAAATTTATCTTATTTTTGTACGTACTCATCACGATTTTTTTTAGACTCAAATTAAATCCTCAATCCAACAATTATGTCATATTTGTGTTCCACTCATTTTGATTGGTTGTATTGAATACTAACTGTACTATGACCCACCTTTTAATTTTAAAAAAATTATGAACCAATCAAAATGAGTGAATTCAAAAAGTGGGATACAATATGTGGAACTGAGGATTTTTTTTTGCCATATAGTTGCCCTTAATTGGTTTTACCCAAAGTAGAACTTGAATTTAAGCGAAATACTTATGAATTGGACAAGCAAAGTAAAGTTGTTACTTCAAATTACATGTAAATAGTACAAACATATGTGTTAACAAAGAGTTCTAATGTTACTATCACTCAATCATTTGATATTTAAACTTACAAAAAAAGGATTAATATGTGGTATAATATTAATTTTGAATCATATTTTGTTGGTACCAACTACCAACCAAGTGATGGCTACCTTAAAATTTACTTACATATATATCAATTAGTAAACATATGTGTTAACAGAGATCCAATTAAACAAGTATAAAATTTCTCATTACATATATGATCCATTTGATTACTAGTGACAATTATTAATAATAATAATTATAATTATTATATATTATAAGTTTTATAATCTGTATTTAATTAATTTAAGAAGCTAGGAAATTAAAGTAACATTTTAAATCTCCAAGTAGTGATACAACATCATCCTCAAATTTGTACTATCTTTCAAATGTTTGTTTTTTTTTCACTACCATGCATCCATTATTTTTACTTTCAATCTGTTGGTAACCAATTATCAATGACAGTAACTAGAATGAATTTATATGTAAATTTAGTAAGAAAATCAATATACATAGTATATTCATTCCCATAATTGTATTAGCTTAAGTACCTACTATTTATATAATTTTCTTCACAAGTACGAATTCCATCTAATATACTAATACAACTCTTTCCAATAATAATCGATAGTAATGGAAAATACAAAGAAAATTTAAACTTGAAAATGAAAATATGTTTTCATGGAAATTATAACATTATTTTCATTGCTAAATTATGCTATAAATTCATACTCATTAACATAATTTATTATCAATAATATATAATTAAAAGGACCGGCCGACGGCCGTTAGGGATTGTATTGGATAGAGATATTCAGATATATGTATAAAAGTAGACGGTTTACTGATTTAGAGTAAACTAACATTATCATAGCAATAAATATTGATTTTTCTTATAAATTTACATAAGAAATTCAATATGACCGGCTACCAAACATACCACAATATTCATACCTACACGAACAATTCTAATCTTTTATTTACAAGACAACTATTGCCATTTTGGCCCCTTTTTTTGCCATAATTTGACTCTAAGAACTTCCGGTAGAATGAGAATCATGCATGGAGGTCGAAAATGAACTATCACATTCATATTCAAGATCTTCAAAATCTAAATACTCTTCTTGATTAATTGTTTCTTTTTCTGGCATTTCCCACCTTTCTTCATCTATCTCCCCACCCATCATCATCTCTAGTACCTGTTAATTTAAATTACCAACTATTACCACTTGAAGTGTAAAATAATAGCAATAAAGTATAAAAATATCTTATTTAAACCAGTATTGTACACGATATGAGGTGTGTTATCTTCAATTTATATCATACTAGACCAGATCAGATTTCATCTCACCGATTTTCATAAGTTTTCATATCAAATCAGAAAATTTCAAACGAAGAGAACGCACGCATAATGTTACCTTTCTAGTCAGGACTTCTGGACTGGACATGTCAGGTCTTATAAAACCAGTTTTCATGAATAGAAAATAATGTAACCTTAATTATTATACTCGATCCTATGCATTGCAAGGAGATTGAAGTTAGTACAACATAGAATAATTAATAAATCAATAATTGAAGGCTACCATGTATAGGAAACCACACACTACTTGAAAAATTCAAATCAATGCAAGTGCATAATTAAATAAAACTGGCCCATAAAACAATAAGATGATCTATATATTAGCTAGCTAGTCAGATAGTACATATAATAATAATAATAATGCTTAAGACAATGTAGCAATAATAATATAGAAATAACATATGATTAGACTAATCATAATCTAGAAACACTTGGGAAGTTTGCTTCATCCTGCTCAAAAGTTTATTTGTTAGGTAGAGGAAATACATCAGTACTTTGCTTAAATGAATTAATAATTAGTGTCAATAGTAAAACCATAGGCCACCAAACAAAAATTGGTAAGAAAAAATGAGCATTAATAGTAAGTCATCATTAGTACACCTTAATTCAATTTTATGGTTTCGACTTGAATGGCTATAAGTTAATTAGCTACTTATATTTTGTATGTTGAATTACCTACAAGTTGTATGATGTAACGGATGTATAGTAACATTTTTTTAGTAGAGTGCTTGTTGTAGGGTTGAAAATTTGTAATACTAATTTTTTTCAAAATACTCCCTCTGTCCCCTTTTGTTTGCAACATTTGTTTTTTTCACATCTCCCAATACACAACTTTAAATAAAAATATCTTTAAATACATGTACTAAAAAATTATAAGAGTTATATATTAATAAAGTACACATCGAGCTGAATCAAAAGATATCCCATTTGACTATATTTTTTCTTATATGTATAAAATTAGAGAAAAACAAAGTTACCCAATGAACAGTGTAAAAAGTCAGAATGTTGCAATAAAAAGGGGACGGAGGGGGTATATACTTTTACTATCGTTTGTGATTTATACATAAGATAAAACATAGTCATATGTGGTCTCGTTGGATTTCGTTTCAACATGTAGGTTTTTAATATCTAGTTTTTATAATTTTTACAAACACACAATTAAAGATATTAATATTCAAAGTTTTGGCTCGACAAGTGTAAAAAGTGAAGTGAGTAAATTAAAAAAAAAAAAACAGGGGGAGTACGTTTTAGTAAAATTATTTAAAAAAATGACATATTTGAAATACTCATTAAGACAAATCAAATAAGGCCCCACTTAACCATATTTTTTTTCTAATACGTTAAGAATAATTTAAAAGATTTTCTTTAACGTACTTTTTTATGTTTCAGGATTCTCAACAAAAACAACAAGCGAAATATGATAGAGTATGTTTATAACATGGTGCACAAAAAGAAGGGTAAGCAAGATTTTCTCTAGGGTTATTGATTTTGAAAATGAGCGATATTGTGCTTATAAGTAGACCATACTATCTCCTCTATATTGGATTGTCCGAGTTCGTTTGTTATATTCAATCAAATTTAAAAAGGTATCAGAGCCATGTAAATAGGTTATGATTTTCTTCTAAAATGAGTAGTTGCCTATAACATGTATCAATCTACATTTTTTTTGGTTTATTATGATTTTGTAGATTAGTTAGGCAATCACTTCTTTTGGTAATCCTCACATTCATAAGATACCACCAAGTGTGGGCTCCACCTCAAAAGATAGATACCAACAAAAATTACTCCGTAAACCTTTGGTGTCATTGTCTATGGCTTCTATTTTCTTTTTCGTTTTTTTTTTGTACTGCATGTGTTTGTACTTTTGTTTGTATATATCGTCATAAAGGTTGACTAATTGTACAGCCTTCTCATCATAATGAAAGATGTAGACATAAATTACTGATGATACAAAGGTTAATTTGCAAACTATGCATGTCGGTACATTTTTGGATCATTCTAAGGCATGCATTATAGTACTGTATCACACAATATGAGGTCCTAATTTTCTGGAATATATACTTTTATCTTCCTTAAGAAACTAGCCATATATGCACGCGATGCGTGCGTTAATTTTATATACTTTTATAAATAAATTTGTTATCACATTTTTATTGTACTTTTTTGTGATTGAATAACGAACAGAGATTGATTATTGGTTTCAACTTAACATGAACATTCCATGCTGTGAGGCATCAGCAGCATCACCTTTTGTATAGTTGCCTAGACTATGTTTCTTACCCACCCCTGCTAGCATAAAATTAAAAAAGAAGAGCTTTTCAGGAAGCGTGAATATTTTATATAATACATCACAAATCCTACGCAATTGTTGTGTTATGTTATAGAAGAAATAGTTTTAGTTGGTTATACATGAGTAAATAAAATGACACTTTTCACTTTATTATCTATTGAATTCAGTCAGAAATGTTAGTAATTGTTTGTTACTTTGCTATGATAAATTTTAAATTAACTATGTGATATTTGATGAAACTTTCCTTTTCTGTTGATTGATTGATACTAATTATTTTGTCGATTTAATTTTGAGTGAAATATTTAATACATATAACAATGTACCATTTTAGTCTTGTTTAGTATGGCAAGTAGATATATAATGTTTTCAAATTTGTGAAACTAAATTCATTAACGGCCCGTTTGGTTGTTTGTAATAAATTGTGGTAATGGTAATGAATTTATAGTGTAATTTTGTTAAGGAGGAACCTTATAATCTCCATGGAAAACAAATTTTCATTCCCAAGCTTCAATTTTTTTCCTCATTTTTCATTCCCATCCATGACCATTGGGGAGAGTGGTATTTGATGGGAATGAATATTTGTGAAGAAAATTAGATAAATTGGAGCTAAGGTAGCACCACCATGGGAATGAATTTTGATTTCCCTTCCAAATTTAGTTATGAATTCATTCCCATTACCATGATTTATAACCAGCTACCAAACGGGCTGTAAGGGTATTAAAGTCATTTAAGGGGGGGACACCATTGCTCCCCCCTTCACTTATATAATAGAGATTAATAGAGTTTTATAATTAACATATTTTTGTAGAATTTTTTCATTTTATTATGGTAATAACAAATTCACCAACTCGATCATTGACTTAGGCGGGCTGGGATTACAGGAACTTAATTAAACTGAGAAAAAATGAACCGAATTGAACATATATACTTCCTCCGTAAACGAAAAATTGCAACAAAGGGGGAGGTCGCGGACTCCAAAAAAAAAATTATAAGTGTGTTTAAGTTAGTAGATTAGTAAAATTATGAGAGAGATTTTAAAAACATCCAAATATGGCAAATGTTGCAATTTTTCATTTACGGAGGAAGTATATATATATGTGTGTGTGTGTGCGCGCGCGCGTGTGTGTGTCTATATATATATATATATATTTTATAACGGCAAGGTACACGGGAAGCCTCACACTTTATCCTATCTCAGGATATAAACATGATGAGGGAGGGGGGTACCAAGGCTTGATCCCGGATGGCCCGGGACACAATAGGAGTAGCTCACCAACCGAGCTACTACTACCTCGGTAATTGAACTGAATTATATATCGTATTTTATTTGCATCTAAAAAGACAAAACAAAAATGACTTTAAAGGCATGAGGAGTAAAAATTATCTTGCTTATCATACCTAAATTAAGGTGTACTTTACCCTATCACTTCACTTCAACTAATTACATCGGCCAGCATATTTTTCTACTCCGTAGTATTTTTTCATTTTATTATGGTGATTACAAAGCCACCAATTCAACTCGATCATTGACTTAAGCCTCATTCCTTTAGGCTGGGATTACAGGAACTGAATTGAGCTAAATTATACACCGTATTTTATTTGCATCTAAACAAACATATATAAAACAAAAATGACTTTAAAGGCATGAGGAGTAAGAATTATATACCTTGCTTATCATACCTAAATTCAGGTGTACTTTACCCTATCAGATCATTTGACTTAAAGTAACATCGACCAACACTTTTAAGACTTTTTTGTAACACAATAAGATAGATCGAGATTGAAACCAATTCTTGGTTCTTCTCACAGAAATATCATGCTATTATTTACAGAGATTGGTGAGATCAAACCTAATGAATCTAACGTGTTAAGGTAAAATTAAAATACCCTAATTTTAGACAACCGATAACCTAGTGAACCGATCGATAACCAGATATATCAAGATAAATTTCAAAATAACCTAGTTAATTGTGATAACTAATTAATGTGATTAGTTAATTAATTAATTACCTCACTCATGGTAGGGCGCCAAGTAGGAGCAGAACGAATGCAAAGAGAAGCCGTAAAAGCTAGTCTCCTTATTTCTAATTCATCAAAAACATCTTCAAGTCTTGGGTCAACCAATCTTTCAATCTCCCCTCTCTTAAGAAAAGGTTTAGCCTGTCATAATCATATAACATTTGACATTATTAGTACAATAAGCTACAAATTCAAAAAATAAATAGATTTTAATAGTTTAATTATGTCATTAAGTGAACTAAGATGCTTAAACTTACAAGAAACCCTAAACATCTTAGTCAACACTCAACATAATAATATATACAAAAATATAAATCACATTTTAAATTAATAAATAAATGTACATGTTTTTTTTTTTTTTTTTGGGTTTTTGTAGACCACAAAAAATATATAAAAGGTTTATAATTTCCTACCCAACTACGTAAGCTTTGATGAGAGGAATCAACTGGTTTTCGGCCGGTAATGAGCTCTAATAGAACGACTCCAAATGCAAAAACATCTGTTTTCTCATCAACTATTCCATGGGAGAAATATTCAGGCGCCAAATAACTGCATTTGTCACAACATACAATTTATATCATTAATTTGTTATTAGTATTTTGTTATCACTGTTAGTAACAACAATTTGACATTTTATTTTAATAGCAAATATATTGTACTTTTTCAGTAACATATTAATAGCAACGATTTGACATTTTTCATTTCTACTTTATGTCAAATCGCTGCCATTAATATGTTACGGCTTGAGTATATATTAAACAGTCATACGATTCTCTATAAATACAACAAGGAATGATAAACTCAGAACCATACGTGGACATGAGTGTCCGCATACTAGTGCATTTTCATGTTAAATATATAATCGGACAAATATATGGCCAGACCTGATAATTATTCTAACATCTATGATAGCATAAAAGAAATATTGAAAGTCACACAAATTATTTTTTAAAATCGAGTAAGCAAATTCACTCTTTTTTAGCTATACATATAGGAAAACAGGAATGTTAGTAATACGGTTTGACCAAGGTGGGTGCGGACACTGTGTTGCCACTCCTCTTAACCTTACATGGATTTTATCTTATTGTCACATAAGTTTTGTTTTATTATGAAAAATTACTAAATTGCCTAAAATGTGGAGGATATTTCTTTTAGTTTTTGAGATTAAAAAATTGGAAAGTGATGGAAAATAGAAAAAATGCAGCCAACTTAAAACCGTTTGATGTTTAAAAAATGATTTAAAATGTATCAAACTTTTAAAATGTATTGAAATGAAAAGGTATATCAAACTTTTTTAAACGGATTGATTTTAACATTCATGTACCATGAACACATATATTAGAAGGTTTAATTAGTACAAGAGTACACAATTTTTCCCTTGGTTGTTCACTTACGTATTAAGGTCTTGTTTGGTTGCTCTTAATTTTCATTGGCATTCACAATTTTCATGAATTTCTTTTAGGTAATGTTGTTTGGTTGACATAAAAAACTAAAATGGGGGAAGTTACAATTCATGGGAATTTTAATTTCCTACATAAAATGGGAATTTATTAACCCACCCCTCTCTTAGTCATTCAAAATTCCTAGGATTTCCAAATTCCCACATAACGACCAAACACATTTGAACAATTCTTAGTAATTTCAAGTAGGAAATAATTACCTATGAAATAAAAATTCCTGTGAGAAATAAATTCCCAAAGCAACAAAACAAGTCCTAAGTTTGTGAATCTAGTCAATGTACAACTTTATAATACCAAAAAAAGCAAATAGTTGGAAGAAAATTCATACCCAACAGTTCCTTCAATAGGGGCAATTGAATGATGAGTCCATTGGGTTGGAAGCCATATTGCTAGGCCAAAATCAGAAATCTGAATATACATGACAATGTTTGTTAGTACACGTGTCCAAACCTCATTGGACAGATATAACATCAGGTTTTCAATCAATGAAAAGATTAATTAGGATAATAAAAATCACAAGTTTAAAATAATAATGCATATAATGTAAAGTGAACATCAACCTGGGGCTCAAAATCTTCATTTATCAAAATATTGGTGGCCTTGATGTCTCTGTGTATTATCCTTCTTTGACACCCCTTGTGCAAGTAATGTAGCCCTTTGGCTATCCCAATTGCTACCTTCTGTCTCACTCCCCATTCCATTGCTGGTATACTTTTATCTATATTCGTTGCGAAATATAACAAAAAATAAAATGTTATCAATTACCCGTTTTTTTTTTTAATTATGACATTAGTCATTAGTCAAGTAAACAATCGTAAAAAAACGACTTTAACATACGAATAATGTGCGACCGTCACAAACTATACTATTAGTACTATGTCTATTGACTAGTGACCACCATAACTACGCTACTAGCTGTAAGGGTATGATTTCTTCGACATATAAAATCTAATTTTATAATACATGAGCTGCTCAAAGCTATTAAACACGAATAAATTGTGTCGTTTTCTATTTAGGGTAACAAAAAGGTTAATCTAAAATCTCAATCAATCATACAGTAAGCCAACCTAGCAAATATGTTTTTTACCCAAAATCTAAGCATTTCATTTTGAGGTTGTCAAAATATTAATACATTAACTCAACCCTTCCTTTTCTCGTGAATAAAAACAGAAAAAAGAAACCAATAATGACAATATGACATGTATGGTTGATAGATACTACAACATTAATAATATTACATACTCCCACTTTTTTTAAAAAAAATAAATAAATTACTCCCTCCAATTCTTTTTAATGCCACGTTCCCACTTTCAATGTTGTGTATTTGACAATTTTACTGTTTTTAGTTTTACATATATAAAGAAAAATGTAATCTTGTTGGATCTTATTTGAATTCTAATTTTGAAAAATGTTAGTCGCAACAAATGCGGGAAAAAAAAATGTAACAAATAATGAAATATAAAAATGGATTGAGTAAATAATTATTATGGTAAGGTTGATGTAGAATTATAGACCAATTAGATATGGTTGTCAATTAGTTTAGTTGGTTAAGATCTCGTTCATATCATTATCCTTACGGCTCATTTGATTATTGATAATAATTTATAGTAATCAGAATGTATTTAAAAAGTAATTGTGCTAAGGAAGAAACTTTAAACTTCCAACTAAAAAACATATTTTTATTCTCAATCGTGAATTTTTTTTTCCAGTAATTTATTACCATTCATTATCATTGGAGATAGTGGTATTAAATAAAAATGAATGTTTGTGAAGAAAATCAGATAAGTTAGACGTAAACTAGCACCATTATGGGAATTGTCAAAGGATTATCTCAGCCAAAAGATTAAGCTGATAGTTGATATCCGACAAAATATGTTATGTAATTAATCACTCTCCTTCACATAAAAGACCTTTTGGGCTATAAATGTGGATTTAGCACATGCCCCATCATACTTATTGCAAATTAATTCCATTTGAGAGAGGGAGGAGAGATTTGAACCCGTAACCTTTGCGTCATGTTGGCTCTAATACCATATTATATACTCTATCAATAAGTTGATAGTTGAGGCTCAAAAATATATTATATTCCTTTATCCTAAATTATTTGCTACAATTTTCTTATTTAGATGTCCCAAAATACTTGCTACATTTCTTTTTATAGTCTATGGGCCCCACATATATTTTACATTTTTACCCTGTTTTTTGTCATTTTTATCCTCTTTAAGCCATCTTTTTCTTCTAATTATCTTTACCAATGGTGGGCCCCACCTGAAAATTGGTTAGCATAAAAAATTGTGCCATAATGGAATGTAGCAACTAAAATGGGATGGATGGAGTATACTCGATCATGAATATAAATTCATTATCATTACCGTCATTTATGAACAGTTCCGGTTAATGATTCTTAAGCAAAAAATAAATACAAGTACATAAAAAACAAGGAATATTTGATTTTAATAATCCAACCTTTTAGCCATTCACAAATAATAAACCAACCTTTTGATTATTCTTAAATAATCCAACCTTTGTACCAAATTTCATAGAGTGAACCAAAACTAAATTTTAGGTGTCGTTTTGTAGTTGGTTTAAGTAGTGTTTGGGTAGTTTAGCGCTAACGTTGTTGACCACTTATCTAAAGACACAAACAACACTTAAATTAGCCCCAATATCACACCTAAAATTTGGTTTTGGTTCACTCTATGAAATTTAGTACAAAGGTTGGATTATTCAGGAATAATCAAAAGTTTGTTTTATTATTTGCGAATGGCTAAAAGGTTGGATTATTAAAATCAAATATTCTAAAAAAAAAAAAAAAAAAAAAAAAAAAGAGGGAGGGAGTAAGGTTACCATGAAGAAGAGAAGCAAGAGAGCCTCTAGAAGAGAAAGGGAAAACAAGGTAAAGACCATTATCAAGACAACATCCTAACAAAGAAGAAACATTTGGATGACAAACATGTCCAATGGTTCCTATCTCTGTTAAGAATTCTCTTTCACCTCTCTCTTCCTTGCTTGTTTTTGTTAGCCTCTTCACTGCTACTGCCATTTCTCCTCCTTCTATCTCTCCTCTGTATACCTCTGAATACCCTCCTTTTCCCACCATATTCTCTGTTCAACCCACCAATCATTAATTTAATTATTTTCAAAATTGTATAATCATTAATCATATTTCAATAAAAAATAATAACAACTTTTCACTTTTTCATTGTTCATTTTCATTTTTAAGTATGTTTCCAATAAATTTCACTAATTTTTGTATGATTACAAGACTAATATAATATAATTTTAAAAAACACAAAAACAGAAAACTACAGTGTTACTGAACAGGCAAGTATTTAAGTTTGTCTCATAAAATGAAACAACATAGTAAAAAAAAAGGGTCAAAAATTGCCTAATAAATGTTGAGTTTTTTTAAAAAATAACAATAATTTTAATTTTGGAAAATACTATCCATTATTTTGTCAATTGATAGTGGTACCAAATAAGAAGATAAAAAAAAACTTGATATTTGGCAATTTTATGTCAAAAATTATCATAATTTTTAACCATATTGATTAATTGATGGAACTAATAAGACCTCGTTCTTTTGAACTGAATTCATCTCAATTGAAATAAAATGAACTAACTTTGTTCGAACTAAATTTTCAGAAATTAAGTCGAAAAGAACACATGACACACTCATTATTAGTGGTAACAAAAAATTGTTAGGTAGTTTGTGATAAAATTTCCAAAGAATTAAAAAAAAAAAAGAGCAGAAGTTAAAAATAAATATATAAAAAAAAAAAAGGAAAGAGAAAAGAACCTGGTGAAAAGCCATTAGTAGCAGAAAAGAGTTGTTCAAATGAGAAGCATTTGAAGGAAGGTTTCTTAGAGAAAATAATAGTAGAATCAACAAAATCAAGGTTAGAAAACTGGACATTATTATTATTATTATTATTATTATTATTATTATTATTATTATTATTATTATTATTATGGTTTTGTTGAATGTTATTTTCTTTTTCTTCTTCGGTTTCTTCAGCGATTCCAGAATCTTCTATGCTGCTTGTACTGCGACGTCCTATTGAAAACAGACGCTTTAAACTTCTGGATCGAATGTACTTCATCTCTCTGTTTTTTTTTTTGTTTTTTTTTTTAATGAATTTGTGATGGTTAATTACTAGCTATGGTAGATAAGATAGATGTGTTTTTGAATGTTAATTTGGGGGGAGAGAGAGAGAAATGAGGTTTTTTTGGTTGGTTGGTGTTTAAATGCAGAGGAAGAGAAAGGAAGGCAGGGTACATAAGGTGAAGTAGAGAGTCCTAGTCTCGTTAATAAGCCACCATGACATTTGAAAATATATCGACCGATATAGGTCGCTCTGAAATTACCAAGTATTGTTATGGTCGGAGTTATAAATATTTTAATTACTTCCATAATTATTGACTGTGAAATTGAACACGACGAAAATGACCACCACTACAAATTGTGGTGACCCGTGACCATGGTGGTTAAAAATGAGCGTGGGTCGTCTGGATTAGATACCAGGCGTCTGGAATAGATGTCGTCCCACCATAAAAAAAAATGACTATTTTGGTCTCTAATTCTCTATTGTGTAGGGGAGCAGTGTGTCGTGATCGTTGTCCATATAATTGAAATTGTTGTGGTGTTTTTTTTAGTAGGGCAATATTGTAATTTTATTTAAAATCTTGTGTCATACTTAATTATTTTACGGCGATGAATAACACTTTATTCCCTAAAGAAAAATGATATACTAGTTACTAGCCAAATAAATAAGGAGGTAATAGATTAATAGCTTGATCTATTCAACTTATGAAACTTTATTATATAAGACTTATTGAAAATTGATATGTCTTGATCGCAGTTAAAATAAGAACATTTTGGAACTTATTAAACCACATATGAACTGGTCACCCTTGATAAGCCCTATCACAAATAAAATAAGGTAAACAAAACACTCCATAAAAGTGAAAAATAAGAAGAAAAAAATTATTTATTTATTACATTGATTTGTTTCATAAATTTACAACTTATTTTCATTTTTACTATTTATTTTCATTTTTACTATTTATTTTACGTTTATATCATTATATACAACAATAAGGGGTTGTTTGGTTGCTTAAAATAAATAGAGGAAAATAAAATTCAAGTGAATTTGAAATTGGGGTGATTGTTTGGTTGGATTCAAAAAGTTAAAATGGGGAAAGTTGAAATTCACGGGAATTTGGATTTCCCACAAAATGTAGGAATTTAATTACCTACCCTCCCCTTGGTCATTGAAAATTCTCATAAAATGCAAATTTTTACATGCCAACCAAACAATTTAGAAGAATTTCTATAAATTTTATGAAGGGAAGTAATTTCCCATGAAATGAAAATTTCTATAAAAATTAAATTAATTCCTATGGCAACCAAACATGCCCTAAGATTTTACAGTGTACTTCGTATCTATACTTAATTTTGTTGGAAAGCTACTAGAAGCAATGACAATATGACATGGCAATTAAATAATTCAATTCTAGATTATGAATACCATATGTCAAGACTACTTCAACCAAATACGATACTGTTGACATCTATTGATGATTTAATTTATAACCTCTATAACTCTGTTAGAGTATATTTACTTCAGCTTAAATTCAATTCAGTTTACATTTTAGTTCAGCTTTTAATTTCGATCTCTTATAAAATATTACTTTCAACTGTATTCATTTCAGTTTAGTTCAATTGGGTTCAGTTCAATTCGATCGTCCAGTTTAGTTCAACTGTATTCAGTTGAACTAAACTGGCCCTAAATGTATGGAGTTTAATTTAGTTTAATACTAGTCTAGCACATGTGCGATGCACGATTTTTTAAACACAACAATTGGTGAAATTTATTTCAATAATGATGATTTGTATTGTGTAAGAAAAAGTCAAAACTAAGGAAAAGAATAATACGAGGTAGTTTTTATTATCTTAAAATATATACTTCGTATATATATATATATATATATATATATGTATATATATTGATATAAGGTTATCATCACAAAAATAATAATGTTAAAATATGTAATGATTATAATTTTTTTCTAATTAAGTTATTTCATATAATTTTATTTTTTTTTGGTAAGAAAAAAATTGTGAAATTTGTAATTAAGTACAATGTTGTTATGGTTAGTTATAAACTTATCATACTAGAAAGTAATTGCGTTGTAAATTTTCATTTTTTTTTTTACTTATGGAGTATTAAACATATTTTGAAAAGTTATTATTCCTTTAAATTTAAAACTAAACAAACATGAGCGGTTCCTCTCAAAAAATAAATAAACATAGTGATTTTAAAGAAAAAATGAATAAACAATGCCCATATGTATAAATATTATTATTGTTAGCACTTTTTGCTTTAATCTACAGGAATGTTACACTTGAAGTAAGAAAAAAAAAATTACACTTGAAAATATACAGTCTTGGAAAAAAAATTACATTTTTATATTACACTTATGTAATTTAAATTTTATTGTAATTAGATTATAAACGTGATTTTTAAAAAAAAAAATATTGCAACAAAATTAATTTATGAAAATTTTAGTAGAGATTGAATATTGTTATAGTTAAGCTATAAGTCAATAACTAATTAAACAAATATTTATATTCAAACATAAATAAATATAAACTTTTTAATAATATATAGTGAAAACATTTATTACAAAATAAATAGGGTGGAAATTTGAAAAAGAAAATATTTATTAAAAAATATAATAAATAGGGAGAAAGTTTTGAAAAGAAAATAAAAGTCAAATATAGATTTATCAAGAATTTTTTTTAATGTGAAGGTGACACATGTAAGTTGATGATGTTAGCAGTTTCTATTTTAGTAATAGTTATTATTATTATTATAGATAGATTAAGGAGAGTACTAATGATTGTAAAACTATAATATGAAGTATAACTAAGCATTAACATCATTCTATGAGTGGCTTTGTCATAAAAAAAAAATCAAAAATATATTTATTTTAGAAAAATACTAAGGCTCTGTTCTTTAGGATTGATCTGATCTGAACTGATCTGATTAGGTGGGGGTATTATTTTGTGATAGTATAATATTAAAACAAAGCTGAACTGATCTGATCTGAACTGATCCGGCCCTGTTCTTTTGGACTTAAAAACTACAATAATCAGATCAGATCAGATCAGATTAGATCAGATCAGATTAGTTCAGATCAGTTCAGCTTTGTTTTAATACTATACTCTCACAAAATAATACCCCCACCTAATCAGATCAGCTCAGATCAGATCAGTTCAAATCAGATCAGATCAGTCCTAAAGAACATGGCCTAAGTTAGTCCCGTGCGTTGCACCATTTAGTTAATATTTTTTTGGTCATTTATAAAGGGTAATCATTATTTGATATGTACAAAACTATATTAGTCACGTGCTATGCACGGTTTTATATATCACATAATATTTGAAATTTTGTTAGATAATAAGTCAATTGAAAACAAATATATAAGAGCATGTACAATAGTTGTAGCTAGGGACTTGCTTGCAATTTCCAAAAGTCTCTAGCTACTAGCTTCATCATTGGTTTAAAATTAAGCAATTAGCTTGGCCAAACAAATTAGCTTGCGGTGAAAACAATGCATGGGAAAGATTAAATTTTTTTTTTAAAAAATAATTTTTAAAAAAAATGTAAAAAAAGATTAATAATTTATATGGGTCTCATAAATGATATGTGGAACATATTTCAATGGGAAGCAACTAGCTAACCATTGGGGCTTAAATTAGCTTCAACTTATTTTGGGTGGAAATCTTATGTGTCAATGTAAGCTAATTTGACAATTAGCTTACCATTGTAAATGCTCTAATATGTAGTATAAAATCATTACATCAATAAATATATGTTAGTATAAATTGTCAATGATAAGAAATTTGATAAAATAAAGAAATTATTATGATATTAAAAATATTATATTGGTCATTAATTGCATATTGAAAATGGAATAATGGAGTTAATGATAATTATATTTTCAAAGTAGGTTAAATACACTAAAGAAGAGAAAAAAAAGAAGAGAAAATGATGTCATAAACATTTTTGGAGGGAAAAAATAGAAATTAGTAAAAAAAAATGACATCACCAATTAACTTTTGAGGGAAAATTTCAAACAATACTTTGTTTTACTATATAGTATATTAGTATATATACTCCCTCTGTAACATAAAAATGACAATAAGTTATTTTGCACGCACTTTAAGAAAACGATTTAAGGGTGTAAACGAATAAATTGATCAAAAATAACTTTAAGATTAGTGACTTATGATCTCAATTTTACTTGTATTAAAACCATTTTGATTAATTTGTTCATCTACCCCCTTAAATCATTACCTTAAAATGCGTGCAAAATGACTTGTTGCCATTAATATGTTACGAAGAGAGTATATTTTTTTGGTACTTTTTTTTAGTATACATTGTTAATACTCCCTTTGTCCCATAAAATATGCTTCATTTCTATTTACTCTTTTTTTTTTTTGTGGGCCCCAATTATTGTTTGTCTTGTAGTAAGTTAATGGTCAAGATTTTAAGAAGTTTAGAGTAAAATTGGGTAAATAGATGAGATTAAGATAGGTAAGTAAATGTAAAAGTGTAAAAAAAAATGGAGCAACATAGTAGAATTAATTTAAGCTAGTAGCAATTAACTTAGATAGACTTGCGTGGTTACGTGGTTAAGAGCAATAGCAATAGCACAAACCTATATGAGGTTTGTTTATGTGTCACATCATTGTTGTACAAATCTCTATCTAAACAAACTTTTTCACCAACAATAGACGAACCTCATCAAAGGTTTGTGCATGGGACCCATTATTCCAAAAAAAATAATAATAAGCTCTCATATAAAAAAAAAAAACCACATACAAAGTACAAACCGGTTACTATTTAGTAACCTCAACAAAACTATAAAATTGTAAATTTGTCCAACAATAGGAGGTTTGTGGACAAACCTCAAAAAAGTTAAAACAACCCTGTCCAAAAACCTCCTATTTCTAATGCCCAATTTTAACACTTTAGGCCCTATTCTTTTGGACTTAAAAGCTACAGTAATCAGATCAGATCAAATCAGATCAGAACAGATCAGATTAGATCAGACAAACTCAAATCAGATCAGACATTATTACTCTTTATTATTATTATTAATTTCGAGCATCGTTTTTCCGCTCGACATTTTCCGACGACGGTTTTCGAACGAGTTTTTCGGCGACGGTTTTCGGGACGACTTTTGCGACGACGGTTTTCGGACTGACTTTTCCGGCGGTGATTATTCGGCCGACTTTTCCGGCGACGATTTTCAGGCTAAGTTTTTCGGCGACGGTTTTCGGGAGGGCTTTTTCGACGACGGTTTTCGTACTGAATTTTCCGGCGGTGATTATTTGGCCGACTTTTCCGGCGACGATTTTCAAGCCGAGTATTTCGTCGACGGTTTTCGGACTGACTTTTCCGACGATGATCATTCGGCCAACTTTTCCAGCGACGGTTTTCAGGCTGAGTTTTTCGGCGACGGTTTTCGGAATGACTTTTCCGGCGGTGATTATTCGGTCGACTTTTTCAGTGACGGTTTGGTCAAAATTTTCGGTGGTGATTATTACTACTATTACTATTATTATTATTAGTAGTAATAGTATTATTATTAGTATTAATATTATTATTTGAAGTTTTGAAGTTTTGGAGTGAGATTGAATGAAGAGGTGAAATGAAATGGGCTATCATAATAATAATAATTATTATATTAATTATTATTAATAATAATTATTATTATTATTTTAGTAAATATAATCATGTACTACCTTTCTCATAAAAAAATAAGTATTACAATTATAAAAATAAAAATAAAAATAAAAATAAAAATAAAAATAAAAATAAAAATACAAATAAAAATAAAAATAAAACTAAAACTAAAAATAAAAAAAAATTAAAATTAAAATAAAATAAAAATAAAAATAATTCAAATCAGACCAGATCAGATCAAATCAGATCAGACAAACTCAAATCATATCAGATTAGATTAGATCAGATCAAATCAGATCAGATCAGACCAGATCAGTCCTAAAGAACATAGCCTTAGTTTGATAAAATCTCCCTAGTCCCTAGCTTTAATTTGTTGCAACCTATTTATAGCACTTTTGCCATTGCCCATTGGATTGCATTGCATAGAGATTGTGTAAATGTGTTAGAATAATAGACTTTTCAAGTTCGCCACATGTAAGTGTCCCAGATTGAAATATTAAAGAGATGATGACTAATATATAAGGTTTGGTGGTTACTCCTTATATTACCAATTGGTTTTATAATGGAACCCATCAAGCTTGGGTATGGTTGGACTCTTTCTTTATTGCGGGTGCGGCCCAGACCTATATTTAACAAAATGAAAGGAGAGTGAAATAAAGAAGACAACCCATTAATCAATATGAAAAAAGAAAAAAAGAAAAAAAGAAAAAAAAAATGATTGAGAAGGACTTGAATTTGGCTTTAAGAGCTGGCAGGGAGGCAGGGGACCACGAGAACTCCAAGACGAGACGCTCCAACAGAAATGAGTTAGTACAACTTTAAGCTTAAGAGTTGTTTTTAGAGTTGGTTTTATGTCTTGTTCCCTAGCTTCTGTTTCATAACATTTTCCTCGAATATTTGTTACTCACCATTTTTATAACCTAAGGTAAGGTTGTATACTTTTATACATATATATTGAATATTTTTTTTCATAGTCCACTGTTGGTGCCAAAAAATGATTTAGCCCAAACAATTTAATTAAACGGTAAACCTATCATTTTTGGCTTTGTTGATACGTGATTATGAAAATGAAATTTAATAGGAGTTTACGATGAATGAGGACTAATGCTGGGAAATTGTAAAGGGTATTCTACTATATAGTATATATAGGTATAATATGGGAATCAAATAAAGAGAATGAACTTGAGTGAACAATTGCTAATGATTGAATAAGTTGAATAGGGATTACAGATTTACAGTAGCTATTATAACAATAAGCAAATTAGAGAGGGCTCTGAGAGAATATATTGTGATTGCTTTTTTAGCACAGAGAACTTATTCCCTGGCTATAACTACTTCCATTTATAATAAAGTGTACCCAACAGTGGCCACTAACAATTCCCTATAGACCAGGAAGGTCATTCCTATTTGATTGAATATTAGACCAGGACTGGGTAACTCAATATGAAAGATGAAAGTTAGGTCACTTACAAGTCATAGAAAATTTCATCCTAAAACCAATTAGTAATAGGAGGAGTAACTCCTAGACTTATAAGCTAGTTTAATTTCTTCTCGTTTTCTGATTTGAGACACTCACTACTGTAGTATATTGGTTTCAAGTTTCAACATCATCTCCTCCAAGACCAATTATACCGCTATTGTTAAAGATGTTCGTTGCCTTATTCACACTCTTATGTTCATTAAATGCTCTGCTATTTGTAGGTCATTAGTGGCTTCTCCCCATTTTATGGAAACTACTGCTAGATCGATTGGGTAACTAGTCTCATATGCTTTGCTCTTTAAAAAAAAGTGGTACTTTAATTCACTATGCTAATGTGCCTATAAATATCATTTGCCTAATAATTCTGATTTTTCCTCTTCAATACTATATAATAAAACATAATGTTGCTGATATCATTATCATCTAAAGATGTACATGTGTCAATTTTTCAATTAAAATTTTCCCTTTTAAAATGTTAATGACATCATTTTCTCTCTTTTTTTCTTAGCTTTTCCTTAGTATTTAACATACTTTGAAAATATCAATATCATTAACTTCATTCTTCCATTTTCCGTACTTTTTATTAATGTAATGATTTTATATTACGTACAATAATGCATTTGTTTTCAATTGACCTATAGTATAACAAAATTTTAAATTTATCAAATATTATTTGATAAAACCGTGCATAGCACGGGGCTAATCTAGTATTTTTACTAAATACGAAGTAGTAAATATACATATTCCAAATAAATCACATTCTCTCTTCTTTGGCATAGCTTATGCATAAGTGTTCATTAATTACCATACTTCAATCTTTAGGGAATGATCCGACGATCACTATTGAGCGAGCACCCTGATAGCGCCGAATTTCATTTCGAATCAGTGGATCTCTTGTCACTATACACCATTAATCCTGATCTCCATTAATTATTTCTTGTATATATATATTATTTATTTTGTTTCTTGTAATTGGGTAGTATACAACTCTTCTACAAATATCAAGATTATGTTTACACACCCAATTTATAATTAATTTATAATTATATGATCTGATGATACGATCGACCCTTTAATCTTGGATGTGATGTGATGAAACATATTAACCTAACAAATTGTCTCTATGCATAAAAGTATAAAACAACCATAAATAATACGAATACTCAGTAGGTAAGCTTCATAGCACTGTAAAGATCGTGTCAGCTGCACTAGTCACTTTCATTCTAATGATATTTATGTGTGTGCATGCAATTAAAGTATTTATGTCATTTTTTTGTGGCTTTATATCTATTTATAACAATTTAATTGATGATTGACATCAATATATATATATATATATATACATATATATATATATATATATATAAGATCATTACAAAGCGAGGATTTAACATTAACCTATATATAATGACATTTTCTATCCGTTTATAGAAGTTTGATATGATTTTTATCTATAACTTATACTAAAACATCTGAGTGGGAGAGTGAGCTTTAAAGTTTCGGTGGATGGAGAGAATATCATCCATAAACAATTGGATTATCCAAGAATGAGCATCAGACTTTACACTGCAAAACACGACCGATAACCGTTATAAAAATGATGGTTAGATTATGTTGTCTAGCTAATAAAAGTAGAGTTGTAAATGAGTCAACCTGGGTTGGGTTCGGGTTGACCAATTAATATAAACAGGTTTCAATCCCCAACCCAAACCCAATCCATTTAATTAAACGGGTTGATATTCTCAACCCTGACCCAATAATCCGTTTAATAATATTATCACTTTTTAATTAGTATCAAATAAAGTTATATCAATATATGTCTATACTATTATATAGACCATAACAACAACAACCCACGATAGATAGCTATATATATTGCAAGTCATATTGTTCATAATTTACACATAATAGCATGGTAGTAATTAATAACTAACAACCTTTTGAGTTTTAATGTTCACGATAAAAACATTAGATTTTAAGACATTACAACCACCTCATAACTCAAAAAGAATCTATAACATAATAAAAAAATATGAAAGTGATATATTAGATTAGTACGTCAATTCAACTTGCATGAACCTAATTTTATTACAATATATTTTCTTAAAGGGTTAAGCAGGTTGAAATCGGGTTGAGAATTTTAACTCGACCCAACTCATTAAACTAAACAGATTGGGTTGGTTCAACCCATTTAGCTAAGCGGGTTGAAAAACTCAACTCAACCCGCTATTATTGGGTTGGGTTATTGGGTTGAGTCAGATTTTGCCATCTCCAAATAAAAACCAATTGAGGACTGTGGCTTCTGAAATAAGGGGAGAAACATTGCCCAAAAAAAAGACTCGGGCTGCAATGCAAGTACTACTGTACTAGTGCGATCCCTAGGGACAATACCTGCAGACGCAGAGTTACCAACAGTTGAACCATCAAAAATTAATTTAATCGTACCCGGGGAGGAGGTCGCCAACTGAAAAAACAAGGCCCCTTAGGAGTAGATGTAAGGGTGGCATTACTATAAATAGAATGAAGAGCATCTTCCGAAAGACGAGACTTTCATTCATGAAAATAAGAGAAAGTCTGGGTAAAGACATCAATAGATCGAGGAAAAGGTAGAATTGCAAAAAAAACTAACTTGTTCTGAGCTTTTCAAATACTCTATAAGATATGCAAAACTTTAACTATGGGAGTAGAATGCTGACTATGGAGATAGGAGAGAAGAGACGAAAGGGAAGGATAGGCACTATATAGTTAATAGCCTATATAATATTAACTATTAATTAAGATGCATGCTCAACTACTGTATGTTTTTAACAATGTGTTACTATTGCTACGTTCTAAAATAGTGGTTAAAATAAAGGAATTTAAATCTAAATTTTTGGTAGAGAAGGGAGATCTTGCTTCTCACATATTTCCAAACTTGATTTTAAATTGGGGGTAACAATCCCTTAGATATTTTCAGTTAATCAATATGATGTTTAATGATTGAGGATTTGATAGAGTTTTAATTATACTCTTGTAATGATGTAAATTGATGATTTAAATATATAGGTTAGACCACTTTGTTGCACTTTTAGGTGCATTCAACATTCTTTTCTTTCTTGTTTGTTATAAATTGTAGCATGTTTGAAAGAGAAAATATCATGGACATTCCACATTGGATTTTTGAACAGTTGAAATGAAATATTCTAATGGGCTGTTTGGTTGGGTGGAATGAGAAAAAAGCTAAGGGAAAAGAAGTTTATTATTCCATTATCCATGTTTATCTTTGTTGTTTTGTCATTTCTTTTCCCCATTTTAATTTTTCAAATTACCCTATTCTACCTCTTTCTCATTCTCTTGTATTTAGATGGGAGTATAAAATCCATTCCACCTCTTTGAACTCATCCAACTCCTCACCCTCTTTGAACTCTTGAGTGAACCCTAGCAGCTGCTACCGCCTCTTCAACCAACCCCCACGAAAACCCAACCACCCACGAACCTAATCCACAAAACCCCAACCACCCACGAAGACCCTAAAGCCCACCCACAAATACCCCCAGCCACCCACAAAGACCCTAAAGCCCACCTACGAAACTTCCCAGCTACCCACGAACCTAACCCACAAAACCCACACCCACCCATGAACACCCTAGCCTGCCGACAAATACCCCCACACCCACCCACGAGCAGAGAGTAGAGAGGGCGGTGGTAATTGGTGACAATCAACAGTGAATTGATGGTGGTTTGGGTTTTGAGGTGAGGATTGCGGTGTTTTGATGGAGGAGAGAGGAGAAGAGAAGAAGAGCCAAAGAGGAGAAGTCAGAATTTTTTTTTTTCACTTTACCAAATATAAACAATCAACAAAGGGTTTTTTCACTTCTTTCCCTTCCTAACCTTTTGTTTATTCCTTTCCTTTCCTTTCCCTACGTGTAAACCAAACAACCACTAAATGCATAGTATGAGTGTTTAGTTTAAATGTATGTATTCCCTCTGTAACATATTAATGACAACGATTTGACATAAAGTAGGGTTGCTCATTCGAATCGATCCGATACGAAAGTTCGGATATCCGAAAATTTCAGATCGACCAAATCACGATCCGAAAATAGTCGGATATCCGATCCAAAAGATCCGAAATTATCGGGTCGGATATCGGATCGATCCGATGATCCGCAATTGTTTTTTTTATAACTTTATCTATTTTGTCATTATTAAATTATTAAAAGTCTTTTGTTGAATACGTACGTTTTAAAACAAATTCCCTGAATTATTAAAAGTCTTTGGAAAAAAACGAGTCCATGATATATTTCTCAGTACAAGGCTCGTAATTTGGCCCAACAACTAGCAAAAAACCCTAAATTGCAACAAATAATCCAAATTACAGTACAACATTTTAGAAGAAAAATAGAATGAAACGTCCGCCTCTTGCTGGAGTATCAAATTGCTGCAACCTGCAATAGACAAAAAGGCAAGCAAAAATCATGATTATTAACATTAAAGCAGCATGGAAAACATAAATCTCAACAAAAATTATGAAAATCGTATATATTTATATACACACTTAATATAAAATTAACACTAACATTTGGTTTTAATTAACACAGTATGAAATTAATTCAGATTTGCATACCTTTAAGTCTTCAAATATAAATTAACAAAGCTTCAAATCTGCATTCCTTTATGGTTTCAATTAACTTGAGAGAGGAAGGAGAACCCAGATAAATGGAGAAGATGATTAGCCTTTTGCTACCGCCAGTGAAGGATGGTCGGTGAGGGTGGTGAGATCTAAGGGTTAAAGACGCCGGAGAGAGGAGCGACAAGCGGCGGAGAGGAGTGAGACTAGGGCAGCGCCAGCCGGCAGAGGGCAGAGGCAGAGAGGTGTACTGGAGGGTTGTGCAAATTAGGGTTAATTTTTGAGAAGAGTGAAATGAGGCGGTACTGAGAAGTGAGAAATATAAGAATGAAATACCTTTTTCGTGTAATGCACAAGGCCCACAAGTACAGGTTGTAAAACACAAAGGAAACAACCCAAAAAAAAACCCATATTTTTTCGGATCGGATCGGATATCCGAAAATTCAAATTTTGTGATCCGTATCCGATCCGAAAATTTATCGAATAGTTCGGATCGGATATCCGAATTTTTTATTATTAAAAATATCCGCTTTTTTCGGATCGGATCAGTCGGATTACGGATCGGATCAGTCGGATTACGGATCGGATCACTTTGAGCAGCCCTAGCCATAAAGTACATTATATTCACTTTAGATTTTTGTCCAAAATTCACTTAGTAGAGTCTCCAAGTAACAAAAAAAAATACATTATGGGGGTGCATATAAATAATAAAGGGGTACATGAAAAGATACAATGGTACATACAAAATCAAATATGAAGAACTGCACTTAACAAAAATCAAACTTTATTAAAAAAAATGCACTAAAACCTAAATTGTTGCTTGATATTTGCGTGAAATCTGTGAAATTAGCGTGAATGAAGTGGTTCAATCAAGTAGTCTTTTTTAATAAAAACCTGACCGAAACTTTTTTTTTTCTAAAAAATGGTAACTTTGGGTGGTTAGTGTTTTTTACCCTAAAATTAATCACAACCCTTAATCTACATCTAACGGTCATAACTAAAAGTTTTTAGTTTTCAACTTAACATAGGTTTTTAACAGATCCTGACTCATATTCACTTTAGATTTTTGTCCAAAATTCACTTAGTAGAGTCTCCAAGTAACAAAAAAAATACATTATGGGCTTGCAAACTTACCAAAATTGGGCTTACAAACTCAACACAATTGGGCTTACAAACACCACAATTGGGCTTTAGAATTTCAATATCATTAAGGCAAAATGATATACCAATAAAAGCCCAAAATCCATTTTATGTTTACTTCATTACTTGCTTCACTCAATTTCAATCCTTTTTGTCTCCTCACTTCAAAGTTCTACCCTCCAAATATAACCCATGAGCGAGCGAGACCACCGCGACCGTAGCCGTGACCGCGACCACCGCGACCGTAGCCGTGACCGAGACCACCGCGACCGTGATCGTGACCGAGATCGTGACAGAAGGAGAGAGAAAGACGACCGTGACCGTCACCGTGACAGGCGGTCAAGACATTCCCCTGACCGCCGTCGCCGTTCAAGGTCGCCGTCCGGTTCACGCTCCCGGTCCAGGTCCCACTCCGTTGACCGGTCACGCCGTCACAGTAGCCACCACTCTAGGAAGCGAGGTAGAGAAGGCTACGATTATGACCACGAAGACGAACACCATAGCAAAGACCGCAAAGTGGTGTCTGATTTCGTCGAAAGCATCGCAAAAGAACATGATAAGAAGAAGAAATCTGAAAAAAATGGCGACATTAAGAATAAAGTTGATGATTATGATGGTGTAGTTGGTGAAGGAGAAGATGATGAGGTTGAGATGATGAAGAAATTAGGGATTCCATTAGGGTTTGACACTACTAAAGGGAAACCTGTTGAAGGTGCTGATGTTAGTGGGGTAAGGGCTGTTACGAAGCGCCAACCTCGTCAGTACATGAATCGTCGTGGTGGCTTTAATCGCCCTTTGCCTGCTGAGCTGAATCGCTAGTTTGTACTTCTACTTCTCAATGTTAGTCTTTTCCACCCCCTTCTTCTGGGTTGATTTTGTTTGTATTATGAATTGTGAATTTTGTTTGATGCTTGTGTTTTGAGCAGACATATTGCATGATTCTCATTATGATATTCAAAATTCTTGTATTTTGTTGAAAATTGGTTTGGGTGTAGGAGTAAGTTGCTATGGGATTATTGCTTCGTTGTTTGTTGAATGGATGCTAGAATTTATAAGTGCATTTATGTTGTAGTTATGAATTTATTAAGGACTTTTTTTTTACTTCAGCTTAAATTTAGTTCACT
Organism: Salicornia ramosissima; assembly: GCA_951394345.1. NCBI lineage: Eukaryota > Viridiplantae > Streptophyta > Magnoliopsida > Caryophyllales > Amaranthaceae > Salicornia > Salicornia ramosissima. Next base: position 7,777,010 of record OX596233.1, read on the forward strand.
TCTATTCAGCTCAGCTCTCTATTTCCTTCTCTTATAATTCAGTTCAGCTGTATTCGGTGGGTAAATGGCAATTCATGGTATAATTTTTAGTTTGGCAACAATGTCATTTTGATTTCTATTGTTTTGTGTGTTTTTCTCGCAAGTAAATAAGGATACAGTACACATTGGCGCAGTATGCTTTGTTGCCAAATTGTCTTCATTGAGACTGCTGCTGATTTTGGTTCAAACTAATGTGTGAATATTTATGAACACAACTTTCATTAGTTAGTGCGTTGGAAGATGCATTTTCTAAATGTTGCCCCGACATAAACAACTTCAATGTATTCCCTCTCCTAATGTTGGGATGCTTCTTGCCTATGGTGGACGCAAAAGTCAATGGGTTTGCAAGAAACACTACTTGGTTTCAAAAAGCTTTGTGCCTGTAAGCTGTGAGCTTGCCAGACTTGTGTTTCTACTGCTCAATACCAAAAATCCTTTTGCTTACTTTCATTAATTCTTTTTAGAGGCTTTAGACAATTACATTTCCACCATAGGATTTCACTTGGTTCCTTACCTTGGTTAAATTGGTGATTGCAAGTTCCTCAATATTTTGATATAAAAACATTGTAATTAGGAAATATGCTTAGCTGAATTCAAAGAGTGAGTTGTGTTTGAGCTGTAACAGAGAAGCCCCGATGATTAGTTTTAAAAGGCGCGCCTAGGCGCAAGGCGCTAGCATTAGGGCTTTTTAAAGCGAGGCGCAAGGACCCCTTGGAGGCTCTATAAAGGCGCGCCGTTTTGCGCCTTTTAGGGAGGCGTAAGGCGCCTTTTGGGGTGAAGCGCACATCAGGTTTTTTAAATTTTAAAATACAAATAGTTTTTTTTATTAGGTCATTTGTAGCATTTAAATGAAATAAATAAATAAAGAAGAGAATAAGTCGAAGAAAAGGATCGACATTTTGAAAGAAGAGAGAGAAGTAGAGAAGCAAACCCTAAGTCCCTACTTGCTGCTACCATCATCACCCACCCACCAGAGCTGGCGTCATCACCCACCGCCGGAGTTACCATCATCACAGCCGGTCATCGGGAAATTTCTCTCTTTTGTTCCTTTTTCTTTTGTTCCTCTTCTATTGTCTTCGTCTCTTCGAAAATGCTCTTTTTTTTCTTTTTTTTTCCTCTTCAAAAATATTGAAGTGTGAGCTCTTCTTCTGACCAGCCTTGTGTTGGGCCTTTATTTCCTTCTGTGTGCCTTCTACTCTTCTTCTGCCTTATACCTCAGATGATGATGATGATGATGATGACGACGACGTGGAGGAGGACATTGGTGGAGATGAAGATTACTTAGGAGATGAGGATGACAATGAGTATAGTGATGGTGATGAGTATGATTTGGATTAGGATTGTTCTAGTACTTATCAAAAAAATGAGCTTGGAGAACCAAGTTTGCTTTTCTTTCCCTTTTTTCTTTGCATTATGTCATGTTTTAGACTTTTACCACTTTTTTAAAAATATGAATTATACTTTGTTATGTCATTTATGCATTTAGAATGAGTATTATGTTATTTTGAGTAAATATATGATCTAGTTTTAAAAAATGAAAGTTTTAGAAAATTTAGTGCGCCTCACCACTAGACTCCAGGGACATCGTGTGCGTAGGTGCGCCTTGCGCCTTTTAAAGCTAAGACTCTCTGTAAATGTCCAATTTGATAGCTTTTTTTGGGAATGTGCAACATGTTTATAAATCCCAATTCAAAGGACTTTGGTCAGCTTCTTATGCATGATCTTATGTTTTGGAGGATTGCTAATTGAAAGTCTCTGTCAAAAAGATGAAATACTTGCTCGTAAAAAGTTATCTTTCATGGTTTAGGGCTTATCATTTATTCATCTCAAATGCCTTGTTCAAGTTTTGTTCAAACCTTTGGCTTTGTGTTTTAAATATATGCTGATAGTCTTTTTTACTTTTAGATCTTAATTTTCCTTATAAAATTCTACTTTTAATTTTCTTTTCATAGTTTTCTATTTGTAAACGAGATAAATGAAAAAAAAAATCTGTAAAATATGTTTTGATTTTTTAAAGGATAAGATGAGCAAGATTAATATTATTAAAAATTAAGATTCACCTAGGCAATTAAACTTTGAGGAAAGGAGTCCAACAAAACAAGTTCCACCACTCCATTATCCCACTACAAAATGGGTCACAATATTGCCATCTCATTACTAGTAAATCTTTCAAAAGTAGATTTTATATTAGTAATGCTGTCATAAAACACCCAAAATAGGGCTCTCTTTCATTAGACAATAGCTTGCCTACCGAACTCCAAATTGGCTGCTGTTCCTTTTGGGTTTCCACCTTGCCTTGATCCATTGTATGCCCACCACCAAAATGTTGACCCTATCAACTCTAATCAACATGCCTAACCCTAGACCACTTTTCTCATTAATTATGTGAGCATCTACATTTACCTTAACGAATCATCGCTATCTAGCTTGTCAAAGAATCAAGAATTCTTGCATTTCTTTACCTTACTTGGCTTACTAAGCTTCATGTTCATGTTCATGCTCTAGGAGAACCCACCCTAAAGCCATTGAAAACACATTTAGGGAGTATTGCTTGAATAAGTTAAGATTTTGATATGTCCAAGTAGCTGAGCAAAGGTTTCCTTTTTCCAACTTTCCTTCCATATGTTGTTTGACCGATGACCATATATCGTGGGCACGCCGCACGAGCACAGTCAAACAAAATGATTAAAGATAAGTCCACCATCATTAGTGTGCAAAAGGAAAGCAAAAGTTTACTAAGCAATAGTCTGAATTTTTAAAGGGTGGCCATGATTCTATGAATATAAAAAGAAGGATCAGTTCTAAAATTTTAAGTTTTAACCATCATTTTTTTTATGTAAGTAACAAATAAGGTCTAAATAATTAGTTCAAATAATTAAGTTTGGATTAAAAAAAAGTTTAGTCCAAAACAAAGGGGTTAGGAAAATTAACTACAAAATAATTCATATAAATTAGTTCAGATAAGTTACGCAGCTTCTGGTATCCGTCTTGTGGCTGGTCAACAAAGGACCTTGTCAGGTTTCTTGGGATGATTTCGTTCCCCTGCACCCAAAAAGAGAAGTTGTTTCAGGGGATGGTTTTATCTCGCCATTTTTTTTCATCGTGGGTAAGGATCACAAAGAGAGGCTATTTGTCAATTTGTCATATCAAGGAATTTTCTGGTGTTTGGCTTGTGCAATGCTATGGGCCGTTCGGTTTGACAGCTATAGTATTTGTCCTAAGGGCTTCCCATCAACAAAGGATCTTGTCTCGGTTTTTCGTGACATTTATGTTCTCGAGTCCTGAAAACCCTAAAACGCGTGAATTATATTTTTTGGATTCGGCCTTGGGAAGTGGGAAAGATATCTCATAGCTATTTTTATTGGTTGAACAGGGCCTTTTTAAAACCATATTTGATATTTGTTGAACCGATTTCGGGTCCAAACCCGTTGGGTCAAAACAAGATTCAATTCCAAACTTGGGTTTATAGTTTATTTGCTTGTGCATTAAACACACACTTGGTCTTTTTTACTAGACGTATGAATCGTCAACAGTGGTGGATCCAGAGTTTGTAGTTGTATCAAGGGAGTTCGAACCTAATCAAAGACCGATTGGATGCTCAGATAATTGGGTATAAATCGGATGTTCAAATTCATACCAATACACAAGTGCACAACTATACAAGTCTAAATTGCAATAAAAAATACAAAATAAAATGATCCAATAAAACAATAACTTTTCATCGTCAAATTCACTCTCACACAATCCTAACATTTAGCAAAAAAAACAATTTTATTAGAACGAAACCAACATTAACAGAGAAACTAGAAATTCGGAAAATGAGAATGAAAATCAAAATTAACAAAAACAATAAACAAAATTACAAATGCAAACATTAAACAATAAACATAAAAAATTAATATGAAAATCAACAAAAACAATAAACCAATAGTAAGACAACAAAAACATTAAACAATACCAATTAGCAAATCAACAAAATCTTTGCAAAAGGAAACATTAAATAATAGCAAATGGCTAGCAAACATTAAACAACCGGAAGCAAACATTAAAGTGATTAAAAAAATATCAATTAGCATTTAGCAAACATTAAACCCTTGAAATAAACTTATTGAACTTGAAAGATGGCTTCGTGAGTTCGTGGGCGCACAACAACAACAGAACTGCAACAGGGCTTGCAACGGCCGAGCGACGGTCGACGGGGGTGGGGACGACGACGGCGACCAGATGACGTTGTTACTTGGTAGTGGACCAATGGAATTGGGTGGAGACGTGGGGTGGATTCGAAAATTCTAGGGTTTGGAAGTTTTTATTTTTTTGGAGAGAAATTCAGTTTCTGGTAAATGAAATAGAGGGGGAAAAATTAGAACATTTGAAAACGAATTAGAACCCTCAACCTTAGTTAGGAAAGTTAAAACACCTTAGCACTGAGTTGCTCCTTACATAGTGTAAAAAGTCTGTTTCAATTACTACTTATTGCTTAATCATATTTTTTTTTTTAAAAAAAACAATCCTTATTTTTTTCCCTGTAACCAGACTGAACCCTATGTACACCCCCTGGACCCGCCCCTAATTGTCCAACCCCCATGTACTTCTCATGCTTATCGGCCTCCTTTACGTCTAAGAATCAAAGATGTGCACAATCTCCCTTCTCTTATCTCCTATCTCCTAATGACTGATTCTTGATAGGCAAACATTTACTAAAAGCAACCTCTGCTTTATTTAAATTAAGCTTTTGCCTCTAGCTCTCTTGTTAAAAGGGATTATATATTTATATGTGCAATAATCGAGTATTCTTGTGAAGTAATTTTAGCAAATAAGAATTCTATCATAAGCCTAAAATGTGTTACATACGCAAGGACATAAAACGGGCTAGACTCACATCTCCACATCCAGAGCCATCTATAAGGAGAAGCAACATGAGCAGTCGCTCTCCGATTTTTTTTAAAAATAAAACATCTTAGAAAGATTATTTGGTCATGTATTTCTTTTCTTTTAGTATTAAAAACTTCACCTTTTCTACCTTTTTTTCTTTATCTTTCCTTTTTGAAAAAATTCTAGTTTTTTTTTTAAACAAAAACTTTTGAAAGATTGGGGAGATTGTGTTGAATGTGTTCTTCTTTTCTTCAAGTAATTAAACTTCCACATTTTCTACCTTTTTTTCACCTCATTTAGGCCTTTTTTTGGACTTAATTTCTGATATTTCAGTTCAACTCATCTCTTGCAAGTCTAGGATTTAATTTAATTTTGTTCAGTTTAGATTAATCCAGTCTAAAATAATAGAGCCTTAATGCTTATTTTCTTTTTGTCCTCTCTCAATTCTGATACGTGAGTCTTAATATTCTTCTGTTAACCTTAATATTCTTATATTTTCTAATACTAAAGTAATAACCAGGAGGGACACAAGTCACCTCATGGTTCAACCTTTTTCCTCCATTGTTTGTTTGGGACTACTATGGCTTGTATGTTTATTTTATTTTTTGGGAAAACCCTGTTATATTTTAAATCATTAATCCAATTCAAATCTATCCCAACTCCTAAGAAATCAATAAACTTTAATTAGCTCCAAAAGAGTGTGTTGAGCCGAAAAATTAACTAAAATTCATCATTAATCTCATTATGTAGAGAAAAACAGAAGTATGTGGTCATGCCAGAGAATCACTTCATTGTATGATCCCATGAATTAAACTACCAAATTATGAGGTTATCAATGAGAATTTTCTAGTTACCGTTAATATGAAGTTTTTTGTGAAGGTCTAGGTAAGGGTTGGTACTTGGGAAGCAACAAAGAGATACTTGATGGGTTGAGACTTGAGATAGTGAAACCAATGGAGGGAAAAGGTCTCAGACTCTCAGTAATGTGGCGTTTGAAAGCACTTGTTTGGTAGTTTGATACCATAGGCTAGAACTCTTGCCTGGTACGTTAGCATGTGTAAGTTTACCTCGCTGGTGTCTATGCAATTCCATTTTACCTTTTGTTAGGTGCAAAATTGACAATTTGGAGAAACTTATTTTTAAAGGAACCCCTCTTTTGTCATCTTTCGCCATTAGCATCATCTGCCTTCAATAAATAATGCTTCTACTGCAACCATTATTATAACTTATAAGAGATGGCAAGCTGTTGGTCTTGAAAGAAACCATTGGGATGTATTCATGTATAAGACACATGCTTGAGAAAACCAAGGATCTTACCTATTCTCATGTGTTCACTGTTTGAATTCTTATTTCTTTAAAAACACCAACAAGTTTAAAGTATGGTGGGAGATCCATTGTTTGCCTTTGCTTGCAAATTCTTTGGTGAACAGTAGCTGTCAGCTTCAAATGTTTGTACATTTATCTGAACTATTTTAGGAATTAAAGGAGTGTTTGGTATAAATGTTGAACTTGGTATTCATGTTTTTTGTGCACATTGTATCACTTGGATTCCTACAGTGTAGAATGTTGATATACATGCAAGGGACAGGATGAAGTGGCCATCCGAACCTCAATTTGTTGAGTGAATGCTGTTGCTGCTTTGTTGAGGAAGACAAGTATGTAGCATAGAGGTTGAGGAAGTGAGGAACTATATAAAAGAAATGGGTTTATGAGGGTTGAGCTTTGCCACGAAGCTTTGTAGAGTATTTTTCTTTGCAGCGAATGACTAGATTCAGGATTTGTTTGGAACCAAATATTTGGTAATTATTGTTGCAATGTTGGGGAGTTCTCTTGTTTGTTGATGCAATTTGGTGCATCTTTCTCTTTTGTTTTTGCTTATATTAATTTCCTCGTGTAATTACCTGAAATCATGTGTTCTTAGCTTTATCTATTGATACTTTGTAACTCGAAATTTTGTTTATGTAGCCATGTAGCAACATGTGGCATGTAGCTTATTGCTTTTTTTTTTTTCTCTTTTTTTCTTCTGTGCTTCTGAACAATAGTACCTTCAAGCAGAATTTCGCAGTCACATTCAGATTGAATGAAGCTTCTTAGTTTGTCTTGTGCAATTTGTGGAGTTTAGTTTATGTATGAAGAATGCAAACACCAGAGTAAATGAAATTTCAAAATTGAGGTAAAAACACTTTCACCTATGTTTGTTTGACTAAATGAATTCTGGGTCTCAATTGATTATTCCCCTTGATTGTATTTGTTCATTTGAAGCTTATTATGATGGTTCTTCGCCAACTATGTTCATTTTCATGGATTTAATTTAGAATTATGTTGTTGCTATTGTTGATGTTTTTGTTCTTATTGCTGGTTCTCTCTTATCCAAATACTCTCAGCCCTTCAGGGTTGGCTTTTTTACTGTGTGACGAGGGCCATAAGAGTAAGGACTGTTCTTTTAGCCTGAAATTAATTGAATTTGTCTGGAATTAAGTCCAAAAGAACAGGCCTAACTTAGTTGATGATAGTGTGGTCTTGTTTTAACATATGCCCTCTGTCTCAAATATATTGTGTCAATGCCTTAGCATATCTCCAATCATTTTCTTTCGTTAATAAATGCATAGTTACCGAATCAAACTTTTATGTCCCCTCTGTAGTATATCCTACTATTGCTTAGTTTTGATTCATAATCTCTCTTTTGTTATGTATAAAAAGTCACCATGTGAATTTACTATTGTATGTTCATGTGTGAAACTTCCTATTCCAGGTGTTTGGGGATCGTATTGTTCATCTTTGGAGTTTCTTCATTTTTTGATAAGCTTTGGAGATTCTTCATAGCAGATAGAGAGCTGCTACTCTACTAGCAGTAAGTACAATTTGGCAGATTTTTTGGCAAAGCTGAAGTTCAATTGTTAGATACTAAATCCAATCCCCCCATGCAACAATCTGTAAATCTCAGAGTACATTTTTGATAGTAGAGATTAACACTAATGAAAACTTACTTCAACCTTGTTGCTCTATCATGCAATATCCCAGCTTGTATAACCTATGTGTACTGTATGTGTTAATTTGTATGACAATGTCAATATGGATTAACAGTCCAAGAAACTCTAAACACCAAAGTGCGAGTGTCTTTCAAATTTATTTTTTATTGAATAGGTCAAGTGGCACCCAAACAGTGGCGGAACCATTGTAGAACAAGGGGAAGTTGAAAGAAAAAAGCCATCCCCGAAATCAAATAGGTCCGGGCCAAATTGATCCAGTCTGGAATCAACCGGATCCAAAAGCAATCCAAAATTATTAAGTTATATTATACCAATTGCCAATTCTACATGTCTTTTTTGTGGTTATACTTTTAAAATTCTAGCATTTAGTGTCATTATAATCGATGACTAATAATATTATTTAGAGGTTGATAAAAATTATCTTGTACTATCTCTGTCTTTTATTGATCTACATCACATTTTTGCACGACAATTTTAAAAATTAATATTTCTAATTATTTATTTATAAATAAATAAAAACTAGATACTAAAAATACTATATGTTGGGATTAATACAATAAGATCTCCACATATGTAGTATTGGACACTCTCAAAGACAAATAAATAAAAAGTAGACATTAAAATACTATATGTTGAAAAAAACTAGATATAAATAACAAATGGCAGTCAGGGTAAACGTTATGAACACTGCCAAAGACAAACTCTATAAGCCAATTAATATCAGAAGGAGCACTATATCATGTATAACAATGAATATCTTATTTAATTAACGATACTAGTTTTTTGCTCGTTCGATAAACGTGATGATTTTAAAAAATAAATTGAGAGAAAATTGCCTTGGTTTTTTTGTTTTTATTTTTTTATAAGGTCTAAAATGTATAGAAGTTAAAAGAGATTAATTAAGAAATAATGAAAGAATTTCAGAGGTCTAATGATAAATAAAGGGTAAGTATTAAAATTGTCTTGAGAAAAAAAGGAAAAAAGAAGAAGTAATTAAGCTTAAAAATTACATATGCCAGGGCTGAAGTAAGAATTAACAAATTGATGACACGTAGCAGTTAAAACTTTCTGTTTTAAATATTGAAGTAAGAATTAACAAATTGATGACACGTAGCAGTTAAAACTTTTTGTTTTAAATATTGAAGTATAGATGACCAATGAAAGTTTCAAAGACTTTCTCCCGGGCTTACAACAATGGTTCCATAATATTTTCAGACGAGAATTGTGATGGCTAGAATTGCGGGTATTTAAAAAGCCTTAGCTAAAAGCCAAAACTCTAACCTGTTAAAATTGGAAAATACTCTTCAGAGTGAGTTGGATGTCGTACTTCATTAACAAGAACTTCTATGGTATCGAAAGGCCCAGATAGATTGGATTAAAGATGGGGATCAAAACACTACTTTTCTTCCACTTTATGGGCTCACTAAAGGCACCAGTAGTGTCCGATGTGTTTCAAGCGTATTGATTTCGAAAAGACATATGATCGTCTCAAACGATCATATGTCTACTATGTGGTGATAATAAGATTGTCCCCGGCCTCCAAATCAGAGATAATAAGATTGTTATAGTGCAAGAGGTGATTCACACTATGTGGTGCAAACAAGCAATAAAGGTTTTCATGGCAATTAAAATTGATTTCGAAAAGACATATGATCATCTCAAATTATAAGATTTTAATCATCTACTAAATTATACTCCGTAATCTATTATCAACAACGACACTGACCAATATCATTTTTCTAAAATCAACCCTTATTACTAATTTATCCTATGAACATTGAAGAACTACCAACTACTCTCATTGTTGGGCCTTTTATGGTTGTTCGCAAATCAGACACTTTATATGATCAGCTGAACACCATATATATAATCAACAAAACATCATATAATTTACATTAAATTGGACATCACAAAAAACAAAATACTTGAATTTCACGTTATTTACAAAAAATATACCATAACAAAGTTTTTCTGGTCTTATTTATCCTACTCGCCCTTTTATTCTAAAAAAATATAGCTTTACTCATATACGGTGTCCAGTTGATTTGCAAATGGTGTACAATTGACCATTGAAATCAAACTCATAATCGCTCGTTTTCCAACAATGAGAGTAGTGTCTAAGTGACCCAATAATATCACTTGAGAATCAAATTCACAATTTTCAATTTTGAAGATACACTCCAACACAACTGCGCTAAAAAAAAAAAACAATCATGAATTAATATTGGGGAGGAATATGGTTCATTGGAATCTGAGAAGTGAGAAGCATAGCAATATAGCATCATGATGTATTCATGTGATTGGAGGGCGTGACATATTTTTGTTTGTTGGGCAGTTGCACATTTTCGGTAAAGCCCCTGAACACAAGGACCTGATTCATTGGTTCCCATAAAGTAAAGTAAAGTAAGTTAAATTAGTATTTACTTTCTATCTTGCATGGGAAATTTGACAACTGGATCTTCTTACGAGTACTATATTATTGTTGTGATTAAATACTATTCTTCCCATAAATTTTAAGCAAAGCCAATTAAGAGAAAATAAATCTTGTTGGGAAGGGTGCAAATGATTAATCAGTTTAACAATTACAAGTATTATTTTTTCATAAGGGAAAAAAATCGATTAGCTTCTTAGATGATATTAGTTGTAATGTTTTCCTTTTTACACTTGTCAATTGATAGATTATGTAAATAATCTTTTCGTATTGTAAATAATATATTTACTCGTAGTATTTATTGTTAATTTAGTGTTAGATGATATTTAGGATATATAGTTAGTATCCTTTCTTATATTGTATAATTTATATATCTTCAATTCTGTTTTAACAAAAATTATAAAAAATAAATCTATCACAATAAGTAACACATTGAGACTTTCGAAAGAAATCAAGCATGACTATATTTTTTTTACATGTATAAAATATAAAAACAAATTATAAAAGTCAGTATAAATAGTGCCAAATTGCCAAGGATCAGTCCGATAACCAGTCAAATACAACATTAAGAAATGCACAAATAGAGTAAGAGATATTATGAAAAAAAGTCAATGATAATGCGTTGCTTTCACTTGTATCACCTTAATTTATTTAAATCAAACTCGTATGAATATAATGGACCCAATTATATTGATTGAAAAGTTAAAATGATTAGAGGTAATTAATTTTAAGTAATGATTGGAAATTATTAATTCGAACTTATTGTAATAGCTACTTGCTTAACTTGCCTATTTGAATTGGGTATCCTTGAAATTTTTTTCTTTGTTCAATTGAAGAAAAAACTCCAAATCTTCTTGAATTCAAACAAGCTAGGGTAAATTCGACCAGCCATTATACTTGTGAGATACTTTTTTGTTCTAAACTCAAATCAAAGTTGGTGTATTTTGATTAATAATAAGTTAAGCATGTTGCATCCAAGCTAATCACTTTAATGATTCTGTGCGTCGAAATTTTAAACCCAATCCTAAATGACTAATTTGTTTACAACAAACGTATTATATATGTGCAATAACCTAGAATGAGAACATAATACCTAAATATCTTTTTGACCAATTAATTACAACAAAAAGACTAACAATACAAAGTAAATGTGTGTTGAGTTTCGAATTCAGAACTTTACCGAAACGTTCGAAAGACTGGTACTACTGTAATACAAGATCAACCAAGGGCTCGTTTACATTAGCTGAATAGAGATGAACTAAACTGAACTGAACTGAACTGAACAAAACTTAACTGAAATGAACTGAATAGAAGTGTATTAATTAAACTTAATAGAGATGAACTTAACTGAACTGAATATAATCTGAAGTAAATAAGCCCAAATGTTCCAATCCTCATCTCGTTCTCCAACTTGTATACGTGGTAAGAGAACCACCATACCAATCAATAATGTATTTTTATAGGGACCAATTAAAAGATTACGTGATTAACCACTAAACATATTGTTGAATTTATATTTGCCTTATAGACGTACAATAGTTATAGAACTTATAGCTTATGCCATGTTCACGAATGACGAATTGGAAACTAGTGCATGGAATTACGCAACTATTTATATACACTAGCTCATTAGCTCTGAAATAATACTAATTAATTATCAATCGAGTTGGTCAAGATACCACGGAGTAAAATTTAGTATCAAATAATCTCTTACTGTTCAAGAACTTATCTCTTTGATCGAGTGTGTTTAATGTGTTTGTGACGCTCCTCTTCAGACTTAAGTCTGCAAAACAAGGGTGGATTACTAGCTCGATGGCTGGGTGGATCCGAGAACGCCCCACCGTTGCTTAAGTCAGCGGTCAGAAAAGAAAAGGAGTCAAATGTATTGGGATTTGTGAATAATGAATGAGATACTTGACAGGTTATCGGACTGATCCTTTTATAAGCATGTGTACCAGTTAGGTTGGGGATAAGTCGGTGAAAGCTATCGTGTGGGCTTGGCCCATGACACATGTCACTTTCTTATTCGCATAGGTATATCTTCTAGATACCTAACCCTAGTGTTGAGATCCTCTAGAGTTTTACATTGGTAGAGTTGGTGGAGTTGTGAGAGGGAGTGTTTTATATTTCACTTTATTTTACTTTTATTTTTTGTAGGTAAATTTAATTTAGCCATTGATCTTCAATTGGAGGGTCATAATTTGTTGAAATTTACCAACTCTAGAGAATACAACTCTAGAGGATCCTAACACCTAACCCTAATACTTTTAGGGACTAGGGTCCTCAAGAAATCCTTGGGCATATCACTCGTGGTAGGTATAATATCGGAACAAGATCTCTTTTACACCATTCATCTTTATTATTCTCCGATGAGTTTGGGAGGATTGGCCCCCAACCCAACTCACTTGATCTCCCATGAGGTTAAGAATTGACACCCCTTACAGCCTTACACACACCGAGGGCTTATGGTGTGGATTCATAATTATAAGAGGCCTGTGACTCTACCGATAATGTCATCTCGGTAGTCATGTGATATAAGCCATGCGGTGAGGCTTATAGTTCCCTCCTTCGCTCTTTTTAAATTGCAATCTTCTGATTTTTAATTATAATATTCACATATATATTAACTCTGATTATCTTTTATACACGTAAAATTGAAAATCATAATCAAATATGCGGTTGGATTAATCTCAATATAAATTTCAGCATATCAACTTTTTATAATTTCTAATAATAAATAATTGAAGCTATTAATAGTTAAAGTTATTAATTAGTAAGCTTAAAAGTCAAAATATTGTATTTAAAAATGAATGTAGGAAGTATTTTAAAATGAAGCTTCCGCACCTTCAATTAAAAAATAAAAATAATTGAACCTTGCCTATCCTCAATTTTAAAAAAATGAAGCTTCCGTATTTTTTTTGAAGTTATAGAAATTTGTATTCAAGGTGGAAGAACATTTGATGTGATGTCCAAATGCTCGCCCAATAGACCTGTAAAACAGGTCCTATCAGATTGATGTAAAATACTTACATGTTTGGGCTGCAGAGGGTCGGGTTTCAACATGTTCTGGTCGGTATTAGTTTTTTGTATAACTCAAAGTCGTCAGGTTTGGGTTGACCCAGCGAGTTGAAAAGTTTTATAATGTCATTTAATTTTTCATGTTTTAATGCAACATATGTACTAAAATGTACATTAAATACTCTAAAAAACATAAATTATAAGAAATATCTTCATTAATAGCCATATATACTAAATGTACATTAAACAATACCCAAATTATGGCCTAAAAGTCTCTTCCAAATACGAGCTAAATATATGCTTTTAAAGTGCTGCTATGTCTTAAATTTCTGCCCAGAATATGAACTAAGTGCATGATTGTGCACTATAAGCTAGCACGATTGTGTCAGATTTTTCTAATCTACGTACATGATTTTAAAATGCTCATATCTCATTCGTTTCTCAGCGAAATTAGGAGTAGAATATGTAAATTTGAAGCTCTTGGAACAAACAATTTTCTCCAAGAGGAATCATCTGAAAAAGATTTATAGATAAAAAAATATAAGTCTTTGAATCATACTATTGTGTAAGAGCACGTGAAATGCCTCTAATTCCAACCCAATTATTCAAGAAACCAACAAAAACACAACCTTATTAAATTAAAAAAACACGAAATAAGCTAATTATACACTAAAATACAAAAAATAAATGAAATCTAAACAGTCCAAAACACAACTGAAAAGAGGTCCAAAAATGGGTAAAAAATGGACCAATCAAAATCCCTCGTGTTTGCCTGGCCTTTTGCTTGTCCTTAAGCAATGTATTCTAAAGACAAATGAAAACCAAGACCCTTACTCATTTTCGTATAGTAATCACAATTGTTTTTAGCATAAAAAACAAGCTATTAAAACCCTAAAGTCACCAATGAGGACGAGTATACTCTTGTAAGGGTTTCTAAAGAGTTTAATCAATAAATCTAACTCTTAAAATCAAACCAAAACTAAACTAGAAAGAACAAAAGGAATAGAAAAGACAACAAAAGAAGGGGAAAAAGAGAAACAAATATACTTTTCTCTAGCCAATTAAAAAGTATACATAGAAGAACGCTTAATTTCCTAAAAAGGCGCGAAACACATACAAGCGAAAAGAAGGGTCCAAAATGAACCAATCACAAGACTCTAGGAATATAAATATACATATAAACTTTAGGGCTTCTCGTGAGGTCGAATAATCTAACGGTTTTAGACGATTTAATAACATAATCAATTAGATTAGATTCATTGAACTTATAAAGAGTTACAAGAACATTTACAAGCTTATATTGATCTTGACACACTATTTTCAAAAGGTATTTGAAGGATTATAGTAATTACGAGTTTGTAAACTACATACATTGTTTTCAATTGCGAAAGTCTTATGGAAAAATTGTTTCTAAGAACATCAATGATTTCCAAGTAATCAAATTCTTTTGTAATTTTATTATAAATTGAGTTAACAAGGATTTGGGCATGTAGTGTTAGCTAGATCGAGTAGCAAGCTCAAGAACTACTTTTAAGTATTACAATAATTTACGGGTATGGTGTCCATTCCTTTAGAATAATCAAGGCATTTTGCCTAGAGAATTTTTTCATAATATATGTGCCCTCAAGCCTAAAGAACATAGTGTTATTTTATAAAGTATGTGCATAACAAACATTAACTTTTAGAAATTTTGACAAATAATATCAGAGGAAACCATTTATAAAAAAAACCTTCATATGTATGTGATGAACTAAAATTCATGCGCATAAACAAATGCCTTTATTTATCATTAATTAACATGATGGAACATGAGAGTATTGTGAATATTCATTTTATTGTTACTAAAAATAAAATGAACATTAACTTTACATACAAAAAATTGAAGAAATAATCACAGAAAAAAGGCATTAGGATCATGTCTATTTCTTTGTATCTATTTTTACTAGAGCTGATCAAAAGTGACCCGGCCCGTGGGTCCGGCCCGCTTTTTGCGTGCTTTGGACATGAAAATTAGGCCCGGATTTGGGCCCGCCCCGATTTTTTTTTTCGTGCGGGCCTTGGACATTTAAAATTAGACTTTTTGGTTACTTTTTTAGGCCTGGCCCGAAAAAGCCCGAAAAGCCTGCACTAAATTTTCGGGCTTTGGCTAAGAAATTTGGGCACGAACTAAACCCGGCCCGCTTTATGGGCTTGATTTTTATGCATCGGCCCGGCCCGAACCCGGCCCACGATCACCTCTCACTATAAGATTCCGTGTTTTTAACATCCGCCAATGGCGAACGTTAAATTAGCGGATTGCGGACGCTAATTAGATTAGCGTCCGCCAACGGACGTTAAACCATTGTCGGAAATTTTTTAGTCGTTAAATACTTAATTAACATCCGCTTGGCGGACGTTAAAAATTTAAGGTCCGTTTTTTAAAATTAACGTCCGCTTGAACAGACGCCAAATAACATCAGTGTTGTGGTAGACGTTAATTAGTGTCCGCCGCTTAAGGCGGACGTTAAATATGAGAAAACGGACGTTAATTATATTTCATGAATTTTTAAAAAAAAGAAACCAGCTTTTACGCTGGTTTCAATTTGTGCATTAATTTGCATTTTTTGTCAGTATACTTGGAGATTTTTTTGTGTGGAATTCTTCTAGATAAATTGCAATTATAAAATACAAATCAAACATCATATTATTTTTATAAACACAATTAAAACAACAATCAAATACAACATTAAAGCCACAAACTTTAATTTTATAAATCTAACTAAATCAAATACACTTAAACCTCAAGAAAATATGATAAACCTAAAATAAAATACACCCTAAAAAGATACAACCAACCACTAATAAATGTGAAAGAAAAAAAAAAAGCAAAAGATTTATGGAAAGAAAAAATAGATTTCCATTCTTGAGCTAATCTTCAAAAACTCAACCTGCAACCAAAAATAAAAATAAATAATAAATGAGATTCATTCATATATTTCCAAACCCAAATCAGCCCAAAAAAACTAGATCAAATGAACAGATCTTTTACCCCCAATAATTAAGACCAAAGAACATATCTTATGCCTCCAAAAAAAATCAGGAAAAAATGATAGATGAATAAAATTTCTCGAAAATCAAACAACATTAAAAAAAACAGAAAGTAAAAAAATTAGAAAAAAAAGAAAATAAATGAAAATCAAAAGATAAAAATATGGAATATTATGCACAAAAAAAAAACCCGAAAACTTGAGTGTGATTTTCGACAATTAGAAAAGGGGAAAAAAATATTTTTTGAGATCTAAAACTTTGAAGCAAAAAAAAAAAAAAATTGAAATATAACCCAAAATTTTTTAGATCTAAAACTTTGAAGCAAAATAAAAATTGGGAAACAAACCCGTAAACAAAAAAAATGAAAAAAAACCCAAATATTTCGAACAAAGCCTATTTTGCTTAAATTACTAGGGTGTTTGTTCAAACAAATTACAAGCAAATAAAATATTCGATAATTTCGAACAAATGAACCTAAAAACTGCGCACAAAATTCAAGCAAAATAATTTAGTCACAAAGCTTACCTTCAATGGATGAGAACGACGAACAACAAACGAAGGTGGTAGATCGAATTTTGGGGTCTTTTTTTAAGAGATTTTGAACAAATCTACCCAAATTTCGAATAAAATTTCAAAAAAAAGTTGAATTTTGAGGAAATGATAGAGGTGAAAGAAAATTTGAAGGTGTGTTTGAAGAGATAATTCAAGAGAGGTGGGAAAATGAGTTGAAGAGAAATGAGTTGGGGAGAGAGAATGGGGAGGAGGCAAAAAGAAAAAAGTTGTAATATGAGGAAATGAAGAAAGGCGTAGGGTTCATTAGGTTAAAAAAACAGGTTAGAATTTTAACGTCCGCTTAGGAAGGACGTTAACTATTAAAAGGCGGACGTTAAATTTGACGACCTAAATTTCAAAATCCCGTGTTTTTAACGTCTGCCTCAGACGGACGCTACTTTTTAAAAAACGGACGCTAAGTTGAATTTTAAATTATAAACTTTGTCATCCCTAAAGCGTCCGTTGTGGCGGACGTTAATAAAATAGGCGGACGTTAAAATTTATTTAACGTCGGTTTTCTTGGTGGACGTTAAATAGCGGACGGCAGAAACACGGAATGTTGTAGTGTCTAATTTTTACTTACAAAAAATTGAAGAAATAATCACAGAAAAAAGGCATTAGGATCATGTCTATTTCTTTGTACCTATTTCCTATCCTAAGATCATGACACTTAATTTAGGATTAAAATTAAAATTTAAAACCCCAACCATTGATTTAGGAGGTTGACTCCCCATTTCTTGTAAAAAAAATAGAGAGGATCTTAACTTAGAAAAAATATCCCTTTATTAATGCACATTGATGGTGCATTTTCATTGTTTATAAAATTCGATTTTATAAGATTTGAGTTAGCATATTCAGAATTGCTCAATACTGATAAGCCCTATAGTCATCGCTAAATATGAACTTAATAGAATTTATTATCCCAAATAAGCCTACTCAACCATGATCATTGATAAAATACGGTGAAGAAAATATACCCTGAAATGAACATTAATACATATTTAAATTAAATGAACATTATAAAAACAATAATTTATTATTAATGAATAGTGTGGAAGTGATGAAGTACTATGTTTTACAAAGCTTTTAAGAATGAGGAAGCAGAGAGAGTACAATTAGAGAATGAGATAAAAAGTACAAAACTTAAAAATGACTCAAATGAAAAATAGAGAGAGAAAATGCAGGGTTGATAATATATATATATATATATATTGAAATTTTATTGATTGGTTTTTAGAAATTTGAAAACTATTTTTAATTTATTGATATATATATGTATATATTTATTTATTTTTATTATATAACAAAGGGGAGAGCTACAGTCCCCCCCTCAAAAGTCTACATTATCCCTTAAAATTTTCTATAAATTTAAACTACATAATTAAGGAAAGTTATTACAATTTTTTATTTTTAATGAAAATAATATTAAAAAATATAATTCAATAAAATAAGATAAAAATACATGAATCCATATTTTTGAATTCTCACAAATAGACACCCATATTAATATATTTTTCACATAAAAATATTAATCTTTTGATTATAGTGGAACTTTAATAGGCTGGCGTAAGTGTATAGCGGATGAAAATTTTCCTTTATTCATTTTTTTTGTGGGATAAAAGAAAAAAAATGTTGTTTATGCTTATATAGATAAGTAAGAATTAGAGGAATGATGAATGCTTTTCGATCTCTAATATTTCCAAGTAATTTCATGCTAATTTCAATTGCACATTTTAGTCTAATGTTATGTTTGTTACTAATTTAATTGTTCAAGTTATCAAGTAATTCTTTTCATACATTTTCAAATAATTGAATCTTAAATTTATAATGTTAGAAGTGGATAAATAATCTTAATTTATAAGTATTTAAACAAATTAAAATATGTCTTATAACAAATTTGTACGTTTTTACTTTTAACAAATTCGTACAATACTAAATAATATAAATTCATAAGTGTTTAAACGAATTAAAATATTTTTTAATTACGCCAATTTTTTCATTGTAAAGTGATGAGCATGCGTAGCGTCCAAAAAGAGTTAGTCTACTATATAAGTAAAGGGGGAGCAATGATGCCCCTGGAAAAGTCCATGCTACCCCAAAAAAATTTCTAAATTTCAATTCACTCCTAATTATTAAGGAAAATTATTATTTTAAACTTTTTATAATGAAAATATAAAATTTGTAAAAATAAAATACAAAAATTTTCTATTAAAAGACACCCATACCGTTATAGTTTGTAACATTAAAATTCTACATTTCGATTATTGTAGAAATTTGATTGCCGATGAATGTAGTAAATAATTTTTTTTTCATTGTGTGTGGGATGGTCAGATGAAAGGGAACAATTTTATTTATGATTATGTGAATGAATGTAAATTTGAAAAATAATTCAAGTTTTCGAACAACCAATTTTTTTTTGTTTGTTTAGACAAATAAAAAAATATATTTAAAATATTAGCACACGCAAAACGTTCATACAAGGCTAGTATGTATATATATATATATTGGAAAGAAATATATACAAAAAAATTAGGATTTCTTCATCTCGAAGGGCAATCCTAATTTGTCGATAGTTAAAAATAAGAAAATTTAGCATCCATAGGAAGCAATATAATATATTCCGTATTTGACTTCTCGAAAAATGTGAGTGGAGGAGACATTGGAGAAATCAGAGGAGGAGGCAGGTGTTATTCATGAGCAGTTGAATCTTCCACGGACAATGAAATTTGCCCTGCAAAACATTGATGACAATACAATTATCACTTTCAATGATAATATAGAAGAAAAATGGAACTAACGGACTAGAAGGAGGACATTTCGAAGGGCATTGACTTCAACCACTAAAGGGAAGATGTTGTCTAAATAAAAAGAGCGAGCATCTATGGTCCCGATTCCCGAAGAACAATGCCTATGGAAGCCGAATCACCACAGGAAGAATCATCATCAAAATTGAGCTTGAAAGTTTCAGGAGACCAGAAACGACATTAATGTTACTAAGATTATCACATTCAATACAAATAGAAGAAAAATAAAATTGACGGGCTAGAAGGAGACCATTTCAAAGGGGAGTGACTCGCCTTTTTTTTTTTCTTTTTGTGGAAATCTCCACACCTAGGCCATGTTCTTTTAGACTTAAAACTACAGTAATCAGATTAGATCAGAACAGATCAGATCAGATCAGATAAACTCAAATCAGATTAGATTAGATCAGATCAGACATTATTACTCTTTATTATTATTATTATTATTATTATTATTATTAATAATTTCGAGCATCGTTTTCCCGCTCGACATTTTCCGAAGACGGTTTTCGAACGAGTTTTCCGGCGACGGTTTTCGGGACGACTTTTCCGACGACGGTTTTCGGACTGACTTTTCCGGCGGTGATTATTCGGCTGACTTTTCCGCCGACGATTTTCAAGCCGAGTTTTTCGGTGACGATTTTCGGGACGACTTTTTCGACAACGGTTTTCGGACTGACTTTTCCGGCGGTGATTATTCGGCCGACTTTTCCGGCGACGATTTTCAGGCCAAGTTTTTCGGCGACGGTTTTCGGGATGACTTTTCCGACGACGGTTTTCGGACTGAATTTTCCGGCGGTGATTATTCGGCCGACTTTTCCAGCGACAATTTTCAGGCCGAGTTTTTCGGCGACGGTTTTCGGAATGACTTTTCCGGCGGTGATTGTTCGGTCGACTTTTTCAGTGCGGTTTGGTCAAAATTTTCGGCGGTGATTATTACTACTACTACTACTATTATTATTATTAGTAGTAGTAGTATTATTATTAGTATTAATATTATTATTTGAAGTTTTGGAGTGAGATTGAATGAAGAGGTGAAATGAAATGGACTATCATAAAAATAATTATAATGTTAATAATTATAATAATAATTATTATTATTTTAGTAAATATAATCATGTATTATATTTCTCATAAAAAAATAAGTATTACAATTATAAAAAAAATAAAATAAAAATAAAAATAAAAATAAAAATAAAAATAAAAGTAAAAAATAAAAATAAAAATAAAAATAAAAATAAAAGTAAAAAATAAAAATAAAAATAAAAATAAAAATAAAAATAAAAAATAAAAATAAAAAATAAAAATAAAAATAAAAATAAAAATAAAAATAAAAATAAAAATAAAAGTAAAAAATAAAAATAAAAATAAAAATAAAAATAAAAAAAAAAATAAAAAATAAAAATAAAAAAAAAATAAAAATAAAAAAAAAAAAAAAATAAAAAAAAAAATAAAAATAAAAATAAAAATAAAAATAAAAATAAAAATAAAAATAAAAATAAAAATAAAAATAAAAATAAAAATAAAAATAAAAATAAAAATAAAGATAAAAATAAAAATAAAAATAAAGATAAAAATAAAAATAAAAATAAAAATAATTCAGATCAGATCAGACAAACTCAAATCAGATCAGATCAGATCAGATCAGATCAGATCAGATCAGATCAGATCAGATCAAATTAGACCAGATCAGTCCTAAAGAACAGAAAATTTCTTTGATCCTGTAAAACCTACCTTTTTAAAATTTCTTTTTTTTTTTTTTTTTTTTTTTGTTTTTCCTAATATACTATCGCTCTCAAACCACAACAGAAAATAAGTAAGTAGATAAACCACGTTGAATAATACAATTCAATATAATAAAATAATATAATAATAATAATAATAAGAGGAAAAAAAAAAATGACATGCAGCCTCTTTTTATTTGGAGGCAAGGCAACTACTCTCTTTTTCACTGCTTCTTTCTCTCTCTTTCACGAAAACTATGCTTCTTATATTGTTATAAAAATAACTCTTCCCATTCTTTTTTTTTTTTTTTCCCATTTTTCTAATATTTATTCTTTTTATTTTTCTTCCAAATAATTTATTCATTTATTATTTGTCTCAATTTAAAGTTTTAAACCCACTATTTTCTTATAGTATCAATCTCTGCTTCTACTCATCATAACTCCATTGCTCTGCCTTATTTCCTTACCTTTTTTTCTCTGGTACATCTCTTTTATTTTATTTTATTTTATTTATATTTCCTTGATTTTTATTGGCTGTTTTATTTTAATGAATTTATTGGGGTTTTAATTTTTTTTTTTTAAAATTTAATTAATTAAATTAATATGGTTAGATCCCTCTGCAGAAAAAAAAGTTGAGGCTTCCGTTGATAAATGTTGGTTTGGTGACCTGCTAACTAGATTGTGTTTATAAGAGTTATGGATTCATCGTTCGAGGGTATGTTTTTTTTTTTTGTTTGTTTAATTTTTAATTTTATCTTTCAGTTAAAACTCCATTAATTTAGAGTATCACCTTTTGTTTAGATGAAAAAAATGTTGTCTTTATAATAAAAACAATTCATTCGATGATGGGTTTTGTTTATTCACGATGTTTTCTAATTCTTATGATTGATCTGCATTCTTGATTGATATAGTATCCTTTTTGTGAATTTAACAATTGATTTTTTTTCTGGGGTTATTTCAATTTCTTTGTCTTCTTCTATTGAATTTCTGGGTATTTTTTTATGGCTGTTTCTTGTTCTATAACCATTGGTGAATTCATTAGATTTTCTATTATCCTTTTCTTCCCAAATCATTAACCTCACAAAAGAAGAAAAAAACTTTTTTGCTTTTTAATATTTTTTGTAGGTATAATAGGCCCAGTACACGATTCTTATCTCATGATTACCGAGCTGGCAATGCCCGTAGGGTCACATAGTCCCCCTAGGGGACCCACAATGGCCCCCCAAGAGGATTTGGGGAGGGGTATGAAGAATCGATCCCGGGGCGTTTATTTTTTTATTTTTTATTTTTATTTCTTATCATATATGGAGTATGAGTTTGTTCAAGGTATGCATTCAACAAATCCCCCCCCAAAAAAAAAAGATAAAATAAAATTGCATTCAATTGCCTTTTCGTGTATGCGGCAACTATATTTATTCATTTGTTGATTAAGATGCAGAACCTTTCCAGCATGCAAGGAGGTTTTTTGGTCCCACCTAAACTACTACTATACTAGTTTTATGGAAGTGCCTACAAATTTTTATCTTGAGGTCAACGTGATTTGGTTGTTTGGAATTGAGGTTTTTTTTTTTTTCTTTTCAAAGTTGATTATTCTTTTCTTAAGATAATGGCACATCATCTTCTTTGGTTATGCTAATTTTGCAGCTGTTGCAGCTCATGGTGTAGTCTTTTTAATGATTGCTTAATCAACCCATTACAAAGAACTGCTTACTTAGTCAAGTTTCCATTTGACTTTTCTGTGAATTTGGGTTTAATGTTTTTCATTGCTTAGTAAACAGAAAGTCTTTCTTGGCTTTTCGAGCTGCATTCAATGGTTTAGTACCTTGACTAGTCTTAATATGGATAGTTATTCTTCAATATGTAAAGGTTGTGTGTACTTGTCAAGTTTGCTACTACCTTCATAGCAACATTTGCCGAAGAGGGATGGAACACATTAGGTGCAACAAATGCTTCTTTTCTTTCTTTTAGTTTGTTTTCTTTGTTTTTCTCTCTTTATCATGTCTCCTTTTCTCTTTGTATCCATTTAACACAAAACAAAATTTCCCTAGGAGTCGGTATCAAGTAGTTTGTTGCAAATAACATGTTACGCAGGCAACTGCTTACTCAGTCAAATTTCCATTTGACTTTTATGTGAATTTGGGTTTAATGTTTTTTCATTGCTTAGTAAATGGAAATTCTTTCCTGGCTTTTTGAGTCGCATTCGGGGGTTTAGCAAATGTGTAGTTATTCTTCAATATGTAAAGGTTGTTTGGCAAGATTTGCCAATAAGAATGGAACATGTTAGGTGCAACAAATGGTTCTTTTCTTTCTTTGGATGTCATTTCTTTGTTTTTCTCACTTTATGACATGTCTGTTTTGCTCTCTCTATCTATTTAGCACACACTAGCAAAATTTCCCCTGGAGTCTGTATCAAGTAGTTTTTTGCAATTAACTTGTTATGGAGGTATTATATGTTTTGTGTCATGATTCTTCTAGTTTGACTTATGTCTTTGTTGTTGTATGCTATTCTTAAAGTAAGCCCCTTGGTTGGTTGCACTTTTTTTGCTTTAGGTATTGTGCCTGATGCGGCAAAATGCAGTAAGTTGAGTATGGAGGAAAGAAGAGAGATTGTGTATGAATTAGCAAAGTGGTCACATGGTGCTGCGGAAGTCCTACAACCTTGGAGTCGCCAAGACATTTTGCAAGTCTTGTGTTCAGAGATGGGGAAGGAGAGAAAGTATACTGGTTTGACAAAGTTGAAGATCATAGAGCAACTTTTAAAAGTAGTTTCTGAGAACAATTCAGTAAACCATGAAAATGGAGTAAGTGAACAACCATCTTCACCTTCAATTTCCCAAAAGTTTCCAAAGAAGCCAAGGAAACCTGATAACCCTTCTCGTCTCCTTGTATCTGCTTCCAATATTTCAACATGCAACAGCGAAAGCGATTTCGATACTGCTGCGTATTGCAAGAACTCTGCTTGCAAGGCCAGAATGAGCAAAGAGGATCCTTTTTGTAAGAGGTGCACTTGCTGTATTTGTCAGAAGTATGATGATAACAAGGACCCTAGCTTATGGTTGACCTGCAGTTCAGAGCCTCCTTTTCTAGGCGATTCGTGTAATATGTCGTGTCATTTGGAATGTGCTATTAAACATGACAGGTCTGGTATTGCAAGGAATGGGCTTGTTTCGCAATTGGACGGGAGTTTTTATTGCATTTCTTGTGGGAAGATGAATGATTTGATGAGGTAATTGCTTACTCTTCGTTTGGTTTTTGATCAGTTCTTTGTAGAAGCCTGTTTTCTTCATTCGTTGTAGTTCAATTTAGTGAACAGTATATAAACGCACTTCTTCGTGAATTGTTTTCATTGTCATCGACCTTTGAACTTGGAAGGCCATGAAGAAAATGATGCTGGCAAATTCTTTATCTTATGAGATATGCCCTTTTTATTAAAGAAAGTGATAGGTGGACATGCTTGTATTCCTATGGAGAGGTACTTGCTGTAGGAATCTTGTGACTTTAGCAAGACTTGCCATACCATGCAATACTGTTAATTCATTACCTCTAATTTGGTGGGCTGGGAGATGTCTAATCAGGTGTAGCTTTCATTGCCCTACGGCCCTACAATTGCAGTTATTGCTTTATTTCAAGTCTATCTATTGACTGTGGACATGCCTTTAATAGCATGATTGCTGAATTAAAGTTTATTCTGTTCTGTGAATAAGTGGGTCTTGGAAAATATAAGTTTCTTGATCACATTTGTCTGAAAGGTTTTGTAACTTTGGCTGTAAGAATCTAGCTATTATAACGGCACTGAGTTTGGAGTTCATAACAAATTGCAGCATCATTCAAATTTTTTAGATGTTAAATATTGTTGTTTCCACATAATCTTAGGCATATGGTTAGACAAAACCTTGGTTAAATATTGTGTGTGAATGATGCATCTTTTTACTGAAAAATTCTGTCAGTTTTCAATTTTTGGTCCAATAAAATAAAAAGGTTTTGGAATGAATCAAAAGGAAGAAGGAAACATGTCAGTTTTCAATATTTGGTCTAGTAAAATAAAAAGTGGGAAATGATATGAAAAGAAAGGAAGTGACATGAAAGACTCCACTCCAAATTTGGTTACTTTGTTCGATTCATATTCCTCTCAAAATTTGAGGAATTCGGGAGAAAAGTGAAAATTTGAACCAGACATACAAAAATGAAATTTATTTCCTTTCCCTTCCCATTCTTCCCGTTACTGAAAGTGAAACAAACAATCTATTGTGGTTGATTATCAAATTATGGTGAGATCACTCATCTCAACCTAAATTGAACGGAAAATATATTGTAATATTAGAATGTGAGACAAGTGACGTATATCTAATTTCTTGTTTGATCTTGTCATTTAAAATGAATGAAGCTCGCCAGTACTCTCTTTCCAAATTTTTTTGTTGCTTCCACGGGAGCTCAGACTAGATTCAGTTTGACCTAATTGGCTCTCAGTTGAAATGTTGTACTGAGTTCCTGGCTGGGAAGTGTCTATCCGAATGTTGAGAGATAAGTGTCTGAGAAAGCTATCAGTAGCAAAATTTGCATAGAGTGCCAATATTTAGGCTGAATGTTCACGGGTTTGATAATCATTGGCTGGTTGATCATGGTAGTAAACAAACCTCTGTTTTGCATTATCTGAGCATGGCAAGATTGAAAGAGATCTTGTAGCCAGTGTTGTGCTGTCCTCAACATTATTAGTCTCTCTGTCAGCCTCCACTTTTCTATCTGATCTATTTCCACCTAGTGATATTTTTTCAACTGGTCTATCCAGTTAAAGGGGCTGAGCGACACTGTGTTATACACACAGACACACACATGTATACACATGTATGTGTATACATATATATGTACAAATACTTATATATGCATATTTATGGACACATACACATATTGACATATACATACATGCATACATACATACATACATACATTATACATATGTATATGTGTATGTATGTACGTACATATGTATGATGTATGTATGTATTGTGTGTACACAGACATAGATTAGTTTGGCCCTATTGTATTGGATTGGATTAATCTGAACTCAACTGAATTTAGCAAAATCCTAGATTCATCAGGAGTTGAACTGAACTGAACTAAACTAAGTTAAATTTGTCTGGAATTAAGTTCAAAAGAACAGGGACTTAGTCCTTGTTTTCCCCCGGCATTAGTTGTTAGACCATTGTAAATATCATTTTAACTCAAACCTTTAACTTAATGGACCTCCTTTTGATCTTTATTGTTAATTGTAGATATGTGGGCATTTGTTAAGCTTTAGGATTGGAAGAAAGAATGATTTAGGAGGAAGTTATGGGATGTTGCTTGAAAGAAATGTGATGGTAGAAAATGTATAATTTCTCTGTTGGTATCAGTCCATAGAAAGACTGTTAATTGTAGATATGAGTCATGAGCTATGGTGTTGTTTAGGTATAGTAAATATGTTGTTGCAGGATCTAGTAACATTGCATGGATAATCTTCCAAACCAATTTGTGCCCTAGTATTGCTACCCAGAAGGAGAGATTTAGTTTGATAAGTTTGGTGATTTGTTAAGGAACCTGGTAAATAGCAGGCTGAGATGGAGGGAGACATGTTGGTAATCTTTATATTCTGCAGTATACAGCATTTGTGCTAAAAAGATGCACATTTTCTACAAATTGTGAACTTGTCCGTTGTTGTTTGGTTGAGATAAGTTGGATGCAATTTTTCTGGCCCTATACTTGATGATGAAGTGAAAACTCCTCATTTGCTTGCAGTAAGTAGTTGAATTTTGAACTATTTCATGTAGATTTCTCATGGAAGCTGAAGTTCCCATACAGTTGCTTACATCTCTTAGTTGAAATCTTAGATTGTAGGATCGTATGATTGGAGTAAAGCACTGCAGCCTAGTATTACCACAAATCCTCGGCACAGTATTTTTTTTGAAAAATATTCATAAAAAGTGGCAACAGTTGGTTATTATTTAAATAGTTTGCTAAGTTCGCATTAGAAAAGGAAAAAAATGGTTGTCTTAATAGCCATTTTCATATGATAGTTTGATCACAATCACACTTGTAGAATGAGACCTAGTTAAATATTTGCACATTAGTCCTTCATAATATTTTTTTTGCAGATTAACTTTAAAGTAAATTGCAAATACATCCTTAATATTACACAAACAAGATACATGGACTAATGTGCATGATAGTATTAACATAGGCTAGATCTTAGATAATGATGACACCTGATATTGCACTTTTATGATTTTGCAAATTGGCCCTTTAACTTTTGATCAATTACAAATAAGTACTTGTATGAAGGACAAATGCGCAAATATTTTACCTGGTAATGGTCTATCATTCCCCCTTGTAGAACATGCTTGACTATTCAAGAAACTCTATGTTACTATTTTTTTTATTGGTCGATTTGACTGGTTTCAGTAGTTGTTTATTTCTGATTGTGATGGGTTTTAATCTAGTTGTTGGAAAAAACAACTGTCAATTGCAAAGGACACTAGACGGGTAGACATTTTATGTTATCGCATCTCCCTGAGCCAGAAGCTTCTGGCGGGAACAAAGAAATACCAGGAGGCTTCTGACATAGTTGATGACGCTGTTAAACTGCTTGAAGTGGAAGTAGGTACCTTAACCGGTGTTCCTGTCAAGATGGGTAGAGGCATTGTTAACAGACTATCTTCTGGTCAAGAAATTCAGAAACTCTGCGCTTCTGCCATAGAGCTGTTTGAATCAAAGCATCATCAAACTTCATCGCGCTCAGGTAATCTAATACAGTTCATTCTTTGATGGTTTTGTTTTTTCTTGTCTGTTTGGAAAACTATGGACATGTCATGTAAAATATTAACTTAGGGGTGTAGGCCGTGAATGAATCTAATTGAATGAATTAATCTGAATCCTAGACTTAGCACGAGCCAAGTTGAGTTGAGCTGAGCTGAATTGAATTTTTTGAAATTAAGTAAAAAATAATCTTTTCTATAATGTTCCTTCTCGTCAATTAAACATGTAAGGAGTAATAAAATTATAAAATTGTCAAATTTATGCACTTTTGCAGTTTTACACAGATTTCTCAATTAACCTGGATTCCCAAAAACCAACACTATCATACTACATTACTTAATTTTTTGAAATTAAGTAAAAAATAATCTTTTCTACAATGTTCCTTCTCGTCAATTAAACATGTAAGGAGTAATAAAATTATAAAATTGTCAAATTTATGCACTTTTGCAGTTTTACACAGATTTCTCAATTAACCTGGATTCCCAAAAACCAACACTATCATACTACATTACTTGGACTCGGATACCCATGTCCCACACGGATATGTGTCCAAGCGTCGGAATCGGCTATCTTGTGAAAAAAATTCAAAGCTTTTGCCCAAAACGAAGTGTCCAAGTGTCGTACCCATGTCCGATTTTCCAGGATCGACACGGGTGCTTAAGGTGAACTAAAGAGTCTAAGTAACATAGCTATCATATTCCAGTCCCTGCTACTACGATTGTGTTTTGATGACTGATGTTTAGGTTTCATAACAGGCAACTTCTTTCCACCATCGACAGTTTCCCGGACATTGGCTCCTAATATCATCCGAGTTGAAGCCATTCATACAACATCAGTCACTGTGATATTGGGTCCTGAGAACCCTTTATCAGAAAAGAATGTGGGTTACACATTGTGGCATCGAAAGGCTGATGATGGAAAAGAACTAGAACAGGCGACCTGTACCCTGTTTCCTCCCCAAACAAGGTTCATAGTTTCAGGTCTTTCACCGGCCACAGAGTACATTTTCAAGGCCGTCTCCTTTGACAATACTAAAGAGTTGAGCTCTTCTGAAGTACGATTAACTACAAGCATCGCTGCAGATGATGACGTTGCCAGGTGTCCAGCATTGGAAAGGGTTCAGAGCCCGACAACTAACTGCAGCACTCTTTCTAATCCTTCTTCTGTTGAAGATGAAACAAACAATGTCGCACCCTGCAGTAACTTGAATGACAACAAAACCGAGAATTATTTCAACCTCAGTAACGATCAAAACCCGTTTTGTGTGTCCGATGAAGAGAACAACATGACCGGGAAATTCGACTCTGCCGATCAGTCCAATTCCGTGAAAGTCGAAATCAAAGACTCTTCAATGAGAATAGACAATGGATCAAAGAAGCACCTTGAGAAGCCCAAAACACCTTGTACGGAGCCCGAAACTAGCTTGCCAATAACTCCCTCAAAGCAAGAAACCGCCAAAGATGGCACCGGGAAAAAGGGGCCCATGAAAACCCGTAACAACAAAGATCGAGATGTTGTGGGGTCGGAGAAGGAGACTAATGGGAGACAATCTTCATCAAAGAAAAGGAGTTTAGAGAAAGAAAATGAGGAATGTGTTGGAGACGGCTCTTCGGGTAGTAACCTAGAGTACTACATTAAGGTGATTCGATGGCTCGAATGTGAGGGTCATATTGATAAAAGCTTCAGGCAGAAATTTCTAACATGGTACAGCATTAGGGCAACCCCACAAGAGACTAGGATTGTAAAGGTCTTCGTCGATACACTTATTGATGATCCTGCGTCCCTCTCGGAGCAGTTGCACGATACTTTCGAGGAGATTATCTCGAGCAAGAGGGTGTCGGTTGTCCCTCCGGGATTTTGCTTGAAGCTTTGGCATTGATCAGTACTGTGAAAAATAGGTAACTCAGGATAAAGGGTCTTAAAATTATAGGGTTTTACCCATTATTTTTGACCTTGAGCCCGGAAAGAGCGGTCTCGGTCATACTAATTCTTTTGGATGTTTAGAGCCAAATGCTAGCTATTCTGCATTTATGGTACCCTTAATTATTATCATTATGATTATTAACAGGCATTCTTCAATTGATGATTATAACAATATTGTCAGCATTTATTTATGGTTCATCATCATTCCTTTCATTGTTGCCATTATATGAACTGCTTCTGGAATCTGGGAAGTTTGTTAATATGTGGAGTTGTAATGATGATACTTGATTTTACTGCATTCAATTACTATTCAAATCAACCACTAGACGTCCACTGTATTATTATTATTATTATTATTTTTTTTTTTTTTTGTATTATCTCCGGTCTAATATAGCTGCAACGATTTGACAGTTTTTTCTCGCTATTTTATGTCAAATTGTTGCAAATAAAATAGATCTGTACAAGGCAGCTGCAGATTTCAATATTTTTCATTTCCTACACAAAATGTTGATGAACTCCCTGCCAGAAAGTTCACTCTCTCTTTGCTGGTATGGTGATTATGGTTATTATTTGTTACCGCCAAGGGTTACATGGTAAATTTCCGCATATCCAATAAGTTGAGTTTTATTTATTGATTTAATTTTTGAATTACGTGGTATAGTAATTGGGACTCAGCACTAGACATTTGTTATAGGAAAGGAGGTTAGGCGAGAATTGAACTTGCAACTTCTAGATCTCAAAGTGAACACTAGTGCTATTGCGCCACTATATTAGAGCTCAATCCTCATCTAATGACCTGAGCTGAGACATGGATCTTCGGTTAACAAATCAAATTATTTTCTAATAAGCTATTTGCAAATATGCAATGGCTTAGCGGAAGTTAGCCTTTAACTAGGTTTGTTTCGCCGTGTTTGCTAGTAACCTAACTAGCTACAGGTCTAGTTTGTATTGTTGTCAAAAGATTCTGAGGTGCACACCAACATTCGTGCGCCATTATATGAGAGCTCAATCCTTATCTAATGAGCCGAGTTGGACCTGAGGCATGGAGCTTCGGTTCGAATCAAATTATTTTCTAATAAGCTACTGGACCCACCATACAATAGCTTAGCCGGAGTTAGCCTTTGACAAATACCTTACTAACTTTATAAAAAAAAACCTAGCTAGCTCAATCTAGTTTTTATTGTTGTAAAAAAAAAGAAGCCTTTGACAAATACCTTCCCAAAAAAAACCCACAAATATAGTTACAAAGTATATGCTCTCATTTGGAAATTGATTTTGGCACCTTCAAAATTGATTTTGGCTCCACTCTCTCTCACACATGAATAATAATCACCACCCCTCACACAGAAATGTCGAGCTAACATTCCACTTGCATTTATTGAGGGATAGTGTTGGCGAGAATAGAATTCACAACTTCTCAGCTGCAAAGAAAACTCCAACATTGCTAAAATGATTGATTACATAATTTTAAGCAATAATTGATACAAACGAACCCTCAACTAGAGCCTAGAGGGTGAAAGACTGAGTACATTTATCACATTCAAGTAGGGTTAAATAAGCTGCAAACTCAGAAGTATATATATTTCAGACACAAATATCAAAACAATAATTCATATTTATCTTCAAAATCAAATATATAAACCATAATATGATTAATATTCTCCTACAAAGTTTTTAACACACATAAAAATAAATAAAAGAAGAGAATATATCCTAAACAGAAAATCCAACAAGAAGAAGAAGAGAAATGCCAAAAAAATACTGAAAAATGTGTCTTATAAAAAACAGACAACACAAAAATTGTCAGCAATTCACAAAACATCATCAGCTTTCTGTCAAAGGTGAATATAGTCAGTCCACTCTTACCATATTATATAATCTAATATTCAAACTTCTGAATGCTAAATTTAACCCTTTTCACCCCTTTCTTCACATGAAATCTTTTTTTTTTTTTTTTGCACTGATTCCCTCACATATCACTCTCTCAAAATCATTCTATGCCAAATATTGGTGTCTGCAACACTGGTGCATTTTGTTTGGGGTTTTGCAATGAATGCAAATTTTGTGCAACCATCCAATTATTATTATTACCAACACCCATTCCTACTTCCCTATCATTATCGCCATCGTTGTTGTTGTTATCGTTGTCGTTATTGTTACCGTCTCCAAAATACCCATTATACCCTTCGACCGTACCATTGGTCGTGCCACCAATGGCACCAGGGTGTTGTTGCACGTACCCAAAACCGTACCCTAGTGGGGTCTCGTTGTTGTTTTCGAGGGCGGGCCAATTGTAATTTTGTAAGGACAAGTCTGGCTTTATGGGTACCCCTATAAAGTTGTGGTTTGAAAATGTTGTGGTTTGACTAGGGTTGGCCATTATTAGTGGCAACTCGGACTTAATAACTCCTTGGGGTTTGATTTCTTCGGGATCTGGTGTTGGTTTCGATTTACCCGACATTCCTCCTACCGGAAGGTTGCTCGAAATTATGCTCTTCACGTCGTAACGACTTATGTCGAAGTTGGTCACGGCGTTTAGGCCCCGGAATTTTATGGCTGCTATGTCGTATGCCTCCGCCGCCTCTTCTTGAGTACCTAACAATGACAAAGTTTTTTTAAAAAAAATTAAACGTATCATTCATAAATCAAAGATTTTGGCAAGCTAAATTAATTATTTATATACAAATTATTATGTACATATATAGTAAACTTACCAAAGTTTATTATAAATATATATAATAATTTCATGGTTAATTAATCGGTATATATTATAAAAAAAGGCAAAAGAAATTTGAACTTACTGAAGGTTCCAAGGTACAAGTCCTTGTTTCCAGCAACCCTTCCAATTCTTGCTTGCCATCTTCCATGCTGATGGTGCCTAATTATATCACATGAAAAACTAAAATAATTAATGTTTGTAACAAATTTTGAATTTAAAAAAAAAAAAATGCAATTACCATTTTTTATTAAAAAAATTAACAAAAAAGAGTATGTCACATTTATTTCAATAATAATCAAACATTTCATATGCAATTATTATTTTTTTTTAATATTTCTTATTTTAATATATATTTTAAATTTAAAACGACGACCCGTTAAATGTTTACTCAATATCTTTGAGCCTATTTCTTTTCCCGGTTAAATAATACATAGAAAAACAGACAGATAAAGTATTATTCAAGCGAACTATGCTGCCACATTTATTTTATTTTATTTTATAAATGTATGAGATTGAGTCGAGACGCATTTTTATACTAATAGTAAAAAACCATAAAATTTATACCTTGTGACGCCTCTATACATTGATGCTCCTCTAGAGAATCCACTACTTTTCCTGTAAAAACACCATGCATATACAATTTGCTAGGTAAATATGTGCCAAATTTGATATAAAAAAAATAAAAAAATTGAAGAGTAATAATGTAAAAAAATAAAAAAAATGCAAAGTTAAATGGGTAGCTAAATATATTAACACCTTCTAAGTGAAGCCACAAATTCCTGCCTGCTCATGTCCTTCATTTGCTCTAGCTCTTTCTCATAGTCAGATATCTAATTAAATTAATTTCAAAATTAATTAGTTAATAAATTTTTTAAAAAATTATTATTGATAATGATACATATAAAAATTAAAATAAAAGTAAAAGAGTACATACAGGGAAATTTGTAGTTGTAGTTGGACCCCAATATTTAAGAGCAGCTAAATCATATGCTCTTGCAGCTTTCTCTTCTTTATCATATCCACCTAAATTATTGAAGGTAGATAAAATTATAGAAAAATGATGCAAATAAGTTGTTAGGATCATGCATATTCAATTATTTAAGCACAAGAGTTCAAAGAAGGAAAAAAAAAATATTGAAAGCCCCATAAAGTAGTTTTTACACCTTTTTTACAAAAAAAAAAAAAAAAAAAAACACGTACAGATTGACTTATCCATGCAATATCAAAAAAATTAGCAAGTATCCCGTCAGACCGAAAAAAGACATCTCTTAGCCATAAAATATAACTTTTTAATAGGAAAAATGAAATTTAATAATCTTACCTTTTGGTGGTCTATTCAAAATAATCTCACCTTTAATTTATTTCAAAATAATCCCACCTTTATACATCATCTGCTTATAATAATCCCACCAATAATTTTTGATTTTTTTCTTCTCAAAATGGACCGATTTTGGGTGATATAGTCCATTTTAAGTAGATGATGATGTATAAAGGTGAGATTATTTTGAAATAAATTAAAGGTGAGATTATTTTGAGCAGACCACTAAAAGATCAATGGGATTATTAAATTCTACTTTTACTTTTTAATATAAAATTGGAACTTTTAATGCTGTATAAAGTTTAACTAATTTTGTTAGAATGAAGTTGTAAATTTAAGATATAAAGTTACAATTTTTAAGCTAGTTGTCAGATTATCAGTCTAACAGGTGATTGAATTGGTATATCAAAGATACCAAATTTGTGACATTTTGAAAAATGAATTATTATCAATCTAAATTATTGAGATGACACTTAACATACATTGACCCTTTTTTTTTCTTCTTATAATGAGGAAACATGTCAATTTAATGAATATAATTCTTTAGTGTTTGTACTTCAATTCACAAACAAAAAAAAAAAATTTGAAAAAAAGAACTTTGTTTGCCCACAAAATAATTATTGTACTCATATTCAATTGATACACAAATAATTAGTAAAATTGAACTCTGAATTAATTAACTAAATTTTTAATCTTTAATTACAGAGAAACTCACCTAAGTACACTGTAGAATCGGAGGAAGAAATGATGAAACATGTTCGCCAATTTCAGCAATCATTTGGCACGTATTAAGCCACCCCATGAAGAAGAAGCAAGTACCAAAACAACCAAGAAAAAAAATCCATCAAAAGTGCATCAGAAAAAAAGATCATCAACCAAAATTAAAAGGGAAAAATAAACTGCACAGTTTGATTTTTAGAGACATCTAAATACCTAATTCAACAATGGGTCTAGTATACATCCGGATGCACGTAGAGCTATGTAGTTATTCCAAACACATAAAAAATTGCACAAAATTAAGTACTTTTGATACTTAGCTTGATAGCTAGGTCGCACCGAGTTGGGGACGGGATCAAAAAAATACGTACAGGTACAGAAACTGTAAACGGAGAATCTAAAAATTATGGATAAGGCACAATCAATAGGGGTGATTATCGAGCAAGCCGATCCCGAACTCTGCTTAGCTCGGCTCGTGTTCATTTAAATTTAGTCGAACTCAAGCCGAGCTCGAACCTTGACGATCCGAGTTGTAATCGAGCCGAAATTTGACAAAGCGTTGACCAAGCCCTTATCGAACTGTTCACGAACAGTTTCACCTATAATATTATTCTTAGTTTATATGTCTTCTCTATTATAATTTTGTTGAAGATGTTTATTTTTTGAGTTAATATTTTAACAATACGGCTCATTGAGTACCCATGTAAGGAGACATTAACGAACAGTTAAAATTGATTTTATACTATATCATAGATCACTCATGCGATATGATGATAGCTCATTAAGCTCGAAGTGTACATGCATGTAGCATATGTCTCCCCTTACCCATTGTTAATTATTTTACTTTGAAAGAAGAGGTGGATGGATCTGAACCCATGTCTTTTTAACCAAAATCAGTTCAGTTTATTTCTATTAAGTTCAATTCAGTTCAGTTCAATGTAAATGAGCCCTAATATGTTAAAAAAATATGGTCATAAGTAAATTTAAATTACTTTTTATAATAATAATGTCTAAAAACCAAAATCAAAGATAGATAGATAGATATTGGAGGTACATATTTTATAGTCAAAACAGAAACAGCCTAAAAACAAAATGGTCAAAAAAGCACATGCAGAAACAAAACTGCTGCTTTTATTTGCACACTACAAGCTTAGTTTACGACAGATGAACATACATAGATTCGGGGGCCTATCAACACCTACCCCCCTCTACCCCCCGTGCATGCATGCTTGCTGTTGGTTTTCTTCCTATTATTCTCGTGGGTTTAATTTAATTTGATATTTTTGATAACATTTAAAATTAATTAATATACTCACAAAATTATTAACTACTACTCCATCCCCCCGTCTCTTTTTGTTTGCCCCATTCACTTTTTCTCGTATCCCGAGACACAACTTTAAATGAAAATATCTTTAGATACATGTAATAAAAAATTATATAAATTGCATGTTGAAAAGTACACATTCAATTGAATTAAGATCCTATTTGACTATATTTTTCCTTATATGTATAAAATTATAGAGAGTTAAAGTTACTAAATGAACAATGCCAAAAGTCAATATGGGGCAAACAACAAGGGACAGAGGGAGTACAAACAAGGCTGTCACATTTAGGAAGCAGTATAGAAAAAGTGGTGCTTAAACCCACCTAGCTTGCATCCTGGAGATGCAAGCCACGTTTGATCCTCACCTCTGATCTTTATCGAGGATTCTCTCTTATTTCTCCGGTTTCTCCCTCAAGTGCAAAAATTATTGTATCATATGTGTTAGTTACATCAATTATCAGTCAATAAACTGATGGATTTCCTTACCTCATAAAAAAATAAAAATAAAACAAGGCTCTCCGTTCCCCCAAACTTAGAGCGCCTTGTATTATCATACACTACTACACTTTCTCATCTATCTCTTATCGTTTGCATCATTTCTTATATTTGGAGTCAAAATTTAGCTACTTTGACCGGTCATTAACTCTACTCGATCTATAAAACATAAAATTTTAATGTGGAATTTCGTTTGATTCATCACAGCGTAAAGTTTTTTAATATATGTAAATTTCGTTTCACTTGCTATTAGAAAGGCGGATTTTTTTAGTTGCTATTATTATAGAACATTACTCAAATAAAATTTTTGACTCTTTTTTAATTTTGTGTTACGTTAAGAAATAATGTAGTTAATCATTTCAATAAGTTTTTACTATATTTTCAAAAATGCACTTAAAAATATTAATGTTCAAAATGCTTCTTGAGAATTATACTTTTGTAAAAAGAAAAGGCAAATGTAACTAAAAAAAACAGAAATAGTGTAATAAAAATAAGTTAAAAGGTCAGAAATAATAGTAAAGAAAGATATATATTATACCTTGACGGCCCTTCCTGCTTTGGCCTTCCCTTCTGCAGCTATTATCCCAGAGATGAGCTTCATACCTTCCTGTCCATCTATGCCTATATATACCAACACCACCTTTCCATTCATTATCATATACCAACTACTACTAATCTTTTTACTATAAACAGAAAAATAAAAGTTTCTACTATTTCGTTCTGTAATAATTTATTTGCAACGATTAAAATAGAGATGAAAAATGTCAAAGTGTTACGTAAGTGACTTAACTCTCCTCTTCCATATTGTTCACTAGTGAGTGTCCCAAATCGGAAGATGAGGAGAGACTAAACTAGCTTATTACCAATTGGTTTTAGGATGAAACCTCCTATATATGACTTGTAAGTGACCTAACTCTCCTCTTCCATATTGGGTTGCTCAGACCCGTTTTTAATAATCAATCAAATTTAACATACATATATATAAAATTATCGTAAAGCTAATCGCACTGTTTGATTACATTGCGTCCTAGGGTATTGGACCCATACACACGTTGATATAAATCCTTTTCTGAATGCAAAATTTTCTTTTTTTTTCTTTCTACTGATAATTCGATCTGGATGTTTATTCAAGAATAAGAAATCTTAAATTTTCAATATATATATTTCCAAGAAAAAATTAAATAAGTTACAAAAATCAGGAATGCATGCAATAATTCTAACACATACTATTGAAAATGACTAGTCTTATATATAACCTGCTGTAATAATTTTAACCAATCAAGTATATTAATTATTTTTTTTATTTAAAGAAAAAATTTGTAAATTCATGCAGTCACATGACAATTAACAAAGCTTCTAAAAAGTTATTCTTTTCGACTTATTTTTTATTACCTTCAAATTACCGTGACACTCATTCTATGAGAGATTCAAATCTTATTACACATTATTGTTGCTTAGACCTATTTTAAACTTGTCAATTCAATTCTTATTAGAAACAGTCAGAATTATTCGAATTTTTGTTTTGGTTAAAAAGAAAAACGACTTCAATACGGCATTGGTTTTTGATAAAATGGAATTTAATAATTCCACCTTTTGATGATCCGCTATAAAAATAATTCTACCTTTAATTTATTCCAAAATAATCTCAACTTTATATACCAGTTACTTAAAATAATATCACCTTTAATTTTTTTTTTCTCAAAATGAACCGATTTTGGGTGATATAGTCCATTTTAAGCAGATAATTTATAAAGGTGGGATTATTTTGAAATAAATTAAAGGTGAGATTATTTTGAGCAGACCACCATAAGGTACGATTAATAAACTCCATTTTCCCTTGATTCTTTTAGTTTTCTCTTCTTTTTTTTTTTTTTTACCAACTTAGGAAATTATGCCCACCGTTTCTTTTATTTTTATTTTTTCATTTGAAATCTTGTTTGATTTATTTGAATGACCTGAATACTTTATTACTACTCCGTATATTTTATTTTTATAATTTTTTATTAATGAATAATTATACAGCCCCGTTCCAAATAAGTGTTTTCTTTTAATAAAGAATGGAACACTTATTTTAGGACGGAGTATTTATGGTCAACCTCGGAAAAGGTAAAAAGTCAAAATAAAAATAAAAAAGGAAAATAAATTACCGAGTGACACCACGGTAAATGGAAGTTCTTTGGCCAAACCCTTCAACCACTTTCCTACTACTACTTGAAGAAGCAACAGCAGGTTGATGACTAACCACAGCAAGCTCTTTGTTGTCAACTTCTACTATTCTTTCACCCTCTTGCACTTGCATCTGTTGCTGCTGTTGTTGTTGTTGTTGCTGGTGTTGCTGATGTTGAGCATTAACAATTATCCCTTTCTGCTCATAATCATAGACATTACCACCACCACAACAACCAGCGCTAGCAACCGTCACTGCTTCCGTTGTCGTCGGAAACAACCCCACTTGCAACAACCCACCGCCGCCACCACCACCACCGCCGCCAAAGAATGACAACTCATGATTTGCACTACTACTACTTGCACCACCTTCATCATCCACTACAACATCCCATTACAAAAATTAAAAAACAACAAAATTAGTCTATCTATCATATAACATAACATCAATCCCATTCCTAAAATCAGTTTTTATTCTTTAAAAATCATAAATTCTTTAACTAAAATAAAAATTCGAATTTTAAAAAGGATTTTAAATTAGATTTAGAAATTAAAAATAAATAAAAAAAATCGTGTGATCCTAACCATCAACTACAATAGTTGAATCATCCTATATTATGAAAACTGATTTTGGCACACCTGAAATTGATTTGGTGACACCCTACTTTATGACTAAAGTATAATTTTTTTTACTAAAATGATACGATGTCAATATCAATTTTTGGAGTGCCAAAATTATTTCCATATACTGTATCTAGTGTTACGATAATAGTAATTAAATACTATTACCGTAACACTAGATACACTAAAAAAAATATTTTTTTTATATGAACATGTAATAAAAAAAGAAGAGAGAAAATAGTAAATAATAACCATTTTGAGGAGGTGGAAAGAAAAGATGAGGGTGTTGTTGGAAAATTGACAGATGTTGTTGTTGTTGTTGATGTTGAGGTTGATGTGATGTTGCTGTTGTTGTTGTTGTTGTTATAGTAGGAGGGGGAGGAGGATGATAATATTGGTTGGAAAGAGAGAAAGCAAGCCAACTATGATCTGGGGATAGGGAGCCAGAAGAATCCATTGTTTTATCTTGTAATCTAAATATTTTATATATATATATATATATATTTATTTATTTATATAGTATAATTTTAAGGGATTTTTAGGCCATTTTTATTAATGTAAGAAAATAAAATTAATAATAATGATGTTGGGAAATGAAAGTTGAAAAAATGAAGAGAGAGATAAGGGAGAATGAACTAGAACACAGATATTGAGGCGGTGGACTAGGAAGAAAGGTGAAGACTAAATTGAATGAAACTGTTTTTTGTAATGTGAAACAACACCCTTTGGTTAAGTTGCTCAACCTTCGAGGTCTTTTTTATATTAAGTTTTGGGTTTTTTGTTTTCTTGTTGCTCAAATTACTCTTTTATGGTTATCAACTATAGGCTACCAATGCATCAACGTGTTTTGGGTCCATTGGAGTCACTTACCCAATCAAATTTTGAGGTTCCAAATGGGTGGGGGTGGGGGTGGGGGGATTCATCTTCGGGTCGGTTTCGGGTGTATCTAGACAATGAATTATTTAATTTGGTGCGGTGAGTTGAGCTTCAGTGCACTGGCGTAAAATTGTACTTCACAATTAATTAAGATGTTGCGAGTTTGGTTATTTTCACTATCTCCATTCCGTCTTGGTCAATGCTAGTTAGGTAAACATGTGGTAAGAGTCTTGCGATAGGGCACATTTTACCTTAACTTGAAAAAATATATTAATTTCATGTGTTCAAATTGAGCAAAGCTAGCTGGTCAAAGCCTCCAAGTAATAAATTTGACGTTCTAGGTTTGAATCTCATTAAACGCATTTGAGAATATTCTGCTTGTTTTCGCTTTTTAACTATGGATGTTATGTTTGGATTGAGTTTTTTTTTTTTATTTTTTTTATAAAGAGGAAGGCTAAATTGAGTTGAGCGGCCTTTGATAATACCCAATATTACTTCTTTTTTAATTTTATTTTTAAAAAAAACAGTGATCGCGACTCGTATTTAACATTTGTTACTCTCTACAATTGAAAAAAGGATTTCTCATACATAGATTTTCCTTAAATTTTACCTTATGTTTTTTAAGAAAAATAAATAAATTTTATATTAAATATCTTTTGTTGCATATATATGATAATAACTTTTTTCTAATTCCATGATGCATGTATGTCTTAATTAGTGACATATTTTGGGTGGCTAGTGAATTCCAGATGTACACTAATTTTGACAGGGGCGAAGGTAGAAATTTTAAGCTAGAGGGAGGACAGTTTAATGAAATAATGGTTAACGTACATGAATTAATGAATATAATAAATATATTATGTGATTCAACTCTTGAAACTTTTGTAAACTGATCAATTTCAATAGTCAGAGCCTCAAATCTTTTGTTTCCTTTTAAATTAGGATTTTGATCATTGTTATTTTGGATTAAAGTTGTTTCCAAATGTGACTTCTCCACTATATTTGAAATTGGCGTAGAACCATCTTGTTAAAATCAAGTGTTTTTTATTTCATGATTGAACCTATCATATATTCAAATAAAAAATAGATCTTAGAAAACATAAAAAAAAAAAAAAAATTGACAAATTAACTAATATAACTCTTGTAAATCACAAAATTAGATTAAATGATTAATTAAAATTAAATAATAAAAAAACTTTTCTTTACGGTTCTACGATACCTACTGATGTATTTTAAGGGGTTTGATCCAAGACATGGATCTTGTTTCTTAAAGACACAACCATTAAATCAATTTGTTTCTTATATTACTTTATTAACATAATATTGATATATAAAAAAATTATGATGGGGGCGAATTTTAAAAATAAAGGCTCACGAAAAATGGCCGCGGGGCCGAGCCCCCCACCCCCACCCCCTCTCTCTTCGCCCCTAAATTTTGATATCCACTCCAATTTTACATTTTTACCTATAAACATGCATTACTTTCTCAATTGAGTTTTGTAGTGTGTCGTTAACAAAACCAAAATTGCTAAAAATGTTTAAGACAATATACTAGGTGGTACCCGAGCAAGTGCTCGATTTTAAAATTTAATACATTAAAATTTTATTTCAATAATCCCGACTTTTACTTATATTTCCAAAATAAACCTGTCTTTTGATTATTTTAGAATAATCCTGACTCTAATTCCTCCATTCTCAATATAAATCGGAGTATTACGTTTGTTACTTTGGGTGCTTGTATTTTCAATACAGTTTTAGTTTAAATTAAAAGTCATTTATTTATGAAGGAAGCTTTTATTAATAATTTTTTTTTATTTATAGTTTCAATAATGTAGTTTAAAATTAAAAAGTCATTTATTATTAATAATTAGAATATTAAATAGAATAGGGGAAGAGAGGAAGGAATAAATATACTTTAGGAGGGAAAATAAAAGTTTGAAAGGGAAATTAGTGACTTTCACTTTAGCCATATATATATAAGTAGACCCATGTGAGAAATGTAGTTTTGGTGAGAAGGGTGAGAAGCAACCACATCCCTTTGATCAACAAATAAATGGCTAAGATTAAAGTTGATTTTCCCTCCTTACTCCTTCTATTGTTTGGAGTCAATGTATCTATGACATAAAATCATTGTATTTTTACTCAATGTATTTATAGTATATTTTGAATGTACCTATAGTTGTTAATTAATGTACCTCTAGGTTATAGTTGATGTATTTATCTCTTCTCACATTTTTCACCATAAGAAATTTCTCACCGGAACCCAACCCTATATATATACTACCTCCGTTTCGAAAAAAACGCAACAAATTGGATGGCACGGACTCCTAGTCCATTTTTTGTTGTGAGAGTAATTAAAAGGGATAGAGAGAGAAAGTAGGGTATGTGATGATGAAAGAGATAGGAAGAAAAGACTTATAAAAATGGAATGATTAAAATTGTTGCATTTATTTTGAAACTTCCTAAAATAGAAATTGTTGCGTTTATTTCGAAACGGAGGAAGTATATATATATATATATATATATATATATATATATATATATATATATATATATATATATATATATATATATATAGAAAGAATAGTGAAGAAAAAACCACAAATTTGGTTAGAGGGAAAAGTCAACAAAAATAATAAGAAGAAGATAATCACTGAACACAAAATTGGTCCTCAACTCTACGCGCATATAAAAACAATGAGTAGTCCATAAGCTAGCTAGATTGAAATATTGAATAATCAAACTAGCTAGCTTTTATCATGCATTCATGCAGATGGCAGAATATATATATATATATATATGCATGGTTTTTTGTCGAATCATATATAAATATTGTACACATGTTTATTGTCCTAGAGTTCATGAGTAGAACAAGAATAGAAAAATATTTAGCTTGTAATAATAATTAAGCTCGATCAAGAGTTTTCTCAATCTCATTGCTAATTTAATTTGTTTTGAGATGGTCAAATTTTAACAATGTAAGTGGGATTGCCCCGGCCCCGGGTATGGTTGAGGGAAAGGATTTTCGTTGGTGAG
This sequence comes from Salicornia ramosissima, assembly GCA_951394345.1. Lineage (NCBI taxonomy): Eukaryota > Viridiplantae > Streptophyta > Magnoliopsida > Caryophyllales > Amaranthaceae > Salicornia > Salicornia ramosissima. The sequence continues at coordinate 7,820,448 of OX596233.1, forward strand.
AATCGAATTTTGTAACTCGAGTATACGAGTTGACTGTATACATACATATACTTGGAGTTTGATTATAACTCACCCTAGCTACCATACACACACATACAAGGAAAGTAAATCGGGTCCAATGCAAGGCTCGTATAAAATGAACACATATATATATACCTAGCTGGTAATGCCCGTGGAAGAAAAGGTTAATTAGTGAGAATTGAACTCGAAATCTGTCAATTAAGAAATGCATTATATTACAACTAATGTCATTTATCATGCCATTTCTTTATGGTAAGGTGGATTGTCCCTATCAAGACTGCCTATGAATAAAAAATTAACACCCGGTAGTATCTCCTTTAAATTTATTAGGGGCTGAGGGGAGAGTAATTAAGGGTAAGGATCAAATCGGAAGCATTACTCCTTAGTGCAAAAATAAAGTTATTAAGTCATAGTAAAGTGCACTTTTTTGGTCAAAAGACTAAAAGATCAGAAAATCATTAAGTAGACAAGAAACCTAGGAGTAATTTTTATGAAAATGAGTACATAACATAAGAGAGAACCTTTCTGCACTATGGGGCCTTATTGGAGGTGTTTCAAGTACGCACATGAATTTCATTCTATCCATACGTTTAAGCGGCCATTATGTTTGACTCAATAGAATATAGTTTTAGTGAAATTAGTATAATTATATTGTTGGATAATCTTCTTAATTAAAAAGAAATTTTACTGGATTATTATTATTATTCAAACTTTTCTCTGCTTCATTCATCACCTTTATATCCGTGTTTCAACTCTTTTCCTTTTCATGTGTGCTCCAATAATAAATACTACATCCGTTTCTTAATATATATAAAGATGTGACATAAAAAAAAAGTAAAAATATCTAATTCTTACAAACAATAAAAATTGGAGATAGATAATAATATTAAAAAAAAGCACAATTAGGGTTTGTTTACGTTTACTAAATACAGTTGAACTAAACTGAATTATCCTGAACTGAAAGGAATACAACTAAAAGTAATATTTTATAAGAGAAGAAAATTGAGTGTTGATCGAACTGAACTGAATACAACTGAAAATAATATTTTATAAGAGAAAAAATTGAGAGCTGAACTCAACAAAATTTAAGTTGAAGTAAACATGCCCTAATGTGTCAAATACTATAGTTTTTAATTGGTTTTATGATATGCATAATCTCATTTCAAAATTTCAATTCATGTTTGTCACACTGTCCAATCAAATCAATCAATCAATCAAAGCCTTATTCACATAATTTAAGTGGGGTCGGTTACATTGCAAAGTGATTATTCGGGGTGGTCGTCCACAAAGATTTTCCTCCTCCACCTCTTATTATCAAAGTATATATCTTTTGTAAATCCATCTGGTTCATATCTTTTCTAACTCTTTCCCTGCCATGTCATTTTCGGTCACCCTTACCACGTTTGAAATCCCCCTGGTAATCACTCTTACACGTACTCTTCGTACCGGTGCTACTTGAGGTCTCCATGTGTTACATGTCCAAATTAAACCAATACAAGCAATTTTCTATTAGCTTCAGCTTGCAATATCCACAAAATCAACTTTCCTTTGGATATCTTCATAATTAAATACTGGTGAAAAATACTTCTTAATTTTACATTTTTGACAGACTGTCCAATTCCTAATAGTTATGAAGTGATTTACATTTTTATTCCAATTCCTAACAATACTGGTGGATAATACATTACCATAATATAAATATAAAACAAAAACCCCTGCAAAATTTACCAAAAACAATATAATAATGAATTAAACAAAAGAGCTATGAATTGAATTTGGGATTCAGAATCATAATATCAATCACCTGGTCCAAACAGAAATTAATAAGCACAATGAAATTAAGTGTATTATTATTATTATTATTATTATTATTATTATTATTATTATTATATAATTTGGGTGGTACTAGCCCTTGAATTGGGTCCAATTGCATGCTACCCACCTTAATTTAGCCGACACATGCATTTGAAAAAAAAAATACGAAATTTTCACAAATGAATACAGTGAGGTTCAACTCAAGATATTCAGCCTTAGGTTGAGCGTTTGCAAAACTTAAGTAACCAATAGGCTAAGACTCATATATTTGAGCAATAATAATAATATAAAAGGAATGCATGTGGCCACTTACAAGGTGAGTAATAATGAAAGAAAGATGTTGCCATGCATGCATGCATTGATGCATATATATATTATATACATAAAATAAACATAAACTTAAAGACCTCCCAAAGATAGTGGTCGAATGAAACGGTGGTATGCTGGATTGCACGTGACGCCCACAAAATAATTCATTCATACTTATCAGAATTACGAGTACATCACACGTATGTACAATTTACGTACGTGTGACCTGAAATTGCCGTTTTCTCAATTCTCCTTTAAAATAGAGGATGAAGTCATAGTCCAGTGGTTAGGCTGGGATTCAGAATTACAGGCACGAGGTCCTGGGTTCGATTTTCACCGCATGCATTTGCGAGGATTCCTTATTATCTCCCGTTACAGATGCGTTGGCTAAAATTGAGCCGGATAACCTATAGTAGGACCATTTCCAAGGCCTAGTATCCCACACATTATCCGATTAAAAAAAATTCACTGCTTAAAAATTGGACCAGGCCATTTTAATTCTTTTGTGTGATTTTTACATCATATATCATATAATATTAACAACTTAAGTTAAGGATGAGAGGGGCACAGTGGTGAATCACTTGATCACCCCTCCTTACAAGTTACTAGGGCAATGCTAAGCTTGTGAGAGCCTGAGAAGCAACCAGGGTAAGACCTACCTAGATTACCTTATCAAAGTCGAATTATGATCTATAGTACACACTTGATCACCCCTCCTTACGATTATCGAATGTTGCGAAGTTATACGATGGAGTCAAAATACTATATCACAACCATAGAATTGAAAAATCTTGAGCAACTATGAGCCATTGACATTGCGCAAAATACTATGATGTGTTGGGGAATTTTCTGAAATTTGGATAATAGTATGATAAACAACGAACACTTGAGGCGTGTACGGGAACACTTTCCTGAAAATAATATTCCTACCTAATTCTTAGGCCAGGTTACAAGGAATTTGTTGACGAGATACAAGAAGGAAACCGTAGTAATCAAGCCTAGATTCAACTACTACAAATGAGAACAAGTTTGATGTAAAACTTGAAGCAACTAACAATGCAATGGAGAGAACTTTTGGTTTTATGCAAGAGAACCTTTGTGTAGAGAATAGAATGTAACTTCTCATTCTACATCAGAGAAAAGATCAGTCTATATAACACATACTAATACAACGCAACGGGAAAAAACTGACCAAAAACCGCCACGAGCCAAGAGGCTCGTGAGTAAATCCAGTGCAACTGTACCTCCAATGCTGAATGGAGAAGATCCTGGTGGAGATCAATTCAAGGAGGCTCAAATGAAAATTAGGTAAACAACTCAGAGGGGAACTTCAGATCCTAATTCCAGTGCAACTAAGTTACAGGTAAGAGAGTTTGAACAACTAAATGAGTAAGTGTTTAGTTTAGTCTGAAATATACTAGTTCTGATTAGTTAGTTGGGTCAATAAATATTTTTTTACAGCTGTTCTGGATAATTATGATGATTAGTTTACTGATTACAAGAACATTCATCCTCAGAACTTAAACTTCATCTCTTGTAAACTTTTTAGAACGAAGCATCTTTGAGAGAAAACATTTTGTAATTCGTCACTAACATAGGGGGTTAGTGATAGGGAGCATTTGAGAGTTTATATGCGAGTGCTTGTGAGTTCAAGTGTGAAACAACACTCTTGGGTTGAGAGTGATGAAGTATGTTATAAGAGTTTGCAACAACAAAGTGTACTACTTTTGTTTATTTAAGTTGATCAATATAAGTTAGTAGCTAAGGTAGGAGGATGTAGGCATAGTTGTCGAACCTCATTAAAATGTGTGTTCTCTATTACACTATTGTTATGGTTTAAACTGTTCTCTATATTTCCGCTGCTAGACCAATTCATTGATTAACAAACTAGAACAGTTAAGAAAGAATTTTTTTAAAGAAACACTCAATTAACACCCTCCCCCCCCCCCACTTGAGTGCTAGTGGGACCTTCAATCATAATATTCACCACCTTTGTCGGTCCTTAACTTTTTTTATCTTTTCATTCATTTGCAAGGTATTTCTCCCAAGAATTCACTCACTAATTCTCTCAATGTGTTTTCCTCACTTTTGTGGCTTGAACTGATTAGGGTGATTAGGGAGGAAACCCTAAAGCTCTATTTATAAAAATTACAAATTGCTCGACAAAAAGACTAGAAATTGAACGAACTCGGCCAAGTATAGAGAAACCCGCTCAGGTACACGAGGCTCGTAACCCAACCGGGTTTGCTCCTCACCCACCCAGGTGCATGAACCACCCAGACCAAACAAAACCTCAAGACTCGCCCGGGTCAGGACATACCCGCCCAGGTGCGTGAAAGCACCACTTCAACACGCCCCCAGAACCCGTCCGGGTGCGTAGCACTACAAATCCAACTCGCCTCCAGAACCCGCCCGAGTCAATGGAGACACCCCCGAGTGCGTGACCGAGCCAAAAGCAATCGCTCCTTGGACTCCCCCGGGGCACTTCATACCTACCTGCTCGGGTGCACATCTCTTTTGCTATATTGCTTACAAACTACGTCTTTCTTTGTCGAACTACTCCGTAATACCATTGTATGACTTGGTAATACAACTCACACCCAAAATACACCACAGCCTGAGATACCCTTCGCCAATTGCCATGTATCAATTAGGAAAATAAATGACTTGCTTCACGATACATGCTTTCATGACTTTTAAAATAATATCGGTGCAACCATCCATGACATGCAAATAACTTGAGCCAACTCTAATGCTTAGTGAATACTATTGCGCAAAATCCACATATATAGCCAAGATGCAATCATATAACACATAAGGACACAAGGCAACAAGCTAAGGAGCAAGATCAAGTCAACTTATTAAGAAACGAAACCGTATCCTGAAAATTGATCAAGAATCAATATTTAATTATCAGATCAGAAGACTTAATTAATTACTCGATTCTTTCTTTACGGTTCTTATACATTGGCTGACTAAGCTATGCCCCTGAGGTTTTGGAGTTTCTAAATTGTGCCCATGCTTTTTCAAACTTCTAAGATGTGCCCCTGAACTTAAGTTTTTTGATTAAAATAACTCAATTCGTTAACCAGGCATTAAGGGTTCCGTTATCTCTTAGTGCAGTTTGTTGGGAGGGAAATTTCCCTCTTAAAATCTAGGGTTTTATTAACCAAATTTCACTCCTTCATAAATTTCATTTTCCTAACAATTCCTTTGAAATTTATAAAGGAGTAAATTTTAGTTAGCAAAACCTTGGATTTTAAGAGGAAAATTTCCCTCCCAACGAACTGTTGTACGAGCTAACGGAACCTTTAACGCCTGGTTAACGGAGTGGGTAATTTTAATAAAAAAACTTAAGTTCAGGGGCACATCTTAAAAGTTTGAAAAAGCATGGGCATAGCTTAGAAACTCCAAAATCTTAGGGGCATAGCTTAGAAAAACCCTAATTAATAATTAAAGTTTATTACCTATCCCTAACCGTTTTAATCCGATCTTTACCTTAATATCGGTGATTGTCTGAGAGGAGCCTACTAGTTACAACAAAAACAAGATCAGTATGTATACTCACATCATCATTCATAATTTATCACATGTATATAATAAAAATTGATTTTTTTTATGCTTAAAATCAGATTTATACTATTTCCCCATAACTTATAAATCAAGAATAAAGACTCAAATTTTACCCTAATTTATTTTAAACTGATTTATAGTCTAATATTATTAAAAATATTGGTGGGGTTGAAGAAATGATACACGGCAATTTGAGGAGAAACAAGGGAATTAGGGTGTTTTTTTTATAAAAAAAAAATAAATAAAATTGGCAAATACTAGTAAATAATTAATTTATATACCAAAAAAATTAAGAGCTCAAACCCCTCCCATCCAACTGATACACGACTAGCCCAAGAAGTAAGGAAAGTTTGGGTGTTGAACTAAATTGTGGTAATAGTAATAAATTTATAGTGTAATTTTGTTAAGGAGAATAATCCCCATGAAACACAAATTTGCATTCTCAATATTAGATTTTCTTCTCATTTTTTATTCTCATCCATTACCATTGGGTATGGTGGTATTTGATATAAAATAATAAAATTACTTTTATATTTATTATGAGTGTTTTTTAATGAAATATATATATATATCTAATATTAAACATGAAAAATTCACGGTTTAAAAGAATAATAAATAATAAGTTTTAGGTTGTAGTTTTTGTTTCTAAATGCTTCTCTTTTAGTATCTTTTTATATATAGATTAATTATGTCATAAAATTATTCTAACTACACATATAGCAAGTAATAATATAGATTCAATTTTATTAATTTAGCATATGATCTTTTCTTGTTTATTTTCTTAGAAAATTATATTCTAACATAGAATATAAAAATTATAATACACTCAAAATCGAAAAATACAAAATAATTACTCTAAGATAAAACTTATTTTATCACAATAGTTAGGGGAAAATATAGCTAAAATGTTCATTATTTGTTGATTTTTCTCAGTCATTCGCAACCACTGATGAAGAATTCCTCGAAAAGTCAAGGATTAGTAATCTTTTTTCTAAATCGAACGATTAAATTAGAATCCTAAGACAAATTAATAAGTTAATATATAGATCCTTCAAATTATATAAAAAGTCGACTAATTCATGTCAAAATAATAAAACAATAATGATACTTATTGTCCCTAAAAAAAGTAAAGGAAATTTTATTATGAAAATATGTATAAGCAATAAATGTATAATAGAAAGTAAATTTTGATTATAAGAATATGTAGTAAATAAATATATGATCAACACTAAATTAAAATTAAGATACATTTATTATTTATAAGAATTAAATCACATAATAGTTTTAATGTAGAAAATATATTAAGATTTAATATAAAAATTACTATTTTTAGATTCAACGAAAAAGAGCGGGAATTTTATTAATGAGAGAATAACACATGACAAGACGTTCTTTTAGTTGTTTCTCTTATAGTATATATTAATAATTAATTGATTGATTGATTCCACCGTCATTAAACCACTATTTTACACCACAATTGATAATATTTTCCTTCCAAAATTAAAGGAAAATTGTTTTCTATTCTCTATTCATTATTCTCATAACTCATTTTCCATTCAACCAAACAACGAAAAATTCTTTTGAAAATGAGTTTTCCATTGTAAAATGATTTTCATCGAAAATCAGTTTACATTAAAAATGTTTTACGCCCTAACAAACGGACCCTTAGCCCTCTATTTTTTTTACCGTTGATTATATTCCACTTTTCCTCTTATTTACAGTACTCCCTCCGTAACATAATAATAGCAACAATTGGTTTTGCACGCATTTTGAGGAAGTGATTTAAGGGTGTAAACGAAGTAATTAGTCAAAATAATTTTAATATTAGTAACTTATAATCATATTCTTGTTTGTATTAAAACCATTTTGACTAATTTTTTCGTTTACACCCTAAATCGTTTCCTCAAAATGCGTGCAAAACCAATTGTTGCTAGTATTATGTTACGGAGGGAGTACTTTAATTAAATCTTGCTTCTTATACTACATTCCGCCATACACAAATCCTGCTCTCTCTCTCTCTCTCTCTCCTTTTTTTTGGGCCTTAAATTATCCAGAATTGGGCTTAAAGATTTGGCCACTCCCAACACAATAAAAACTTAACATTATTTTATATGGAGTAGTACGTAAAAGAAGATTGAATTGGTAAATTATATAAGCACGTACCAGTAACACAATAAATAAAAAATATTATTAGTTGTTTTTAATCCAAATTTTTTTTTTAAAAAAAAAGTCTACCTAAAGAACTAGTGGTGGTAGAAATGATAGTGATGGTGGGAGATATGGTGCTAGTGGTGGTGGTAGGGTTGATGCTAATGGTCAATTATTCGGTTCATTTGAAATAAATACCGATAAAATTGAATCATTTGCTATATCAGAAAATAAATTATACAAATCTTTACATTATTATTTACAAAGTTAATATTAAGAATTTAAGATTTCCAAGTTGTGCATCGCACGGGTGCTATGTTAGTGTATTTGTTATTTTAGAAGAACCAATATCGTATCGGAATGAATGATCATGCTTACCGAGTCTTACAAATTGACAATATCGAAATAATGACAAAAAAAAAAGAGAAATGTTGCAGTATGTTAAACATAATAAAAAAGTAAGTTTTTTGGTTAATGATTTATACTTACCTAGTTAATCTCCATAGTTATGATTATATAATACAAAATTTAGTAACAAGCCCTAGCAAAATATGAAAGCTTCCTTACATGCATGCTTTACGTGCGATGATATTGTAAATATATCTTTTAATTTGTTTAAACAAACAAAAAAATTAAAGTTTTTGTTATTTCACACGCATTCACAAAACCATAAACAAACTTTTTCCCTTTTATCCGACCATCCCACAACAATGAATAAAAGAAAATGTTTTATGTAACAAACGATTTGTAATATTTTCAAATATGATTTTTACAACAATCCGTTTGTAACATTTTAATTTCTAAAACAATCAATTTGTAATTTTTTTTTTAATGTTACAAACTACATCAATATAGGTATTTATTTATAGATAATTCAAAAATATAATTTTTGGTGTTTTTATTTTATTTTTACGAATTTTATATTTTGTAATATTTTCATTTTAAATAGCTCAAAAACTATAATAACTTTCCTTAATAGTTAGGAGTGATAATAATTGTTTTGGAAAATTTATGGGGGTAAAATAGACTTTTGCAATAGAGACACAATGGCTCCTCACTTGACTTATATAATAGGGATTTATCTCAATACAGTACAATATTGAGAAATATTTGCTTTCAATTCATTCTTCTCGAACTTGAACTGGTCACAATGATCATGCCATTATAAGCAAAACCTATTTCATTCCCAGATTTTTTTTTTTGATAATCTGAGTAGTATTAGAACTTGGCTCGGACCCTACAATCCCTACTACAGGATATCCGTTCCAATTTAGCATACACACATTTGAAGGGGATAATAAAAAACCTTTATAAATGTCTGCGATTACATTTGAACATATACGCAAGATTTAACCATCAGGCTTAAACTTTATATATAAATATACATATATATATACACACACACACACAACACACATACAGGTAAGGTTAGTAGGTTACTAGGCCCAGCATGCGGCTCATCATATATGAATGTCGAGTGGACATTGCGTATACATTTTATTTTTATTAAGGGAGGGAGCTTGGTAAGAATTGAACTCACTACCTCAAGGTTGCAAGCAGCACTCCAACACTGCGTTGCAGGCTTGCAGAGCTCAATCCTCTGAGTGACATGATTCAATATGCTAAAGTGATTGATTTCAAGCAATAATTCATATAAATGAACCCTCAGCTAAAGGGTATGAGTTTTAAGCAATAAATGTCCATATGAGAGGACCAGAAAATCCTCGCAGAATGAGCACAGTGAGGTTCAAACCAATGTCTCATACACCACTAAGACAACATCTCAACCAAAAAGACAAAGCATGGTGCAGATCCACTTGTCAAAACTTTGTTTATTCTGCTTCATAACCATCATACATTTGCGGTACCAACATTCAGAAACACAAATCTTCATGCAGAATTGCAGATACGATAAGAAACACTTGTGATTCTCAGAATTAAAAGACTTGATTAAGTTTGTGCTTTCCCAATCCAACATTACAATGTGCTGACCTTGATCTAGGTTATATTAAAAGATCTCACTAATCAACCATAAAAACAGAAATTTACAAGGTGAAATGTATAGGATTAAAGCAAAACCTGGAAGTTGCTAGACCTTTTTAGTGCGAACAAACAAATATCAAGCATTAGCAGTTGATTTGAAGTGTTCATCATCAACAGTTGAGTAGACCATGCCTTCCTCGTCAAGAACCTTCAAAGACGCCCTGTAAGTTGCCGACAAAACAAGATGAAGTTTTTAGAACTGTAATGGGGTGATACTACAACAGAGGATACACCATATGTTCTCCATTATTCCAAGCAACAAATTTATAAACAAATAATGAAGAGAACAGTACGTGATCTTATCAAGTGGAATATTGAGTTGCTGCATAAGCTCGTTAACATGTACCCCTCTTTCACTTACCCTGAAAATGGAAACCAATATGTCAAAAAAAAAAAACAAAAAATTTGGTTATGACGATTGAGATTTAGCAAACAAAAAATGGTTTTTTCACCTAGTTCCTTTGAGAATTCATAAGATACACAAAGTAACATGTATTTTAGTTATCCCTTTTTTTTGGAAAATATATTATGCCCTAAATCAGTAATGGGCATTAATTACATAATTTAAATCACCCAAAATCAGATGCTAACCTTAATCCTTTCATTCACCCAAACTACACAAAACTAATAGCAGTCTAAATTTTAGACTGCTACTAAAAGACAGCTTAGGCACGGTGTAGTGAATGAAGTTGGTATGAGATTAAATGATTTTGAGTGATTTAAGTTATAGAAGTTACAATAAGTTATTCAGAAAGGATGGCTAGTATATTTTCTATAAACATAAAAGTGAGAGCATCAAATGCTTTTATTACTATCATACTATGCAATTCTTATTATTATTGAGGGGTATGGTACGGACATCATATATCTTGTGCACGAAAAACCTTCCACTATTCTATTGCACGTGAAAAATAATGCCACATGCCAACATAACCAGCTATAAGAAAAAAAGAAGCCCAGCAAACCTCACTAGTAATTAAGACAACAATACAACATGGTCTTTTATTCCATCAACTAAATTTTACAAATCAAACATTGACTAAAATAAAATTCAACTTAAAAATTGTATACTTTGACTCCACCCTACCTTTAGAAGAAAAGTGAGCCTTAAAACTCACATTACTGGATACAATAAAAAAAACCACCTCAAATGTTTTACAAAGCTTACAATGCAAGGCCAGCATAACTCTGTGAATTAGGAAGCATTTCTGCCGAAAATCATCTCCAAAGATTAAATTACCAATGGCTTTACATGGTAGGTTACATGATTCTGTAGCTGGTCAAAGCCAATGTCTATTATTTTTATTATTTTTTACAGCAATTTTGTACCTGTATTATATACAACAATGGCATAACGATAACAAACCAATTAACTAGGAGAATTGATTTCAATAATCGACCTTTGGCCAACCTTTATAAAAACAATCCAACGTTTACTCTTATCTTCTTATATAGGTTTTCTTTACCAATAAAGGGTTAAAAAGGTAAATTTAAGCTTATTTCCCTCCTAAACACCCCTTGTAATTGTCTGTTTCACATATTCATTCCATTTCCCCATACTTTGTTGAAACTGTATAATATATAACATTGATCATGATTCTCCCCAAGGAGTTGAATTCCCTAGAACTCTGGTAATTCAAGTAGGGAAGTTAACAAAATCATTGTGAAATTTTATAACAGCATAATCTAGTTATTTTGCTCATTCAAGTAGGAAAGTTAACAAAATCACTGTTCAAATTCTCTAAAACATATGCCCCCTGCCATTGATAGTACACTTAGCTTGAGAAAAAAAAACCTCATCAACCATGAGCTTCAACCAGGTCAAATGGTTTTTAAATTTATGAACCACATTTTTTTTCAGGTGGGGGTTGGAGAATTCTAGTCTTTGGCCAAGTCATGCTCGGTATATAAATCCTAAGTAAATATATATAGATATATTATATATTTTTCTAAAATATGCTTAAATAATTTATTCAAATTTTAAACAAATATTAGTCTTGCAAATATTAAGGAAGATTAGTTAAAATTTTGTTAGAAGGTAAGAATTAGTTTTGGAATTAGTTTTTAAAATAACATGGTACCTTAGTTTTTTTTTTTTTTTTGGATTACTACTTTTGTTATAAGTACATAAAAATGGTTTGTTAGTAGAAAGTTGGAGAAGATTCTAGTGAAATTGGTTTGAATTATATTCTATAAATAAGAGCAAGTTAGAGAGGGTTCAGCAAGACAGTGTTCAGCAAGGGCAGAATGATTAAAAGGCAGAGAAGTGGGGTAAATTCTTTAAAGACAAATAACTTGCTTCTTGAAGCATGTTTTGTGTTTCTAAATCTGGTTTTGAAAGATGGTAAGTCCATGCTAATGATTAAAAGAGGATGAAATTTAATTGATAACTGGCATGTACAGATATAAAAGGATAGCATTTCAATGAAGCTAGTGCCTTGAAAGTTGACACACCCCAAAAAAATGGACGCAAAATACTTATTCTGAAATTTCTAAGACCATCTCCAATTTGCAATGGTGACAGCATTGGGATGCTGCAAGCAACAAATGAGAATGGCACTGAAAAGGAGCGAGCGAGAAAGGTTGGAGGAGAGGTTTTAATTGGATAATTATTGGAACATAAAAAATCTAGACCAATTATACAGTGACAGGTGTTATCGAAAGTTCATTGATCGTTTTGAGATGTTATCTAAGTAGGATAATTCTAAGTTGGATAATTCTAGATTATTGGTTCATGTAGCCGAACTATCTTTGGTATCAAAGCTTTGATTTGGTTGATGTTGTATACGTTAAAAGGGGCAAAAGCTTATTAGTAAAGTTTTACCTGGAAATAAGCATAGAGGTCATGTTGTATCTAGTTTGTATGTGAACCAAATGGAGAGAGTTTCATATGCTACAAGTTCTCGGCAGTGGCTTCAGGAAAATGCACTTGAATAATTCCATGGAGAACTACAGTTCTTATTTTAATATTCATAGTTACTGATCTATCTCCTAAACTTTTGATGCTATTACCCAGGATGGATCAAAATACAAGATATCTTCGCTCTATAGTATACATCAAGGATGCACTTTGTCCAGGCTGTCCATTTTAGTTTTAGATAACAATAATAAATAAAAGCCATTGATTAACATATAAGCATATACTTTATTTCATTTTTTAAATAAAAAAAAACCTAACTAATTCATATGAATGAGTTTTGATTACTTGATGAGCTCCTATTTGTTTCCCAAAGGCCAAAACAGGCCTTTAAATCACACAAAAGATCATGAATACAATACTAAAGCATCAAGATAGACCCACAGAACTTAAGTGCCAAGGACATCATATAGTCAAACAGAAATAATAGGAAAAATTACTTTTAAAGGTATGAACCATAGACGTCTAATTCTAAAGGTACAAACTTTCAATTATATCTGAACAGTACCAACTATGACATTTACTTGCAATGGGAGGTATTAGTAAGATCGTAACCTGCTGTTAAGGATTAATACGATGACGTGTCACTGTCTTTGATAATAGCTATTAGGATTTTTAACCAAAGACACTGACACATCATCACATTACCCCTTAACAGCAGGTTACGAACTTACTAATACCACCCATTACAAGTAAAGGTAATAGACGGTACTGTTCAGATATAATTGAAAGCTCATACCTTTGGAATACCTATAAAAGTAATTTTCCCGAAATAATATGTAGGCAACAGATAAAGGAAAGGACAACTGATATACTAATTTCCAGGATTAACTCACAGGTTAGCAGGTTGCTGCAGATACTCTATCACCAGTTGATCAACACCCCTCAATTCAGAAAACTGTCCAGGAAGCTACATCATGAAGAAACGAAGAAACTTAAAAGAGAGATAATTTTACCAAAACCATTATAAAAAAAAGGGTGACAACCTAGAACATTAAGATATACCTGATTCTGCTGTGTACCCTGGTACCCTCTGAAAGGGGTACCATTTACTGAAGACACTGTTTGAGGATCAACAGAAGCGCTAGCTGCCTACAATGAAGGCATAGAATGATAGAAATGAGCAAAATGCCAACAGTAGCCTTGAAAAACCTTATATTAGGGTAAAGATATGCAGTATTACCCTCAATTTGGTATTGTACATGTGAACATACATACACTCCAAGAAGTGGAAAGTAAGCTCATTAAAGTCAGTCATAGGCCTGCAGGAACAGAAACGATATAAAACAATCGTTTGATCTAAACCTAATGAGTAATGAGCGATGAGATCATATCAATCACAAAAAACATATGATTGAAGATTAGGAAGTTCTTTTGTACACATTAAACTGCTTAAAAATCAAAACACTACTTGGCACTAACAAGGCATCAGCTCAACCATTCACTCATCCCGCGAAAGTAAAATAAAACAAAATGCATAATAGAACTAAAGAAAAGAAAACATACCAGGCTTTATTTAGTTCAACTAAAAAAACAGATATTCAATAAAAATAAGTTTTATGGTGTGTCCTCTTCAACTCATACACCCCTAAGCCTATCTAAATTAAATTAGTCTGAATTTATCAAACCTGATTAAAACTTATTGATCTAATTAGACCTGATAAAACCTAGTTATACATTTACCTTACTATACTTGATTCGACCTAATTAAAACTTATTAAAATTATTAAATCTGATTTGCACTTGTTTAAAATGATATGAACATAAACTTATTTTTTTAAGATGAAGAGAATTCCCATTAAGACTTTATTCTTTTGGACAATTTGACTTGATTCAATAAATTTCAATTCAATTTAGCTCAGCACCTGCTAAACCTAGGATTTAGTTTGATTCGGTTTAATTCAATTAAGACAAATTCAGTTGAGTTCAGATTAATTCAGTCCAAAAGAGTAGGACATAAGCCGCATAACTAGCTCAAACATGTTTAAATCAATGAAAATAATTCTATTTCTGCAAGAATAAAGTTAACTAAACAAGGTCTGAGCATAGAATAAAGTGAACCAAATCAGGTGAATGACATACAAGCATAGAATGTTACGGCTTAAGTGCAAAGGTCCATTCTTTGGTGACGGATGAGTCTCTGTTCAATAAAGAAAGCTGAAGGCTAGAGATTTTACAATGATAAAATAATGGATAAAAATGATGATAAGGTGCTGGAAAATAAATGAGACCATATTGTAGGGATAGTAAATAGAAATGGCAATGTAGCCATCAAAAAGATTAAAAAAATAATTGTGAATTTCATATGATTCAAAAAGATTTCCAACATAATTCTTTAAGACAACGAATTTTCTGCCTTCACTTCTAGTATTTAGGGCAAAACAAGCTTCTCAACAATGTTCATAATATAAAAGAGCAAAAAACATCCTCCACTTCAAAATACTTGCTACAATAATTTGGGATGTTTCAAAATAAATGATACACGATTTTTTTTCTTTTTATGTCAAATTTTTGGGTAGAATAGTAAGCACATGGTCCCACAAAGTCACAAACAATTAAAATACTTTATCTCCCTACTTTTTTTATTTCTTTCAGCATGGTCTCACATAAACCATAAAAAAAAACACTCATTAAACCACTTATTACCCCAAATGAATATTTGTCTCGGAATTCATCTTTTCAAAATTGTCACACGTATTTTGAAATGGAGGAAGTATAAAATATCTATTTCAGCCCATCATCCCTACCCCACTCTCTCCTACATGTAAAATATAGGAGACAAGAATTTACCACAAACAGTATCTAGTATTTGCTTAATTTTTCAAGACATGGTACTAACGGAAGAGGTCTAGGTATTGCCTAAATATAAAAAAAAAAACAAAAAAAAAGTGGTTAGCTTGTTAGATGATTACCCGAGTACATCCTCAAAAAGGCTGCTTCATACATCAGAATTGTTACTATCATAAAATAATTCCTTTATCCAACACTACTCACATTTTACATATGGGGTTTCCTACTTTCCTATATTCTTGGTCATTGTTTTTTTCATTATTGTCATTATTATAAAGAAACATTTTAATCTATTTTCCATCAACAAAAAAAGGGGCTGCAAGCATTGCCCCATAAAGCGTAAGAAACTTGGCTCTAATCATGGTAATTTAGATATGATATCGAAGCATTGATAAAATTGGTTGTCATGTTCAATGACTTCATTTATAGGTAGATGAAACTTTGGTCATTGATGAGATAAACTTCTTTATTGTCTCCCTATATTTGGCCATGAATGCGTATGACAAAATGATGGTCAGAACATATTGGAAGAAATATATAACCCCAAGTAGGAAATAGAAACTACATCCTACCTATATATCTTTCTTAACTAAAAACAGTGTGTTTACTTTTACGTTTTTCATGTCAAAATCAGCCCACTCCCATAAATAAAATTGACAGCGGAAGTTTCGTATCCCATATTTTGATTTTTTTTACAATAATAATGAAGATTTTCACACAAGAGTCAAATTTTTGTAATGCCTTTCCTTCCTGTTTAGTGATGGAAAACAAGACCTACACGAGCCAAAATTACACGACACGCGAGTCAAGAGGGACTGAGAACTTGATCCCAAGGTAGATGTCTGCTACATCCATAGTCATTTCTCATTTGAACAAATTCAATTGTTTGTCGTAACTCGTAAGTCCTTGAGAAAGATGATATACACTCACAACAAATGAGATACAACACATACAAATATACAATGATACAAGTACCAAGGGTTTTGACTTGATGCAACAAAAACTAGACTCACTGTTGTCAAGCACAAAATTAATATATAAAAATAAAATACAACTGCATTATCAGAATAACAAAGCATGTTCCAAAGACACAAACTCAATACCAAGTAGTTCTACGATCTTTTATGGAAAAAAAAGGAAAGAAAAAACATATAAGCATACCTAACAGCAAAAGCAACCACTTGCCTTTTACCTTGAAATCCTCTCAAGTTTGCATGAACACGCACATACATTTTTTCTCTGGAACCAAATAGAAAAAGGTAGCTTCAAGGACATATTGCATACACCAACAAATGACATCATAGAAAGCAGAAGAAAATACACTATCCCCAAATAATTACTTGGTATCAAACTATATCCCCTTCCCCAGAGTTCCCTCGCATCAAGGTAGGTAAAAAAAATTAATACTTCAAAAATAATTGCTTCTCAAGAATATGAATTGCTTATACACAGTACTTCATATAAACTCCTTTGCATATATATTCCAACTACCCTTCAAGACTACCAAAATGATACAAAAAGGGACCCGTATGTATTAACAGTTGAACACTCCTTGTAAAAAATCATCAAACACACACATATTAACAGACTTTCTTTTCAAAAAAAAAAAAAAAATGTGATACTGTAACTGAATGTAACTCACTTAATGTAACTCATTTCGTTGGTGTCGTATGATTCATGGACCCTATAAAGCCACAATAAACAGTATTATTAGGCCGGCCAACAGACCACTTTTAAATCCATAACGCAAATTGATTAAAATCCTCACCATCTAATAACATTAATCCTTCCAGTACCATCATCAAGGACAAAACAAATGTCAGTAACCCTTTCAACCATGTCGAACACCATCCCAACAATCGTCACCTAAATCCATAAAATTCCAACATTTACTGTAATCAATGAGCCAAACAAAGTAAAAAAAAGACACATATAAAGTCTAATTAGAGAAAAGGAAAATGTTACATTAGTGACATCAACACCATCAACACCAAAATTGGTAGAATCATTGGTCGTTAAAAGCGCTTCGTTAATCTGTTTCACTGTCAAAGGAACTATTCCTTGAGTATCGCGATTCTGCAATGTAAAGTTAATTGAAACGATTCAAACAACAGAATGAAATCAAAAGCCCTAATCAATACAAATTATTTAAGAGATACCACAACAGAAAAAGCAAATTAGGTAAAATTAATCAAAAATGGAGTGAAAGAGAGAGTACTTTGGAGGAAGAGAAAGACGAGTCGGTGGACTGAGTAGCCGGAGCAGGCATGAAACCGCCACCGGAGAAGGCTGCGTTGCCATCGAATTGGCTTGAATGCATTTCGATTGAAAGACAAATTGAATTGCAGAAAATTCACAAAATCAATAAATCGAAAACCCTAGATTTTTTTTTTTTGGATGATCATATGAGAGAGAGAGATAGAGAGTTGGAAGGTGTAACGGTGTATAAGCGTGTAGAGCAAGACTGCAATAGTAATGCTGCATTTCCCGCCTTATTTGAGAATGGAAGTCTTGGGCTGTTGGGCTTGATCTTTTATTTTTTAAAGCCCAAAAATTTTTATCAAAATAAGGGCGTGTTTACTTCAGATTATATTCAGTTCAGTTCAGTTAATCTCTATTCAGTTCAGTTCATCTCTATTTAGTTCAATTAATACACTTCTATTCAGTTCAGTTCAACTCTATTCAACTAATATGTAAACGAGCCCTAACTCTTGTATTTTGCATGTGAGAGCTTACCAAACAATAGAAAGTAATAATGGAGGAATTGCAAAATTATGAGAATTCACTTACCAAGTACCTCTTAGTAACCAAACAAGAAATAAAAATTCCTATAAATTTTATAAGGAAAATCGTTTCACATGAAATGTAATTTTCCTGTAGGAATTTAATTTTGTGTAATCCAAAATGACCACCTAGCGCATTTTTTTATACTAGTGTGCCTCCGGGCGCGTTGCGCCCTTATATTGAGTGAAATTATGTGTCAGACATTTTTCTTATAATTAAATTTTAAGGGAAGTATGGGTATATAATTCTATGAATACATGAATGTACGAAAAATATTATATGCAATGATCAACTTTTTTAAGATAAATTCTTTGGCGATCGAAGTCATTACAAATTTTAGCAGCTCAAATTGTTGATTAGATTATGACAGTTTAAGTTTAGAAATTAAGCTAGCATAGAAAGCATTGTTGAATTTAAATAACCAACTTGCAATATACAAGTAAAGGCAAATAGTTATAAAGCAATAAGAGTCCATAGTCCACGGTAATGTGCACCCATCTAAAAGACACAACGGCCTGTTTGGTACTGGCAAAAGTAAAGGTTTGGGTTAGTTAAGTACATAGCGATGATTGTTCAAAATATGCCTTAATAACATACATATAGTACTAATCCATCAACACATAAAAGAAATGGGCAATGGTAATGCATAGAGGAAACAAAATGAGGTGTTGATGGTGTGAAAGGGCATATCAGCCTTCATCTTCATTATGAGGTTGTGCTTGTTTTGGCTGAACAACTTCCTTTCCAGCCTTGTTCGTTGCCATGATCTCATTGCCATGAAGTTTGTCCTGCTCCGCCTCAAGGTCCTCTTTTTCAAACTTAATCTTTGGAGCATCTTCTGCTTGACGGACAATCCATTTTAACACGGAGCTAGTTGTCAACTCAGAACTTGGAGCAATATAGAGGAGCTAGTTGACGGACAACCTTCAATGCAAGGAATCCATTAAAAGATTTTCCTTGATTCAGAAGTTCAGTACCCTTGATTCTAACAGTCAATATTTCGAATACCAGTCCCAGGAATCCAGCAAAAGATATACTTTCTGTATTTAGCTTGAATCAGAGGGGGGGGGGAGATGAAAGAGAAGCCAGGAGGTTTGCATGCAAGAGGGGGGATGAAAGTTCGGCTTGAATCAGAGGGGGGGAGGGGGTGAAGGGTATCACGTGGAAGTCGTATGGGGACACTGTTCATCTATGAACAGTACCAAAAGAACGGTTTTTTTATTTCTTTAGGATTTAGGATTAGGATTATTTTATTTGTTTGACAATGGTCAAGGCAGTAAATTAGAAAAGTCTATCCGCCAAGTGAATCAAACTAATGGTGACACAATAGAATTCCTTTATCTAGTGTTTGGATATGTGGAATTCATTTCAAATTGATGAATTCAATTTCGGAAATTAAAATGTTTCAATTCAAATGACAATTATTTGTTTGGTATGTTTTTAGAATTTTGAAATGACATGGTTTTATTAAGTATTTGAAATACACCATATTTGTTTGTTAAGCATTTGGGTTGGGAATTGGGCCAAATCCAATTCCAAATTTTTTTACTTGCCAAACATGTGATTTGACCCAAATTCATCATTTCAAATGAAATGCTTGTATCCAAACATAGCATGCATATTCTAGATTTGATTGCACATCCGGTTCTCCTTTCCTTTGCTCCGACTACATCCGGATATGAAGCGGTATTAAGATTTATGCTGTAACACCCCAATAATTCTCATCAAGTTATAAATGCTAATTTCAAGGAATATTGAGAATTATTAAAGTGTTATCGCCACGTGTGGAAACGTATCGGCTTACTCAGAATTTTGCAGCGGAAATAAAAATAGTACTAAGTTTAAAATAAAACTAAATCTTATTACAACTTGGAACCTTTAAGGCCCTGAAATTTATTGAATCAACTCAGACGAAATAAATCCAACTTAATAAATGAAAATGTCTAAAATCTCCCAAACTAAAACGTCAAATCGAATTTGGAAAAATAATTCATTAAGTAAATAAATGTTTCAGAAATACCACTCATCACTCAAGCCCATAAGCGTCCCTGAATTCCTGCACAAACTTACCTTGACCCTGAACGACTGCTCACCAATAATTGGGTCATCACAGGGTCAAGATAATAACAAGACCAAATTTGTACGGCGTCAGCAAAGCTGAGTACGACAATTAAATAAGCATACAGATCTATTGCATATAAAATCATGTCAAAGCTTAAATACTATGGTGAGTAATTAGTTATTATTCCTTGTTAAGCACATTGATTATTAGGTGGCCCTCTAGAGTCGAAGCCAGTGTAAGCACCAGGCGAGTTGTCTATGCCTAGAAGGTGGCGATGGGAGCTACCCACGTCACAAATAAAGGAATGAGCTCAATCCGCTAATGGAACACGTGGATCCTACGGTCCCCTTAAAGTCACGAGTCCTGCCGTGACCCCAACCCACATCTATGCCAATACTCACGACATGCACTTGTCGAGAGTTTTAATACTTACCCGAATCTTTCACTTTAAGTGATTAGTGTCTTGAGAGTTGTTACACATAACAAGCACACACATACAATTCACATAACACTTGTTTTAATTATTGTTCAGATAAAACACACTGAACTCTTGTCTATTTAACGAGATTCTCATTAAGAACATATGTCTTAAGTGGTATCCTAAAGCTATTAAAGGGCATGAAATATTCGGAGAACCTATTCATGCATTACTAGTAAACTTGAAAGGGACAACTTGTCCATATGCAAAATAAATTGCTACTACTGAAGCATGAAATATTCAAAGCACCTATTCATGCAATATTCTCTTGTATAATCGGGAACATGAAATGATCCTTCCTATCCTTTTCTTAACAAGTTTGCAAACACAAGTTATACAAACAACTAAAAACACCACAAATAGTCATGTTCCACAAAATCACAACAATCATGATAGAAATATGCAAAGTCCTAGCATGATACTACGTCTGAACACTTATTAATCACGCGCATCTTGAATAAACCTGGTGGTACTCCACCTTTTCATTTCAGAAATTGCCTAAGTAATATTCCTCGCCTATAATATAAAAGACAATAGTATTAACTCGAGTCCTAAAATATCCAGCAACTCTACCCTATCCTAAGACCTCCCGTAAATTGCTAGACAATAATATTAATTACTTAATTATAGGTATAATTACATTCTTTAATGTCCAGATTTAAAAACAAAATAAAAGATAATTTTTTTTTTATTTTTGTTTTATTTTTTTAACATATACGTGTGTGTGTGTATATATATATATATATATATATTATATACACGCATATATATATGCATATACACATATATACATATACACCTAGCAACAATGAAGCTGCTACTTACGGGGACCAAGAACGGCACCGGCAGCAAGACAGCAGGAGGTGGCGGCTACGACCAGACGACTCCGGCGACACGGCTGCGGTGGCTAGCGGTGGCTTTGCGTGAAGGGGTGCTCTGTTTCTGTTTTTTTTTATAAATTTTTAACAGAACCACGGACCTCCGGTGAGGCAGCAGCGGCAGAAAGGTCGGCCTCGTGACGTCGGTGGGGCTCCGGTGACTGGTCGGCTGCTGCAGTGGTGGTGTGTTTGTGAGGAGGTGGTTATGGAGTTTCTTGGGTTTTGAATCTTGAAATTTTCCTTTTTTTTTTCTGCTAGTGTCATGGTGAGAGAGAGAAAGAGAGAGTTGTTATTATTTTTTTTTTTCTTTTTGCTTTTTGACGTAATTTGGTTCATCCTGGGTATTTATACTGTTACTGCTATTTAGGGTTTCTCAATAGGTTGGGTCTGTGACAAACCCTTTTAAGCCCTTATTATTTTTAAAAACTGAATTTTTTTATTATTTCATTCTTTTTATTTATTTATTTATCTGTTTGAACGGTTCCCCACCGACAATTAAAACCTTTTGAGTTATGTTAAATATGACTCACAAATTTTCATAAAATGATTTCAAACATATAAATCATTAATATCCCCATAAATATTTAATTTATTTTATTAACTCTAATTCCGAAAATATCCGTTCTGGGCGTAAAATTGCGTATTTATGTATAATTAACTCTTATACTAGGGTATAAAAATACGGGGGATTACACTAGCTCTTGTTGATAGAACTAGTGTTTATTTAATTCAAATATCTGTGTCATAATTTGTTTACCACTTTAGGATTAATTATTATCATTATTACTTAATTTAAGTTTCTAAATGTATATGTTTTAAAAAATAAGATTAATTATCATAATTTGTTTTTTTTTTTTTAATAAAAAAAGCAATCTTTCATTTACAGTCTACTAAAATAGTAACCGAAGTGTTGACACGTGTCAAACTTCACATTAAAAAAATTCCTTCAAATTTTTTTTTACCCCCTTTTTATTTATTTTTTAAAAAATCTTATGTACATCTTAAAATTTAATTCCAAAAGTAACTATTACCTACTAATAAAAGGTTAAGTAAGCTTCCTAAATCTTTGTATAACAGACATTTCTTTAAAATTTGAATAACTTATTTAAGCATATTTCCGGAAAAATATGTACCAAGAAACATTTATTTAGGTTATATCGAGTACAGCTTAGGCAAACGACTAATTAGGTACATATTATAGCAAATTTATTGGAGTAAGGTATTTTAGATGAAGATATCTTTTAGGCTTGAAAAAAAAGAGAGTAGAAGCATCAATAACAATTCTAAGTTTTCATCAAACCGACCATAGGTTACTTACCTACCATAAATATGTGATAATTAACATCATTCATAAATTATATATAACTTCAAATGTAGAATAATGCATGAACATGATTGCTTAATAGTTAACTAGCCTTATGTGCACGCTATGCGTGCTTCAATGTATGAGTATCATATATAATAATGTTTGTATATTATTTACGAGTTTATTGAAAATAAAATTATATTGTTTAATTGAATAAAATTTAATTTTATCAACTACACTATCTTTGATCAAATTTTCACTGTAATTAAAAGATAAAAATTTAATGTGAAGAGATATATAAATATGGGTGTCCGTTTGTAAAAATTCAAAAATATTAATTTTGCTGCTTTTATTTATTTTTGTGAATTATCAATTTTGTGATATTTTCATTTAAAAAGATAAAAATTGTAATAATTTATGGGGAATAAATAATTATTTTCTCTTTGATTGATATTTGCTTATTTTTTATTGATTGGTTGAATTTAATTTATATTTTAGTTATCTTTATTTCATAAGTAAAGTAAGGGAAGATAGGTTTTTTAGACATTTTTATATAGTATAGATTTATACAAATAAAAAATAAAATATTTGTGTGAAAAATTATACAAATATGGGTATCTAATTATAGAGGATTCAAAAATAAGAATTTTGGCGCTTGTGTTTTATTTTTTTGAATTATATATTTTGTAATATTTTCATTTTAAAAAATACAAAACTTTCCTTTTTAATTAATATTATATATTTTGAGTATTTACAAATTTTGTAAAGGGTATTATAGAATTTTTGAGGGGGGACACCATGGCTCCCTCTTGACTTATATAATAGAGATACAGTAACATATTTGGCAAAAAAAAATACAAGTTTATCTTGTTAAAAATATTTTTTTTAAAAAAAAAAACATAAAGTTTCTCACCACCTAAGGTTACGTACAGTACATTACTTTTTGGCTCCTTGTGAGCATCTCTGGTCTACCGTGAGGCACAAAATAAGCCTAATAAGCCCTGCTCCATGTTATTTGCAACATTTTATTTTTTATGTTTGTCAATGTATAATTTGTATTAATAATGTTTTTTATTTCGTTTTATCAAAAATTAGAACATACAAAGTATACATTGAGAAGATTCAAAATAGATCCCACATAACTATATTTGTTTACATGTATACAACACAAAGGTGAATTATAAGATTTATTATAAATACTGTCCAAATTGAATACACTGCAACTATATAGGAGCAGAGAAAGTATAGTGTAGTAAATTCTATGGACATGTTTGGGAGTTAGCTGATAGCTGTTAGAGGTTAGCTGATTGAGTTGGTTGTTTTGATTAGCTTATTCTAATGGCTGATTTGACTAATTGATTGCATTAGTTGTTTGTGTAAAAGGTTTGGTAAATAGCGATTAGCTGTAAGATTTTTCAGAGTAAAGGAACCAAAAGGCTATAAGCTCTTCCAAAAAGCTCCTCATGATCATATGGCCTTGTTTGGTTAAGAGAGTTTTGATCAGAGTTTAGAGTTTTGGAGAGAGTTTAGAGTTTTGACCAATCAAAACTCTAATTTTGGTGTTTGGTAAAATAGAGTTTAAAAGAGAGTTTTGTACCAAAAACTTTGATCAGAACTCTCTTTAGAAAAAGCTGGGTTGAGTAGCTTTTTCTTCAGAGTTTTAGAGAAAGAAATATTAATTGACTAATTTGTCCAAATATTTAAACCTATTAAAACCTACCAAGTTATTTTTGCCTCATATGATGAATCACGAGGTGAGGAAACTCTTTCAAAGTAGCTACTTTTCCGGTTAGACGAGACTGGAATGTCCATAAATGTCATTTTACACAACAAAACTCTAAGCAATCAACTATGTGTTACCAAACACCTTTAAACAATCAACTATCTAAATCAGCAGTCAAATCCTCTGAATAAAAAGTAATCCTCTAAACACAAACTCTATACTCTAACCTCTAAGCTTTTTGAAAAAGAGGTTTTTCATCCCAAAACTCTCTTCCAAATTTCTAACTCTCAAACACCAAAAATAGCTTTTTGAATTGGTCGGTCAAACCCCTCTTTCCTCTCAAATCTCTCTTTTTTCCTCAAACCTCTAATTAAACTCCCAAACACCCTCATATGCTTAATGGTTTACCACTAGCAAAGAATTCTACATAGATGCCTAAAACCAAAGTACTTTTTTATAGGCAATGAGTAGTTGAGAGGGACCACTTTGGTCCTGATCTTTGGAATTAATTTCTGAATTTTCAATTCAACTCAATACAGCTCAAACAAATTTAGTTTAGTACAATTTATGCTGAGTCTAGCTAGAATTTAGTTCTGTATAGTACAAAAGAACAAAGCCTTAATAGATTCCTAAAAAATCACAAACAAAAAAGGAAATATGGAGATGGAAGTTGCTCCACCTCAACCTCTGCGTCACATTCTTTGGATCAGATGTTCAAATCTTTATAACAGCCAATGAGAGAGTGACTTTGTTATTAAAATATATATATATATATATACTCACGATAAATTTTTATCTATGCTCATTTAAAAATAAAAACATGTACATACATTTAGGTAAATTTATAGAATGATAGGTAAATTTTTATATTTGTCATAGCATGCATGAGGCTTTCATAATAATTGAGATGGACTAGTTTCTCTTAAAAAGAGAAATTATAATCTTCTAAAGGCAATATATATTAATTTCCAATAGTTGACTTTTATTTGTTAGGTACATGCCCCTCTCTCATTTGTTAGTCAACTCCATGAAAAAGGGTAGTAATATTTAAGCTGAGATTATATATACATCAAACATCAACTAACAAACATTTAGTGTGTGCAAAGGAAAGCTAATTTTTGTCTTAGAAATAGAGCATCCAAGCACATTCGTATACTTTGGAGTAAAGTAATATAATTTTCATTTATTGTTCTATCCAAACCCCAAAAAATAAAATTATAAATATATTAAAGAAAAATATCTCTTGTTTGCTTCAACACCTCAAAAAGGAAACAAGATCGACCTAATTCATTAAGTAAAGAGGTATTATTCCTTCAAAAAAAAAATTTAAAGAGGTGTCAGGGGTGCGTTTGATTCAACTTGAATAAGCAATTACGTACTTATTTTAAGAAAATTCAGATCAGTTCAGAAAAATTCGGATCAGATCAGAAAAGTTCAATCATATTAGAAGGGTTCAGTCTGATCAGAAAAAATATACCTATTAAAATATATTACAATAAAAAAAATTCAGATAAGATCAGATTAAAAAATTTCAGGCAAATCAAACGGACCCTAGGTACAGAGTAAATTGCACTATACAAATATTATACGGCCAATATATATGTAACCAAACGCAATCTTTGGAGGACTTTAATGCTAGCTAGCACCATGTGCTCGTATTAATCAAAATTTAAGTCCTTTTTAGGAAGCTTTCCTTATTTCTTGCGTTTTCTAACACTATATATATGAATATACATCATGAATTCATAATTTTTCTTAGTTGCATAGTTAATTTGATGAAAAAGATGGATTATGAAAGTGAATATAAGATCAAAAAAGTTGGTTCAATTATTCAATTAGAAAACGAGTTCTTTTCTAGCAAATTTCTAGCACGGCAATCCACGGTAGGGTCAAGTTCTTCTAGATTCTTCTATGGTGCATCCGAGGGCGTGCCCTTCAAGTGGGAGAGCCAGCCGGGAAAGTCCATAACACCGCCACCGGAGAGCATCCTCCCGCCCCTAAGCCCACCACCCGCGGTGCTAGCAATGGGCCTTCCGAGGCCATGCATGGATATTGATGAGCCTAAAGTGAAAAAGTGGTCTACGGCATGGCTAGCCATGAAAATCAAGAACATAAATCGTACTAAGATATTTCACGGAGGTTCAAGAAATATCTTCTACCACCGAAAGCAACAACCACAACAGAATTTCGAGTCTCAAAAGTATGATCGCAGCGAATCGTTTCGTTACTCTAGCTCATCAGTAGCATCAACGTTAACATCTTCGTCAAGTAATTCATCTATTGACAACAAGAGTTCAAGCAACATAAATAATGTTCAAAGCAAGGTTGTATTACGAGGGATGTCTTTTACTTGCAACCTGAGGGGGTTGAGTGATATAGTAGTAAATTGTGTAAAAAGATCTTGATGTTTTGAAATCTTTATCATATGGTGCATTCTATACATTTAACTTAGAATGTTCATTTATTCATTTTCTTCTTGGAAATATTAATTAAATGACTTTAAAGTTTTATTTAATTTCGTTAGCAATTGAATCCTTCTGTTTTCTAGCACATGTAGTTTAATTTGTAATTATGTAATTACCTTACAATCAATTAGATCTTTTTTGGGGGTTATTGGATTTTTTTGTTCAAGTATATATGATATTTGCAACAAATTATGCTTATCTGAAGAAAAAGGGTGTTTCTAACAATATAAAAACTTCAGCATATCTTTCATTGTTCAATTTATTAATTGCAATTTGCAAGGAAGTCTATTTGCAAGAATCAACTAGAATTTGGGAGTACATTTATAGTCATATAAAACTATCCATAAGACTACTAGACATTTAGTAGTATAGATTGTGTAACGTAAAAGTGTAATAAAAATATGTTTCAAGATACAACTTTAGAGCATGCTATAGGTCATCATCAAGGATTCAAGATTATTATTTCCAAAAAATTCTACTACCAAAAAAAAAAATTAAGATACAAGAAAGTGGCATGTGTATAGTCCTTGAAGCTAGTTACTTTGATGGGGCAAATGATCCACTCCCATAAGTTCTCATTCTCATAATATATGGAATACTAAATTGGCTCAATGGAAATGCAATTTGCAATAAGAAAATTTATGGATTTTTTTTCAGTAATTACCTTATTTGATTGACGGCCTTTAGGATCAACAAGTCTTAAAAAAGTGATAGATCAATAGAGGAAAATCTATATAATGTTCGTAATTATAAGATATAAGATTCATAAAAAATGCAGGGAAAATTACACTTATTGACACGGTGACACCAACTTGAATCACTTGATAGATTGGCTCCAACTTAATAAAATTGACAAATACGATGGTGAACATACAATTGCCTTTATTCCAATTTAAGTGCTTAGAGAACTTTTTTTTTTTTTTTGAAAGAAGTGCTTAGAGAACTTAGAACAATTGCAATATGACAAACCTACAAGAAGTTTATCCATGTCATATTATTAATAGAACAAACAACTTATGTATGGGACACACTTTGTAAATATACATACTTTGGTAGGGAGTTTTCATCAAAAGAAAAAGGAATCAACCACTCTTATTTCTTTTGATGTTTGTTAGGCATTTTTTTTCATTTTTTTCCCTCTTCATTCCCCAAAGTCCTCTACCTCCAAACCCTCATCAGTCATCCCCCCTATCATTTCCATTCCTTTTCCTTAATACCATTCTTTATCCTTAACCTCCACCACTCAATCCTAGGGGTGTGCATAAAAGGTTAACCAAACGGTTAACCAAACTGTTAAGCCTTAATGGTTCAGTTAACCGCTACTAGTTTGTAACTGTAATCGAACCATTAATAAACAGGTAATTGTAACAGTCAACCGTTACAGTTAACCACGAAACAATGAATGATGGAAGATGGAAATATGAAATGATGAATGAATCATACGTACGCATATGGGGGCAATAGAGCTAGTACCATATACGGGTTTGTTAAAAATAATATCTTATAAAACATTAACGGTTCGTTAAATTGAACTTGGCGTTTAGTCTATTTTGAAATTGAGCTTGGCATACTTAATGTCTTTTTAAAAACATAACAGTTAACTGTCGGTTGACCATTTATGAAAAACGCTAACTGTAACCGTTAAGTATTAACATTTTGGTAATGTAGCCATTAAAAATTAACGTACAGTTCGGTAAATTAACCATTAAAAAGTACCGGTTACATGGTTTACGATTATGAGTTGTTGTTTTTTTTTTGCACACCCCTGCCCATCACCGGGCATTGGAGGTTAGGCGGTGAGATGGGTGACTCATTTTGTTATGGGGCCGAGTTAAGTTACAGTGGTGGAG
Source organism: Salicornia ramosissima (assembly GCA_951394345.1). Lineage (NCBI taxonomy): Eukaryota > Viridiplantae > Streptophyta > Magnoliopsida > Caryophyllales > Amaranthaceae > Salicornia > Salicornia ramosissima. The sequence goes on from OX596233.1 coordinate 7,849,610, forward strand.
GTATGGCGTTGTATATAGGTCCGAGTTAACGATTATGGTTCACACGGAACAATTTGATCCAGTCATCCAGAACGTCGGATATTTGAAAAATTCTAATCAACCAATTCCCAATCCCAAAATTCCAAAATATCCGATCCGGTCTAAGTTTTTTCCCAATTTTTTTGGTGTGTTTTTAATATATTTTTCCGCATTTTTGATCCGAAAAATCCTGGTATCCGATCCAAAATACTGGAAAATTTTGGTTTCTAATCCGAAATATCCAATAAAAATCCGGATATCTGATCTTAAATATTCAAAAATATTGGTTTTCAATCTGAAATATACGAATATCTGATTTCGTCCGAAATATTTTAAATTTTATATATTTCGGTTACTCGAAAATTTTCATGACCCGTATCCGACCCGAAAGTTCTCGAATATCTTATCTGAAATATTTGGAAAAAAATTACATAAAAAATATCCATTTTTTTCAGATCAAATCGCTCCATCGGATCATTTTGAACAACCCTAGTTGTGTAGTGGTCTCATTCCTTTTCTTTTTCAAAACAAACAACTACCTAAATATAAGATTTTACCTTTCTATTTTCCCTCATCAGTTCTATTCCTAAAGTCATTCTCTTTCCGCTTCTCCAATCAAAACGGCCCTTTAGTTATTCACCCCATCATATACAAATAAGTTACTATTTAATAACTGTTTTCATAGTAACTTTTGGCAACAAAACATTTTAGTCACAAACCACAAAAAGTAAATACAAAATTTGTTTTCAAACCACGTATAGTACATCTTATTGGCTTATTGCTATTGCATGCCTGATCTTCAGCATTCCTTTTTCTCTCTCCCTCCATAAAGTTGAAGCATGGTTTAGTGGTAAGGGACATGCTATTTGGGAGTGGCACCCCGGATTCAAACCTAGTACCAATCATCCACACCCTCTCCCACTGCCAAGGTATTATTATGTGATATGGGCCTTGTGTGAAGGTCTTGCATACCTTACCCTTCAAAATAAAAGCATAATGGATGGAAAAGGCATTCCAGTAATACCACTACATCCAAATGGTTTTTGTTATGGAAAAAGCTTATATAAATTAAATGTCAAGTGTGGAGGGGAAAGAGGGACTAATCCTCTTGACACCAACAGTTTTACATAATGCTTTCATGGAAAGTAATCTAATGTCATGCATTGTGATATATATATACACACACATACGTGTATAATTTCAAGTGAGACGACCAATTTTCGAATAGGGTTATTTTTTCTAACAGGAAAAATAATATTAATAAGTCTACGACACATTTGCTTGGGTTTCCAAAATTAAATTATCTTTTAGATTATCTTACAATAAGCTAAGGCAAGGTTATATATAGGGTAGCTTTCAAAATTATGTTATGAGCAATTAGTGCCTAGATTCATAAATTAAGTATGATAGTTTACTATTGTCCACATTGATATTCTACCACCATTTAACCTAAATGATGTCATGATGAATTAAATATGTTACCAAGTGTTGAGACAATTTATGGTATGCACAACAGTGGGCCAAGAGCTGGTCGTCCTCCACTCGTATGGGCTTCGTACTTACACAAAAAGCACACGTGAACTACCCCCGAAGGTGTTCCAGGGAAAGCCACTGCGACGCTCAAGTTAGTTGGGTTGTAGAAGAAGAAGCAAAAGGAAAATAATATGAGAGTGCTTGCTTACTGTTGAATGAATGAATGATTTGCATGTGATGGGCTACTTATAGTCCATAAGTTTGGGCAGGTTGGGCTGTTGGGCAGCCTGCTGGCATGTGCCTGGTGCATGCTTTGAGTGAGACCAATTAGGCGAGTTGGGCTCATGCTTTGTGGTTCTTTCCTTAGTTTTAGAATTGGTGTGTTGGGCCTTGTGTTTGGGCTTGGTATTTGTGAGATATTTAGGAAAAAGGTGGGCTGGCTCAATGTGGTATTTTTTTACCTCATCACCTAGCATTCATAACTCAATTTTAAAATACGGAGTATACCATTATAATCTTAATTGACTTATTCCAAAATAATCAAACTGATATTGGTTTTTTAAGACTGAAAGAATGTTGACTTATTCCCTTTAATTATTTTTTTTTATTAGGTAAGAAATTCACCATTTGGCTGGTATGGGGATTCTAATTTTGTTTGAAAATCAGAATTTCATTATTGGATGTTTAAACATTCAACAATGGAGGAATACTACTAAAAAAATACACCAAAAAAATTGGAAGAATAACGAAACCCTAATTTCATCCAGCTACATTTCCTCATGACCGTTGCATGCACCTAGCTAAAAGCAACAGAATTTCAAATTTTCAAATGCGCTAACAAACTACCTTAAATCAACAAGACAATAACTAGTAGAGTATATAATTTACCTTCACATCGTTTAATTAACAAGTATAGGTCATATTACTTTGAACCAACAAAAAAAAAAATCAAAAACAAACCCTACAAAAATCAATTATCATGCAAAGCAACAAAAACAAGCAACCTAATTCAAAATTAAAATCTATCTATCTCTCATGTCGTAATCATCTACCATGTTCAAACTCCTCTACATCTACTAATTTAGCTATAAGTCCAATTCCCATATCGAAAAAACCATCATTATTATTGTCTCATGATCGCAATAATAATTATATGAGATCAACCCCGGATTTTATCTCATCTCATAGAGATAATCATGGGAATGAATCGGTTGATATGCAATGGCAACGGGTGAACAAATTGGAACGAGAATTAGTCGAGGTTGAGGAGTGGCTTGGCACTGAATTAGCGCGATTAAAAAGACACTTAAAGGTTAATAATAATAAAACTAATTGTGATCAAAGGAATAATGTTAAGTTTGGGAGACTTGATAATGGTGGTGGTTATGTTTACTCTTTGAAGGGCATGAAAGTGCTTAATGAAGGTTGCCAAGATTTAATTATCCAATTTTCTTCTCCATCATTAGTGCCACTCGAGATTGGATCGAATATTTCAAAGGTAATAAACATGAACTCTAAGGCTTGGTTAATATTATTATCAATTTTTCGTTTTAATTATATTTTTCTTCTTCAAGTGATTCTACAAAAAGATTTAATTAGCAAGTATCTTGTCATATAACTTTTTGCTGAAAATTTATAATTTTTTAGTATAATATCATAAATTTATATAAATCTAAACCAGTTATGTATGAGTTATGCATTTATTGTAAAAAGTTAACATTTTGTTGTTTAAAGCTTTGTGAACAATCTAACCGAAATTTTGAAAAAATAAATTATATAAAATTTAAATTTAAATATAGGAGCTTAAATATCGTCTTACCTATTAAAAATTGCAATCACTTTGATAATTGAATCTGAAAATAGAATTTTCAAACATTTAGTTCAGTTTAGTTTTGGACTTAATTTTTTAAATTTATTCCAATTCAGTTCAGTTTAGAAAAATTCAATTCAGTTCAGTTTAACTCCTGATGAGTTCAGAATTTAATTTAGTTTAATTCAGATAAATTCTGTTCGGTTCAATTCAGTCCAGAAGAACATGACTTAATTCTCTTAAAAAATGACATGAGCTAAATTAAGCTTTGATTTCTACTTTGTGACAGGTATTGAATCAAATGGCAGCAATGGGAAAAGAAAATCTGCTTACTTGGTTACTTAAATCGATGCCCATGATCAATATTTCAACAAATAAAACACACAAAATAGCCATAAGTCCATGTAATACACCAAATGGTTTATTAGAAGCAATTATGTTAAAAGCACTTAAGAAGCTAGATCACCTTGTGATTGAAGGACTTCGAATTCAAATGGGTGTCAAAGAAGTGATTAAACAGAAGCAAGACATAGCTCGACGAAGAAGCAATAACCATGGTGAAGAAAAATTTGATGATCATGAAAAAGATGAAGGGTTGATTATAATGGCAATGCTTATACAACCAAGAAATCCTCAAATGGGGTATGAAGCTATGAACGAGATGATGATTGGTTTTGTTGAGGTGCAAAATAGTGCAGAAGATGAAACTGGGTTTTGTATTAAGGGAGTTCATGTTGCTGGATTAGTAGCTAGGAAAAGAAATGGGCAAGTTATTCATAATTGTTTGTGGTATGTGTCTGGTTGACTCAAGAGTAAGGATTTTTTTTCATGATTATATATACTAATAATCATACAAAAAATGAATTTTCATAGCTTTGTCTTAATTTATTTGTCCCATTTAACATTTGAGCCTTAGTTAGTTTTATATGTACAAGAAAAACTAGTCAGATAAGATTTTGTTTGATTCGTATCAATATGTACCTTTCCAAATATACAATTATTTAATTATTTATTAAATTGGTGGCCTTAGTTAGGGTCTTGAGTTGAGATTTTAGCGAGTTTATGAGATAATGTATTGTCAACTAAATATAGTCTCAGAGCGAGTCTTGGATTTCAAAGACTTTATTCGAGACTATGCTTGCATATGTGGCACAATTTCATTTGTTGTAATAATGTTTTACTTTTATTTTACCTTTTATACAACAATTTTTGTGAGTATCTTGGGATGAAGTATAAAATTATAGAGTCTAAAGTGAGTCTGATTTTGTGAAAAACTGTTGTTGCAAAGTCTGAAAGAATCGAGTAACCGGGATAATCTCACCCTCATTGCTAACATCCTCGTTCCACTACATATGTGGCTCAAAAGAGTGAATTTTCTTACCCAATTAAAAAAAGTGACAAATAGAAGAAAAAAAATATGGACTAGGGAGTTTGATTTTGAATGGATTTGTTTTCTTGTACAGTATAACATTCTTTTCTCCCAATACTCAGATCTTTTTCTAATAAACGTCATATAAGAGACCTCCGAGAAATTTAAGTCAGTTTGATAAGAAATCAACAAAACAAAATCAAATTATCTGAATTTTATAAAACTGAACTGAAATCATTAATAATAATACTTTGGCTCATAATGAGATTTGAGAGCATAAATTATATAATAATACATACATTATGATTTAATGTCACATATGACTGAATACAGCCTTGTCAGTCGAATGATCAGTAGAAAATAGAAAATAACCTAATCCAATTCAGCCGAAATCTGATAGTAATCCAACCAGATACAATAGAAAAGAACCTAATCATATAAACAGCCTATGAACCCTACATTAAACTGATGACCTAACAGAGATGGATTAGTTTTCACTCCCTTCTTCGCATTCAACAACACAACATATATTACACAATTTCTACAAGAATGACGCCGCTTCACAGATGTCTTACATAGTCAAGCTGAACTTGGTTTGCGAATTTGAACAAAGGTTACGTTAGACAATTCTTCGTACACGCATAATTCCCGTAGTATACACGATCATACCACTCTATAGCTTGAAATTGAATTGCATGCCCTTGATTACCGCTGAAGGCAAATTCAACTTGATTTTAAGCATTCAAACATATAACAGGAAATGCACTAGCTATACATGTGCAATAATTCAGATCACAGTTGAATTGAGTAATTAGAGATATTTACCTCTGGTGTTGACATTAGTGATTCCCTGGCAAATACAAGTGGTTTTATGAGTAAATATTGATTTCATTAAGCAATTACCAAATATGTAAAGGTGGACGATTTTAATTATAACTTACCTACGCTTCTCTGACTTGGAAAATTGTTTGGACATTATGGAAGCCTGCAAGAAGACCAAAGAGTCAAACAATATTGAGAATTTAAGAAAAAAAAGAAAAGGGTAGACGGATTAATATAGATATATTTTACAATTTACAAGATGACTAAGAAGTAAGAACACAATAGACTATTTGCAAATTTGTCAAAACCTACGTAAAAGATGTCGAGTTTTGAAAAGGAAAAGGAAAAAAAAGCTACCTAATATCAAGATATTTTTACAGTACCAATTCCTTCAATTGCCCCGTACTGAATAACAATTCCGTTAACTAAAGTTGAAATTCAAGTTTTTTATATTAGGTAACTTTTTTTTTTATAAAAAAGGAAGAGTATATAAGGTAAATTTTTCAAAACTCAGACATTTATTATCTAGTTTTCAACAAAATTTCCAGTTCCTTTTAATTTCAATTTAACTGGAATTCAAACAAGAAACTCAATGGACCAACGATAAGTTCATGACTATTGCATTTGTAATCAGGTAATCCACCTAAAAAACAATTTTAAATTTTTTAAAAAATATAGGAAAAACCTTAGCTATGTCAGCCCTATCCTTGTAATGCACTTTGGGTACAACAAAATCAATTTGCCAACCAAGTTTGATGCACAACATGTCAACACCAGACCACAGCTCTCATTCAAGAAGATGAGATATTAAATTGCAATACAAGTGCTAATGTGCATTTTAGCTGAACATCATTATCATTTGCTAAAAGCTACAATACCTGCTCTTGAATTATGCTTCTTGCCTCCACAAGCTGCGCTTCAAGTTCAAGCTCCCTTTCAGTAACTTCGGAAGTAACATCAGTTTCTTTTTGTGCATCTTGTAGCTGACATAAGCGCCCCTTTAAAGTTCAAGTTACATATTAGACAAAGCAATATTAAGAGAAAATCTTCTACATGACGGATTGACAGGCAAAAGAACAAGTAACACCAAAGAAACCTTTATTGAAGCCATCTTTGCACGGAGATTTTCCTCAATTTGAACCCTACCCATGTGAAGTGGGAGGTCAAAGACATCCTGCAATCAGGAAACAAGCAACAGTTACCCTCAAATTCACTGTGTACAAGAACTTGTCTACCTTAAATCCAGCAACTACAACTACCGTCTTTCCACCAAACGGAGATTGTGAAAGGTCATTATCAGGCTTTTCATCAGTGTTCAGAGGTTGCTTAGATGAACCATTTGGAGCATTTAGGAAACCACGCATATCCTCCTGTCATCATGATAAACCAATCATCTAAGGTCACAATCAATTTCACAAGTATATTTGCTATTTGAGCTACACCCTATAGACCAAACGGCAAACGTAATAATCATAATTGAATTAAATGTGGTTATACAATCCTATGCACGTTAGTATTCACCTAGAGCCAAAATCTTTTCAAGCAAATAGAAATCAAGTATAGCAGTCCATGTCACTCAGCCACTTCATTACTCCATATTTTTCCCCATTGTGAAAATACAACCAAACAAGGAAAACATGACAACTAGCTCCAAAAATCAGTTACGGGTGTTTGGGACCGTTGAGCTCTTTGCATTTTTAGGAGATTTAGCTGGCAATGACATTATTTGCATAACAATGTTAAAATTAAGAAATTAGGCACACTGATACATTTCAACAAGTTCTATCAGTTAGAAATATTGTCTAATCTAGCAGAAATGGAGTTGCATTAAAAGAGAAGTTTCTCTGATCATTCAGAGACCAATGCAATAAGCCAAATGGACTTTTAAAAAAAAGGCCACTTGTACAACTAGGACCATCTTGATTTATGTAACGCGACGATGCCCTGAAGAAAAATCATATATACAGTTCTGAACCCACCTGCGTTGATCTCAACAAAGCCCTCAAATCGTTGTTCTCTTGCAAGAGTTCCTGATTTTTGGACTCATAAGCATCAACCTGCAAACATACATAAATCAAGGTAAGAATTACAATACACCCTTTGGTCCTTCACCACTAATCAGCATGGAGAAATAAAGAATTTTATGATTGGTTAAAACAATCTATTATCCACATACAATCTTTTTATAGAAGTCATTGTCTGTCTTCTTCCCATTCCATGTGCCCCGCTGCCTCCCTTCTTTCTGTATACAGTAATATAATAAGTAGAATAAACAGCTAAACTTGGGATTAAAAAAAGGAAGCTTTTCCACTAACAATATGTTTATGCATACCTGCAGTAGATTCATTATCTCCATGCCAGATCTCGACTCCTTCTTCTTCTCATTCAGAACTTGGTTAAGTTTCTCCTGAGAACATGAAAATATTAACATCAGCTCTAGGTGTTCTACTTCTACATGGTCTGTTGGCCCAAAACTCCAAGTTAGGCATTCAAGCGATATAGCAAATAACCACAGATTTTCACCACAGAAAATACCTGTAATTTTGTGTACTCCTTCTCTCTTCTCTTCATCTCATGCAGTTGTTGAGTTTTCACTTGCTTTTGTTGGGCACAAACAACAAAAGCCAAAGGGTCAGAGTAGTCTTTTGTACTTTGTAGTTTTTTTTATTAAAAAAAAAAAATCTGTTTATGGTGGAGGAGAGTAGAGAGGGGGAGGTTTTCCCCCAGCCAGGTATGGCATTCTGACCTGATTGCCTATAACCATTTTCTGAAATTCATCTCTCTCCTGTTGCAACTTCTCGATTTGTGCTTTATATCCAGCTGTGGCTTTAGCTTCCTAAAGATGAAAAGCAGAAGCCAACACAATCACAAGCAAACTCAGGCAGACAATATTACTTCAATGACAAAATGAAATAGAAGCAAGCAAACCGCACGCTATCAAATTACATTACACTAAGCCTTGTTGTTGCAATCTCAAAACTCCTGGAGTTCTAGGCTCCATTTGATTTAATGAAAACAAAATTTAATAGAAAATGAATTCTCATGGAAAACAATTTTCAAGGAAATTTCAATAGAAACAATTTATAGGCTACATTTGCTTGGTTTTATACAAGAAAAGATAGAGATGAAAATGAAAATGAAAATAAAGGAGAAATGATGGATGAGAGGAGAAAAGGGGAGAAGTTTCCCTTTTCAAAGGAAAATGTTCCCACTATTGCGAGAACTATTTCTCTCATGGAAAAACAAGTTTCCATCCGTTGCAAATCACCAAACTATTCTTCTTCTTCTTGCGCTGCACCTTAATCCCAAAGCAATGGCACGAGGACTTTCTAAGAGGTCACCCCTCCTAGTACTCACAAGGACTTCCGAAATGAGATAATGCTTTCAATATAAAAATAAAAATAAAAAGGGAATCCTAGTAGCATTAAGCCATTAATCATGCTTAGCATCAAAAAGTGGATGTATGGGAATTGGGATATTTTCTGCTTTTTAAAAAAGTGATAATGTCTAAATACTGGTTTTATGGACTTAGTCCCTACACAGCTAAGATAAAATACTCCAGCCCCTCTAAACAGCAGCAAATCCTGTTTCCAGTACAACTCAATCTCACTTAGGAAGCTATGATACAACCTGCAAATAAGAGACTGCTCATGGATATCCTCACTCTGAAGCTTCACAGATATAGAAGTTCTGAGGTCAAGGTCTTAAGTACAAAATTAATGATTTGGAACTCGGGTTTTTCCCTAAGAGGGTAAAGCAAGTTGAAGGATGCATAACAATAGTCAATGCACTAGCAACTCTATATGATGATGGTCTCACATTAAATAACACTTTATTTGTGGGAGGCACCGAGGGAAGAAGCTGAGTAACTCTTATTTTTCACTTTGAAAAGGCAGCATGCCTCTTTATTTTCTTTTCAGAAAAAGGGAAACTTTTATCCCTAATTCCCTATCAATTAATTCAGCTTCTTCATCTGATCCCCATCCTTACTTCTACAAAAGTATCAGGCTATCGGGCCATTTCAAAATAGTGATCATCTTTGCTTTCCAATGTCAAACTTTGATGGTAAAAAATTATAAATGTCATCGTCAGAAAGACTTCAATGATATTGCTTTTCATACAAGTAATCTACTTTTTTCAAGGTACACAAAGAAAATTAAGGAACTCTTATCTCAAGAGAGCCCTAAAAGGTAACAAACAATTAAATTTGCAAAGCTAGGGCAATACGGATTAGTAATACCAATGTGAATCTGAATGGATATTATGACCAAGCTTTAAAAGGTAATCATCGATCTAGTTTGCTTTTCGAAAACCATGCCTAATCCCAAATACATTGAAATAAGCAATGAGGTGCCCGATATCATCAAAGAGGAAATATATAAAACTATAATTTATCAATATACTAAGAGAAACTAATGAGTGACAACAAAGGCCCATCGTAGCTAATATTAAAGGGGCAAGTCATTTGAAAATTTAGGTCATCATCGAGTTACAAAAAAGGCACAAGGTGTGCTAAGATGAGAGCGGAGGTGAAGACTGGATGGAAGATGCAAAAATCATTGGTGAGAAAAAGTTACCGTGCAAAAGTGCACCATTACGTGCTACCTTTGCACATCTTTGAAATCACCTTGCATGGCCCTAAGAGCATTGGGCCCCTATCACTTTCACCTTGCACCTTATTCAACCTTCTCATATATTGGTAGTTACTATAGATTTATTTAAGTTTATGATATAGAACTTTCACAAATTGTAGCTTACTATTATTGTTATTGTGAATCCCAGCCAATCACATGTAAATTTACTTTTTGAGTATCATAATAATAGTGCATATTTTACTCAGACCAAACTAAGTATCATAATATTGAAAAAGGTATAAAAAAGCTTTCCAGCAATAATAATCAACAAGCAACATAAATCTCTCCTTACCGTTCGAGTAATTGTTGCTATCTCTCTATCTTTTGCTGCTAACTGTGATTCTAGCCTCTCAATTTTGGCCTCTAACCTTGATATGTCTGAGTTAAGTCTACAAAAAAAAATCAAAAAGTGTTAATAAGTAAGCGTAACAGTTCGAATGTCATGTAAGCGGAAGTTTAAAGATTGACGATTTATGAAGACTAGCTTAGCAAAGGAAGCCAGCAGTATGATAGCATGACCTTCGAGGCTTCAATCAAGACAGAGAACTATCTTGCACAGGGAGAAGGAAAAAAAGAGCCTAACGCCAACCAATCAGGAATAGCATTGTAGTAGTCGTATACATAGTAAAGCTAAGTTATAGCTCAGATATGAACCCAAAAGGTTATGTCACTTTATATATCTGAATTTGGAAAGTGAATATATTCAAGAAAAATACACATGATTTAAAAATTGAGATAACATTTATTTCTTTCCAAGTTCCAACCAGTACTTGAAAGCACCAACCACCAATAAATGAGCAGAAATATGGATGACACAATCACACATGCTGCAACTTTCAATTGTGAAGGTGTTGGATTACCAGGCCAGAGTAGGTCGTCTGAATTTAGCATGAAGTTAACCATCAAAAGGCACTATCTTGAACCAAGAAATGCAGACAATTGCAGTACTCCCACATCATTAAATCAACTAGCTACACTAGATACATACAATCGAATATCCAAATTCTATTTAATCCATTGATCCATTTAGGAATTTTTATAAAGAAAAAAAAACACCTATACATCTAAATGACTTTCCAAAAGGTTGCACAAACCTTATTAATATTGAATAATAACAAACTTTGAACATATACAATTAAATCAAAACATAAAAAAAAAAAAAAAATAAGCATAACTAAAAAGCTAACAACGAAATCCCTATGGGAATTTACATCTTCCTGGAAATATAGTAAGTAAAAAAGTGAATTGGAACTAAATGACGCCTCATTATTGAACTCATTCCATTAACAAGAAGATTATACATTTATTCGACATACCGCAAATGGAACACCTTCATAGCCACAGTGACACATATCTTATTATACTCAAACACATAATTGACCACAAGATCATCAGAATCAAAAGCACAAATAAATCTAAATTACCCAACCACTGGATCAGCAATATTGAGTATCTCCAAAGATTTGACTACCTGAATTGAGAAACACATTAAACCAAAAAATCTGCAAACAACAAAAATCAGAAATTATACCTCTGCCTTTGATCATTAGCAGATTCTCGGAACTCGATATCGCGCTGTCTTTGCTGCAACAAAGAGTGCATACAGTTGCAAGTCCGGGCAACAGAAACCTAGAAAGCAACACAAAACAAAATGCAGGCACAAAAATTCAAACATCCACATTACACGAAATTCAAAACAAAACCAGAAACTAACAAAAAGAGAGGAATTTACTGGATCATTGGCAAATAGATCAAGCGAAGCAGAAAATCCGAAGGTAACTAACGTCTGGTTGAGGTACTTAATACAATGGTCCAAATTGTTGACATCCGCAAAATTCACCTCACTATCATCACAATAAAAATGTTTCAAAACTTAAAAATCAAGAACCCTAAATAAAATTCAAAATGTGAGTCTGAGATTGAAGAAAATCACCTCATTGCAAGCCCCGAGGAAGAAGAAGGCTGTCAAAAGAACACACGATGAAGATTAAGAGAGATAGTTAGGGTTTCCAGAGAGAATAACAGCAACAACAACAACAAAGAAGAAGGAGAAGAAGAGAGAGAAAGCGTGTACAGGAGAAATGGCGAAGTCGGAATCAGAAGACGGCATTATCGATAAAAATAATAAGTTGACAGCTTCAAAAACAGCAAATGTAGGAAGATGGCGACACAGATTTTTGGAGTTTTGTTAGGGATGATGAATCGAAGGATGATGATGAAGAGAGAGAAAGGGGGGAATGGTGTTTGAAAGTTGAAGATAGGAGAGAGACTTTGCCTGTACTTGTATGAATGAATGAATATCTTAAATTTGTGTTTATGACAGGAAAAAAAAATAATTATCAAGTCAGATTAAATTTAAAAGGTGATGAACATTGAACAACGGGTGATTTCGTGTTTTCAAAAATAATGAGGGGGTTAATTAGTTACGAGTACCACTTTACCGAAGTCCAAGGGAACAAAGCATTTTTTTTTTATAATTTTTTGTATCCACCCGGTTGGGCTAATCCATATTTGGAACGCGTCACGGGGTTAAGTTTTTAAGTTCTTCCTAACCTGCTTGTGGGGGATCGAACCGTGGTTCTCCCTACCAAGTTTAGCCTCTGGCACCACTAGACCAAGACATTATTGGCAGGAACAAAACATTTGTGTTTGCTTCTAAACACCATCAAATATCACGTGACTAATTCTTTTTTGAAAAATTCATACGAATAATCTCAACTATTAGAGATATTTTAATATTTACTTCATAGTTTGGATTATACTACTCCCTCCGTCCAAAAAAAACTTATTCACTTTCATTTTTGGTCTGTCCTAAAACACATGCTATATTTTCTTGTTGGTATCATGTTCTATCACGTTTTTACAATCTTACCCTTATTTACCTATCTCAACCTACTTATTTTATCCAATTTTAGTTTAAAACACTTAAAACCATGATCATTAACTCAATATAAGACAAATTAGTGGGGCCTACTAAAAAATAAAGTGAAATAGAGCAGTTTTATGGAACAGAGGGAGAATAATATTTGATTACACGTAATTTTGTCGCAAATTCTCTTGATGTAGTACGTCTTGAGTATTTAAAAATATTACAAGTATTACATAAAATTCGTGTTTATTTTTATACAAGTACGATACAATGAGCCGATGAGGTGAAATCACACAAAAGATGCAAAATTCATATCCCAAAATAAGAACATTAAAATTTCATTAAAATAAGGATATGATGAACTTGAAAATTAGCTCAATAAGGACTAATAATCAAGAACTAAATATAATCTTAGCTAAACATACAATAAAGATGAAAGCTTTGCCTCCTAGCTGTTGGCAGCCTGCTAGGGGCACTTACTCAATTAGTGCCATCTATAAGACTATAAAAGACCAGGAAGGTGCAGCTGTCTTTTGGGATAATGTTGTATGGAATAGGCCTTCTATGCCCAAGCATAAATTTTTCTTCTGGCTTATTGTTATGCAGAGACTCAGAGTTAAAGATAGACTACACATATTTAACATTTGTAATAATGATTTGTGTTGTATTTGCAATTTGCACCCTAAGACTCATGATCATCTGTTTCTGCACTGTCACTTCAACAATGCAGTCTGGGAGGGGATTCTGAGTTGGGTCAGTGTGCAGAAGAGATGGAGCTCCATTGGGGACAGGATGGCTTTTGGACTTAAAAGCTACAGTAATCAGATTAGATCAGACATTATTACTCTTTATTATTATTATTATTATTATTATTTCGAGCATTGTTTTTCCGCTCGACATTTTCCGACGACGGTTTTCGGACTGACTTTTTTAGCGTTGATTATTCGGCCGACTTTTCCGGCGACGATTTTCGGGATGACTTTTCCGACGACGATTTTCAGAATGACTTTTCCGGCAATGATTATTCGGTCGAATTTTCCGGCGGTGATTATTCGACCGAATTTTCCGGCGACGATCATCAAGCCGAGTTTTTTGGCGACGATTTTCGGGACGACTTTTCCGACGACGATTTTCGGACTGACTTTTCCCGGCGGTGACTATTTGGCCGACTTTTCCGGCGACGATTTTCAGGCCGCATTTTTCGACGACGGTTTTCGGGACGACTTGTCCGACGACGGCTTTCGGAATGACTTTTCCGGCGGTGATTATTCGGTCGACTTTTTCAATGACGGTTTTGGAGTCAGATTGAATGAAGGGTTTGAAAAGAATGAAAAGTAAAATACTGAAGAGGTGAAATGAAATGAGCTTGAGGCTTTGGGCTCATTAAATTTTTGTCCATAATAAAAATAAAAATAAAAAGTTAAAAATAAAAATTGGTTATCAAAATAAAAATAAAAATAAAATAAAAATAAAAATAAACATAAAAAAATATAAACATAAAAATAAAAATAAAATAGAACTAAAAATTAAAATAAAAATAAAAATAAAACTAAAACTAAAACTAAAAAAAAAAAAAAAATCAGATCAAATAAGAAAAACTTAAATCAGATCAGATCAGACAAACTCAAAACAAATCAGATCATATCAGACCAGATCAGTCCTAAAGAACAGAGCCTAAAGAGAAAATTATGACTAACAAATCACTATGTTTTGCAAGATTTTGCCAACCACAAAGGAATGAGAGTTCATCGGATCAAGGAATCAAAATAGGGAGAAAATCTCATTCATCAAATCAACAAAAGCTTCCTACAAAAGAGGCCTAAAAGACTATTTATAGAGCTAAGTAAAACCCAATGGGGTTGTTAGGGTTTAGGGTTGTTATCTAAGCTCTTAAATTAAATCAATGCACGACTAAGATTAAAAGCTCGTTAATCAAGAAAATCGAAAAAAAAAATTTTTAAAAAAAAAACACAAACGCCACTTATTTGCTCGACACAACCGTGCAAGAGGCACTACCACGATCGTGCAGTGTAATAAAATGAAAGCTAAAATGAAATGAAAGCTTAAAAAGTTCAAACTACTTATTACAAGCTCAAAAAAAAATGAAAGCTAAAATAAAGTGAAATAAGCCAAGCAATAATAGAGATGAAAAATATCGTCGTTGACCGTAGGTTGAAGTTTCACCGACTATTTGATATCTCATCATATTTGATCTTGATAATGAGAATTAAAAGTCCTAATTCTCTTTATTTGGTCGTGATAATAAATAGTACATAAATTCACGTTACCATCCGTGAATGGAAAATGATCAAACTATGAGGGCTAGTTAGTATCTCAAATTGGTAATGATCAAACTATGAGAGGTACATAGTATCTCAAATTGAAAATGATCAAACAATGAGTTCTTGATAATGACCAATTAGTTTTATAGAAATTCTTTCATCTTTAAAATGTAAGGAAAAACACTTTGTTCTTTCTTCACAAAACAATAGAATTAATGCTTCCTAGACCCCTCCTCCAAATAACACTTTTAAACCTAATTTTTATGGAACTAAATACAACTCCAATAGCACGGTTATTGGCTTTATCATCAGAAATCGCAAAAGGAGAACTTATTCAATTAACAACCAAGCAAAACCATTCCAATGCAAGCATCCTTTTTTTAGGCACTAGCCCTAAGATAATATATCAAACAAACAATCTCCCTAGGAATTTCTCACATAACTTAACCATTGAAGGGGATAACCTCACAGTCATTAATGCAATAAGAAATATTTGGCATATTCTCTGGGAAATTCATAGCCTCATTAGCGACTCGTACAAAGATCTAAATACGCTAGAATATGTCAATATCGAGCACACCATTTTAGAGAAGCTAATAAATTAAAGCGGCAGACTATATTGCAAACTTAAATTAATAGAACGCAACTGTAGTTCTATGACCTGTTGGCTCCACCCTTATGACTATACTATTTCCCTTAGCATCCGTAAAGATGCTCTCGATTGACTCTAGTAAGGAAGTTAATCGATTTTCAATTCCTTCCCTTATTTTAAAAAAAGAATTTATTTACCAAACACTCCCTATATAACTTGAAACTAACATGAATTGTAATCTCCATGTTTTTTTTAGCAACTAACCTCCTTAATTCAAACCAAACAAAAAAATAGGTGTATCTCACAAAAAGAAAATAGGTGTATCTGTGACGACCCGACTCGCTTAAACCGGCGCGGAAGAAACCGACGAGTCAAATAGTAAGTTCTAACATACTTAAAAATTAAAACAAAACCTCAAATTATTATATATTAGATCCAAAAGTACAACACCCACAAGATTGTACATCACTAAACCCAAATATCACTACTACTACGAACAATATTAACTCCAAAATAAATGTCAGAGTTAGAAATTGTAAAATACAACTGAATCCAAACTAAAAATCGTAATACAACTAAAACAAAACATAAGTAACAACGACACTCACCCAACCCAAAGCTAAGCAAGAACCTCATCATCAGAATTACCTGAAAAAAATAAACAACAGTCCACCGTCAGTGGCAAGTAACATAATTGTCCCACCCTAACGGGGATACACATGATCATAGCACAAATCAAGCAACGAAATCAAACATCCAAACATACCAACATGCGAACCAACATATCATACCATCAATAATTATAATAACAACAATAGACAACAATGTTGACTCAACTAACTTTAATCATTAATTAACATTCTTAATCTTTGGCGCAATCATTTACATATTAGACCGGACTACGCACGTACGAACGCATCTTACGCGAACGAATTTCTACTATGCCAGGATTGAGAATCTTACTCCCAACCCCATGAAACCCATCTTATGGGAAATCCATATCAAGAGACGACATAGTAAGATCTCCAACTATCCCAATACAGCGGATAGGATAGGGGCAACGTCTTAACCCAATTCTTAGAATCTTACTCTAAGATTAGGCGTCTAATAGTAAAATCAAGCTAATCTTTAATCGAAATTTACATTCTTAGTTAATCTTAAGTTGCATCTTACGCCTTGACTCAAGAATAACATGTAAATCAACAAATCTTGGAACCTCATATATCATTCTTTACACTTCCTTTAACTTTCTTTAACTTTCTTTAACTTTCAAGACTCAACCAAGAACCCATAAAGAACTATCAAGACTCATAAAGAACCCAACCAAGAACTCATAAAGAACTGAACAAGATTATAAAGAACTCAATCAAGAACCCAATCAAGATTCAAGAACACACAAAGAAATCAACCTCATATTCATCATCAAAATCACGCACCACATAACAAGTTCCAACAACATTTTCATCAACATGCAAACATCAAAACTTCATGAAACTTGAACATGATCAACAACAAACATGGAATTATCTTAAGCATCATAATGTACATAAAAATCATGGCAAAAACAACATAAAAACATCACCCCCAAACCAGCCCATAAACACGCATATCATAGGCCAAATTCATCAATTCCGGTTTAATCTAATCACTTAATCTACCCTATGAATTATAGTATACCTACTAGGATTTGGATAGTATGTTACCTTATTGAAGATTAAGCAAATAACACACAAAAACTCGCTGCCCGGAATGACTTTACACGGCCTAGCAACACGGACCACCCACACGGTCACAGCACGGCTTCAACACGGCCACCACGGAACCACCGTCTTCACACGGCCCTGCTGCACGGTTCACCACACGAACCACCACTTGTACACGGCTTCCACACGACCCACTTCGAACAAGACCCAAAACAAAACCCGAACAAGAATTCTTGATTGAAAACTATTAATGTAATACCCCGAAATTTCGGGATATTTTAAATTTTTCTTAATTAATTAAATATTTAATTAATTATTCATTTAATTGATTATTATTTAATTAATTATTAAATTTGTGTAGCAATCTAATCTTGGCCCGAACTGTAATCTCATCTTACCAAAATCCAAGCCCAACTGATCCCTCTTCTTTACCCTACCTCACGGCCCCCTCCTTATTTCTTTCCCCTTTAATTGATTTATTTAACTTATCTCCACCAATATTACTAATCTATATCTATTTTCACACGACATCAAGAAGAATAAAAGGAACAACAATAACAATTTAACATATTACCTTTTCCTTCCAAAAACAATCACAAGAAAAATCCTAAATTCTTTACTATTCATTCAATCATCAAGCACTACAAGAAAAACGAGTTTAAGCAACGAAAACTTTCGTTGCCCAAAGTTTAAATTTCGTTGCCCTAACCATTGGGCAACGATTTTTAATTCGTCACGGGGTTGTTGCACAATGGCCGTTGCACAAGCTATTTTGGGCAACGAAATTGTATTTCGTTGCAATATTACGATATGTGCAACTAAGAAATCATTATTTGGCTTCGCTTAAAATCGTTGCCCAAAACTAGTTTGTGCAACGAAATAATATTTCTGTTACTCTTAGTTGATTTGTGCAACAAAATTACACTCAAAAGCAACAAAAATGTAGCTCTCTCCAACGAAGGACATAACCTGTTAATAAAAAAATAAATTATGCTACTTTAGGTAACAATTCTATAATATCATACATATGACAATAAGATATAAAACCCACATTTTTCATAAATTTTAAAAAAGATTCAAACTCTATTACAAAATCATGAAGTTAAGTGCTCCAATGTAGCTTTTACAATTAAAGTTAAACACACTATTTACATAACACGAAACATCAAACGACTATATTTACAAACTAAAAGTATTTCTATTCCGTTATTCTTCAGTAATCAAGATCATTCCATTCTTGCCTCACCATGTGTATTCCTGCATGAAAAATAAACACAATTACTTGATGTATATATATAAATAATATAGAGTAATATATATGTATGTATGCATTCCAAAATTCCAATTATATATAATATATATATATATATATATTTACACACATGAGCATACATGATGCATTACCCCTCCTTTGCCCACTTGTTGTATGCCTACCCCTTCCCCTACTACTTCTGCTATATCCCCCTCCCATGCCCCATGCTGCTTCTCCTCCCCTACCCCCTCCCTTTCCCCCTACTGCTGCTGCCATGCCCCTCCACTAACCCATGCTATTCTCCCCCCTCCCTTGCCCCGTGTTGCTACTATACCCCTCCCTTGCCCGTGCTGCTATGCCCCCTTCCTTGCCCCCTACAGTTGCTGCTATACCCCCTCCCATGCCCCATACAATTGCTGCTATACCCCCTCCACTAACCCATGGTGTTGTTCCCCCTCCCCTGTCCCCAGTTGTTACTGTACCCCCTCCCTTGCCCCTGCTGTTGTGCCCCCTTCCTTTCCCTCTACAGTTGCTACTATACCCCCTCCCTGTGCCCTGTTGCTGCTAATATACCCCTCCCCTGCCCACTGTTGCTTCTATATGTATGTATACACACATACATCTGTGTGTGTGTACATACATATATGAGCCTATATACAATTACATATAATTATATATAATTACATTCAATTTCCATGAACCCTTCTATATCTCAATTCCAACTTACATGTTCCACAATAATTATTGTATGGTCTAAGTTATCAACTTTAATCATTGTATTAAAGTAGACACTAATTAATATATAGGGCGAGGGTGGCTAGATAATCAACTACACATGTCATTAACAAGTAGGAAAAGCAAAAAAAAAAAATAGTAATTTACCTCATCTGTTCAAACATTTTAAGCATGTCCTCTCTTAGCTTCTTTTCTCGTTTGATATTTTCAATATTCATCCTTGAAAGAGCTGCTTTAAGCTCATCATTTGATGCTACTAGCTCTTCATTTGATGTTTTAAGCTCCTCATTTGATGCCTTGAGTGTGTCAATTTGACTAGAAAGTGATGCCTCTCGTTGTGCCGCATCATCCTTTAATTGTTGAATATCAGCTGATAGTTGCATTCTTTCTTCAATATTATCTCCTTGAGTTCTACATTTCTTTTTCGGCCTAGCTCCAGCACCAAGCCCTCTCACATAACCGGCCTTAGGTTCAAAAACCTTCATGTATGCCTCTTTGACAGTAAGCGTATCCTTACCATGCTTTTCTACCTCATTATCATGGAGTTTCTTGAGTTCTTCGTAGACCTTTTCCGCTTCCGGTTCCCAACCACTTACTCTGTGCCTGATGAATCCATAATAATCATTAATGTTTTCAAATTATAAATTCAAAGAGTGAAGTTTGCACATGAAAAATATAATTAAATCACTGAAGTGTATTACTTTTTAGTCTTCTCAAATAATCTGATGTACAAAGGGTATTCTTGACTTTCAACTGGGTCAGAAGATCCTTCATGATCTTCATCTTGATCTTGAGTTGATTGCATAGGTGGCTCACTAAGCTGCACATATAACAAGCTCAAGACATATTAAAAACTGCATGAGTATATGGACCTCTATCAGATGTCAATTTTGAAAATTTTGAGTATAAGAAGCTCACAATTATTTCATTTATTAAATCAATTAAACATAATAATTAGCACTCCACTAAGGTATTAGGATATAGTATAGTACTCCATTATGCATCATCAATAAGTGAAGCAATGGTGGACCACTATCTATCACACATACACAGATTATATACACTTTCCTAAATCATAATAACCATGAATAAATTATTAAAGCCTACCCTCCTCTCCTGCCCCCAGCCTCCTCTTTCCCTCCCCCAGCCCCCTCCTCAGCCACTCCCCTAATAATAGCCCCAGCAGCCCCTACACCTAATACACACGCACATGTGTTGTAGATCAGCTATATACTAACTTTGAAAAAGGAAATAGTTCCAATTTAATTCCCAAGCAATATGCCAACATGTATGTAATCAACAACAAAGAAAACCAAGATTACGTACCAGTTCATTAAATATTCTTGCAGTAGACTTTGAGCCATTAGCCGTGGTTTCCGTTTGGTTTAGCTTATTAGTAGTATTTACTTCACTTCTACGCCGCATAATTAGCATGAATAAAATTCACATTATCATCATAATATATATATTTTAACAACTATGCCCAACCCTTTTTAACGTCTTACTTAAAAAAGATTACCTTTTGTTTGTCACTATTCCAATAATCACAAACTAACCATGTCCATTGATTTGAATCAATGTGGCTAGGTCTGCTATTTAGTGCCTCTGTCAAAGATTTGCCTCTAAAGTGAACTTCTTTTAGCCTGTATCTCCATTGCTTGTACAAAGAAGTGCACTGCTCACTCAATGCTTCATCTACATGAACACCACCAATGTAACACCCCAATAATTCTCACTAGTTTATAAATTATTCTTTCAAGAAATATTGAGAATTATTAAGGCATTATCGCCACGTGTGGAAACGCATCGGCTTACTCAGAATTTTGCAGCGGAAATAAAACAATACTAAATTTAAAATAAATCTAAAACTTATTACAACTTGGAACCACTGAGGCCCTTAAATTTATTTAATCAACTTAAACGAAATAAATCCAACTTTATAAATTAAAAAGTCTAAAATAACCAAAACTAAAACGTTAAATTATTTTTAGAAAATATTTTATAAAATGTAATAAGTTCAGAAATTTCACTCGTCACTCAAGCCCAAAATCATCCCTGTAAACCTGCACAAAGTTACCTTGACCCTGAACGACTGCTCACCAATAATTGGGTCATCACAGGGTCAAGATATCAACAAGACCAAATTGTACGGTGTCAGCAAAGCTGAGTACGGCAATTAAATAAGCACACAGATCTATTGCATACAACAATTATATTCTCTAGCTACGGTGAGTAATTAGTGATTATTTCCTTGTTAACACATTTACTATTAAGTGGCCCTCTAGAGCCGAAGCCAGTGTAAGCACCAGGCGAGTTGTCTATGCCTATGAGGTGACAATGGGAGCTACCCACGTCACAAATAAAGGAATGAGCTCAATCCGCTAATGGAACACGTGGATCCTACGGTTCCCTTAAAGTCACGAGTCCTGCCGTGACCCCAACCCACATCTATGCCAATACCCACGACGTGCACTTGTCGAGAGTTTTAATGCTTACCCGAATCTTTCACTTTAAGTGATTAGTGTCTTGAGAGTTATTACACATAACAAGCACACACATACAATTCACATAACACTTGTTTTAATTATTGTTCAGATAAAACACACTGAACTCTTGTCTATTAACGAGATTCCCATTAAGAACATATGTCTTAAGTGGTATCCCAAAGCTATTTAAGGGCATGAAATATTCGGAGAACCTATTCACGCACCAATAATAATAAACTTGAAGGGACAACTTGTCCGTATTTAAATAAACTGCTATTAAAGAAGCATGAGATATTCAAAGAACCTATTCATGCATTATCCTTCCTTAAAATCAGGAACATGAAATAATCTTTCCTATTCTTTTCTTGATCAGTTTGCAAACACAAGTTATACAAACAACTAAAATCACCACAATAAATCATGTTCCACAGAATCACATAATCGACAGTCAGGACAGAAATATGCAAAATCCTAACATGATACTACGTCTGAAAGCCTATTAACTGCGCGTACCTTGAATAAACCTGGTGGTACTCCACTTTTCCTTTCAGAACTCGCCTAAGTAATATTCCTCGCCTATAATATAAAGACGATAATATTAAACTTGAGTCCTAAAAATATCCAGCAGCTCTAACCTATCCTAAGACTTTCCATAAATTACCCGAAGATACTATTAACTACTCAATCAATTGTATAAATACATTCTTTAATCCAAGATTTTAAAAGAAAATAAATAATTAAAATAATTTTTTTTTTTTATTAATCTTGTACATATGCGTGTACATACATATATATATATATATATATATATACACGCATATACGGAGTACATATATGCATATACAAATGTGTATACTCAATAGCAAGTTAGCAAGCACGGTGCTACCTACGGCGGCTCGGCAGACGGCGGCAGGCGGCGGCAATGGCCAGACGGCGCTCCGGTGACGCGACGTCGAGGTGGTGCTTCGTCCGGTGGTACCGAGTGCCTCGCGAACAGAGATGGCTCTGTTTTCCTTTTTCTTTTTTTTCTTTTTTTTTAAAAGAAAACCCCACGAACCACCACAGCAGGGCTGGCCGTGGCAGGTGGTGGAAGCGGTGATTAGTAGTGGTGTTGGAGGTTGTAGGCAGGTGGTGGTTGGGTGGTTAAAGGTTGAAGATGATGATGGTTATGGAGATTTGAGTTTAAATTTGTAAAATTTTTTTTTCTTGTTTTCTTCTTGATTCACGGTGAGGAAGAGAGAGAGAGTGAAATTTTCTTTTTTTTTTTTCACTTTTTGCCTTTTGACCTAATTTGGTTCATCTAGGGTATTTATATTGTTATGCGTTTAGGGTTTCTCAATGGGTTGGGCCTGTGGCAACCCTTTTAAGCCCTTATTAATTTAAACACTGAATCTATTTATTATTTATCTATTTAAATTATTCCCGGATGATAATTAAAACCTTTATTAAATCATTTATATTTACATAAAATAAAATATTTAATTTATTTTATTAATTCTAATCCCGAAAATATTCGTTATGGGTATAAAACCATATATTTTCGTATAAATAATTCTATATTAAAGTGTAAAAATTACGGGGGATTACAACCAACCTCTTCCGGCAGATTGTATTTCGCCTTTCAACAAAACAACATATTAATCCACATACTTGGTGAATAAAAATAATGCAATATCATAAAATAGTAAACATTATTTGAACTATAGCTAATATATAAAATTTCATACATTACCTTAATTTTATTATATAATCGTTGTTGTGCATCTTTATCCATCTTAGGCCAAGTCCTAATACAAAAAAAATTGAATAACTGAAGCTTATTTCATACATAGAAAAGGCATAAAAACTATAACAAGATTTGGTAAACATACCAAGTATCTAAGGGGCAAAACTCTTTGACCCAAAGGCTGCAATCACATATGAACTCGCCTGCTTTGTCACCAACCACCCTTCGAAGCTCATTGATGAAATTGACAGTTACTTTTTCATTAGGATTCCTTGAACTATATTTCAACCCCCTAGTTGGACCACGCCTCTTATGATTAGGATTGTTTTCTCGAAGCTCAGCTTGTTCAATCCTACGCCTCTCTCGATAAGTCAACCTAGGTGTTTGTGGTTGTTGCTCATTTGAATGCTCAACAATTGGAGTAGTTGACATTGTCCTGTTAATAAAAGTGGAAGTGATACACAAAATATTTGAGCAATCATAAAAAGGTTAAAAAAAATCCATTCACACTTTAAATCAAAAAAAAGAATCGTTCTTAGTTACAGGGCATCAAAATAAATGAATTCATAATTATCAATATCTATAAATTTAAAATATCTAAATTGGTAAACAAATTGTTATATGAAAATATATCTTCTCCAAATAATGCTCTAATGCATGAAGTGCTGCCAACAAAGAAAAACAAAGTATCACTAATACAACAAAAATAAAAAAGAATAACATATACCAAGCAAGTGCAAATATGATTTTATTACCAATTTGTTTAGTCGCTAAGAGGTGAATCCGTAGAACTATCACTTTCACATTCAATATATTCTAGCTCTTGGTTAAGCTCTTCCACGTCGGATTCTACATCTAATTCATCTTCATCTTCCTCTTCATCCTCTTCTTCTCCATCCTCCTGTTGTTCATCCTCGTTTTCATTTCCTACTTCCTTCATAAGATCATTCACTATGTTGGCATCAACCAAACCCGGTTCAACATCATTTCTCACTATACAAATGTCAGCTTCATCATGATCCTCAATCACATTATTAAAGATTCCTGCCCCTGTTATTGCATTTTCCCATAAAGATTCATCTTGTTCATTCTCTTCATCATTTGGAAAATCAAAAAAGTTACGTGGGTGGGTCTTAATAACATAGCGCCATTGTGGTTCATTGTGAGATGCTACAAAGAAAACTTGCTCAATTTGGGATGCTAATGCAAAATATTCATTGGTATTTAGTCGACGAGCTACATTAACACGTACACCTCCGAGCTTTTCCTTTTTTATCCCTTTCCCCTCACTAAATACATCATACCACTTACATCTAAACAAGACAACTTTGGGACTTGTTCGACTTTTTAAAGCATCGTACTCTAGCAAAACAACCTCCTCTAATACCCCATAAAAATCCTTTTCTCCACTTGCCTCATCTCCCTTCACAATGACACCGCTATTTTGAGTTTTTCGATTTCTTTGCCGCTTTTTCGTGTGAAAACGAAACCCATTAACTACATATCCATCATAAGTGACGACTCTTTTCATTGGCCCTCGTGACAGACACAACAATTCTTCTGTTACTCTCTCATCTCCTTTATTCCAAAGATCATTTATCTTTTCAAAGGAAAACAAGAAATAAATACATGTGAGCTTTAATTAATTAATCTAATATAGTTGGAAACAATGGGAAAACAATCTCTTACCCTATTCTCAAACCATGTACAAAAGTCACTTTTTTGTGCATCTATATTATTCTCATACTCACTGCACAAAGGTAAGGAGCTTATTAGAATATATATATATATATATATATATATATATATATATATATATGTATGTATGTATATGTATATGTATTTAAAAATATGAAACTTACTGTAAGAATGGTTGTGCTTCTTCACAATTTTTCAAAATATATAGTCGAGCTTCTCTCCATTCCTCAATAATCAATTGCTTGATATTTGTCTTCCCCAATGGTTTGCCTATCTTAGAGAAAATCGACAAACTATGAGGTTGTGAATACTCAATATCTTCATTTCGATCTAAACGATTAAAATCAGTCTCGATCTTAGACAAGTATCTTGAGCAAAATGTTAGACATTCTTTTTCTATATATCCTTCGGCAATGGACCCTTCTGGTCGAGCTTTGTTGCGAACGAAAGATTTGAATGTCCTCATTTCCCTAAAAGATTCAATATTAGTATAACAAAAATTTAGTATATTCATTTAACAAATAAGTTTTAGATATCGATAATACCTTTCAAAGCGATACATCCAACGGTAATGGACAGGCCCAGCCAATTTTGCTTCTTCGCCAAGTGGATGGTAAGATGAACCATGATGTCAAAAAATCCTGGAATGAAAATACGCTCGAGCTTGCATAATGTGATTGCTATGTTTTTTTCCATTTGCTCTAAGTCATCTACCTTTAAAATCTTAGAGCATAGTTGCTTGAAAAACAAACTAAGCTCACTTAAAGGCTCCAAGACTTTTTCATCAAGTACACCACGAAAAGCTGGTGTTAGCAAGTCTTGCATAAAAACATGAAAATCATGAGACTTCATCCCCATTATTTTTCCATCTTGCAAAGAGGCACAACGTGAAATGTTTGAAGAATATCCATCTGGAAAAGCCAATTTTGACAAAAAAGTGACTATTTTCCTCCTTTCATTTAATGTTAAGTTGTAGGGTGCTGATGGAATTTGATATTTTCCTCCTACTAACTTAGGTCGTAGTTCATCATGCAACTTCATGGATTCCAAGTCCAACCTAGCATTTAAGGTGTCCTTGTTCTTTCCGGGCAAATCAAGCAATGTGCCTAATATGCTCTCACAAACATTTTTCTCCACATGCATTACATCCAAGTTGTGTCGAATTAACAAGTGCCTCCAATAAGGTAATTGGAAGAATATACTTTTCTTTTTCCATTGATGAACTATGTATCGTTCACCTTTTTTGCGTTTTCCTTTATCATTCTTGCCAAATTCGATATTTGAATATCCACTTAGTTGTTCCAAAATATCATGCCCAGATAGTGGATTAGGAGGAGGACCTCTTTCTACTTTTCCACCAAATAACCTCTTGTTAAGTCTCCACTTGTGGTCAGGCTCTAAAAATCTTCTAAAGCACATATAGCACCATTTACGCCCATGTCGTAACCTTTTCGAGTGCGTATCTTTATGACAATTAGGACAAGCAAGAAACCCTTTAGTGCTCCAACCTGACAAATTTGCATAAGCTGGAAAATCTGAAATTGTCCACATTAATATTGCGTGCATATTAAAGGTTTCCTTTCTATGAGAGTCAAAAGTTTTTACCCCAAGCTCCCACAATTCCTTAAGTTCATCTATCAGAGGTTGCAAAAACACATCTAAATCATTACCGGGAGATCTCGGACCAGGAATTAACAAAGACAACATTATGTTATCACTCTTCATGCACATCCAAGGAGGTAAATTATAAGGCACAAGCATTACTGGCCATATACTATATCTACTACTCATGTTAGCTCCCGGATTAAACCCATCACTAGCTAAAGCTAATCGAACATTGCGTGCATCTGCAGCAAAGTCTGGATATAATTCATCCAATGACTTCCATGCTTTTGAATCCCTTGGATGTCTCATTATACCATCATCATCAGCTGATTTCTCCTTATGCCATCGCATATGAGCAGCCAACTTTGAAGACATAAACATCCTTTGCAGCCTTGGAATTAACGGAAAGTGACGCAATACTAATTGAGGTGTCCGCGCTCTCACATTAGGACCACCATCATCATCAACATCAGAATATCCATCACCTTGTGTGACTTTCTCCTTCCATCTAGGGGCCAAACATTTAGGGCATTGAACTTCATTTGCATACTCTTTTCGAAACAAAACACAATGGTTGACACACGCATCAATCTTAACGTAGTCCAACCCTAACGCTTTATTATATTTTTTTGCTTCATAGGAACTCGATGGAAAGTTCTTGTCATAATTAAATGCCCTATGCAACGTGTTCAATAACATTGAAAAAGACTTGTCACTCCACTTACCGCTAACTTTGATGTGTAGCAAAGAAACTAAAAACTCTAGCCTCTTAAACGTTTGACAACCAGGATACAACTCAGCCTCCATGTCTTCCATCAATTTTAAAAAATCTTTAGGAGCTTCATTATTTTCATTAATCGATCCAACCTCCATGATTTCTTCATCACCATCTACTACTCTTGAAGTTGTAGAATTCCACATATTGGTCGCATCAAAAACTAATGGAGCCATGTCATCAAAGGGCACTTCATCATCCTCACTACTTAGAACCTCACCCAAATACTCTTCTTCCCTAATATTATTTTGATCCTCTATTTCTCCATGACACACCCACGGATTATAGTTACGATCTATTCCATGTACTAGCAAGTGAATTTTCATGGCATTTCGATTTTGAGTCAAAACTAATCTACACTTTAAACAAGGACACTTCAATAAAGTGTCATGACACTTCTCCTTAAAAGAAAACTCTAGAAACTCATTGACACCATTTGCATACTCTAGTTTTTGCCTATCTTTTACCCCTTTATGATACATCCAACTTCGATCGGTATTCATCCTTCAGAAAGCAAAATAATTTTTTTTATCAAATATGACCTTTTACTTTATTCATTTCAAAACTTGTATTCGATACATTCAATATAAATTCAAAAAGAAAATCAATCAAATAATATAAATAAGATAGAGTATATTTAATAATATTGTACATGAAAACATCTAAATTCTCTAACCTAAAATACTATTTCATATTTATTATTTCTAAAATTTGAATGAAAACTAGTTAGCTGTCAAAGATTCACATAGACCATATCGAAAAAATCATTATCATCATAAAGGATACATGATATTCACAATCAAAAGCTTCAATAACAAATCAGGAAAAAAACCAATTGCCTGTATGTAATTCAATTGAAATAAACACGATAAACCATGATCTTCATTATCATCATTTATCATAAACATATATAGAACCACCTAACAGAAATTCATATTTAATGAAAATTGGAAGAGGGAAAAGGAGGCACACAGTCTAAGACTCTAAGCACACCAAGAGATGATTCATACATAGTCCAAGCACAACAAAGAGAAACATATCAAGGAGGTGTCAGAAAAGACGACCATAGGAAATAATAAGTCTAAATACTACATGTATGGATTTCTCTAAAGAACAATGTTTATTGTCTTCTCTATGCTAATAGCAACTTGAGGATTAAGTTGAAAGCCAAAGACAAGAAAGTAAGTTAGCTTCAACAGGAAAAAAAAGTGGGGTTAGAATCCTACATGGTGCAAATGCTTCAACAGGAATCACACAATGAGTAATTGATACAATAGACAAGAAAAAAAGATCAGTTTACCAATATGGTATTTTAAGGCACTATTAATAAACAAAAAAAAAAAATCAGTAAGTGCAACCAGGTATTCAAGGTCTATATAAAGTATAAACCAAGCATAATAATGTAAGCTTAAATATCTTAATTTGTGTGTCGGTTTGTTCCATATTAATGGTTTTAGATGTATACACTATTGACTCTTCATAAAGTATTAATTCAGACTAACAAAGATAGTCTAACTGCAATGAATTCAGTCTGCAATTACACGACATTCAGAGACTGAAGCATATACACAACGTCAATTACAAATTTTTGAAATGAAATGCAAGATACACAATGACATTTAAACTGAATCAAAGAAACAAAATCTGCAGTTTTACAACAAAATTCAGACTGAAGCACATACATAACGACATTCAGTCTGCAATTACGAATTTTTTAAAAGAAATGCAAGATACACAATGACATTCAGACTGAATCAAAGAAACGAAATCTGCAGTTTTACAACAAAATTCAGACTGAACCAAAGCTTCGAATTACCTCACAAATAGTAAACTTCAATCCTTCAATTCCAATTGCACCAATAAGAAGTAAATCTGCAAAAATTTCAATTACCTCAAAAAATTCAGACTGAAGCAAAAATTCGAATTACCTCACAAATGGTTAGAAAATGAAATCTGACCTAAGTAGAGAGAAAGAGATCGAGCGTGGAGGCGTTTGCACCTGCAGCGTGGAGGCGGGCGTTTGCACCTGCAGCTTGGAGGCGTGCGTTTGGACCTGCAACGTGGAGGCGTTTGTGAGAACTGAGAACTACCGCCTTTGTGTAACAGTGAGAGAAGATGAAAGGTTTTTGGTTTTTTTTTTAATTATTTGGGTAGTGGATGAACGAAATAATGGGCGGGGTAAAAGAGTGGGAAAACATGCCGCCTTTTTTTTGGTAATTTGGGCAACGAATTTTATGGCCCAAAACTAATAAATGGGCAACAAATATTTGGATAGTCGCCCAAATTGGTAGGTAGGCATCGAAATAGTTTTAATTGTCACCCAAATAGAGATTTGTGCAACAATATAATTGTCGTTGCCCATTATAGTATTTTGTGCAATGATATTAATTTTTGACACACTTGATAAAAAAATTCGTTGCCCAAACTCGTTTTTCTTGTAGTGAAGATTGCACCAAGAAGCTTAAAGAACCCCAAAGAAGCCGTGATATTTTGGTTTGTTCGAACCCTTTCTCTCCAAATCAAAGGTAATTAGATTACTTTATTTAATCAATAGGATAAATTAGTTATATAGTTTTTAGAATAGGTTTGATCATGTTTAGAATAGGTTTAATCATGTATAGAATTGTTTAAAATTACTTAGTATTGCTTAGAATCATGCTGGATGAATTTTGAATTGTTTATTGATGATTAACCATGTTTGTCGAGTGTTTCTAATATTATTCCAAGATGTTTTGACAGGTATGAATGGCGAGTAGTATTAAGTAACAAAAAGAGGAATTTTATCATGTTTTGAGTAATATTTGTTGATGATTGTTAGTTTATTTGATTATTTATTTATTTAATTGATTGATTGAATTGTTTATATGATTATTTAAGGAATTGAATTAATTGTTGTTTTATTTAGTGAATGTCGAATAGTACAAGTCTTGGACTAGAGTTTTAATTCAAGTTAAATTGGACTAGAATTGATTAGAAGTCAAGTTGTGTCATTAAAGGATTGAGTTGTGAGCTAGAATTGAGAACATAATTGTAATATGGAAAAGATGATTAACTATGAAGTGACCGCCTATCTAGTGGCTTAAGTTGCCATGAACATATGTTTAGTCGAAGCCACTGTCCTATCTTCGGATTTGGGACAGTTCTTAATCCCAGTGCTGGGAAGTAGATCTAACGTGGTTGACCCGGCATGAGCAAGGAAAGTTGGGGAAGAATTAAGGTTTCCCCTACGAGCATATGACTGGTCACATATTAACACCTGAACTGAATAGAACTGAAGAGTCAATAGTGGTGTCAAGAAGTCTGGAACTGAATAAGTTAGTATAGAAGGTCTTTGTTTATTGTGATGTTATGTTTGTTTCCGCTGCGTACTTGAACGATGATGTCTATGAATGATTTCTTGATGATTTGTTTGACTGTTTGGTTGACCTGTTCTAATTATTATGTTTCTAATTGTGTTCTACTGATTAAATAGAACAATCTAATTACTCACCATTGACTGTGGACCCCAAAATCCTTTTCAGGTACAGGTGATGACTGATTTGGGTCACGCAAGGGCTGGGATTGTGTGCGAGCTATTTTAGTAGTTTTGTTTATGCTATTGACCATTTCTAGCCTTTGTATCTTTATTAGTGGACTTCCCTCTATTAATGAATCTTATTTATTGGATTATTTAATGGTTTTATTGAATAATATGGACTAAGTTTAGAGCTTCCGCTGTAATTAATGAATCTGACAATAAATGTTTTTAAATAATAATGATCTGTATTGTTGTTTTCTCCGAAAACAACGCTGCTAAAATACGGGTCGTTACAATTAAAATTATAGTATTTAAAGTTACTTAAAGATCAATGAATGTTGAATCTTTAAGTTTGGGTTTGGAATTGAAGATGAACAATAATTGGGTGTTTGAGAAGCCCAAAAATGGCGTGTGATTGAGAGGCAAATGGAGGGAGTTTTGTGTTTAAACTTTTGATGGCAAAGGATGAGCAAATGAGCAAATGAGCAAATGGTGTTTAAGCCTTACTACCAACCTCTATTTATAGAAGCTAGTTAGGTGTGAAAACAAGGCAAGTGGCAAAACCAAGCCATCCTATCCTAAGGGGGCTGACCATGGTCACGAAAATGGGCCTAAATGGGTTTTCGATAAATAATTGGGCTAATTGCACTCTTGCATGTTTAATCATGCTTAAATCGATTTTTTGGCCCGAAAAATAATATTAATTAACCAATTAGAAAAAAAATTAAATAATAAAAATTCCAATTAATTAAATAATAATAAAGTAAATAATAAACAATTAATCATCGAATAAAACAAATCAATTAAGCAAATAATCAATAAATAATAGTCCAAATAAATTCGGACTATACATAAAATCACATAAATACAATTAAATCGACGACAGAAATACCGATAAATCTGGGTCATTACAGTATCCCTCAAGAATAAAAAGGAAAATTCATACAAATAATCCCAACTATTGATGGTCTTCCAATATTAATCTTAACTATAGTTTATTACACTATCCAAACTTTGATTTCCTAACTTATGACCAACTCCGGTTTTCTTCACATAAAGGGAGTAAAATATAGTCCAATACAATAAATAGGGGAAGGGGAAGATCGATAACGATTTTTTTTGAATTGTGACCAATTACAATAGTTTAACCAAGTCAATGAACTAATATCATAAAACAACCCCCAAAAGTTTGGATTATACTATACTAACTGATATTTGAGGTTACTATTGGAAGACCTCTAATAGTTGGGATATTCTTATGAATTTTTCCATAAGAAAATTGATGTAGGAATTTAATTTAGGTATGAAACTATGAACCAAACCCATCATAAAGCTTATTTGTTTTATGCGGAAAAAATGACCATTGTTAAACGTAGCTCCCAAATTACTTACTAAAGCCTCATTTTTGACAATTTTTCTATTAGTTACACGTGCATTTTGTTGGACCAAAAAAATCCCAACATAGACCAGGACAGATGGTTTATGCGTCTTGGCCTAGGTCCAAGCGCATGGACCATGCACCTCGACCTAGGCTGGGGCGCATGGGCCTTGCGCGTAGATCTAGGTGGGGGTGTATGGCCCATGCGTTATTGTAACGACCCGACTTTTTAGCTTGTCGATTTACGAAGGGAAATCGACATTCGGATCATTACTTAATCATATTAACAATAAATTAAACAAATTAGATGGAAGAAATATCTTTTATTAATATAACTGCTAAAATCCAGAATAAACCACTAATTGTCATTACATCAAATGTCTGAAATACTGTCCCAACATGCTGGGAACATATAATAAACTGAATAAAGGTTTAAATTGTTCTGGCAATACTAGAAACTTTAAAAAAATGTAGGCCTAAACTCTCAAGCCCATCCGGCGAAGCCCGCTCTAATCGGCTGCAACATCACCTGAAACTGAGGGGGGGGTCCACCGTCAGTGGCGAGTAACTAGGCTGTCCCATTTAATCGAGGGACCACCAAACACATAATATCATAGAAAAATATCATAAAAACTGTAAAAGATTTAATACATGCTTTACACAAAGATGCACAAATTCCATATAAATGTACGTATAAGAATACGTATAAAAGTACGTATAAAAATACGTATACAAATACGTATAAAAATACGTATACAGATACGTATGAAAATACGTATAAATACCCCTGCAGAAATACGGTTAGAATACGTATAATTACGTATAAAAATACGTACATTCAACCCTGCAAATACGGTTAGAATACATACCACAACCGTATACTTATACATACACATACATACTCATAATATACTGGTCTTATACTTTATTTTATACTTCTTAAATTATCCCATTCCTTAACTGATACTTAACTCTTCTTATATCATTAATAAATCATAATCATATCTTGTCATAATCTTATCATCATAATTCATATCTTATCATAATCTTATCATCATAATTCATATCTTATCATAATCTTATCATCATAATTCATATCTTATCATATCGGATCATATCATATCGGATCATATCATATCTTTCTTTAGAAATCATCTTATACTTCTTCTTATGATTTCATCTTATCAATTCATATGATCATAACATAACATCTTTGTTGGACCGGTCACTATAACTCGTTATGGATCTCGTGTTTCACCATAACTCCCTAGAACATGCCGGGAGGAGCTCGTGTACTCAATCCCGTAGCGGATCCCGTGTTTCACCACTAAGTCTAAGCTATGGCCATAACTCCTAGTAGCGGCTCGTGTACCACTACCAGACGACTACATATTCTAAGACCCAAAACTACTCGGGGGAACTCGTGTGTTCGTCCCATTGAGCAGTGGCTCTGACTTAACCCACTAACGACTCGTGTATCATCAGGTGGGCGTCCATATTGTATCTTATATCTTCATTTAATTTAATCATATCATATATTAGGATAATACTAGGTGACCGTAATAGGAAATGAAATGTTCGGAGTCCCAGGAAAGAGAGGTGCGGCACGTATATTGGCCACCTTAAATACCAAGTCTTTCCTAGCCAGAGACCGAAACATGACATGTATAGCTATTACTCTGTTTCCTTTCTTAATCCCTAATAATATCTTATGCATCTTAAAATCTTATAATATATACTATTCCTTAGATATTCATATACTTATATCCCTATCCTTTCGGATACTAACCTTAACATTATATAATAATTTCGTAACATTATCCAGAATATAATTATATTATTATACTAAACCCTTTCGGCCCTAATAGTATAATATCAATATTATTGTTCCTTTAATCCCTACACTTTACAACTTATTCCTAATAATTATTTTGACCGTAACTTTTATTATTAACAATTCCTAAATTAATAATAATTCCAATTTAAACAACAAAAACAAAATGACTAAATCTAATCATTCTTCACGGCAATCTTAGACTTTCAACAAATAATTAACTAATTCTTAAACTAATTTAATTAGTCAAAATAATTACTAAAATTGCCAAAAAAAAAGTGATAAAACTCTACTTTCCTAATTTTTCATCCCACTCGACATATCCATGAATTTCATCAAATTATTCAATTAGTCCATGTAATTTAATCAACAACAAATGATTAAATTAAATATACAGATATCATAAAACCATACTTAACATCAACTAACAAGATTAAATTCAAGAAACATGATTAACCAATATGCTCAATGTTCATACACACGCTGGGCACTAGTTCAACATTAATGCAAATTGTTCCTAAACTTTACAGCAAGTACCGAAAATAGAGTAGTCAACAAAGTTGTAAATTGATTCATGGGTTTACCATTAACTTGATAAAGAATTCTAAACTAAAATTTGCATGCTTGCTGATGCCAGTTACTATACGTATGACATATCATCAAGAAGAGCACCCATACTCTTGACACCTACTACACGCATAATACCCTAAGTCTAAGCAAATCAAGATTTAAACATCAAGGTTTAAGATTTAAATTATCAAAATACACAATTAGAGCAAATAAAAAAAATCCATGCTTGGAACTTATTGATACCATACGCATACTCCATCAAGAATCAATCAAGATTACATAAATTCATTGCAAGATTCATATATAAAATCATGAAATTAAATCAAGAAACAACATCATCATCACTCGACAATCCCTTGCAAAACAAAATTAAATCCCTACAATTTTCATGATATAATTCCTAATTAACTATGTGGATTGCTACCCATAAATTAAAGAGGAAAGCTAGTTACCTTAATTCGCTATAAAAATTCCAAAGGAAATTCACCAAAGGTGATGAATTTAGCACGGTTCTTTGAGAGGAAAGGAAAGGAAGAAAGTTGTAATTTTTTTAGGGTTTTAACTCAAATTAGCAATTAGGACCCAAAAAAGAGAAGGGGTCCTATATAAAGAAAACAACAACAATAACCAAACCCTAAGCCAAGCCCTTGGGGGCTGCCGTGAACATAG
Organism: Salicornia ramosissima; assembly: GCA_951394345.1. Lineage (NCBI taxonomy): Eukaryota > Viridiplantae > Streptophyta > Magnoliopsida > Caryophyllales > Amaranthaceae > Salicornia > Salicornia ramosissima. The sequence continues at coordinate 7,885,427 of OX596233.1, forward strand.
AGAAAGAGGGGGAAGAAGTTTGTTGGTCAACAACAAACATTTGACAAAGTAATTAGTAATAATTTAAATTAATTAAATTAATTAATTCAAATATTATCTAATAATCAATTAAATAAACCAACCCAAAAATTGGCCCAAGTGCCTAAGAAAAACCGGCCACCACTAAAAATAAAGAAATAAATTGGGTCTTTGGCCCAATTGAGACTTCAAGATGAAGCTGCCAGTTTAAAAGATGAGGCTTCAAGCTGCCGGTTTGGTCTTCATAAACCGCCGGTCTTGGACCTTGCAAGCTGCCAGTTCTATACCGCCGGTTTGGTCTTCATAAACCGCCGGTCTTGGACCTTGCAAGCTGCCAGTTCTATACCGTCGGTCTTGGACTTCACAAGCTGCCGGTTCCATACCGCCGGTCTTGAACTTCACAAGCTGCCGGTTATGAGACAATATTCTAGGGAAATCACATTAATAACCGCGAAATTTTCTGGCCCAAAATTCCGGGTTATTACAGTTATTGCCCTTCCTGACTGCACACTTAGTATTAAAATACTAATATCTCATTCGTTTCAATATATCAGATCGAAACTCTCTAAACAAAGAATCTTATCCAAGTTGAATCGACTCAAAAAGTGTTATGTGAAAAAAGTTACAAGTCTTTGAATCAAACCATTATGTAAAAGCACCTGTAATGTTTTCAATTTATGATTTTAGCATATGTAATATGTTTAATTCATGATTATAATAGGTTTTATTTCATGATTAATCTTAATATAAAATAAAATAGATATTTTAGAGTTTAGTTTAATTAAAGAGAGAATACATTTTGAAATAAGGGTAGTTTAAAAAAAAAAACTTCCATAAGTAATTTAAGGCCGTGTTTAGCTGTTAAAAAAAAATAGGGATTTTCTCAAAAATACCCACTTAGTTTTTGAAATTCTCAGGTGTAACTTTTTTTAGGGTTTCTCATAGGTATGGGTTGCAGATTGAATTGACTTGTGGTTGGCTGTTGTTGGGTTTTTAGGGTGTGCAGGGGGGTGTTCAATGGTGTGGGTGTTTGGTTGTGTGGGTGTGCAGTGGGTTTTTGTGATGAGTGAAGAAGGTGGCGTGAGTTTTGAGGGCGAATCCTCGGTGGTGATGGTTAGATAGTGAACTATTTAATGTTTTTAAAAAAGTAATTACTAAAAGCTAATGTTAACAGAAAAGTTTGAAAAAAAAATTGGTTAAATTTGACAAAATTTATTATAATTATGGGTAAACACAAAAAACCCTTAAAAGTGTGTACATACGAGAATTTCAATAATTAGATGAATATTTTTGAGAAAATAAAAATAAAAAAATAAAAAAATTGTTAAAGCGGGAGTTGGTATGGGGAAGAGATTGAAAATGATTCTCAGTTGACTTCGGAGTGAGCGACTTGAGACTTGCAACTTGCGAGTGGGTCACTGGGTTGTGGGAGAATCCGGCGAGTCGACGTCCTCGGCGACTGAGGGAAGCAGATCTGAACTGTCGACTGTAGCACTGAACTTCTGAAATCTGAATCTTCCAGAATCGACTAATCGAATCTTGCGGAATCTTCGAGAAGCACTGAACTTGTGACTCCACTTTCCCTCCAATCATCATTCAATGAAAACCATAATCTCTCTCTCTCTTGCATCAACGTTGACCATGATCTGACTAGCCATCTCCAATTCTCCATTGATCCTTTCGCTGCACATTCACAACTCTCTGCTTTCTCGATTTTAGTTTTCTCACCAGGTACTTTGTTCTTCACCTTTACCATTATTTATAACAATTAATTTCTGATGTTGTGTTAATTTATCATCTTATATCGCCATTTTCATTCCTGCATCATGGGGGATCTTGTCTAGCAACGTTAAAATCTACTTTAGATTAGTTCCCTATTATGTTTTGTACGTGTCTGATTTGATCATTTGATGTATGAGAAAGTTTTTTTAACCTAATCTTATTCGATTGAAAGACCTGACCTAAATGTTTCGTTCTGAAATTTAACAGTCTTCTTCCGCTAATTTGTTTAATTCAAGCGCCAAATTTGTCTTATAGTAAGGTCATTATCCATTCGGGATTTAGTTTTTGGGCTAATTAGTTAAAAATTTAAAATCTGCAAGTGGTAGAATGTCACTTGGAACACAAACATCCTTGGGTAGATTTGAAGATGCATATTGATTAAAGCTTTGTAAAATAATTGTTACCTTACTTCCTAGCCTCCAAGGAGATTGCTAATCCGAGTTGTGTGATTCAATCAATGGAATAAGACATTTCTTTGAGATTTTTAATGTGGGAGCTCCAAATGTTCCCTTGATTTAGTTGCTTCAGTGGATGTTATTTAGTCTCTGGTATTTGATTAGGATTTGAGGCGAATCGTTATTATATAAAAAAAATTCTTGCATTTTCTTGTTTATTTAACAAGTTGCAAGATAAGGAAAAACACAAATAAAATGTGCCCAAAAAACCCAACAAAGCTTGTACAGGTTTGCTTGCCTTTTAACCCTTGTTCTTTCACTTGGGTGAAGTTTTAACTTCCTTTTTGTCATCGCCTAAGTTGCTGGTAGTTGCATTAGTAGCTCATAATTTTTGTAGACTTCTTCATCTGGCTCATATTTTCAAGATGATTGGGAGGGATATGGGAGGAAGAGGAGCAAAAACAAAAAAGAGAGATTTTTTTTTGGTTCTTTCATTTGGTAAGATGGGCTAGGAAGCAATCCACCTTTCTTCTTTAGTTTGGTTTGATAAAGATTGGACAACAATCAATCCCTTAATATATGCTTCCTTAAATTAAACTACTTGTTATAAACTTGAAATTGTCAGACATTATACTCCGTTATATTGAAGCCGATGTAAAATGAAACTTGAAGTTGTCAGGCATCCTTTTCTTTTCTTTATTTTACCAGTGTCCTGCTTCCAGTCTCTGGTAACTAGAGGCATTCATTAGTATGCTAAAATTGATGATCAAGATTCATTAAGATGCACATTCATTAGTATGCTAAAATTCCTTTGGCTTGCTACTTTACCTCTAGTTTACTCCAAGTATTCAGGCCATGTCAAAGTAAATGTTCTGAGAATCCTAAAATTGATGATAAGGATTGGTCAAAACAGCAAACAAAATTAGAGCAACTTCCTCCCTTCTTTTTCAATCAGCAAAGCAAAACTCCAATCAAATACTTGCTCCTAATATTTTTCCAATTTTCAGAAATTTGAAATGAAGCAGAGCTAGTGTAATCTAGCTTGATATTGCTGTTTTACCTTGTAGCTTCCATTCGTTGTGCTTGTGAGGTACAGAGGCCTTTTTTTATTATGTTATGTGTTAATGTTAATTTTCTTTGATCAAGATTATTATTTATTGAAGGCATTATATTACAATTTAAAAGCTGGAGCATCTTTGAGTTACATTCTTCCTATCTTATAAAATGAATAAATAGGCATTTTGTTTTTACCGAATTTCTTTTCTGCTATAGTCTATGGAGTATGAAACTGTGGTTTTATAACAAACTGCCATAGTGTATGGGTTGATAAAGTAATGAAGAAGATAATACTGGTGGATATAAACTGAATTATCAGATGTTACATTAGATTTTCAAGCATTTGAGTTGCTTGATCACTCCCAACTCCCAAGAACTAATATCAAACGCTCAATTCATATTCAACATGCTCCCACTCTCTCCAACTTGCCCTTATACCTCTAATTATCTCCAATCTTCTCAAAGTATCTAATAACGACTTATTCTATATCCCCCTAATTTTTTAATTGATTTTGCTAACAAACACCTCGCCGCGTCAAATAAGATTAAAATATATTCTTATTGTTTTTTTTACTCACCTCGCCAAAATTTTTTATTAACAGTATAGAAAGTTACATTTAATCTGAAATTTAACCCACTAAGGGAAAATTGGTAAGTAATTTTTCTTAATTTGGGAGAAATTGTACTTGTATTTCACTTGAATCGTAAATTCTCATGCTTACCCAGCACAAAATTATAGTGTTTTCTAGAGATTTTATTTCGAACTAAATCAACTTCTAAACAAACAACACCTCAACCGGAAATTATTTCATTAGTGTATTTTATTTTGGAGCTTTGATAGCTTTTATCTTTTCTCTTCTTAAAAAAATATATTTCATGTTTTTTTTTGTTGCTTTTTTTGCTAAGGTATCATCATTTTGTTATTTTGTATGAGTAGTAAACTAATACTTCATCCATCTTAAAATAAGTGTTTCATTTACTTTTTCACATATTTGCGTTCAAAAAAAAAACAAATTGCTCCATTTTCCTTTTCACATCTCCCAAGATTGAACTTTAAAAATTAATATATTTAATTATATATAACAAAAAAATTATATATTTGGAAAATATATCTCAACGAATCAAACGAGATCTTACATGACTATATTTTTCATCGCCTATATAAAATTAAAGGGGTCAAAGTTACAATATAAATAGTACGAAAAGTCAAAATGGATCAATTTTTTTTTTTAGAATGGAGCGAGTAATATATTAAGTTATCTATAACAAAAAGTCAAAAACATCATAAAAATTATATATTTAGAAAGTACACATCAAAACGAATCTAATGAGATCTAACTCATGCCTGTAATTCTAAAACCTTAACCATTAGGCTAAGACCTTAATCTCATTATTATGTGACATAGGCAGCACTAAAACATGTGTTTATTCCGACTTTGTAGTTTATAACTTATACCAATCTCCACTCTCCAGGCTCAACAAATCAATATTCCCCCAAAATCTCTCTCTTCTCCTTGCAAAAAAAACTTGCACTTTCGCACTCACTCAACTTCACCATCTCCCTCATCTGCTTCCTCAAATGACCTCGAGATCTTCAACCTTCTTTTTGCATCCTTTGAAACTTTGTTAATTACTCGGAATAACTTTTATTTTTCCCCGATTGAGTTTGTATTAAACATCATTCTTTGATATTGTTAGGTTGATTGATCGAAACTTATGAGCTCCGAAACTTCCAGAAGTAAAAAGGTATGAATCTCCCTCAATTCTTTGTGTTTATTGATTCATTTTAGTGATTGAAGTTACAGTAGTTGCTAACTAAAACTTTCCCTTTAATTTATGTACTAATTTATTATGTGTATTCAATGATTAATTGATTAGTGAAGCTTTTTAAACTTTATTTATGCTAATTTGATTGATATGGATTTGTAATTGATTCAGAGAAAAAGAGTATCAATTGGGAAGATGGAAGATGGAATTCATCAACTCGCAAACTCCGTAAGAAACAAGTTCGAAAAATTACCCCCGCTTTCTTCTAAATGTTGCATCTACAGAGTCCCTAAAACCCTCAGAAATGTCAATTTAAGTGCTTATGAACCTTGTTTAATTTCAATTGGGCCCCTCAATCATGGCATGGAAAGGTTACAGGGGATGCAGGAACAAAAAATTAGGTATCTTCAGAATTTTCTTAGGAGAAATGAGGACAAAAAGCTCAAGGATTACCTTAGAGTTATCAAAGATTGTGAGCAAGATGCAAGAGAGTGCTACATTGAGAGTATTAATTTGAGTAGTGATGAATTTGTAGAAATGATGTTGCTTGATGGGTGTTTTATAATTGAGTTTTTCTTGAATTGGTATTGGGATACATTGGATGAAGATGATAGAATATTTGGGAAGCCTTCTTTGGAACATGTAATTAGAAGGGATTTATTGTTGATTGAGAATCAACTTCCCTTCTTTGTTGTTGAAAGGTTGTATGATCTTGTTTTCGATTACGAGTCATTTGAGAGTTGTTATGCTCTCACCGATCTTACTTCTGAGGTGTTGCTTGGCAAAAGAGAGCTTCCTAAGAAGATTAGGAGGCACGGCGAAATCTTGCATTTGGTTGATTTCATGAGAGCTTATTTCCTCCCTAAGCACCTTAGGGGGAAGAGCCATGTTTCACCTAATAGCGCGAGTGCGTGTTGGGAGTTCCCTCCCGGCGTAGGGGATCTCCGTGATGTCGGTATCAAATTTGTGGTTACGAAGAGTGATTCGTTGCTCGATATAAAGTTCAAAGACGGAGTCCTCTACATTCCGAAACTAGAGGTGGAAGATCATACAGAGTGCATTCTCCTCAACTTAATGGCGTTTGAGCAATGCCACTACCATTCAGATTCGTACATTGTGGATTATGTCCTTTTGATGGATGTTCTAATCACAACCCTAAAAGATGTGGATATTCTTCTAAGTAGTGGGATCATAACAAATGCCCTAGGCAACAATGAGGAAGTGGCTACTCTTTTTAATACCATTTGCAGAGAAACTAACTATGAAGCTCACAAGTTCTATTACTCGGATATCTGTAGGAGATTGGTTGTCCACTCGAAAGCGCCTTGGAATAGGTGGAAGGCTTCTTTGAAACATGATTACTTCAATAATCCTTGGACTATAATTTCAGTAATTGCTGCTGTTGTTTTGCTCATTCTTACTGTAGTACAAACTGCTTGTACTGTTATTTCTTTGAAAAATTAGTGGCCTTTCATGCAAGATGTTATTACATTGATGGCCATATGTTGTTAACAGAAAATTTGAGTATAATAATAATGTTGGTAATCTTTCTGTTTGTTTATAAATCCCCTCTCAACCCTTTTTTTTTAACATCATTATTGTTAATACAACTTTTTCTATCTTTGCCAATAAGAACAATTTTGTTTGACTTTGCTACACTAACTATAGGATAATGATTTTGGCACTTCCCAATTTAATTTTGGCACTCCTCCCCCTCTCACATGAATAGTAACATTGCCAAAATCAAATTGGGGACTATCAAAATCACCAACCCCAACTATATACTCATCGAGAATTGATTATAATTTTAGAGGAGATAATGAGCTTAATTCGGATATAGCTACATTTGTATTTTGTGTTTGGTTAATTGCATTGTTTTAAGAGAAGGTATTGTGTCAGACCAGTTCGACATAAGCTTACTGTCAGATTAGTCCAACTGGACCTGGACACATGTTATTGAACTTGGACAAGTTTTGTTGAACCTGGACACATGTTGTTAAACATGGACAAGTATTGTTAGCCATGGACACATATTTGTAAACCTGAACACAAATTTGTAAACCTGAAAATATATTTGTAAACCTAAACACATGTTGTTGAACCTGGACACATAGTATTAAATCTGGACACATATTGTTGAACCTGGACATAAATTTGTAAACCTGGTGAAACTTATTGAACCTGGAAACATATTGTTTACCCTGGACACATGGACCTGGACACATATTGTAAAATCTGGACATATATTGTTAAATCTAGACACATATTATTGAACCTGGACACGTATTGTTGAGTCTGGACATAAATTTGTAAACCTGATGAAACTTATTGAACCTGGAAACATATTGTTTACCCTGGACACATGGACCTGGACACATATTGTTAAATCTGGACATATATTGTTGAATATGAACACATATTATTGAACCTGGACACGTTTTGTTGAACCTGGACACAAATTTGTAAACCTGATGAAACTTATTGAACCTGGAAACATAGTGTTTACCCTGACACATGGACCTGGACACATATTGTTATATCTGGACATATATTGTTAAACCTGAACATATATTATTAAACCTGGACACGTTTTGTTGAGTCTGGACATAAAAAAACAACAGATTAGATTAGATCAGGAAAAAAAGAAAAATTAGATCAATGGGATTTATTATGGAGTAGTAAAATAAATAAGGTCAAAGATAAAATATGAATAATATAAAAGTCACATTGCGTCAATTAATATGGAATAAAATAAATAAATAAATGATAAAAGAATGTACATTGTGGATTGTTGTGATCAAATGAAGATTTGTGAAATTGTACAAAGATGTAGGAAGAGGGTTAGAGGTCCAAATGAGGCCAAAATAGGATAAAAGTATTGCAGCCCAAGTAATCAATTTTGGCTAGAGTATTTAAGGGTTCCTAGCTTTATAAATACATAGCACTTGATCATTAACTCTTTAGAGATCTGTGCATTTCATTGATCGATTTTTTTAGAGTTCTAAAAGATCAAACAAGAACATTCCACAAAATACAAGAGCATTCATCTTAGATCTTAACTTCATGTCTTGTAAGCTTTTAGAAGCACCTTTTGAGAGAAACTATTATGTATTCATCTTTACCAAAGGGGTTAGTGGCTGGGTAGCAATTATGAGGTCAGTTGCGAGTGCTTAATACAAGTTATACTAGTATGAAAACAACACTTTTGGGTTGAGAGTGGGGAAGTCTGTTATCTGATGTTCACAACAATAAGGGCTTGTTTACTTCAGATTATGTTCAGTTCAGTTCAGTTCATCTCTATTTAGTTCAATTAATACACTTCAGTTCAGTTTAGTTCAGTTCAGTTCAGCTCTATTCAGCTAATGTAAACGAGCCCTAAGTGTACTACTTTTGCTTTTCAAAGTTGATTAATAAAAGTGAGTAGATAGAGTAGGAGGACGTACGCATAGTTACGAACCTCATTAAATATGTGTGTTTTTTGATTACATAATTTTGTATAGTTATCTGAGAATTTGTGTATTCCAAGTGATATACTTAAGTTTTAAAAAATCCTAGTGATATACCTAAGTGAAAGTATTGTGTCGGACGGTCCGCCGTCCAACACTTGTATTTTTTTAACAACTCATGGGGATCCAGGTTTAGTAATATGTGTCCAGGTCAAAGAAATATGTGTACAGGTCCAACAATATTTGTCCAGGTTTAACAATATATTTTCAGGTTAAACAAGTTTCGCCAGGTTTACAAATGTCATCAGGTTTATAAATAGATTTCCAGGTTTAACAATATATGTCCAAGTTACACAGATATGTGTCCAAGTTTAACAATATGTGTCCAGGTCCAACAATATGTTTCCAGGGTTACAAATTTGTGTCCAAGCTTACAGATATATGTACAGGTCTACCAATACATGTCCAAGTTTAACAATATGTGTCCAGGTTCAACAATATGTGTCCAGGTTTAACAACATGTGTCCAGGTCCAACAATATGTGTCCAGGTTTACAAACATGTGACCAGGTCTACGAATACATGTCCAGGTTTAACAATATGTGTCCAGGTTCAACACATATGAGTCTAGATTCAATCATATGTGTCCAGGTCTAGGGGACTGGTCTGACAGAAACGTTACTGTCGGACCAGTCTGACACAATACATTCTCTATACCTAAATAACTAATGGAATTCAATAACTACTTTTAAAGGCTGTTTCAGGCCATTAAAAACCACCAATTCGGTCATAAACATACTTAGGTTAACTATAGTTAGTTTTTTTGGGTAACCACAAGTCCACAATTGATTAAAACTTATATAACAGTGAGAATATACAAATTCTCAGATATACATACTAATGGAATAATCCTTAATTTAATGTTTTGTTAGATGTTAGTGAGTAATGACAAAATTGTTATTAGGGATGTCAGTTTGGGTTGGAACCCGTTGGGTTAATTGAACTGACTGTGACCTGAACTGAAATAAACTGAACTGAAAGTAACCCGTAACCTGAAATCGACCCGAACTGAAGTGACATGAACTGTTATTGGCCTGTGAATTAATGACCTGAACTGAACTGAACTTGAACTGAAAGTAACCTGAACTGAGGGTAACATGTCCCAAACCCGAAGATTTATTAAATTGGACTGAACTGAAATCAACCCGTTATATTATTTAACCTGAACTAAACTGAACTGAAATCTTATTCAACTTGAAAGTAACTTCATATCACAATTAACATATTAAGAAACTTTTTGTGTTTTATGATCAATTTTTATTGTAATGGGCATTCCAAAAAACCCGATGTAAACTGATGTCAACCTGAAACATACCGTTTCTTATCGTTGAACTGTATTAACCTGAACCGTTTTGGATTGAACTGATACTAGCCTGACCGTTAATGACCTGAACCTGAACTGAACTGTCACCGAGAAAAAGACAACTTGTTATGACCTGAACCGAAATGACCTGAACTGAATTGTTGGGCTAATAACCTGATTTAACCTGAACCGAAATTGAACTGAACCCGTTTTGATCAACCCTAACCTCTACCGTTAACCCGTTTTGACATCCCTAGTTGTAACTGTATCAAACTTTTTTTTGCCAAAAGTGAAAATTTTACAAATTATTAAAAAAAATTGTATTTTTTTTTTGCCCAAATTTTTTTTCATAAGAATATAAAATCACAAGTTGTGTACAAGTAGTATTGTTCAAAATGAAAAGCAAAAATGTGTGATTACGGTAGGGAAAAAGGCAGCATCAGTAGAAACCCAAAAAAGGGAAGAAGAAGAAGAAATAGCATGATTTAGATCAGATCGAACCTCAACTCTCATTTTTCATCGAATCTCTCTCATTCCCCTCCTCAAGAAAACTCCATTAACAAACCCCAAATCTAATTCTGATCACCAAATTTTCTCATCGAAAGTTCCAGATCTCTAAATGTCGTGCTTAGCTCTGTCGCTGCAGCCCGTAAATGGGCCCGACATCCTTCTCCAAACCCGGGAATGGTTTCCTCCAGCCCGAGCACTCGTCGCCGTTTCTTCGTTTCGAAACACCCGTCTCGCGTATTCATCTTCATCTTCTACCACCTCAAAGCATCACCAAAACGACGACGTTTCCAGTGATCCCACAATTGTCGGCGACGATCCACTTGCTGCTTCCAGTGGTCAGGTAATTGTTGGGGTTGAATCACGTTATAGAGTTGTTTATCGTTTGGTTAATTCAATTTATGTTTTGGGTGTTACAACTGTTGATTACGATGATGATAATAGTATTGCGACAAATAATGTGTTTGAGTGTATTAGTATTGTTAATCAAGCTGTTAGTGTTGTGGTTACTGCTTGTAGAGGGGTTGATGTTACCCCTGAGAAATTGGGGAAGAAATATGCTGAGATTTATATGGCTTTGGACATTGTTTTGAGGGGTGTTAGCAATATTAGGTTAGCTGCTATGTTAGGGTCAATGCACGGTGAGAGTATTGCTAAGATGGTGCATTCCGCCATTGATACTGAGAATAAGGTTAGAGGGGCAGATAATTGGGCTTCTTCAGAGGGTTTGGCATCAGAGCATGAGACTGGTGTGGATGCTTTTTCGAGTGTGAGGTTTGAGTTGCCAAGTGAGACTCTAACGGCGGGTGATGAGGTGGCGGCGAGTATTGCTACCGGGGGGTTGGGTGAACAGGATGGAGGGCCGAAGGTGGATGAAGAGGAGGAGGTTAAGGATCCATTTGCGGCTAGTGATGCGGTTAGCAAGCCCGAATCATTGGTTGGAGAGTTTAAGAAGGACAAGGATTCTGATATGACTAAGGCATTGGTGGGGCTTGAAGTGACTCCATTGCCTCCTGCTGAGGCGGCTCAGCCTACCCGCATTGCGGTGGAAGGGTTTGAAGGGGACTATGGTGGGATTGAGTTTGGGAATGAGGAAGCTTCTCTTAGAGAGACTTTTGAAGGGTTTAGTGATGCGTTCGGTGGTGGGTTGGATGTGTCGGAGTTTGTAGTGTCCACAAAAGAGAAAAAGAAGGAGGGTCTTGGTGGGCTTGAGTTGTTACAGACAGGTCCGGATGGGGCCCCGGCTGCTGCCACTGCTGCAGCGGGTACTCCACTCGAGAGCCTCTTGGTGCAAAAGACCGATATGAAGGGCCCTGAGATGTACATTGTTGAGGAGATTAGTGCGGAGTTTAGGGAGTCTTTGCTAACTAGAGTTGGATTAATGGGTGTTATATATCTGAAAACATTGCCTCCAAAGACTTTGGATGATAAAGAAACTGAATTTTCTTTCAGGATTGATAGTACAAATGCTGTTAAAAGAACCGTTTTGCAGAGTTCTCGTGTTAGCAGCCTTGGGAATGGTATGTTTCATGTACGGACAGCATCCTCTGAAGAGCCTTTATCTGTTTTGAAGTACAGTTTGATGCCCCAAATGACCCCTATTCCTTTGAGAGTTAGGCTTGTTAAGCGCCATGTCGGGACCTTACTCTCTGTCATGATTCAGTATGTTTCAAATCCTGATTTGCCTGAACCACTCAATGATGTAACTTTTATTCTTAAACTACCAGTTGATCCTACGCTACTGAATGTGTCTCCTAAGGCTGTCTTAAATAGGTCTGAGAAAGAATTGAAATGGCATGTGAAAGAGATTCCATTGAAGGGTACTCCTGGGAAACTTAGGGCACGAATGCCTGTTGATGTAAATGAAGAGGATCTTGAAGAAGAACTTGACGTTGTATGTTATGTTAAATTCTCTGTCAAAGGAGCTAAAACTCTATCTGGTGTTTCACTTTGGCCTGCTTCTGAAGCTAAAACAGACTTTTACATTGTAGATCACAAAGTTGAAAGTGGCGCGTACCTGTGCAATTGACCGCTATAACATGGTATGTTATATTTGTCACTGCTACTGATTGATCCTCCCAATCCTCTTTATGAATGGTTAATCTTGTAAAAGGTTTTGTATCATTTTCCTGAAGTAGAGCATTTAGCTTTTTGATTTTTCTTTTCCTGGTTTGAAAGGTGTGTTTGTGCTTGTGTATGTGATATATTTTCTGCCTTTTTTTCCATCTTTTCATTTTGTAATTGAGGGAACTTACCGTAGAAAATTCATTGAAACTTCTACTCTGCTTAAACTGTACATTATATTCATCCAAGAAACATTTTTTCTGAACTGTTGGAATTGATATGGTTCATTTATAACTTCAGTTATGTTGCATTTGTAGCTTCATTCTTTTGAAGATGGTTGCACTGAAATCAATTGTAGGATTTAGGCCCTGTTCTTTGGGCTTAATTTCAGATAAATGCAGTTCAACTCAGTTCTTGTTGAGTCTTGGAATCAATCCAATTCAGTCATGGCCCTAACGAGGTGTGGTAACCAATACCTTGTTGGTGTGAGATGTGTTATGACTTACAACTTAATAATTTTTTTTTTACCAAACATTAAATTTGAGCATTATGAACTCAAATACTTAGTACCTAAATCTGGCAAAGGGTACACCTAATCTTGTTCGTGCTATGTTAGCCTTGTGATCTGTTGTTTTTGTGTTTTCCGCTTTTCCAAGGCTATATAATTTTTTCTTACAAGTTTTGGTTGTCTGATTGATTTGCTGCACCACTTTAGATTTGTTCTTGACTAGATCATAGGATTAATTGTTAGGCTCTCCTCTCCCTTTTGCAACTGTGACTTTGAATGTTGTAACAAAGGATGTGTGTAAATTACACCTGTATTAGATTTGTGTGGAAATCTTGAATTCATTTACTTGCCAACAAGTTGATAGGCTATGTAGTTCTTTGATTAATCTGAATTTGTCTGAACTAAATCAAATTGCACTAAAAAAATCCTAGACTCGGCAGGACTTGATATGTGGAATCTGCAGGTTTCTGCAGAGATTTTTTTAAATTCAGCTAATCGGTTTTATGATCATATAACCCCACCAGTTCCCACACACTAGTTTAATAATCCTGATATGTTGTCTTTCATTCGAAAGAAAATTTAATCTTGATATGTTGTGGTTCATGTGGCAGAATTTTCTGTATCATGATTCAGTCTGCCTCTTATATGCTGGTTTATGCAATGCCAATTCGAGTGCTGAGTATTCTGCCCTGTGGCATAATGGGTCTGTTTGTTCACCTTAGTTTTGCTTAAATTAATTAATAAGTTTAAATAAGTCAAGGTAAGTTTAAGTAGGCTAGCCTCTCTTACAAAATAAAGTGTAACAAGTTTAGATGAGTTAAGTAAAAATGAGTTGAAAAGAACAAACCCAATGCGAATCTATCTTGCACAAACTCTGGTGTTAACCAAGTTGGTCTTGGCGTGGTTGTTGCTCATCTACCTTGCCCCTTAGGGCTTGTTTACTTTAGATTAAATTAAATTCAATTCAATTCAGTTTAGTTCAGTTCAGTTTATCTGTATTAAGCTCAGTTCAGTTCAATTAATAACTCTATTAAGTTCATTTCAGTTCAGTTCAGTTCAGATAATGTAAACGAGCCCTTGGGTTTTAACCAAGAGGCTGGGGTTCGAAACTTAACCTTGGGAATGGAAAGAGAGATTCTTGGCAGCCCTTTGCCGTTAAGTGGAGCATTATTGATTAGTCATTGACTCATAGCCTGCCAGTAGTGACTGGTGAATAGTTGAATACCTGAAAAAAAGAAAGACTATGTCGTCTTGGATTTTCTTTGCATATTTCAGTGTACTTCTGCCTTTAAACTGGAAAAATGTATTGTTGAAATACTTTTGTTGTGCAGTATTTATATTGGTGGAAAGGTACTCCCTCCGTTCATAATTAAGTGCTCCATTTTGACCAAAATTGGGAGAGCTTTTTGGTCAAAATGCAGCACTTATTTGTGGACGGAGGGATTATAATTTTGCAAGTTATTTATTTAGGAAAAAAGCTATATGCAATCCTTAAGGACTAACAAATGAAAGAATTTGAAAATTTAAGCATTAATTACATCGAATTTTGTGTGATTTAATCATAAATTTCTAAATTTTTATCACTTGAAATGAATTTAAGGCTTATATACATTCCTTAGAACTACAGATAGCATTATCCTTTTCGAAAAAATTGCTTATAATGCAGCCTTGTGTTAACATAGAAACAAAAAAGCTATTCCCTCTGTCCAATATTAATTGTTCCATTTTGATCAAAACTGTGAGAGCTTTTTTAATCAAATGGAGCAATTAATATTGGACGGAGGGAGTAATTGATATCCAAACTCAGAAGTGCACTGGTCTTTTTTCTCCTCTTTTTAGTTAAATAAAAGTTCTCTATATTTTTTTTAAAATTTTTTTTTTTCACAACAAGATGGACTACATTATCTACCTCCTTTTTTTTTCTTTACATTTTGTCCACCTATTTTTTTCGTGTCCGATGTTGATAAGGAGAATCGATCATGAATTCATGAATTTGGAAAATGATAAAAGCACTCTAAATATTTTTGTTAAAGGACACTTCCTTTTGTGATAGCATAGTATTATTTCTCTCGAAGAGTGTCAATGTCAATATTAGGGTGTGTTTACTTTAACTTATTAGAAATGAATTTATCTGAATTTATTAAGCCTGATTAAAACTTCATTATAGATTCAATTGAACATTATAAAACCTGATTGGACTTTATAAAATCTTTTTAAACTTATTACACTTATTCAGACCTTATCTAAATTTATCTAATTTTATCCAAACTTATAAGAGCTTATTTTCTTTCAAGGGGGAAGATAGTGCACCTGCCATTATCAATCCCTGTAGGTGGTAACTTTATCCATGACACAAACACTGCACTATTGTCCTTGACAACAGACCTGCAGGTTTTATGTTACATGTACTTCTTCCGTTTTCAAATAGATATAACAAAGGAATTTTTTATATCTCACAAAAATTATCCTTTTGTTGCATCTATTAAAAAAAAAGAAAAAGAGGAAGACTTTCCACTTCCAGAGTTGTTTTCCAATCAATTAATGAGTATCAATACTCCTATCTCCGGTTCATTTTCTTTATTTGATTGTTCTTATTTTTTTCCCTATTTCTCTTTTCAACAATTTTTTCTCCCTAGTTGTTTTATATACTGTGTGAGTCACAAAAATTTCCTAATGATGTTTTATAACAACTCTACCAGATAGAGTTCAATCCTGGTTATAGATCTTTAAATCAAAGGCTCAAGATTTTTGGAGATTTTTGAGAAAAAAAATAAAGGGGTTTTTGATGAAAAAAATACAAAGTATATAAGTCATTGATTTCTTAATCAATGGTTAAAATAAAGTAATTTTTGATTAAAAAAATGTAAAAACTCTATCGGATCCAAACTAACAAGATGTTTTCCTTGGCTTTTCTTTTCCTTTTTTTTATAGGATAATGTATGGGATATTAGGCCTTGGAACCGGGTCCTATTGAGGTCACCCGGTCCAATTTTAGCCAACACGCGCATCTGTAAGGGGTAATAAGGAATCCTCGCAAATGCGTGCGGTGAGAATTGAACTCAGGACCTCGTGCCTAGAATTCTGAAGCCCTAACCACTGGGCTATGACATCATTCTCTGACTTTTCTTTTCCATGGCTTCACACAAGGGACAAAGAAAATGGGATAGAGGGAGTAGTTTTCCCTGGTTTGACACTTTCACTTGGCTTGGTTGAAGAAATGAAAAGGCACATCAAAAGCTCACAAAATACCATTTCCCAAACAAGCAACACCTCAATTGAATGTTTTTCATTCGACCTGGATGATTAGGGTCTACTATCAGTTGTGCGTTTACCTAGGTTTCTTAGGTTGTAAAAAACACCTTAATTTTTTTTTTTTTGATAGAAAAAAAAAAACACACACCTTAATTGACTTAATATTAACTTTCATAACTCACAAATTAATAAATTATTATACGGACCATGATCAATATAGTTGAACCACTAAATGTGCACCCACTTGTAAACATTGAATATTTAATCTCATGTGCAAAATGTTCAGCTAGACACACACAGTATTCATTTACATATAGTAAATGTTTATTACTAGTTTATTTTTTTAGTTAAATTTTGTTTTATTTTAAAATAATTTGTATACATTTACAAATACTAAAATCTTACATGTGATGCAAACAATGATTCATCATGCTATGCTATCCAAACTCGGGATTATTATAAATATACATATGTTTGTATGTGCGCACATACGTTCACGCCTGCCTATGCATTTTGGGGATGTATGTTTGCATATAATAAATGTAAAATAAATAAAATATTGATAATCGTATCTTTATGTACCTATGTAATTCTTCCGCTTCTTTTTGTTTGATACATTTAGAATGTGGATAAATTTTAAAAAATTAGGTACAAATTGGAATTTTCAAGAGAATTTTCTATTAAAAAAAACTCTCAAGATTATAATGTTCAAGGGTATTCCTTTGACATTTAAGAGATGGGGTGTAATGAAACTCGAAAGGTAGGATAAATGAGGATCATTATTAAAATCATGTGATGTAAAGTAGTCTCATATGTAATAATTTATTATTAAAAATGTTATTTATAGAATGTTCAAGGGTATCAAATCTTTTAAAACGTACTACAAAGGTTAGTGTATCGAACTTTTTGAAATAGATGGAGTATATAGTTTTATATTACTAATAATATCTATAATTGCATATTGGTAATATATATATAACCATTGAATATTAATAATGTAATCGTAGAGATAGAATCAAACAACACCTTCCTTAACTATATTTATTCTTATACTGTTTGAATTATATTTAGAAGATTCTACTATGTGAATATTATCCATTGTAACAAATGTACAAAAATTATAGAGATTACATAAATGAATATTATGTGCAAACTCTTGAATATTCATTGCTTGTAAGCAGGAACACATACAATTGTTCATGGCTATGCAGAGCACAAGATAACAAAAGAAAATTATAATTCTTGGTTGATTTTCTTTTGTTTAAGCCCCTTGGAAAATGTTGACAACTTATTAATAGAAATTTTCATATTTGTTTAATTCAAAAATTACCTCATCATACTCTCTCTGTTCCTAAAAAAAATTGTTTCATTTCATTTTGGAGTGAATTTTAAGATGGGTCATAAGAAGGGTGTTTTAGTAACACATTGATTGAAATTGTAGAACTCTTCAAACAAACATTCTGATCATTTTATGAGGATGTGAAGGATGAACTTTAAGCAAGTTTCTGACATATTTTTATTCAGAGCTTCATAAACAATCTCTTCTTGTTCATATGAACTTTAAGCGATTATGGGTGTGTTCTCTTCAACTTATACCAGATCAGATCAAATCTCATCTCATAATATAAGTTCAAATTCTCACACATTTTCAGATCTTATTAGATCAGATAAAAAAATAAGATAAAGAGAACCACCCGATATATGCATTTCAACAATTGACAATCCCTTATGATATAAACAATATCTTCTTGTTCATAGGATCGTCTTCTAAATTTACAATTTTTTTGTCAAAATGGGTTGGGGTGGGCTAGGCCAAATGAGCCTAACCTGACATATTTTTGTATCGACCCAACCCAACCCATCTCATGTTAGATATGGCCTGGTTTGCCCCTAACCTGTTGAATAGGTCTATACTCTATACTCACCATCCACTATTCCACTTTAGTAATCCCCTTCTCTTCTCTAGGCTGCCTACTATTTTATTCATTTAATATCCACCATTCCACCTTATACTCATTTTTAAAAAAAATGAATTAAATACTACTCGATAGTAATTATACAGTACAATAAAAAAAATACTTAAAAAAATATTGTGCAACACATAGTACAATGATGGAACAAAGGGAATTGATATTAACATAACTAAAATTAATATGAACATAACTTTTGTGAAAGAAGCATAGGAAAAAATGTTCTCACAATAGATTGTGCCCATATTAATTTTAATTGTGTTAATATCAATTCCCGAATAAAGTGAATATAATGTAAGATTCAGTCATCTTCGTACCACACACCACAATGGCCCACCAAACAGAACATTCCAATTTCCACTGACCAATCAACAAAAACTAGCTTCATTCTACAACATTCGGTTAAATTAAATTAGGAGTATTTCACTCCTCTACTTGTTCAATTTTTGTTAAGTCGTACGCCGTAGTCCGTATATCATTATCAACATAATAAATACGATGAAGAATTATACGGAGTATTATTATTAATGTCAACTAACGCGTCTCCCGTGATCTACATTCATTCTCACGTCCTGGCTTTTTCTTCATGCAATTACCCTTATTTATTTATTTATTTATTTATTTATTTATTTTTTACAAAATCATTCAAAACAAGAAAAAATTGTTAAGAATAAGCCAACCTTTGAGCGATTTTCCAAAAATAAATCAATTTTTTGAAAATCTTGAATTAAGCTAACCTTGTTATCATTTAAGTCAAAAATAGGTCAAATGATTATTTAGCATGTTATTTTATATTGTTTTTTATCACTATTTTACAATCATTCAACCTATTTTTTTGCTTTAAATGATAACAGTAACTTGAAACAATAGACCTATTTTTGGCTTAAATGATAACAAGGTTAGCTTATTTCTAGATTTTCAAAAGGTTGACTTAATTGTGGAAGATCGGTCAACGATTGGCTTATTCTTGACAATTTTTTCCTTCAAACAAAGATAATTGAGAATACTGTTTTTTTTCCCTGTTATATAAGATGAGCATGTAATTTTATTTTCTTTAGTTAAAAAAAAAAAAAACAGAAATTATGTAAAATAAGAAAATGTGACTAGCTACTTACTGCTACAAAGGGGTAATCAGATTTATTCCAAATTCATTATTTTCTTCCAATTTTATTACTTCTCAATTGACTAGTTAATATTTCCACGAAAACGCTCTTTATTTGCAATGCTATTAGGTTAGTTTATTAGGGCCAATTATATTAGTATATTACTATATCAAGTTAATTGGTGTAGTGAAAGTGACTACATTTTACTATTTTAGCCAATTTTTTAAAAACATCAAATAGGCTACTGGTAGTCTGGTACTGATAGTATTACATGAGTACTCTTTAATTTCTTCTATTTCAAGTAACTATAATACTACCAAATATTATAAAATACTCCATAATATTTACCTAACACTTTTACATAAACAACTAATATAATCAATTAGTTAAAACAACTATCACAAACATCCGGCCAAAGCAGCTAAATCAATCAGTTAAACTCTAACAACGAACTAACAACTAACTCCTAAACACGGGCCTAAGTAATCCAAAAACGATTTGGTCTAGCTAGAAGTTCCATTTTCTGAAGGCATCATTCTCAGATGTTTCTACTATAGTTGTCGAAAAAACGACCACCAAAGTCAAAATAATCTAACTGTCGATCTTGGTAATTAGATTTGACTTTTTAAATAAAAATAAATATTTTTAAATTGTTTTTTTGGAATATTAATTCATTTTTAATATTTTTGGATATATCTAAATTAATTTCATATTTTTAGTTTAATTTTTTAATTATCAAAATCTAAAATTAATTTAAGTAAATCCAAAAATATTAAAAATGAATTAATATTAAAAAAAAAAAATTTAAACGTATATTTTTAATTAAAATAAAAGTCAAACTTAATTAATTAACATAAAAAATCAACGATCTAGATTATTTTAATTTTGGTGGTCGTTTTCTCGACGACCATTGAAATTTTTTCTGATCATTCACTCTCTAATCTCTCCCTCCTTCAAAACCTAGTTTTTGTGAGTTAGTTTTAGAGGCTGCCACAGTGCCACTTGCCTTTTTGACCGATAGTAAGCTCCTCTCGTCATTAGTTTTTTTTTTAATATACTTCATATAATTTAGATCTCTAATTTTTTATTTATAAAAAAACTACATTCTTTCTCTCTCTTTTTTTGAGAGTTTTTTTTCGTGCCCAGGATTTGGGTTATACCTTTCCATACATTATCGGGTTTGGTCTCTCTTGATGTGAGAGTTTATTTAGAGTTTTGATTATCATTGTTATAGGAATACTTAATTTGTTGATGAAAATTTGTGTGATTTCAAATCGAATGTGAATGTTAATTATACATCTACAATCAATTGAGTTAAATTTGGTTCAATTCGATCGGAAACTACAATAGATTTAAAACTCCCTCTCGTAAAAGGCTACGTACAAAAGACGACGATGTAAAAGAGGATATTCATTAGCATTAGATCTCATCCTCAATGATTATTGTAGTTTCTCGAATCAGAGTATTATTTGATTCTATTTATTTTGTATTTGCTATTTTTGTATTCGATTGTGGACTAAATATTGTATGATTCTTTTTTTAATAAATTGATCTTGTCAAATTAATTTTATATAAAATAATAAATTAATATAGTATATAGGTGTATTATGTATTTATATACAATAAGTGAATTGTAGGCCCATGCATACGTATAATGCACCCACTTCTAAAATAAAACATTTATACTACATATTTAGTTTAAAAAATTTATGTTATGCATTTAAAATAATATTCCATCCTAGAATATATCGGTATAACTTCATTTTATAAAGTGTGCACAAAGTAACATATGAATGTTGTGAGTACAGTACATAACAAGAAATTTAAATTTAATTTAGAGGTGGTGCAAAACACTCTCACACAATATTAACCAAACAGATCATTTATTTATGGTACGGAGGAAATATATAAAACAACCAGAGCCAAAAGCTATAAAATAAAGCTTCATCATATCATCCAAGAGTATAAAATTTTATTTAATTAATCTACAATAAACCATAATTAATCAGTACTATATATTATTACACATACATCATCATATAATTCTTACATGCAACTCAACTCTCTACAAACAATAAAGAATTATACTATAATAACATCATCTTCTAATCCAATCCAACTACTACAATTGGTTACTACTTTTAATTTAAAAACAAAACGACAAAAAAAAGCAAGGAGTGCACATCACATTCATAATTGATGCATTCAACTTAGCATGAATCATGAATCACTTGCATCATTTGTCATTTGATCGATCATTTCCTTTTCACCATGCCTCATACCTCATGTTTAATTTCTCAATTTCCTCCTCCATTATTATTATGATTACATCAAGAAATTATTACGAAACGGTGTCGTGTTGTGTACGTCAACAGTAGCATGACTTTTACAACTCAAAACACTCAGAAATCTCCATGACGCAGAAGATGAAGATGAACAGCGATTATTGTTATTCTCACCTGATGATGAATTTGAAGATTTCGACGCCGATAAATTCCGCCGATACTGGCGGTTTTTTATGTCTTTCAACTCCATTTCCGCCGGAATCTTCGGTAATCCGAAAATCAACCAGTTCCATGGCGACTTTGCTGGTGTTAATTTTTCATTGTTGTTGTTATTACACGAGTATCGATGTAGTGGTTCGGATTTAGGTTTTGAGTTTGATCGATGATGATTACGGTCTAATTTGCGGTAATTGAGCGATTTGCTAGGTCGAATCGTGGAAGGCGGCGATGACTCGGAGTACGAATCAGTGAGTTGCCGCCGAGTGAACCGCGAGGAGAGTGAAAGTGAGCGGCGAGGATGGGGTTGAGGTTGAGGAGGCGGAGGAGTGAAAGGAAGAAGACGGCCGTGGAAGATGACGTCATCGGCGGCGGAAGTGATGAGGTCGTCGTCATTGTTGACGAGAAATTCGAAGAAGAAATCGGCGGTAGGGTCGGAAGATGATCGACGGCTGTGGTTGCTTTGCTGATGATGAGAAGGCGAAGGAGAAGGAGAAAGAGAAGAATCGACGGTTGTGATGGGAAGATCACGAAGAGAAAGTGTGTCTAAGTGATCATCTCCTTCTTGATGTTGTTTGTTGTGCGCCGTTGGATTTGGGGACATGAAGGGTGGAGATTGAGTCATGGTAGTTGCCATTTTTTGGGTGTTATTTTAGGAGGGAAGAGAAGAAGAAATGGTATTTGAGTATTTGTAATTGTAGTGTAGAGGGAAGAAGATAAGATATTGACCTTTTTTTTAAAAGAAAAAACAAATAGTAGAAAAAGGTGGAAAAAAATGGGTGAAAAAAATAAAGTAATGGAGTGAATTTAAAGAGAGGTGGGATAATTGTGAAAAAAGTGTATTTATACTAGAAAAGGAAAAAGAAAAAGAGGAGAAGTTGTAAGAAGAGAATGATATCTTTGTCTTAAGCGTGAGAAAAGAAGTTGGAGAATGAGATGTGTTGAAGAAGAAGAAGAAGAAGAATAAAAAGTTAGAGGAATTATGATGGATTGGTATTTTGTAAATTAAGTTTAATAATTTGTAATTATATGTTTTAAAATGATTGGTAATTATTTTTATAGTTAATAAGAATAAAAAAAGATGACCTAAGTTGTAGGATGAGAAAATTTTAAAATGTTTGTTAACCAATGTATTAGTTGCTTACTAGCTTGGTAATGAAGAGAGTTTACTCTAGTCTAAAGTCTAACCCCCACTTGATTCTAATCAATGGGTAATGAAAAAAGTAAATTAGATTTCAAAACCAGACAGTCTTGTTTGAAATGATAGGAAATGGATGGTCTATTTTCTAAATCAATGGTTGAGGATGTATGAAGAGGGTTTTTAAATTTTTTTTTATTTTAATGCTAAACGAGTTGTCAAAACTTAGGATAAAAAATGGAGGGAAAGAAATGAAGAGGATCCTAATTCGTTTGAAACTAGTGTAAAATATAGTGTTACCTTTTAGATTAACATTGTGATTTTCAATAGGGTAACAATAATTTTATTAATGTAGTGACTTTTATATTTAATCTTTAACTCGTTTCAAAATGTTTATTTGTTGCCTTTGGTGTATATAAGAAAAATCTTATTCATATGAAATTTTGTTATATTCGTCTAGATGTATAGTTTTTTTTCTTCAGTTATCAATTTTATAATTTTTTTATTTATAAAGTATAGTATAACATACATTAGATTCGATGTATGCAAGATTTTGTAGTTCAGATTAAGTTAAATTATTAATTAGGTATCATAAGTTAAGATAACTTAATAAGATAATACTTTTCTTTAAAAAAATTAAGATAATACTTTTCCTAAAAAAAATTAAGATAATATTCCGCCAAAAATTTAATTTAATTAATAAATTCTCAATGGTTAATAAAATTCATGTAGGAAAATTCACATGCATGATTCTACAGTACATTTCTACACTTGATAAGATTTTTCTTAAATATAAGCTTGGCGGTCATGCACTCATGCTTGAAAATTCCTTGAACTCTATTCTTTTTTAGCAAGGTACGTACCACAAACATATTCTATGAAAAATGGGTCATTACAACACGACTTTTAGGTTAGGTGCATACCCGGTTTGAAGGGCAGCATGACCTTGTATAAGAAATCCTCGCACATGCGTGCGATGAGATTCGAACTTAAGACCTTAGGCTTGATATTTGCAAGACTTAACCGGCCACTAGACTAATAAGACTCACACCTCAAAAGACCATTGTAGATTTGTGGATACTATTATAAAATTGAGAGATTATAGAGAGAGTTGTGAGGGAGAAGATGATTGTATGTATTATTCTTATCCTCCATCAAAAGAGGTTACACATATATATATATACATGTATTGGTAACACCAAAAGCTTAGGTAATACAAAGAGATTAGAAAATGAAGAGACTAGCAATCCCAAAAGGCTAAGCAATATAGAAAGTCTAGGAACACAAAGGGGCAATGGACATCCACACAATAATTGATTCATAACACTCCCCCTTTGGATGTCCATTATCTGAAATAATGCCTCATTAAAAACCTTACACGGAAAAACCCTATGGGAGAAAAACCAAGTAAAGGAAAAGAGTACATTATTCCATAATGCGCATGAGATGATGCTGCCTCATTAAAACCTTACCAGGAAAACCCAGTGGGAAAAAACCATGGTTAAGGAAAAAGAGTACAGCGCGCATTAACTCCCCCTCATAAAGGCATCACTGAAGTTCCTTGAGAGAACGCATTCCAATTTGCCGAACCAACTTCTTAAAAGTAGCAGTGGGGAGTGCCTTATTAAATAGATCTGCCAAATTTTCACTTGATTGGACCTGCTGAACATCTATATCACCTTTCTTCTGTAGCTCATGTGTGTAGAAAAACTTCGGTGAAATGTGCTTTGTCCTATCACCTTTGATATATCCCTCCTTGAGTTGTGCGATGCATGCTGCATTATCTTCATACAAGACTGTTGGAGCCCGATTCTCGGAATATAGTCCGCAACCTTCTTGTATGTGCTGGATTAAGGATCTTAACCATACGCACTCACGACTTGCTTCATGAATTGCTAGAATCTCTGCATGGTTAGAGGAGGTTGCTACAATGGTTTGCTTCATTGAGCGCCATGAGATGGCAGTACCACCATGAGTAAACACATATCCAGTTTGAGATCGAGCATTATGAGGATCAGATAAATACCCTGCATCTGCAAAACCAACCATGACTTCTTTGGACGAGTTAGAAAAGAATAATCCCTTATCTTTTGTGCCTTGGAGGTAACGAAATATATGCTTAATTCCATTCCAATGCCTTCGGGTAGGACATGAGCTAAATCTTGCTAACAAATTAACAGAAAAAGATATGTCAGGTCGTGTATGACAAGCGAGATACATCAATGCCCCTATAGCACTTAAATAAGGTACTTCGGGACCAAGAATGTCCTCATTACTTTCCCGAGGGCGAAATGGGTCACTATTTACATCAAGTGATCTAACTACCATAGGACTAGTCAAAGGATGTGCTTTATCCATATAAAATCTCTTAAGCACCTTCTCTGTGTATGATGTTTGATGCACAAGGATTCCATCTTTTAGGTGCTCAATTTGTAATCCTAGACAAAATTTCGTTCTTCCAAGGTCTTTCATCTCAAATTCCTTTTTCAAGTAATCTACAGTCATTGAGATCTCTTCAGGAGTTCCAATGATGTTCAAATCATCAACATACACTGCAACGATGACAAGACCTGAACCAAATCTCTTTATAAAAATGCATGGGCTGATAGGGTCATTTTTATAATTTTCTTTCAACAGATATTCACTGAGGCGATTGTACCACATACGCCCAGATTGCTTCAATCCATACAAAGATCTATTCAATTTGATGGAATATTGATCTCGAGATCCATGAGTTGTTGCTTTCGGCAACTTAAATCCTTCCGGAAGTCTCATGTATATCTCATTATCCAGTGGTCCATACAAGTAAGCTGTGACTACATCTAATAAGCGCAAGTCAAGTCCTTCTCTTATTGCCAGACTGATCAAGAATCTAAAAGTAGTTGCATCCACCACAGGGGAGTATGTCTCCTCATAATCAACTCCGGGTCTTTGTGAGAATCCTTGTGCCACTAAACGTGCTTTATATCTTACAATTTCACCCTTTTCATTTCTTTTCCGCACAAAGACCCATTTATAACCCACTGGTTTCACACCTTCAGGCGTGCGGACTACCGGTCCAAATACTTCTCTCTTTGCAAGAGATTTCAATTCTGCTTCAATTGCTTCTTTCCACTTTGGCCAATCATCTCTTTTTCTACATTGGTCCATGGACTTCGGTTCTTGATCCTCTTTATCATTTATGACATCAAGTGCTATGTTATATGCAAATATATCATCGACGTCGATTTCTTTTCGATTCCATGTTATTCCTGACATGACATAATTTGTTGAAATCTCTTCATTTTCAGGTACCTGAATTTCTTCTTCCTTTGCATGTCCGTGATCTCTCCTGGAGATTCATCAGAATGTGTGGGTTCCTCAAGTTGGCCATTATCAATTGTTGCTCCTTTTCTTTTCCAAAGATTCTTGTCTTTGGAACCCACTGGTCTTCCACGCTTCAGGCGTGGTTTTGAATCACTAGCCACTTGATGTTGTCCTTCAGGGACATCAATTTTAACAGGAGCATTAACAGCTGGTATGTGTGACTTAGTCACTCTATTTGGGTCAGAAAATGCGTCTGGCAATTGATTTGCTAAATTTTGCAAATGAATTATCTTTTGGACTTCTGTTTCACATTGATTTGTGCGAGGATCAAGATGCATCAATGATAATTCTTTCCAACTTATTTCCTTTTCCAGCTGTTTATTTTCTCCCCCTAATGTCCGGAAAACAGACTCGTCAAAATGACAATCTGCAAAGCGAGCCGTAAATAAGTCCCCCGTTGATGGCTCCAAGTATTTTATTATTGATGGGGATTCATACCCGACATATATTCCTAACCTTCTTTGAGGACCCATCTTATTACGCTGTGGTGGAGCAATAGGAACATATACAGCACATCCAAAAATTCTTAGATGGGATATATTTGGTTCCTGACCCAGAACCAATTGTGATGGGGAGAACTTATGATGACTTGTTGGCCTGATGCGAATGAGTGCTGCTGCATGCAATATGGCATGTCCCCAAGCTGATATGGGTAACTTAGATTTCATAAGTAACGGCCTAGCAATTAGTTGAACTCGTGTAATTAATGACTCTGCAAGACCATTTTGTGTGTGAACATGTGCCACAGGATGTTCAACATTTATTCCTATCGACATGCAATAATTATCAAAAGCCTTAGAAGCAAATTCACCAGCATTGTCAAAACGAATACTCTTAATTGGATAATCAGGAAAATGTGCCCTTAATCTGATCAACTGGGCAAGCAATCTCGCAAACGCCAGGTTGCGAGTTGATAACAAGGATACATGTGACCATCTAGTCGATGCATCAATTAGAACCATAAAATATCTAAATGGTCCACATGGTGGGTGTATTGGCCCACAAATATCACCTTGTATTCGTTCTAAGAAATTAATTGATTCATAATTTATCTTTGCTGGTGATGGCTTCATAATTAACTTTCCTTGTGAGCAAGCAGCACAAGAATGACTTTGAAGAATCTGCTGGCTCTTCAAAGTGTGTCCACATGAATTTTCAATGATTTTTCGCATCATAACAGAACCGGGATGGCCCAACCGGTTATGCCAAACTACAAAGTCATTTGTAAACTTCTGGTTTACAATAGCATGTGCTTCGACTGTACTTATCTTTGTGTAGTACAAACCAGTAGAGAATGCAGGCAATTTCTCTAAAACATGTTTCTTGCCTTGGGATATGGTTATGATTTGAAGATATTCATTATTCCCCTCATTTATTGTTTCAACATGGTATCCGTTATAACGGATGTCTTTAAAACTCAACAAATTCCTTTGGGATTTAGGGGAGTATAATGCATCTATAATTTCAAATTTTGTTCCCATAGCCATCACTATATGTGCTCTTCCAGAGCCTTCTACAATTTTTGTACTACCAGAAATAGTACTCACACTAATACTTTTCATTTTCAATTGTGAAAAGTATATCTCACTTTTAAGTATAGTATGAGTAGTTGCACTATCTGCTAGACACATATCTTCACCATTCATTGCTAATTGATCTTGGGGAGTATTCATTTCTAAAAACAAATACATAAAAGAGGAAAATAAGATAATATGCATGAAAGCTAATTATTATTTAAAACCAAAACAACCAAATATCACAATAATAAAGTTCATAATATGCATCTCAAAAGATAATAAAGTCCATAATACATAATAAAACCATAGTAAGACAAATTATCAAAAGTGAACAAGTAAAAGTAATTATTAATTAGTCCAAAATAAAACATGAGCATCTTAATTATTATTCCCTGCAAGGGTGGTGAAGAAATCAGCAGCTTCTAAGTGCATCATGTTATCATTATTTCCTTCAGGGATGTTGAGGAAATCATTCACATCCAGCTGCATCATATCAGGATTATCAAAATCTCCTTCACCATCCTCGTACACAAGATTCGTCTCTATCTTTTTACCTTTTTGTTTCAATGATTGTTGGTAGAGATTAACGAGATGCTTTGGAGTGCGGCAAACACGGGACCAGTGACCAGTGCCTCCACAGCGATAACAAACATTGGGGACACTTTCATTTCTTTTCTCATTTGTGTTGCCACTTGTATTGTTCCACTTCTGGTGGGAATAAGAGTTCTTAAAATGACCACCCCGAGCTCTAAGAGATCCATATCCACCTCGACCTCTAGTGGGTCCATGTCCTCTACCACGACCACGACCTCTACCACGACCTCGACCACTGTTGCTGGCAGGGTCTTTATTTGTTATTATTTTTCCCTTGTGGGTTGCAGCATTCACTTCAGGGAATGGTGCAGAACCAGTTGGTCGTGACTCATGGTTTTTCAACAATAACTCATCATTTTGCTCGGCCACAAGTAGACAAGATATCAGTTCAGAATATTTCTTAAATCCTTTCTCTCGGTATTGCTTACTTAAGAGAAGATTATCCTTATGAAAAGTTGTGTAAGTCTTTTCCAACATTTCTTCGTCGGTGATTTTTTCACCACATAATTTTAATTTAGAGGTTATTCTGAACATGGCCGAGTTATAATCACTAACGGATTTATAATCTTGGAGCCTTAAATTTAGCCATTCATAGCGAGCAGATGGAAGTATTACAGTTTTCTGGTGGTCATATCTTTCCTTTAAATTACCCCAAAGCACCTCTGGATCTTTAACAGTTAAATATTCAGTTTTAAGAGCCTCATGGAGATGATGGCGAAGAAATATCATAGCTTTAGCCTTATCTTGATCTGATTCGTTATTTCCGGCCTTTATAGTATTACCAAGACCCTTTGCAGCTAAATGGATTTCAGCATCTAATGCCCAAGATAAGTAATTATTTCCGGTAATATCAAGAGCCACAAATTCAAGCTTAGCAAGATTCGACATATTTCACTACACAAAATTACAAATATAATGAATATAATAAGGCATAAAATTGTTGATGTTTAGTCAGATTAACAATACGACAAAGATTTAATCCAATACAAGATAGTTGAACATAATATACAAATTTGGTACTTGCAAAATATAAAACGTTAACAATGCCTAGAATAGTAGTAATAATATTTTCAATACTTCATAACCTGCAATTTCGGCAAACTTTTGCCGACAAAACTTGCGACTCATATCTATCAAACTATAAAAACAAAATATTCAAACAAGAAACAGAACACATCAAAACTTAGTGTTAACATATATCATGAATATTACCATGAGACTATAATATATCATTAGACTACAATTACTTCACTAAAGCATGCGCACAGAAATCATCCTAATACAAGCTACATGACCGACCAAAAATTCACACCATATTTCAATAATTTCAAACAGGAATAACATGGTTCCATGATACAAATTCTACAAATATAATTTATTCTTTATCTCTTTGAAAACTTCCTAACTGATTTGGGCTGAGAATGGAATCCATATAAAAAGCCACGTTTATCAACACAATAGCAGGATCATTATTACTAAGACAATATCTCAAACTCAAGGTTCATGCAGTTTGAGTGGAGATGATACAAAATTGGAGATTGAAAAACAACAAAGAGTTATATATATATATATATATATATATAACCTGACAAACAAAGGGTTGACGACAGAAGGACAACATCATGTATTACAACTTATCATTATCAAGTATCAAACAAAGGTTACAGAAAACTTATAGATTATTAAAGTACCATATAACTATAGGTGACAAACAAAATAATAATCTGACAAACAAAGGTGACGGAAGACTTATAGATTATTGATCAAGTATCAAAACTGATTATCAAGTATTAGGTTGCGTACCTTATTGGTTGAACGAAGAATTAATCAAACTGACCCAATAGCTCTAGTTAGAGATTCGTGCTGATAACGTATTATAAAATTGAGAGATTATAGAGAGAGTTGTGAGGGAGAAGATGATTGTATGTATTATTCTTATCCTCCATCAAAAGAGGTTACACATATATATATATACATGTATTGGTAACACCAAAAGCTTAGGTAATACAAAGAGATTAGAAAATGAAGAGACTAGCAATCCCAAAAGGCTAAGCAATATAGAAAGTCTAGGAACACAAAGGGGCAATGGACATCCACACAATAATTGATTCATAACAGATACTCATATTTCATCTAATTTTTTATTTTTTTTTTGAAAGGAATTTCCAATTCATCTCATTTTTGCATATACAAGAAAAAGAAATTCAAATTGACAAAAATTAATGAACACCGCCTGAGTGATACATAAAGTAATTGTAAGAAAAAATATTACATTAAAAAAGAATTAAACCAATGGATACATCATCTTTGAAACTGCTGTAAAATAATTTTGTTCTGCACCAATATAGATTAACATATTATTGACTTTTATTAGAGTAAGAATAATTTTATTAATAGTGTGACTTCTATATTTAATTTCTGACCCGTTTCAAAATGTTTGTTGCTTTTGGTTTACATCAGAAAAATCATATTTATATGAAATCTTGTTAAATTCGTCTAGATGCATAGTTTTATTAAATTATCAACTTATGTATGTTTGCTTTATAAAGTATAGTATAAATCAACGTACATCAGATTCGATGTATGCAAGATTTTGTAGTTCAAATTAAGTTATTATGGTATCATAATAAGTTAAGATATATTAATAAGATAATACTCTCCCCCCCCCCCCCCAAAAAAAAAAAAAAAGATATTACTTTTCCTTTGAAAAACTAAGATAGTATTCAGCAAAAAAATAACATAATTAATAAATTCTCATTGGTTTATAAAATTCATGTTGGCAGGGCCGTCCCATTGAATTTTGGGGCCCTGTTCTCATACAAAAATATTGGGCCCCTAAATATGAAGATGAAGATGAAGAATTAATTCATGGAAATTTAAGATTTGCAATTAATGAATGATTTTTTTTAATGTGAAAATGGAATATGGAGCAATTAGTTGACATTCATTGTAGATTACGATTAACTTGTTTCTTTCTTTCTTTCTTTGTTTTTTTTTTATACTCCCTCTGTAACATATTAATGGCAACAAGTCATTTTGCACGCACTTTAAGAAAGCGATTTAAGTGTGCAAACGAACAAATTGATCAAAAATAACTTTAAAATTTGTAACTTATGATCTCAATCTTACTTGTATTAAAACCATTTTGATTAATTTGTTCATTTACACCCTAAATCATTACCTTAAATTGCGTGCAAAATGACTTGTTGTCATTAATATGTTACGGAGAGAGTATTAGGCTAAATATGAAAATGGGGCCTCTTACAATTGGGGGCCCTGTGATTTTGGTCACCTTGCACATGTGCAAGGACGGCCCTGCATGTATGAAAATTCACATGTATGATTCTACACTTGATAAGATTTTTCTTAAATATAACATTGGCGGCCCGTTTGGTTGTTGGTAATGGATTGCAATAAAGGTAATAGATTTAAAATGTAATTTGTTAAGGAAAAACTTCAAAATCCTCATGGAAAATATATTTTTCATTCCCAAACTTACTTGAAATTTGTTCTTATTTTTCATTATCATTATCCATTACCATGTGGAATTGTGATATTAGATGAGAACGAATATTTATGAAGAAAATTAGATAAATTGGAGTTAAGCTAGCACCATCATGTGATTATTCATTATTTAAGATGAATCGAGTAAAACCCAACATGACTATATTTTATTTATTTATTTATTTATTTTGAAAATTCCATTCAATTTAAAATGTTACAAGATTCCGAGCTACAACGAAAAACAAAAAAAAGGGGAGCAGTATGTTTAGATTCAATTAGCTCTAATAAGTTTTAGTTATTTCTATTCAAATCATGTTTAGATAAATTTAAATCTCATACTACCTCCGTTTCTTATTATTTGCAACGATGTAACATAAAGTAGAGAGGAAAAATGTCAAATCGTTGCAAATAATAAGAAATGGAGGTAGTAATTTTTTTTAAAAAAAAGTATATCCTACGCTTAGGTACATATGTGTACCTATAACCAATTTAATATGAAGTAATATAGAGCACTAAATAAGCAACTTAAAATAATTTCATAATAATTGTGCTTATTAAATGAGCAAAATAAAAATATAATAAAATGTATATATACCCACACTTAGGGCTTGTTTGGTTGCATTGGGAATTAATTTCCCATGAGAATTTATAATTTGTAGGAATTTAATTCCCTTATGAAATTCCTAGGAATTGAACTATGTTGTTTGGAAGTCATAAGGGAAGTTGCAATTCATGGGAATTTAGGTGGGAATTGTGATTGACCAAGATGAGGGTAGGTTAATTAATTCCTACATTTTGTGGTAAATTACAATTCCCATGAATTCTAACTTCCCCCATTTTTTACATTTTAGTAGCAACCAAACAACTAGCCACTTTAAAATTTCCATGAATTTCTATTTTCCACATAATATAAGTTAGAAAAATCTACTCCCTCAATTTTTTTTAATTTATTCACTCAATTTTTCACACTTGTCGAGACAAAACTTCGAAGATTAATATCTTTAATTGTTTTTTTTTGTAAAAATTATAAAAATTAGATATTAAAAACTACATGTTGAAACGAATCCAATGAGACCCAACATGACTATGTTTTATCTTATGTATAAATCACAAACAATAGTCAAAATATACTTGTGAATAGTGACAAAGTCAAACTGAGTAAACTATTAAAAAAATGGAGGTACTCCCTCCGTCCCTTATTGTTTGCCCCATATTGACTTTTGGCACTGTTCATTTGATAACTTTGACTCTCTATAATTTTATACATATAAGAAAAAATATAGTCAAATGGGATCTCGTTTGATTAAGCTCAATGTGTAATTTTTTAATATGCAATTTATATAATTTTTTATTACATGTATCTAAAGATATTTTCGTTTAAAGTTGTATATCAGGAGATGAGAAAAAGTGAATGAGACAAACAAAAAGGGACAGAGGGAGTAGTAGATTATACATATGCTTCTGTTCCAAAATCCTAAAGATATGCGAAGAATTAAAATTCAATTTTGTTTGTTAATTAGCTAGTTTACTTTTTTTGAGACGGGTGTTAGCTGGTTTATTTGAATATATGAAAAATCAACCCTTATACTCTCTCAATCATAGGATGATAATTATCTAGAAGAGAAGCTTGTTTTTGACAAAAAAACTGACAACATTTAATTTAGCTTCTCAATAGTGTCATCATATAGACGAGTTAAATTATGTGAAGAACTAAAATTCATATTATATATCAGCTAATTTACTCTAATGTGAGTAATTTAATTTCTTTGTCATACAATTATTTAGAAGAGAAGTTTATTTTTTTAACATAATAAAGCATTGATAATATTTATTGCCAACATTAACAATTAACAATCTTGCAATAATTTGGACGTCATAGCTTTAAGCTCAACCTCCAAATTAAACCTACTTTATTTCCACTAATTTGGTCAGTGGAAATTGCAATAAAAACAATGATAGATAAATCAACAATATGACCTTTAGAATTTTTTTTTTTTATCCGCCAATGAAAAATAAAATCTACTCCCTCCGTAACATGAAACTTTCAACAATTGGTTTTGCACGTATTTTGAGGAAGCGATTTAAGGGTGTAAACGCAAGAATTAGCCAAAATGGTTTTAATATAAGCAAGAATGTGATTATAAGTTCCTAATATTAAAATTATATTGACTAATTTTTTCGTTTACGCCCTTAAACCGCTTCCTCAAAATGAGTGCAAAACCAATTGTTGAAAGTTTTATGTTACGGATGGAGTACTCCATATTGAGTTATCTACAGTTAAAGTGGCGATGGATATCAAATGAAATGACAGTGTCATTTACAATAGGTGAATGAATGGTTTATTATTATTATTATTATTATTATTATTATTATTTTAGAAGTAAAAGTACACAGGGTTTGAATAGGGTATAATGATGCCAATTAAATGAAGTACATACGTGCTATATAGGTGATAGTCACATGAATTTAGTATAATGTACAAAATACCTAAACTTGTCAAAAAATCAATCCCTATTAGAATAAAATTTTGAGTTTTATAATTTAATTAGGGACACACTCGGTATAAATAGGTTGTTTTTACAAATTTTGAGTACAATTTAAATTGGTTTCTTTGCTCCTTTTTATAGGATTATTACAGCATCTAATCATCTATTCATATTTTTTTTTTATTGCTTGTAGATTGGGTATATAGATAATGTAACAATTGTAAAGATTTAAACGCAGATTTTAGTAAGTAATTTGTAAGATATGCTTAACAAGTTCACAATACTCTTATTATTAAGTGCATAAGTGCATTAATCTATCTATAACGAAAATAAAGTAAATAAATAATGCCGGTCCAACAAGAAACATATAGGAAAAAGGGAGGCAAAGACAGAGTACGGGAGTAGGAAGTCTTAAAACTAATTTGAATATGGGTTTTCTAGTTAAAAACTTGTATAATACACCATAAAATTGGATTTCATTGGTAAGACTAATGAAAGTAGACTAATGAAAGTTTTTGGACGAGGATAAGGTTTTAGCCTAGTGATTAAGGTTTCAGAATTTCAGGCGGCACGAGATCCAGGGTTCGATTCTCATCGCACGCATTTATGAGGATTCTTATCCCCTTTACAAGTGCATGTGTTGACCTGCAATAGGGCTCGTTTAAGGCCTAGTATCCCACACATTATCATGCTAAAAAAGCATATAAATAAAAGGTCTTTCGCAGAGAATGAGGGTCTTGATCTAGTGGTACCTCAGAATTCCAGGCATGAAATACCAAGTTTGATTCTCACTGTACGTATTCGTGAAGATTCCCTAACTTTTCTTTACGGATGCATATCTTAGCTAAATTAGGCCTCGTATTTGCATTTGGGTCTAGTCTAAGGCCTACTATCATACTAAAAATAAAATAAAAGGTCTTTCGTTTACCACGGTGGTCACCTCAACAACGTGCAAAACTTTAGTTATACCATGAGTCCATGACCACCTATTCTAAGTTCTAACACGTTTCTTTGCATTCCTCCCGTCAATTTTTTAGTATAACTTTGTCTAGATTATTAGTCAATCATTATGTTTTTAATGCGTTTTCAATTAACAAATTAAAAGATCCTTTGTAAAAAGACATAAATTTGAGGACCAAAAATAAGTAGCAGCATTTTTAAAATAAGGTTGCCAGTTGCCACAATGATAAAAATAAAACAAATTTGAGGACCAAAAATAAGTAGCAGGATTCATGTTAAGCCTGTGCAGCTATTTTTTTTATAGGATAATGTGTGGGATATTAGGCCTTGGAATCGGGCCCTACTGCAGGTCATCCGGACCAATTTTAGCCAACACACGCATCTGTAAGGGGGATAATAAGGAATCCTCACAAATACGTGCGGTGAGAATCGAACTCAAGACCTCATGTCTGGAATTCTGAAGCTCTAACAACTGGGCTATGACTTCATCCTCTGTGCGGCTATACTATACCTCATCTTCCAACCTAACCATGAGAAATTGACCCACATCACAACCTCGATGTATCTTCTCGGTTTAAAAAAACAAGACTTTTTGCTGGTACGATTCATTTACTCGTTTCGTCTACAAATAAGTGCTTCATTTTTACCAAAAAACTCTCATAATTTTGGTCAAAGTGGAGCAATTATTTGTTGACATAGGGAGTATATGAAAAAAAAAATTAAATAATGTTATGTGATTTTGTATAGGATTTCTGATGTTTTCATTAATTACATTGCCTTTTGTGTTAACTATATTTTTTCACCTTGTTAAGTGATTGAAAATTTTGTCCTCATGAAATACTTGATTGTGTATTGATAGATAAATAATATTTGGTTGATACATTTTTTAAAAATTAGCATGAAAATGTTAAATCTTATGATGAATTATTTCCTTTTTTTGTGGCTCAATATTTTTTTAACAATTCATTCATAAAAGAGTCATACGACATGTACAAAATAAATCAAAGATAACAAATACAAAACAAATTTAATCAAATAAAATTATAATCGTCGATAAGATTTGACATTAACGAATTCGCTCATCTTTCACATCATTGTCATTTGTAACATTCTACAACGATGTCTTGTGATCTGTTGTAATTTTTAAATTAAATACAACTTAACTCAATTGATTGTTGGGATATGATTCAATACTGCACAAGCATCCATCAAAAAATTAATTTTGCCAAATTTTAATTCCCCATAAAGAAGGAAAAGGAAATTCAAATTACTCCCATCAAAGGAGTGAAAGTACTAAATAAATTGGATAGAAAACTCCTACAAAGAGAAAAAAGAATACTATTAGTGACAAAAACAAAAAAAAAAAAACAAAAAAAAGATGCGGAGCTTACCATCATTAAAAAAATTTGATGATGGCAGTCGATTTTTAGGAGTTTTTGAGGGGAGGGAAAGGGGAGAGATTGGCTCAATTTTATTTGATTGTTTTCATCATTTTCCCTCTCCCCTTCCCTTATATTCCCTCCGTTACTAATTAGTTGCAACGATTGCACTAGGTGAGTTTCCTAGGTAAAATTTATTAATTATAGATAAAGGTGATAGATTAGTAAAAATTGAGGGAGAAATGTAGTAGATCAAGGAGGAAAAGAGAAAGAAAAACAAAAAAAGTACATTTGGAGACCACCACATGGGGTGTAGGAGTTGGAATTGCAGGGAAAAAATTACCAAGAAAAGAAAGAAGTAGAATTGTTGCAAGTAATATGTAACAACCTCAAAATAGAAATTGTTGTAAATAATTAATAACGAAGGGAGTATATATTAGCTCCCCTTTTTTCATGTATACTACATCCTTAAAAATTCACTTGCAATAATTTGACATTTTTTCTTTTACTTTATGTCACATTGTTGTAAATAAATTGTTACAGATGTACTAAAAAGTATTAACTGTCCGTTTGGTAGCCGGTTATAAATGGTGGTAATGGGAATGAATTTATAACTAAATTTGGAAAGAAAATTAAAATTCATTCCCATTATGGTGCTAGCATAACTCTATTTTATCTAATTTTCTTCACAGATATTCATTCTCATCTAATACCACCCTTCCGCATGGTAATGGAAAATACGAAGGAATTTCAAGTTTGGGAATGAGAATTATGTTTTTCATGGAAATTTTGAAGTTTTTCTTTAACAAATTACACTTTAAATTCATTACCATTACCAGAATTTATTACCAACAACCAAACGGGCCGTAAAAGTATATGTGTGTTGTCATGTTGCACCGTTTGATGAATAAAGTTTAAAAAGGCTGCTTCTTTTTAATGTTCTGAGAGCATTAGGGCTGAATGGTTGA
Source organism: Salicornia ramosissima (assembly GCA_951394345.1). Lineage (NCBI taxonomy): Eukaryota > Viridiplantae > Streptophyta > Magnoliopsida > Caryophyllales > Amaranthaceae > Salicornia > Salicornia ramosissima. Next base: position 7,923,070 of record OX596233.1, read on the forward strand.
CTATGGGCTTGGCCCAAGTGGAGTGAATTGGATTTGTTCAAAAAAATATATAGGCTGAACCTACTAGCAACTAGCTAGGCCTCCGCTTTTTCATTTTGCCAATTTTTTTTTTTTTTTTGAGGTAAATAGATTTGCTGTTTTAAGGCCCATGACACTAAGGCCAAACTAAGGACGGAAGGACCCATCTTACCTAATATACTTCCTTCGATCCAAAAAAATGCAACAGTTTTCATTTTTTGATGTTTCAAAATAAATGCAACAAATTTTTATTTCTGTTATATAGTAAACTATTGTTACTTAAAAAACATAAATACCCTTACTAATTCTTTATTTGTCCCTACCTTTTCTCTCTCCAATTCTTTAATTGTCCCCACCATCTCTCACAACTCATTTAATTGTCCCCACTTTTCACTCTATTTATTTTAATCAACTACCCCTCACTTTTTTCTAATTACCCTCAACAAAAAAAAATGCCTAGGAGTCAATGCCATGACAATTGTTGCGTTTTTTTTGGAACGGAGGTAGTGTAAAGAATACTTCTCCGATCCATTTTAATTGCAACAGATGAATATTTTAGCTTTCACAAAAAAAATTAAAAAATTGTTGCGATTAAAATGGATTGGATGAACTATTACATTTGATATCTATTTCATATTATTTACACTGATTTAATATAAATTAAATAGTAAAGTTATCTAATCGTTGCAAATAATATGAAAATGAGATAGTTAAAGAATGAATAAGTTGACAAAGTAGATCATTTTACCTTTATGGTTTGCTTACTTTAGCTGAACTGAATGAACTGAACTGATCTGAATAAAGCTAAAAATACTCCCTCTTTCCCTTTTTAAATGATACATAGAGAAATTGGGTGATTTTTAAAGTTGTAGTTGGTAAAGTTGGCCAAGGTGGGCCATAATATCAAAAATAGTAAGTGTGAATTTATAGGTGGGCCATAATATCAAAATTAATAAAAGTAGAATTAATTAATATTATGTTAAGAGTATAAGTGTAATTTTATAGGTGGTTCATAATATCAAAAGTAGAAATTAAGCATTTATTTTGGGACAACCAAAAAAGGAAAATGGAGCATTTATTTTAGGACGCTGAAAGTAATATTTTATAAAAGAAGGAAATTGAGAGCTGAACTGAACTGAACTTAATAGAGATGAATTGAACTGAATTTAATAGAGCTGAACTGAACTGAACTGAATAGAGATGAATTGAACTGAATTAAATAGAGCTGAACTGAACTGAATTTAAGCTGAAGTAAACAAGCCCTTAGTTTTGCCATTTTTTCTCATTTATGTTTAGTTTGTTTTTGAAGTTTAATTTTTGGAAGACGTCTTTCCTTTATTTTTCTATTTTTCTTTGTTCCTATGGGCTACAGATAAAATGCCGCATCTCTCTTTACTCTATTTTTTTTTTCTTTTTTTCTAGTCATTATTTCCTTCATCTCCCTTTTACTTATGTTTTTTCGCCATAAGTTTTCCTTGAGTTAAACAAACAAATTAAAGGGGACTTTTTTCCCCACTGTTGCCTCTCATATTGAAAAATAACTTTTGTGAAAAATCTTTCCAATAAGTATTTATCTAACTTGCATGCTCGGAAGGAGGCGAATGTGGTGGCACACACACTTGCAAAGGAGGGTCAATTATCTAATTTTTGTGCTCGCAACTTTGAAGATCTTCCTTCTTGGATTCAACCCGCTTTGGACCATGATATGGCAGGGATTCGGTTCCAAGCCGATTAACTATGCTTATTGTACTTTTACTTCTTATTAGGTTTATATTTCGCCGTATTTTCATGAACTTTGTCTGTAGTTTTATTATCTATGGTTGGCTCATTGGTTTACATGAGCTTGTAAAAACGCTTATTTAGTTTAATCTTATTCCCTTGTCAAAAAAAAGAAAGGTATTTATCTGCACAAATGTAACCAAGTAAAAAGGTACAAGAAAGTGTGAAAGGGCTGGGCCGAGTTATGACCAAAATCAAACAATTATATAAATATGTGGTTAGTGGTCAATTGGCTATACGTACATAATAGCATAAGATGTGAAATGGGTCTAGACTCTGGACCGTGCCCCTCACCGTGAGTGTAGCTCCACTTTACAAGATCAATGAGGTTCCAACTCAATATGATATGACAATGAGCAGACAACTTTATTATTTTTTCAATATGAGATTTTATTACCATAAAACCCCTCTTAAAATTTCAAATTCTTTTTTCACACTCATATGTGGGGGCTTTAGAGGGGCTCAACACCCCTCACCTTAGCCTTATAAGGCGGACACAACTTTATTACTTCGTATTTCTTTGTGGGATTTTATCACTATAACAAACTTTGGCTTGGTAACATTATGAATTTTTACGGGTGAATCCAATAGCATAAGCTTTGATGTAAGGTGCTAAGCGTGACACAAATATGTGATTTTGAATTTTTTTTTTTATGCTTAACTGTATTTATAGGTTGAATTTCATAGGTCTGTTTGCTTTTGTTTTTGTTATCAAGGTTGTGACAATTAAATCTATGATAATTTTCACGGAGAATCTTAATGCTTCGTGTGTGTCATCACCTATTGAGTTGTTCAGTAAGCAGTGGAAGGTACCTGCTAATTTACTTGGTAATGAAAAAATCCTAGAAAATAGGATGAATGTTAAGTTTGATACTACCTCTTGGATCATTATACCGGAACTACACATCATGTTATAGGAAATAAATCTTGGGTTGACACTCATTATTTTAATTGCCCGGTTGGTTTGCCTAATGGTGAATCGGTCATAGCTACATTATTAGTGGGCTTGGTTCAATTATCTGATGAAATTGTTTTTTTCTCTAAGTCCTTTATGTACTAAACTTAAGATGTTATTTACTTTCTGTCTCTCAACTCAATGATATATATGTTAGATAATATTGTCCAATTTAACTCTTCCATATAACAACTGGTTGGAACGAGAATTAGGAAAGAGGGATTATATTATTTTAGCAAATTGGAATCGATGCAATATGTATCTATGGAAGAGTCAACAAAATCTTTCGAGTTGTGGCATAGACGAATGGGACATCCTTTCGATAAAATAGTTAATTTACTCCCTCCTGTTCATAGTAGTAAGGGTAGTTTATATAAAGGATACAAAGTGTGTTTTCGCGCTAAACATCCTCGAGACAAGTTTCCTTTGAGTAATAATAAGGCTTCTCATATTTTCGAAAAAAGTATATTGTGATTTATGGGTCCCTACCAACATTTTTCATCATGTAGCGCTCATTATTTTTTAAAAATTGTTGACGATTTTTTACGAGCTGTGTGAATTTATTTGTTAATTGATAAAACTGAGGTGTTTAAAATGTTTATAGCTTTTATTGCTTAGTTGATCTAGAGAAATTTCCCTCGATTTTGCTCCGTGATTGCATCACTCAAACATTTTTTGCTAAAAGTTCGTCTTCTCCTTCTTCTACTTCTGATCACTCCCCAGGTACTCCCACTCCTTTAGCACAATATATAAATTGTGACAATTTTTCTGTCAAATATCAAGCATTTCTTACAGCCATTATCAAGGATGAAGACCCCAAATTATTTAAAGAGGCTATGCTGCATGATGGTTGGAGACAATCTATGAGATCATGGGAAGAGATACAAGCTCTAGAGGATAACAACACATGGAACTTGGAAAAACTACAACTAGGTAAACTTGCTCTTAGTAGTTAATTGGGGTGGGGGGGGGGGGGGGTAAAAAAACCAAATATAAGTCAAATGGTGATATCAAACGTCTTAAGTCTCGGATAGTCGTGCTTGGTAATCATCGACAAGAAGGTATTGACTCTAATGAAACATTTGCTCCGGTCACAAAAATGACCACCGTTCGTGCCTTTCTTGCTATTTCTGGTACATAAATTGGGAACTTCACAAAATTGGTGTTCATAACGCCTTCTTGCATGGTGATCTTGAGGAGGACGTTTGTATGAAGCTCCCTCCCGAGTCTCGAGTTCAAGAGTTCATATTCTTCTTTAGTTTGTCGACTACATAAGTCACTACATGGTTTTAAACAGGCTTCTCGATGTTGGTTTGTCAAGCTAGTTATAACTTTGAAAGAGTATGGTTTTCTTCAGTCCTATTTCGACTACTCACTTTTCACATTTACTACTAATGGTGATATTTAGATTCATGTTCTCATTTGCTGATGACTTTATCATTTATGGTAATAATTCTATTGCGATTGCCACACTTAAATCTTATCTTGGTGACTGCTTCCTTTACAATATTTTTTTGGGCATTGAAGTGGCCTAGAGCCCCTCTGGTTTATTCTTGTGTCAATGGAATTATACCCTGGACATCATATCTGAAATAGGTTTGTTGGGGGCAAAGCCAAGTGGTTTTCCCATTGAACAAAATCATCAACTTAGCCTTGCTAATGGATATCTTCTCACAAACCATGCGTCCTACCGCCGACTTTGGGGCGTTTGATTTATCTTGCAGTCAGTGATCTAGATTTGGTTTATTCGGTTCATATACTATCTCAATTCATGCAAGGACCTCGGAATGAGCATTGGGAAGCCACACTACAAGTTGTCCGCTATTCAAAGGGTACTCTGGGTCAAGGCTTTTTGTTGCGTGCCGATAGTGTGGTTTAACGTTACAAGGATGTGCGACTCTAATTGGGCGGCTTGTCCTCTCATGTGACGATCATTGACCGGTTGGCTAATATTTCTTGGTAACTCTCCTATTTCCTGGAAGACAAAGAAGCAACACACAGCGTCTTGACCTTCAGCTGAGGCCGAATATTGATCCATGGTTGCACTTACTTGTGATATTAAACGGTTAAAAGGCTTGTTGTTAAGTTTAGGGATGCATCTTCCAAAAGCAATCAAATTGTTTTGTGACAATGCATCTACCGCACTAAATATTGCCAATAATACAGTCTTTCATGAACGCACTAGCATATTGAGGTTGATTGTCACTTTGTTTGCAATGCAATAATTGAATGTCTAATTTTACCTTCAAATGTAGTCTCAACTTCTTCACAATTGTCGGACATTTTCACCAAAGCTTTTGGCAAAAACCAATTTGATTTTTTACTCTCCAAGTTGGACATTTTTAAACATCATGCTCCAACTTAAGGGGGGTATGGAGATAATATTTGGATGGAAACATATTATGGAGATATTATTTAGATGGGAAAATATTTTACCGTATATTTTTGTTAGGAGAATATCTATACAATCTAGTGTGCGAAGCACCAATTATGCGACACGTAAGCTGACACATAGCCGACACACATCATCTCTCGCCTGAGTTCCGCCACATATGCAATATTTCCATGTAGGATTTTAGTTTGGGTATTAAATTATTAAAAAAATGTTCATAGTGAGGTTCGAACTCGAGACTATGACACATTAATAGTATACACTTACCAACTCACCCAACATTCATTATTATCTCAAATTCCACTATTTTAAAACTTATTGTTTTATTGTTCGAGTACACTTAATGTTAGTTTATTATCTAACAATAAATTTAATAAATTTAATAAATTTCTAGATCCTTATTTTTTTAGGCGCAAACAAAAGAGACAATATTATTATTAATAAGGCAAAAGTTGGGCGTTGGATAAGATTTAATAATACTTACCTTCCATGATAAATATTTGACAAAAAAGTTAAATTTAATTCACTAATCCATACTAATTATTCATATTATTGTTCCTATAAAAAAATATTAATATTATTGTTACAAGTTTTACCATCATTATGAAATATCTTTTGTCATATTTAAATCAAGGGAAACAATGGTAGTAAGAACAACAACACCAATAATAGTACTTTTTTTATTTTACAAATATTTTTTAAATTCAAAAGACTCGCACAAATTTTCTTCAAAAGGAAAAATGATGTGCATTGTTTTCATTTCAAATATTATGTAATTACTCGCCACAACATAACGTTACAATTATTAATTATGCCATGTAATCTATACGCATCTTCTAAAACGCATCTTCTAAGCATACTTGAACCCATAATCCCTTAAGTACAAAAGCCTTAAGTACAAAAGTCACAACTTAACCACTAATCCATATTAATTTCATTATCAATTATTCCATAAAGAAGTATTATAAATTTCATTATTAAAAATTTTTGTTGCCTTTGTTTTCTGGACTTGAGTCTCAAAATCAAAAAAGTAGTGTATCATTCGATCAAATTAATGGTGATGATACTTCCTCTGTTTCATTTTAAACGCATGAAAGGGGTATTTTTTGTGAAATATAAAATATTCGTTTGTTGTGTTGAAAACGAAACGGAGGAAGCCATAATGATGATGATAACCAATTTTCAATACGTTAGTAAAAGTATCAAGTTCCATATTGTAATATCTTTCAAAATTTCGTTCGGTATTTTACAAGCCTCATTATACCATATTACTTTCAAATCATAAAAAATATTGAAGATAATGAAAAAATGTATGACCCGGGGCAACGCCCGGGCCTAAATACTAGTTTTACACTATATTTTGGGAGTCATAATAGATAACAAATAAAGTTGTTTCCTTTATTTTTAGGGTTGATTTAATTCTGATTCTGGTATTATATATATATAAGACATTGATCATCAATAATAAAGAAAAAAACCATTAATTTTCCCAAATTCTACGGTCTTATTTCTCCCAAAAAAAAGTCTATTAAATATAGCATATAGAGATGTGATACAATGTGTTGTTGTAAAGTGGTAGTAGAAAAGTAGAACGATTCTTCTTAGGTGAAATAATGTAGAAAATAAATAGATGAAATTAAACAACCTTAATATAAATAATCTAATGCAGTACAATGAATGTGGAAATTGTTCATTTCAATCTTATATTAAATACAAAACCTGGAAATATGATATCATGCATGCCTCATTTAAAAAAACCCCAATTGTCAGTCAGTATAATAGTAGAGAATCTTATGTTATAAGGTCTCCCAACTAACTAATTCTTGATGCATGTACGTAATTAGGAATGCAGTTTATTTATTTAATTTTTTTTTTAAAAAAAACTAACCTGAAAAAAATTAAAAATTACCACCTTGAATATAAAGTATTCCAGGTTAAATTAGTGTGAAAAAACCTAACCTGAAAAAACAAAAAATGACTTGAATATAAAGTATTCTAAAGACATTAAAAATCACCTTATGTAAATATTAATTTTTTGAGGGGGTAAATATTAATTTTTATCTATTAGGCTTAACTTTTACTATTATTAAAGTAACTTTTATTTGTCGTGCATTAATTTAGTGTACGTTCGATATACACTATTTTTTTAAAAGCACAAAAGATCATTGTAGGAAGCTAAGCATAAAACAAAGCAAAATTGAAGGCTCTGTTTGGTTCGCAATCGATCTAGCTCGCAGTCAACACCATCTATTCAACACTCTGACTTTATATCTATCAGACTAAGTCGAAATCATCTGTCCCACTTTATGTGTTGTGTGCCACTCATTCGATCTCATAGGTTGTTTTTAATAGCAAGAGTCCATTAATTATTAATTTATCATTTTAAAAAAGTTTTTCTCGACCAATGAAAATCAGTAGCGGCACACAAAATGCTACACATAAAGTGGGATAGATGATTTCGACTCTACCAGACTAAGGCAATGTTTTTCCATTATTTTGTTAAAACAACTTTTTTTTTTTTTTGACAAAGGGCAAACATGAGACTAAATGCTTAGCTCCGCCAAGCGGTTAATAGTGAAAAAGTTTCATCAAGTTCCAATTTGTTTAACTAAGTTCCTATCTCCATACCATTGACAATTGTCTCCAAGATCCATGATAACTTTTTTATTTTTGGTTGCAATATGAATATGGAGGCGAGACTGTAGGTGAACTATCTTTAGACTCTCTAGGATGGCCTTGAAGATGACGTTAGTTTTATCATGGCCCAGATCAACACCCGTGTCGTCGACCTGATGCACTTGATTATTGTTTTTCCTGAAAGTGGTGTAGATATTTGCCTTCCCATGTGGCTTCATAAAAATAGACAGATCCTCAGATTGTGTAATACCCCGAAATTTTGGGCCGAATATGTTATTGCTTGTTTTTATGACTGCTGTTTTAATCATATTTTAAGGTCCAAAATTTAATCTAGCAAAACCATAATTGGGTTTAAGCTCAAACCCATCCTTGCGAAGCAAGCCCAAGCCTCCTACTTCTCCAAGGCCCATCCCCCCCCCCCCCCCCCTCCTCTTAGCTAATTATTTGATCAAGTTATCCACTTGATCATGATCCTACCTAAATAAAGGGGTTTAACCTCCTATTTTATGTCAAGGATTATCATTGCTTTCCCGTACTTTATATTAAGAACACATACTCTCTTCCCTCTATAAACCTCACGGCATCCCCTCCTTTCTCCCATCAAAATTATTTTGTTAATCTTCAAACTTTAACCAAGATTAAAGATTTCCTTTCAAAGTCTTTAATTAATAATTCTCCTCAAAATTCATCAAGAAAGGTTCATCCTTGGATAGCCTTTGGTTCGGTTTTTAGGAATGCAAGGGGAGGAATCTTGCTATTTTGGTGTAACTAGATGTTCTACTTAATTTTGGAAGTCTAATCTACATTGATTAATTAGGATTCTAACAATAATAGATCAATTTAATTTGTTAATTATTCCTTCTAATAATCACGATGGCCAAATGTTTTAGGGTATGAAATCTTGAGAATCTATGTTACTTTTGATTATATTGCATGATGATTATGAATTAGGGTTTAGATTAATTGATTGTTTGATGATGAATTAAAGTTTACATGTTTTATGTATTATAATGTGATGGTTCCACATTTTTATAGGGTTTGTCAAGTTTAATTCTTTGACTTGCATGATCTATGCATGTTTGATGATTGTTGTTTATTTGATTAACTATATGCAATTATTTAAATTGTGATGATTTTCTTTAAAATTCTTGAAATAGCCATGTGAATTGATGATTATGAATGCATGAAATTCTTAATCTTTGTGTATAGTTTGATGCATGAATGAATCATGATATGAATTGAATTATTGTTTTAATTATTTATGATGATTATGGATTAAATAAATCAATTTGTATCATAAGTTCATAAATTCGAAAATCCCATGTTGATGGCCGAGTGTTATAGAGAAATAAAGATAGAATTTTTATCGAGTTTTGATCATAAAGATTATTGTTGAATTGAATCTTGAAATAATTTTGACTTAACTAATTCATTCAATTGATTTTATGGTATATATAGTTTAAGGTTTAATTACTAGTGCTTGTTAGGTTGCTACTGGATGAATCATTGTGGTATTAGATGTTGATCGACTATTGTCGAGTAGATGTAGATTTATACCCATTTATATGGGTCTATATGTATGTTTATGAGCTAAAGTTTGAGATCCAGTTGAGTTAGAGATTAATTGTTCTAGACTATTGAACTTGTTAAAGTATCGAGTGAGGCCTATAACGAGCCTAAGTATGAAATCGATTTGATTGATAAGATGTTATTGATCTCTTGATGATCATGTCGAAATGAAATTGATTTGATTTGTCGAAGTTAAGGTAAGGGAATAATACTGATTTAGAAAGTGATCGTCCGGTTAGTGAAACTCGAGTAGCTAACTAGGGTAAAGTCGAAGCCACTGCATGCCCTGTTGCGGTATAAGGGCAGTTCTGGATCCTATAATGTGTTGTCGTATGAGTTAGTGAAACTTGAGTAGCTTACTCAGGATTAGTGGCCATACTTAAACATAGTCCCTTGCTTGGAGGGGTTAAGGTTAGGACACTCGAGTTCGACTCGACATGTTTTAGGAAAGTTATGATGTACCCGGGCATCCTTACGAGCATGTGACCAGACCATGGACTAAAATTAATGAAAGAGTGAATTAAGGATAAGATGAGGTAGATAGAGCAATCAGTGTACCTATTGTGTTGTGTTGGTTATTTTTATTAATGTTTTTGTTTTCCGATGCGAAGGACGCCAGGTACATTAACTTGTGTATGAGTGCGTGATTGGTATGTTATGTATGATGCTTGTCCTCTTATTGTTTGCTTTGGTTTACTATGTATGTTTGAGTTCCACATTTGACGCTGCCATAGTGGACCTCAACATTTCATGTGAAATCGATGAGTAGCTGCTTTGTGATCGTCTGGTTATGGGTGTGTGAGAGGATAGTTACATTGAAGCCTGTACTTCAGTTACCTTTAGTAGAACCCATTTATATGAATTTGACATTAGATTAGATCTTTTGTGAGCTTGTTTCAGTTATGGTTTAGTAGTTTAATCTATTAGTTTGGATTCTTTTGTTATAGACCATGCTTTGAATATAATTTGTTTTAACCAGATTTCTTTAATAATATAGTTTGCTTTAGATTTTAATCTTATTTGAGTGTTGTTTTAGTGACGCTCTGACTTGATGTTGTTATGCACTACATCGAACCCAAAAAAAAAGTCGGGTCGCTACACATTGTCTCGTACCTATAAGACGAATTTGACGATGAAGCACTTCTTGAAATCCTATGGGGAAGAGGGGTCTTCAAACGTTGAGGATGTGATTCTGAGAGGCTTTTCACATTATTCATTCATAGTAAAGTCATTTTCAACTAAAATCAGGAGAATGGAAGCACCAGGTCTGTTATTATTGAAAATATCCCTGTTTCTAGCCAACCAAACATAGAATAAAATAGTAGTGAAGAGGACATTTAGTCTGAGGTGATCAGAAGAACAAGTCTTCAACAATTTAAGCCAGTTCTTGATCCACGATTCAATGGGAATATGAACCTGCCCCTCAACTCAAATATCCAATCTACTTCCTCTCCAAATATGATGGGTATAATTGCAGTCTCTTAAGACATGAGCGATCGTCTCTTCTTCCAAGCGATTACAATATTGTTGGCAGAATTTACATGAGGTTTGGTCAATAACTTGCCTTTTTGCAAGTTCAATCCCCACCGGGAGGGCAGAATTGAGAAAAAGAATATTTTTAAACGTTCATGTTTCTTTAATGTTTGACTTCATATGTCGCCCGACACCCCCCTTTAAAAACCTAGGCTTCTCACTGCCACCTTCAAACAATCGAAATAGCTAGAAAACTACTATTTACTATAAAAATATAATTTTTTAGAAGAAATAATCATCAACCATCTTATATAACTTATTACTAATTTTAAATGAAATCACTAACCAAAGAAAAATAAATAATTATCCACCGCCGTGTTTAACTATCTTTTTTCCCCTTGTTATATAAAGACATAATATATTCCCATGATAAATGATTGATCACATATAATGTAGGATTAATGTTCTCATTTATCTCCTCAAAAATATATTGGCACAATGTATAATTTACTTAGGAAAACATATATAAATGAATGTAAAAACTTTTTAAAAATCATTATAGTTTTCAACCTATATAGTATACACTCAAAATAAAGCATTATTATTAATAATTTTAAATCTAAAAAAAAAATAAATTGTGGTGCATTTAAGTTATTAGATGATTAATAAACATACTATAACCTTACTACTAAATCTAAATTTTAATACTTTTATTCTAAATGACCAGTTTATTCCACGAGTAACTTTTTATTTTAATTTCCTTAAAAAAAAAAACTTTTATTTTAATTTTGTAATAATGAATAAAAAAAAAAAAGAAAGCGAAGAAATAATCCGAACGTTAAAATCGGTTCTCTCCCCTCCTCCCTCTCCTCTACAACTGTTCTTCCCCTCCAAATCTCTGATTCTCTCTCTTTCTCACTCACCCTTTTACAAACACAAACCCTCCCCTTCAATATACAGAGAAAATTACCCACAATTTTACTCAATACTCCATTAATTCTTCTATATAAACTCAGAAATTTTCAGAACTATTCATTTGAAAAACACAAAAAGTGGGTAATTTATCAGAAATTCAACCCCATATTTGAACCCAAACTTATGTGTTTATTTTCTTCATCAATGGCATAATTTCAATTTACCAGACAACAAATTCCCAGAACACCAATCAACAATTTCAATGGCGGCAACCGCTCCAGAAAGATCTAGAAACCTCCACAATTTCTCCCTCCCACCTCGTTTAAGTTGGGGTTCTCAACGACTCCTTCGCTGCTCTAAACTCAGCAACAAAAGCAGCAGCACCAGTTTCACTTCTTCAAAGGACGACGGTTCGTTTCCCGACCGTAAGCGCCGAAAGGTGTCATTTCGATCCCCGCCGCCGCCGCAGCAACCGTCGTCATCAATCCACCACGAAGACAACCATCAAATCGAAGTGATTCGCAAGAAGCTTATGCTCGATCTTCGCTCCGATGTTGAACAAATTCGCGCCAATTTCCTCGGAGATTCCGATTTTGCCCCTCCACCACCGCCAGAGCCTCGTCCTTGGAACCTCCGAGCTCGCCGCTCTCCGGCAACCGCGGAAATTGCGCGGCCTGCGACGGCGATTGCTTGTGATTCCGGCGAAAGAGCCAAGTTTTCTGTATCATTATCAAAGATAGAGATTGAGGATGATATTGTTTATATGACTGGAAGAAGACCTCCTAGAAAACCTAAAAAACGTCCTCGTCATGTTCAGAAAAATTTGGATGTCAGTTTTAATTTCCTCTTTCTTGTTCTCTTTCTCTTATTATGATGATGAATTGTTTTTTTTTTTTTTTTTTTTTTTTGCGGGAAATTTGAATTTTCTTCAGGTCAAAACTTGAGTGTTCTTTGTTTGTGATTTTGATTGCAGACTTTGTTTCCTGGGTTATGGTTGTCGGAGATTACTGCTGATATGTACAAAGTTCATGAAAATCCAGATCTTACTAAGGTATTATTTACTAATTTTTCCTTTACGATTTCAATCTTTTGTTTTTCTGGAATTTTGATGGTTGAAATTTTTTCTTTCTTTGTTTTGAATAGTCAAATTTTTTAACTATAGTATGATTCTTCGTTTCATTTTGCATTCCATTTGAGAATTTGAAATAAAGTTTTCCCCTTTTCAATATTCCTGAAGTTTTTTTTTTCCCTCCTTCAAAAGTTGAAGAGTACTGTATAGAAGGTTTAGTCCATGTTTAACATTGTACTACCTAATGTGTTGTTTTGGTTGACATGATTAAGCATAAGAAGTTTGAATTGCTGTTAACAAAGTTGTAGTTCAGTATTACATAGTTCCGTAATCTCCCTGCGAATGGTGAACTGAAAAAAGCAAATTTTTGTTGGTTTTGTGCTATTTTGGCCGAATTATAGAAGTGAACTAAAAAAAGCAAATAATGGTTGGTTTTGGGCTATTTTGGGCGAATTATAGAAGAGAACTAAAATTCATTATGTGCCATTGGTAGTTTGGTTGACAAATTACTGGCAAGTAGAAAACTAGAAAATTTTGGAACAAAATTACTTGTGGAACCTAGGCTAGGTATGGGAATTTCCGCTTCCCATGAATCACCAAACAACATCTAGCAAATTCTTACCACCAAACAAAATCTAGCAATTCTTAGGAAATACAATTACATGGGAAAATAAATTGTCAAGGAATTGACACTTCCTACATTCAACCAAACAACCACTGGTTTCTTCGTCTTGATTGATACGATCATTTCAGTGTTACTTTAATGGTAACAGAAAGGTTATGAACTTGTGATCAGTGTTTGCTTTGATTAAATTGGATTGGATGGTAAACTTTGTTCTTTTTTGAATTGGTGTTGCAGTGATAATAAAGAGAAAGATGGTCAATGCCACGGAAGATTTTCGGGTTCTGTCCATTGACATTGGTAAACTATAATACTAGTAGATCAGTGTTACTGCTGTTCTGAAATTTATAGTGTGTGTACTTTATAGTAGTGTCTTTGGACAACGTTTTCTGCAGAAATATGTTGCGCTCTCTTGTATAGTTTTGGGAGGGGGTGTAAATGGTGCTGAATCGTTTGTTATTCCAAAATTATATAAAAGTAATCTTTATTACTCACTTGTCGAGCCATTCTTCTCATTCCCTCTTTTGCTGCTTTGTGTTTTCTTTCATGTCTTTGACATTGGTTAATTATGATACTTGTAGATTAGTGTTATTGTGACCTGTGAAATTTTAATATGTGAATTATGTACTGGATGCATAGTGAAACTTAAAACAAAATATTTATGTAATGCATATAATAGTATTAAATCAAGCCCGCATCACTGCATCGCGACCGCATTGTAAAGCTATTTGAGCTTACCGCGACTGAGATATTAAACCGAAATGGCCGCGAACCATCCGCATTGCCCCGCTAATGTGATTCCGCGACTGTTACCGTGATCACGACCGAAACCGAGATTTAAAACCATATGCATTTTCATACACATGTTTTACATTTAGAACACTTTATATTATGAAGTAAGGCCTTGTTGTTTTGGACACAACTCTTGACAAATTCAATTCAGTTTATCCCAACTCTTGTTGAGTCTAGTATTCAAACTAATTCAGGCCAAAAGAACCTGGGGTCATGTTCTTTGGACTGAACTAGTTTGAACTAAACTGAGTTAAATTATAGACCCAACAAAAGTTGAACTGAATTGAATTGAAATTTCAGAAATAAAGTTAAAAAATCAGGGCCCAAGTGTTCTTAATGCAAAATATTGTGTTGACTCTATAACTGGGTAACATAAATGTTGAAATACGCATAACATGAATGTTCTATTGTAAGTGCTGGTTGCATGAATAAATTTTCAGTGAAATTTATAGCGTGTACTAGTTTCTTTGGACTGGGATTCAGCAGAAAGGTATTGCACACCGGTGTATAGTTTGGGAGTGTAATTTGAGCTGAAACAAATGTTTTATTAAATTATATTGATAAACTCCTCATGTTGAGCCATTTGTTCTCATGCTCTCTTTTGCTACTTGGTGTTCCCTCTTATGTCTCTGTGTATTACTGTGAGTTGTGATTGAAAGGTTGATTATGAGGGTCAAACCCCTTGTGAAATGAAGTATCAGAGGAATCATTTGAAGAAGATGATGAATATTTAATCCTACTATGCTTGTAAACCAGTAGTGCCAGTTACTGAAGTTTGTTATGATGCTTAGTTGCTACATTAGTTAGGGTGAATTTGCTTGTAAGTTGTATGAATTTCTGCAATTGGATGATAGTTGGTCGAATATGAGTTGTTCGTATGATTCCGGAGCGCATTTATGGTTGCCGCTGTACAATTGACATCCAGAAGACCGGAACTATGTACTCAACCCAAGGTCTGTTCTCTTTGCTTGAATTCCTCTAATCTGAATATATATATCAGATTTCATTAGCTGTGAACATAACAGATCTCCCAATTCATGTAGTTGTGGATTGATTTTTAGGTACCCTTTTATTAGCCTTGAACATAATATGAACCAATCTCCGATTATTTTTCCCAAAATCAGTTTTTCAGTTCTGTTAAACCGTCGGTCTGATGTCTTTTGCTGCTCTCATGTTCTGTTGCTGATTTCATGATATTGCTGTGATTCTTGCTCACTGGTTGTCATTTGAAGTTGTATACTGTCGTTAACAGCTTTGTTTGTTAGAAAGAATTTGAAAGGAAAGGAAAGGAAATGGAAGAGACATTTCGGTTTTGAATGTTTTGTAAAAAAAAATACTCTATCCGTATCGGTTTTATCTGCAACAATGCAGCCATGCAGGGTCAAAAAAAGATTCGCAACAAAATATTTAAGTTTTCTTTTGCTCCCAAAACTGGATGAGAGAATACAGAAAATTAAACCAAACATGAAAAAAAAAAAAATTCCTTTCTTTTTTCTCTGTTTTTTTTCCCATCCAAACATAATGTTAGGGATAGATGAAGTCCTAAATTATTAGGCAGTGTTTGGGTAGCGCTCCAACAATTATACGGAGTATTTGTTTGGTTGCCTTAGCTTGGACGATCATCAACTATGAGTTGTTGCTTGACGAAATAGAATTAATCCTTGAATGATGGTTTTGTGCCTTTATGCGAAGCCTTTGATGCGAAACTGATTTTAGTATTAACGCCGGTTAATACGGTAAACGTGGGGTGCAGAACTCAATATTTGGGGTGCGGAAATCACCAGTCCTTTGCTCATATTTGCAAATTGCAAACTCCATATATCTTTCCAACAATATTGTACTACCTCAGTATTGCAATACTTGATATTTAAGTATGCGTTACAAACTCTTAGGCAATAATAGATTTAAAGAAAGATGTAGAGTAAAAAATAAATAATTAATTGGACCTAGAATAAAAGTAAAGTTAAAAAAAATAAAATAAAAAGCTACAAAGTAATTTTTATACTAAATATAGTAAAAAAAAATGTTGCAAATATTGTGTTATAGCTTAAAATGACAAAAATTGCGAATGTTGTGATACGAATGTTGTAGTTGAAATCAACAACTTGGGAACAATGGAATTTAAAAAAAATTTATATGATTGTGATCTTATAAAGTTGCGAAGCCATCACCACCGGTATTGCAAGAGCTGCTCAGATCTAATAAACAATAATGATGAATTAGGGCTTTAGTAATTTGTATTTAGGGTTAAGGATTCTGGATGGATAATGAAGACACCCCAAGAGGAAACATAATACGAGTACGTAGGAATACAAACTCATAAGAAATATATTGTATTTTTTTTTTGGATTTGACACAAACAAATAAGGGTGTGTTCTCTTCAACTTATTTAACCTGATCTGACTTAATTATAATTTATTGGACCTGACCTGACTTGTTCAAACCTGATGAGTTCTGAGACCTAATAAAATAAGTTGAAGAGAACACACTTTAAAAGGAATTTTCCTTGGGACACGAGCATTTTCTTGAAGATTAGGTCTCAGTCTAGTGGTTAAAGCTTCATAATTTTAAGCACGAGGAAAAAGGCATGTTCTTGAGATATTTTTCAACAAATATTACACATACAAGACGTTTGTTTTGAGGGATAAGGATTATAGAGATTAAAATATGGGATGAGGATAAGAAATTAAAGTGTGATATTTCACCAATATAATCTTTATCCTTTGTTTAAAATTTGATGTGATTAAATAAGGTAGTAAGCGACTAAATTAATCCCCTCTCTTAATACATGCCCCCTTAAATATTACTTCCCCGTAACAAAATAACTACAACGATTTGACATAAAATAAAGAGAAAAAAAATCAAATCATTGCATTTAATATGTTACGGGGACCAAGAATGAACTGAAATGAAATAAATTAAACTGAAAATAATTATAAAAAAAAAAAAAACAGGGCCTAACATGTGCTATAATTTGTGTCAAATGTCTCCATTGGTTCACATTATTAATATTATTATTTTTTTTCTTTCAGAAATTAGTAATGTGAACCAATAAATTAACATAAATTGTAGCACAAGTTAATTAGTGGCATAGGGGAATTTGATCTGCCCCGGACTCGGTTGATTCAATCGCATCCCGTTTCGGACCAAGTGAATTGAATTGAGTTGGAGTGCTCATTCCGGTAGATTGATCATTTACCGAACCGGATCAATAGGGTATCTACTAAACTAGACTTATCTAAATATATGAAATTTTTATATATTCATGCGAATTAAACATGAGTAGTATTATTATTGATATTGAAAATTGTAAACTACCCAAAAGAACATAGTAATTTGAATGTATTTTAGTAAGTAATTTATGGTTGTTTCAAAATCATTAAAGGAGGCTAACTGGGGTGGTATTTTCGACGTTCAATTCGGTTATTAGTCACGAGCACCACCGTTTTCTTTCTACTAACAAACACCTCCAAATCTAGTCAATAGGATTGCAACCATTTCAAGTTGTAACAACAACAGTTGAGTCCATTTTATTGTATTTCAGTTTGTACTGAGTCTGCCAGAAACCTAGCTCCCCCTTTACATATAGCAACAAAAACTATTGATTTTGAATATTTAGAACTTGAAAATATAACAGAGAGAATATATATAGGGATGGAAAGTAACAGGAATTTGGTATGTAGTAGTAGCAATCTCCTTTTACATGTTCTTAAAGGTCGGAATTTCATATCCTCATACTTTTTTTTTTTTTTTGGAAACGATATCCTCATACTAATAAAGAGCTCGTGACTTTTATTATAAAAAAATAGAATAAAATAAATTCGGCCAATGGCTATGTTTTTCCTAGTTAAAGTAGTTTGATGATCCATTTGGTTGTGGGTCATTGCATTAGATTGAATTAGTTATTAGGTTGCATTAATTAAGTTGAATGAATTGAGGAGAGCAAATTCGCTATGTATATGTAGAGCTAAACTATCCCATAGATTAAGTTGTGTGGGGAAATAGATTGTATAGTCTACAACTAACTTAGACCCCTTTGCCCTACTAGACCCTTGTGCTCTACTCGTCAAATAGAGTTGGATGTTGAATTTTTTATGTTATATTTGGCCTGGATACAAGCATTTTATTTGAAAATGATGGATTTTGGTCAAATTATATATTTGACAAGTAAAAAATTTGGAATTAGGTTGGGTTGAATTCTCAACCCAAATCCTTAATAAGTAAATGATTTGTATTTCAAATATCAAATATTTGATAAAAACGTGTCATTTCAATCAAATTTTAAAAACAACCCAAATAACCGAAATTTGAATCGCAACATTTCAATTTTATAAATTGAATTTATCAATTTAAAATGAATTTCATATATCTAAACACTACCTTATTATTTATTTCTTTCAAAGAGAATCTATAATTGAGTCTTTATTCCCTTATTATTTATTTTTTTTCCAAAGAGAATCTATAATTGGTTTGCACTTTTTTACTTTCAATTTTTTATAATTATAACAATTTAAATATATTCGACTAAGTTTTTATTTTTGTTTTGAAATCTATACGACTCGTAAAAGCAATAAAATAAAAAATCATAAAGCTACCGCAGTAGTGAACTGACCCTAAAATTTTCATTTTCCTGTTTTTCATTGTTTGTTTTACAAAGAGGCTTAAAACAAGGTTTTCTTGGGGGTCTTTTTGGTGAGATGTGAGATGCAAAATATTTTTTGCATTTTAAATTGTTTGATTTGGGCTGAAAAAATGAATGGAAAACTTGGGCTGTATTTTTTTTTCACTACATTGAAAATATTTTCTACCAAAATTTGAAAGAAAACATTTTCGTTTCACACAAGTGTGCCATCATGCTCTATTAGAGGGCATATCTAAGCCTTTTTAATGAAAAATTATTTTTCTTGCAACTGAACAATGAAAACTTCAATAAAAATAAGTTTTTCATTGTAAAATATTTGATAAAAAACCGTTTTCAATCCTTAGTGTAAAATATATAGCTAGCTCTCCTAATTACGAATAATCATTAGATTTTTTTTTCAGGGGATCATTAGCTGTTTTCTAAGAGAGGAAAAGCATGATTTCATCCATTTTCTTTATAATTCATTTTTTTTGTTTGTTTAAAAGGGAGCTTAATAAAAATAAAACATGGCTACAGCCACAAGGAGTTCAAATACATAACAAATTACCCTCCATCATCGAAAATAAAAGCACCACCAACATCATTACATAAATCCAAAATACAATTAGCTTAGGAGGGTAGTTAAGCCTAAAAACATAGAATGACTCAATTAAATTTGATGCTGCAAAATTTGTCATTCTATCCACCACTTGATTATGCCTCCTAGACACGTATTGAAGGTGAATCCTTGAATTTTGTGCCACGGCTTCCCTACATTCATGAATCAAATTTGACAAATTATTAAAGGAGGGAGCATTAGTAGAATTAATTTCATCCACAATGGTTTTACAATCAGAAAAAATGCTGGTGGTGGAGTACTGCTGCTGCACTGCCCATAGGATACCCTCCCTTACTGCCAAAAGCTCAGCATGGGCAGCTTGTTGAGCAAAAATTTTCTGCCAGCTCCAAGATATCCATTAGCCTTGTTGATTAAAACTTGATGTTGCTATACTACCTGACCAAGTTCCTTCATTCCAAGAAGCATCAACATAAATATTTAAAGTTGAAGGGAAAGAGATATGGGTAGAGCTTTGGGTTTGTCTTCCTAAACGACTAGTGAGGGGGGGGGGGTTGATTTGGGAAAGGAGTGATTGAAGGAATTTGTGCATCCGTTGAGTGAAACTCTCTGGCTTGGGCTAAAGAAATCTGGTAACACTCCTTGAAATTAATGTTTTCCTTCCTAAAGATCCATGAATTTCTTCTTTTTCAAATATTCCAAATAGTGCAACAAAAGAGGAGATGGATTTCTTCTTTTTCAAATATTCCAAATAGTGCAACAAAAGAGGAGATGCCATGGCAGATCATTAGGGGAAGAGGTGGAACACAAATTTGCTTTTATCCAAGAGTGGAAATGATTGAGAGGGGGGAGGGGGGCTAGGGATGTTAACATTGTTAAGCCTGTACTATACCTCAGTTGCCCTAGGGCATTGAAAAAGGACATGGTAGGTGGTTTTAATGTGATAAGGGCAAAAGGGGCATTTTGGACTAATTGGAATGTGTTTGGACGCAAGTATACCATTGGTGGGGAGACTCTCCCACCAAATCGGCCCAATGAAAACTCTTAATTTAGGTGGAATATTGCAATTCCAAATAAATTTAAAATCGCAACTCTTATCAAAGGAATCATTAAAGGAGTTATAAGCTTTCCTTATGCTGAATTTACCATGGTGTTCAAAAAAGGAACAATGCAGATCTCCACAATCGTTCAAAGGCAATGGTACGTGTAGTAAGGATTTTTGTGATGATAGAGGTTGATAAGGGGAAACTGAGGGGCTGAAGATTCCATTTGCCCTGACTAATCAGATCAGTGAGTTGAAGCTCTTTATCCTGTGTAGTCAGTGGGCCTTTGATTAACTCTCTTAGTTTCCAGTTCCCAACTCATCTATCATTCCAAAGATCAATCCTAGAACCATTCCCAATGACCCAATTACACTGATATGATCAAAGAACATGGGCCAAATTTTGCCAATGTCATGCCAAATAAAGGATCCTTAAGCCAAAAGAAACAGCTGAATTCCTATTACTATTTGCCTATGTATTTTGCAAAGATTACCTTAGAAGCCAAATTATTGTCATGATGAAGTAGCTTCCAACAAAGCTTGAAAATATGTGTCTTATTAAGAATATCCAGATTTCTGATTCCCAACCCTCCAACCCAAGTAGGAGATGCAAGGTGAGATAGTGGTAAAAGTGAAATTCCCTTGCTATGAGAGGAACCCCAAAAAAATCTGGTTAAGATACTATTATGAGAAGAGATAATAAATTTTGGGAGAAAAAAAAATTGCATAAAATACTGGGGAATGGTAGCCAGGTAGTTCTTTATAATTCATTTATCACCCACTCATCCTTCCCTTTCATTT
Organism: Salicornia ramosissima; assembly: GCA_951394345.1. Lineage (NCBI taxonomy): Eukaryota > Viridiplantae > Streptophyta > Magnoliopsida > Caryophyllales > Amaranthaceae > Salicornia > Salicornia ramosissima. The sequence goes on from OX596233.1 coordinate 7,944,332, forward strand.
TTTTTTACATAGAATAAAACAATGCAATACTAATATTGCAATGCGAATATCAATTTATCATGGTAATAAATTATTTCCCAACAAAAATAATTTTACAATAAAATTTTTAGACACCCAACCAAATGACATGATCGGCCCTAAAATTGTGCAAAATGGCCAATTACATACAAGGCCCCATCATGAAAATAAAGGACCCCAACATTTTAATTTTAATTTTCTAATAAAAAAATGTTTAATCATTTGTCATTGTTAAATAATCATTTTAGAACATTTATTGCTTATTAAAATTGTACATTACTGCCAAAAATATACATAATCCATTATTTTTAATACTATAAGAGATTAATTTTCATTTTTAAAACCAGATCCCTAATTATATATATATATATATATATATATATATATATATATATATATATATATGAAATTACCCTACCAAATGGAGCCTAAAACAAAGACCTACTCCGATCCCAAGTCCCAACCTCAAACACAATATACATATTCATAAAGAGTTTGGAAATTAAAGTGCAATATGAAATAATTTACCAGATTCATAAAGAGTTGAATTAATTAAGCAACTTGATTAAACTTTAAATGTAGCATTACAAACTCACAAATTAAGATTAATAAGCTAGATTATAAAATGCATATGATATGATGCATCTCATTAATTGACAAACATATTTTCTTTATACTTTGTATTTTTCCCTCAAGCTATGGAAAATAGTTTGACTAGTGTTTTGTGCTCCTCTGCTTCCTTGAACTTGACTTCACCGGCATTATTCTTATTCTTTTTGCCACTCGTACAAAATCCCTGTAATATTTTCATAAAGCCTAAAGTTTAATATATTTCATTTCATTTGTTAATGCAGATCATGTTAGTTACTTAATTGTTATTAGCAGATCATGTTACTTGCTAACTTGAGTAAGATAAGGTGTTGAATAACATATTTTGACGCCATTAAGTTAGACACTGACAGTCTGACGTAAATCATAAATGAAAAATCATACTAAATTTTACCACACGTGGAAATGATTTAAATTTGCTACAGTAACTTGACCAGGGCATACAGTAACAAATTTACCCTTAAAATTAACCGTTTACTAATATGTGAAATAGCAAAATTACCCTTAAAAGTTACCGAATTACGAAAAAATAAACCAAGTTATTGGACACGTTATGCCACCCCATATTATGGATTAATCTCTTAACTTGAGGATTGGTACATGTAGCGACGATATTAAAGGTCGCTTCGCATCCTTAAGGTGTAAGGTTCAATTCTCATCAAAGACAAATTCCTTTCCTAATCTTCGGAAAATGCTAGGGTTATATACCTATGAGAGAAGCCACATATTGAGGTCCTGTCTACTTTATCGTATATTAAAAAAATTTACTAAGAATACTAACTTTATTAGTACATATCCTCATGAATGGAAAAAACAATGTTTTGGTTCACCTTCTTTAAAGTTAAAGTTTGATGAGTATTATTAAGTGAGATTTTTCCGGATTTGTGCATTTTTATGCATATTTTCAAATTTTAAAAATCTTTATTTATACGTAATTATTCTTGTAGGTAATAATAATAATGATAAAAAAGTTTATTTTATCCAAACTTTTTTTATTTACTCCGTACATGTAGTATGTGTAAAGAGAATGACTACTTAATGCTATAACTAACTACGTACATACCAATATTTTAGCTTCTAATTTTTTATTTTTTTTGAAGGAAGCTTCTAATTTGTTTATTATTTTTAAACTAGTTCTTGTTTTTACAACGTATGTTAGAATAATTTGTTCAAGTGCCAGTGGTTAGTTAATTATTAGTTAAATTACTTACATTTCTAAATATATATCACCTCCGTCCCATTATCTTTGTCCCATGACCCAATTTTTTTGCGAGGTTTTTGGGTTAGTTGGAGCAAAATTAATGGGATGAAAGACAAGTTAACATAAATTCTAAACGAATAAAACCTTAATTTCCCCCCTCTCTCCATGGAAAACCTTCTGTTTCACTACAAAAAATATCCATTAAAGACGGGTACACATTAATGACGGGCCTAAATTTCTTCGTAAATGTAGATCTTTTGCGACGGTTTTTGAGCCCGTCACTAAAATTTACCGAATACCTAACCCATACTCTATTAGAGATGACTCATTTACAACAGGATTGCGACTGAAAAAATTATTTGCGACCCCCTATTTTGTGAAGGGGTCATATATATTTTCGACGGTAAAAATAATTTTGCGATCCCTTTTTTTTTTTTTTTTTTTTTTACGACGGATCACATTTTTGCAAAGTCATCGAATTTTATTCATGGTCTCATTGATGAAGACATGAAGTCACGCTCGAGAATGCAAACTTATGTTCACCCAGTGCTATATTGTTGCTTATTCATGACTTTTTTTTAACTCATTTGAACCTACATAATAGAATTGAATTTAAAATATCTTTAAGAACCAAATTAAAGTACTTATTAAGGTCAATTTATTTTAGCTTTTGTCTCCTATATTTTGATAAATAATATCTGGATTTGCCATAAACAAGAGAGTCAATAAGAGTGATGTTCATATAACTTAAGAGGTGCTTTGTACCTTTATTAAAAATTTAAAATTAAAGCTTCAAGTGAAAGAATTTGGAAATATCTCAAAGAGTGGTTTGGAAGATTAAGTACAAAAAGGGTATAAAAAGGCTTAATTGAAGGACAAACAATAATCCTAACTCAAACCTCGATTCTAATTCTTCTTCAAACTAAAGAAATTATGCAAGTTGATTAATTATGATTGTGTATCTCCATTTGAGAATTAATAGGTTATTTACATAAACAAATATAATTTTTTGTAGCTCAAAAATTGGAACTTTTTGCAATAAATTGATGATGACTTTTTACCTAGCTTAGATTGTTAAAATTTGTATAAAACCTTATAATTTTTTTGCTAACAAATAAAATAACAAAAAGTTATCCCGTCATATCGTCTAAGTATCTGACATGAGACTTGCTAATAAACTAAAAATAATGTCCCACTTTTTTTTTCTTTTTAATGAAAATTGATCAAGTCCTAAATCTGTTAATGCAGTATTCAAGAACATGCATGTATGCATGACGGAAATAAAGGGGCAAATAAAAGAGAATTTATTTATAAGATTAAAAGTCAATATCTAAGTGTTTGCCCTAAAATTTAATATTTGACGATTCTTGTAGGAAAAGGTACTAATTAAATAGCTAGTAATATGATAAATTATCCTTGTACTCCATATGATGTAAACTAAGCTATACTTCGTATGCACGAATTACTTTTATACATCTCATTCATACTCGCAAACTTCTATTTCCAAGCAACTATATACGGAGTTAGGGGTGCTTATTGAGCTGGGTAGCTCGCGAGCAGCTCGAGTTCGACTCGGTCAAAGCTCGACTTGAGTTGGCTCGTGCTCGCTCCAAACAGCTCGTGACTCGATAATTTTACAAATAATCAATAATTTTCTACGTTAAATATTTGAAAAACAAAATTAACCTTGATATTTAATATAATAAATTAATAAACTTTAACAATATATAATTTTCATAAAGAAAATATAATCAATAATTTTCTTTTGAAAAAATTAAGATTCAAGAGGACAAAAACATTAAACGAGCAACTCGTGATCGGCTCGGCTCGAAACTTAATGAGCACGAGTCGAGCAACCCCAGCTCTCGATCGACTCTCTCGATAAGCACCCCTATACGGAGTATTAAGTTAGTCTTAGAGGTCATTTGGTTGGATCATATTTTCCCTAGAAATTGAAATTTCTAGGAAATAGCCAAATCAAATCGTGTTTAGTTGACACTAAATTGCAATAGCATATGAAATTCAAATTTCAAGGGAAATTGAAATTCCTATGAAGTGTAGGAAATTATTAACCTACCTCCCCCTAAATAAATGCAAATTCCTGTGTAACACAAATAGCTATTTCCTAATAAATGGACAAGAGATTTTATTTTCCATAAAATTAGACTTCCTAATTCCTACGAGAACCAAACAAGCTCTTTTAATTTGTTGGCTTACAAATTTCTATTAAGCAACAAATAACTATTTTTTTTTCAATCACTTGTATTAATGAATGGTTTAAACAACAATTTTAAAAATTGCTACCAATTAGTGGTAGAGCCACATATAATTTAAGTGGGATGCCTAAAAAAAGTTATTTTCCTTAAGTGGATAATTTTTTATTTTTTATTTCTTATAAAATTGTTCGGTTGACTCCAATAAAATTCATCAAATACATGATAACCCTAAAATAATTTTTCTAGATCTATCATTTATATAAATAGCCATTGCTTATAGATGTTTATTAGACATTATTAGACTAAATCATACTTCAAAAATAAAGTTTGTGCTAACTTATGCAACTGAGAACATACCATTCCAACTCCCAAGGAAGGCAACCTACATGTTAAATATTTCAGTAGAGGTGATCAGGGCCAGGCCGAATCAAGTTCTGATCGGAATCTAAGAATTTATATTAGCCCATATAATTTATTAAATTTAGGCCGAAAATGACTGCCCAAAATTATCAAAATTAGGGTGCGCCAAAATTTTTGACCAAAAAATAATCCTAAAATCACGTGCTCATCATCGATCATGTCTCATTTTAAACTTCAAAAGATAGAATTTAGGACAAACTTGGGGTGCGATTGATTCAATTTAATAAATAAGCACTCCTGTGCTTATATTCAGATCAGACCAGATCAAATCAGAAAAATTATAACTATAATAATAACTACGTACAATAAAAAAAAATTAGATCAGATCAAAAAATTTCAGATGAATCAAATGCACCCTTGATTTGATAAAGCACTACTCCGTTGTCCCAAAATCAAGGAGTTAATGCATAGTAGCAAAAAAATAAATGAAAGCCCCAATTTTTACCCTGATGTAAAAGTCCAGAAAATTTAATTAAATGATGATGGGGGTGATTAATAATGGTGTCATAAGTTATATATATATGCACACCTAACTCAAGTAAATAATTTTTGGGGTAGGAGGAGGTTGGGGAGAAAGAGGAATGTGCAATAAACAGACGTTTTAAGGAAGTTGCATAATGCACAACAATAACTACTAATTGACTCTTGATGCTTCAAAAAGCATCTTGTTTTTTTAGAGGACAAGTTTTGGGACCAGAATTGCCTGTTTTTATATATTGTCATTTTTTTTACAGACTACTTAATGTTTTTGTTGGTGAACAGGCAAAACAATACATTTATAAGAGCATATATATATGGTTTTTTCGGGTAACGATAATATAGCTAGTCTAATCTTAAGGGTTATATATAAACATCAAATATATATACAGAGTACGTATTAAAATGACAAAAAGTTAGTGCTTTGCATGCTAAAATTACGCGTAAATTAGTGTAATAGATGTATAATTTAGTAAAATAAAACCATTTTTAGCACCTTAAACTAGTCTGACCTAGCTCTAAGGGTTATGTATGTATAACATTTTTTTATGCAATAATAATACAAGTCTATATGTAGATCAGTAGATGTACATAAAATGATGCGTTTGGGAGGAATGAGAGTTGAGATCCTCTAAAGTTGGAATTTTGTAGAGTTGTCGAGTTAGGACTTGTGTGTGTTTTATTTTTTGGTATTTTTATTGTACTTTTTTTTTTGGTATATGTACAGTGGCTTCACCTTTACCATTATTGGTTCTTGGGGTTAGAGTAAATGGTGGTTTTTATGCCAAAGTGAAATACTACCTCCGTTTTTTTTAGTTTACTTAGTTTGATTTTGGCACTATTCACAAGTATACTTTGACTATCGTTTGTGATTTATACATAAAAAAAAAAACACAGTCATGTGAGGTCTCGTCGGATTCGTTTCAACATGTAGTTTTTCAATATCTAGTTTTAATAATTTTTACAAACATGCAATTAAATATATTAATCTTCAAAGTTTTGCCTCGGCAAATGTGAAAAGTGAAGTGAGTAAATTAAAAAAAACGAAGAGAATATAAAATACTCATTTGCTCATGAAAACTAAAGGTCATTGTAGTGTCTAAATTAGTGTAAACAAGTATAAATTACTCTATAATATCAAAAAAACAATATCCCTTAATTTTAAATAATAACTTTATCAAGGGTCATTTTTCATGTATTTGGACTAAATTTATAGCAGTTCTATACTAAAATAATATATACCCAATGCTATATAAGAATTTGCGAGCATTTCCCATATTTGCAACACTAGCTCTTTTCATCTAAACTTTTTAATATTACACCTTTTATTTGTTTCCCTCAAAAAAAAATTTAGATCTTTTCTTTTGATATCAAAATTCAAACAAATACTAAGGTAATTCGTCCATATCATTTTATTTGCAACAATTATTTTTCACACATATCAAGAAGGAGATTTAAGGGGGTAAACGAACAAATAATAAAACAATTTTAATACAATCAAAAATGGTATTGTATGATATTAAATCTTATTTTTTTTTTTTAAAAATTGTTCTTTTCATACCTTTAAATCACCTTATTGATATACGTGAAACATAATTATTGCAGATAAACTAATGCGAATGGAGTATATTCGTTAATGTTATTGTTTTACACCCGAGGTTACTTTGTTTAACTTATAAACTTTTTAGGTAATCTTTTCTTTAATTTATCCATACTAACATGTAACATCTCCATTTGTGGAATTTGAAATTTTAAAATAAATTACAAATTAAATTAAATTGAGATTAAATAAAATAAATTTTCTTTGTCAATATTTTTACAACCAAAATTATTTAGGAAATGTTTGCCCTGCTACTCGATATAAAAGTATGAATAATTTGAAAAAATTATATATAACTTTTTTCATAAAAAAACAAACATCGCATGAATAGTAACCTATAGGTATTAGTATACTCCGTATAGACATGAAAGCAATCTCATGCGTTTAAACTTTCAATAACCTAAGGTGCGTTTACTTCACCTTATTTTATCAGTGATCATGGCTGAATAGGTCTGATCAGGTCATAGCTAATATTGAACCCCATATGGTGCACTAGTGAGTGTCCCGTATTAGAAAGTCTAGGAGCTACTCCTTCTATCACCAATTGGTTTTAGGAAGAAACCTTCTATGGCTTGTAAGTGACCTAAGCTAATTCTCTCTTATGGCTTGTAAGTGACCTAACTCTCGTTTTCCATATTAGGTTGCTCAGGCCCGTTTCTAATATCCAATCAAATTTAACAGCTAATAAGTTTCAAGAAATTTTTATTTTAACTATAATCAGGACTAATAATCAAAGTAGTTTTTTTTTATAAAATCAGGTTTTACAAAAGCTAAACGCGTTGTTAGTACTCAAGTATTCCGAAGATTTTTGTAAAACAAATGAAGTGCGGATTTTATTATTTATTTTTTTAAATACGGATTATCAACAAAATCCTTTAATTGAAATTTCAATTGAAAAAAAAAAAACCCCCTTTAATTGCATATCAGCTCCTATTTATTTATACATGTTTTGAGTGAACTTTTCCAATTTCTATTAATACACAAATTCTTAATACTTTTAAGTTCCTTTTTTTGGCATCAATTCATGCCTCCTCCACCCCCATCCCACATTTTTTTTTTTTTTTTGAAAAGGAAGAAGAGGAGCCCAATAGTATAATATTGACTCTTTAAATCAATCAAAATCCATATTCTTATTATTATTTTCAAAAAATAAAAAAATAAAAAGTCGAAATCCCGCTATATAGTTTATGTGCTTTGATGAGAGGATTATACTGCTACGTGGTACAATCGTTGCGCTAGAATAACGTTGTACTTTATTTTACCACTAATAAACTAAATTTATTATTATTGTTATCATTATGTTTTATGAGATTGATAAAAAAAAAAAAAATTAAAGGCGCATGTATCAAAAAAATAAATTACATGGACATAAAATAATCAAGGGTCCGTTCATACATTATCGCTTTCTGTTTTCCATTTTCGGTTTTTTTTTTTTGAAAAAAAAAACTTAGCTTTTCTGTTGTCAATTTCAAAATCACAATAAATTTAACAAAATTAATTAATTTTCATTAAAATCACTTACATGACTTTTATACAACTTTCAAAAACATAAAACTGGAAACTTCAATGATATATATGGAACGAGCCTTAAGTTATTGATTTTATAAATTCATGTTTGTAAAATCATCCTAATAATACTTTTTTTTCTTATGCCGTCATTATTTATTTATCATGTTCGCAATAACTAAGGGTATGGGAGCTTGTATAGTATCTCGGCTCCTCATCAACTTTTTGTCAATTTCAAAATTACAATTAATTTAATAAAATTGATTAATTTTCATTAAAATCACTTATATGACATATATCGAAAGAGCCTTAAGTTATTGATTTTATTATCATGTTTGTATATCATTATTTTAATACCTTTTTTTTCTTATGACGTCATTATTTATTTAAGTTGTATGATTCTGTCTGGTTTTTGAATAATAATAATATTAATAAGGAAAAAAATGAAATTTAATAATCCACTTTTTGCTTGTTTGCTCAAAATAATCTCACCATTAATTTATTCCAAAATAATCTATCTTTATGCGTCATCTACTTAAAATGGACTATATCATCCAGAATCGGGTCCAGCCATTTAGAGAAGAACTATTAAAAGTGAGATTATTTTTAAGGCAAATGATATATAAAGGTGGGATTATTTTGGAATGAGTTAAAGGTAGGATTATTATTTATTAAGTTCCATTTTTCCTAATAATAATAATAAGGAAAGAGAATAATAAATAAGAGGTAAGGAAATAACGTACTTCCATTGAAGATCACCAGCAAGAAGAAGATCATTTTCGAAATCTTCATAAGCAACAATATAACCAGGAACCGCATTTGATAAATCAAGTTGTTTTCCATCACTTTCATTATCATCATCACCATCATCATCATCATCATTATTATTATTATTTTGTTGTTGTTGAATATTAGCTATTTCCACAAACATTTTTCTTAGTGCCTTTGCTAAGCTATTGTAGTTGTTATGATGTTGGAGGTTGATACGGTGGCAGATCGTACGGCCCTCTAGCACCACCGTTACCGACGGTACCACACTATTCAAGATTAGATCTCCACCACCGTCTAATCTCCCTAGGTGTTTTTTCTGCGGTGGTTTCAACGGTGGTGATGCCTTCGCCGCCACCGCCCCCGGTGTTGTAGGGTTTGATGTAGAAGTAGTAGTAGGAGAAGTAAGAAGTCTAGTGTAGAAACTATCATGCCATCTTCTCTTCAAACTTTCTTGCCTTTGAATTTCAATGGAATTATTGTTATTAATCATGTTATTATACATGATTAATTTAGTAATTAATATTATTAATTCCTAATTAGAAGTATAGGAGTGATAGTATGCATAATTGTTTGTATAATGTTTTGTTTTTTGTAGAGAGAGAAAGTGGAGAGAGAGAGAGAGAGAGAGTCGGTGGAGGAGGTAGTTAGTGTGAGTGATCAAGTTTTTAGTGGTATATGTATGCTTTTGGAATGAATGAATAAAATGAGTGAATGGAAATTATGTTACATGAGTATGAGAGTTTAAATAGAAGGTTGGATATATAGCTAAGCTAACCTAAGCTAGGACTACATTTAATTGTGACTCAACCTAAGCTATCTTAACATACATAGGGTTGTTTTTCCCTTTTCTTTTCCTTTCTTTTACCTCAACGATAATATATTCTCTCTGTCTACATTTAATTAAAGGTAAAAAATGGAGCAATTAAATTAAATGTGGACAAAGGGAGTATATTTTTTCATTTTAACACGTTCAGTACAAAATTGAAGATACACCCATCAGTACCAATAGAACGATATCGATAAAATGGTACTCACGCAATGTACATTAGTTCAATTTCAATGAAGGTTAGTATAAGGAATAATGAACATTATTCAGATTTTAAAATCAGACCAAATAAACGGCATTCGTCATCAACTTAATGATCATCACATATATCCATTGTGGGTTGCATTGATATGGTGATTACATTTCTCTTAGTGCTTAGATCACCAAAGTATATAACTTTAATAAATTATATTGGCCGCCTTCAAATAACTGCAGTTTTATATTTGTAAAAATTATAAAGCATTAGTGATTTTCCTCCATTTGGAACTAATTTACCCTAATTACTCAACCTTAATTCTCTCCCTATATCAGGGTAACTTATTAGTTCCAAATGGAGGGAAATTGACAAATTTGCATCAAAAAAACCTCATTTACTACATTACATGTACATGAATTGGCACGTGACGTAATTTTATGTGGCAGCATGAAAATATATAAGAGTCAACACCGAAATTTGACTTAAGGTAGTGGTCAACAAGTTTTTTTCTAACTTAGGTAGTATTTGTCACAGACTTTCTTAACGAGGTATAATTTCTCGCAAAAACGTGTGTAACCAGGTTTGGACAAAATTTCCTAAAAGATAAAACACAATTGAAGTTTTTTTCAACTATGGCCACATGAATTATAAATTATAAGGTGTTTAGAGTAAGGATGGAGTGTTTATTTTCTCAAGATAAAGGTTTAATATATAAATTGCTTGGGATGCCGTAACTTTAGAGTTTAGAGTTGATTGTATTGTAGCACTTGCAACTTGCAAGCTATATAAAACACATCTAAGACGCAACGTTTTTATTCAATTATAGTATAGTATGATAGTGATTTAAACCCAAAACCAAAAAGGTCCAAAATTATAATTTAATTTTGGCAAAGTTTTTCCTTAATACCTTTACAAAAATTATATGGAGTGTAATATAATGGAGTATGAGATAAATTAGTAAAAAGTAAATTGTAAAAATCATTCCTTTTTACTTCCTCCGTTCCAAAAAAAAAACGCAACAAACCATTTTGCACGCATTTTAAGGAAGTGATTTAAGGGTGTAAATCAGCAAATTAATCAAAATAATTTTAACACAAGTAAGAATGATGTTGTAGGTTACTTGTCTTAAAATTACATATATCAATTTGATCGTTTAGACCTTTAAATCTCTTCCTTAAAATGCGTGCAAATAAGTTTGTTGCCTTTTTTTTTTTTTAGAATGGAGGAAGTATAAAAAATGTAAAAGACATAAGTGGAAAATAGATCATCCAAATAGGGTTCAATTCACTTTCAATTTTCATCGGATGCAATCGAGAGTTGGTCAGTTGGATATATAGTGCAAGTGTGCAAGTAATGTATTTTCAACCAACAATAAGGATTTTTATTTTTTTAAAATTTTTTTTTTTAAAAAAAACTATGCAAATTCTAATTTTCTTATACTTTTTTTTAGAGGTTATGATGAGCAAGTTGACCTACTAATAGTGTGGTACAAATACTGCATATAGTAAATCTTAATTCTAATCTTGGTTGCACAAAATGGATACATACATCATGCACACATGAATATTATGCGGTTACAAAACAAGCTAAGTTTGGAAATATGACATTGGAAAAAATAGAGGATTAAGCTATGCATTTTTTATTAATTAAAAGGCAAAAAGGATAAATCCATGGGATTAAATTAAAGTAAATAATACAGTTATAAATTATTATATCCTAATATTTATAATTGTAATACCCAAGAGGAAAAAACACTTGAAATAAAACTATCACTTCATTACATATTATTTGAATTAAGTATTTGATAAAGGAGTCAGCATAATTGATTGTTGCATCAACTTCAGGTATGTGTACGTACCCTAGATGTGATAGTGTCATGCTGGTAGTAGTCACGCTATCGAACACACAACACGACATGTCGTTGCAGGCGTACATATTCGAATTTTCTGACTTCTAATTTCATTATTCCTAATTATCTAAAATCGATTATTAATGAGAAATTGATAATTATATTTCAGAAACCCTAATTAAAAGTACCAATAAAAATATAGTGAACGAAGCCATTAAGGTCACATACATATATAATAAACTTCAATTAAATTTAAATGTTCATCAATAATTTATTTATATGATCAACAATTATGCTTTTTTCAAACCAAATCAAAATAATTTGGATGGCCAAAAGAGAAAATTTTCCCAAAAATAATACAACAAGTGACTTAGGCCATGTTCTTTTGGACTTAAAAGCTACAGTAATCAGAGCAGAGCAGATCAGTTCAGCTTTGTTTTAATTTTATACTCTCACAAAATAATACCCCCACCTAATCAGATCAGATCAGTTCAGTCCTAAAGAACAGAGTCTTAGAAGGAATAAAATAATATCAACAACTTGTTGCTTGGGTTTCACATATATAAAGTGACTTAAAATCATCTCTCTGGCTGTCTAGTGTTGTGTTTGAACTAGTTGCATAGTTAAGACGCCCATGCGGAAGAGGCATGTTTGCTTGCGGAAACCAAAAGTGGGTGATCGTTTTATATCTATCTATAACATTATAATATATGCTTACATTTAATGTATAACATTATACTTGGATCTTTGTTCACTAACATGCATCATAGATATATTATTATTTTATCATAACAACAATACATGAAGAATTATAGGATCTCGTCATATATTCTATATGATGTTTTTCGTTTTTCTTTATTTATTTTTTATAATGAACACGGATTTGGATCGGATGAGGATCCTAGTTTCGAGTATATTTTTCGATCCAACTAGAAAATAACCCAAGTCCTTGGGAGTTGAGAGCAAGGCCTGTTATTATTATTTTTTTATTGAACTGAACTGATCTGAACTAAACTGAATTAGAATTGTCTGAATTGAACCGTGACGAATTAACTAAATCCTAAACTCAGCTCATCAGAAGCTGAATTGAAATCTCAAAAGTTAAGTCCAAGAGAACACTATAAGAGGGGTAAGATAAGGGACTCATAAACCCTCGTAGTTAGTCCCCATAAAACTCGACTCAACCCCAAATTGATTGTCAACCCGACCCGAATATAGCGGGTTTTGACAAAAATTACTACTGGAACTCGTTTTGAACCTGCTAATGACAGCCCGCAAATTCATGAGTGAAAAACGACTCAGTCTGCCTTCAACCCAACCCGTCTGAAAAATCCTTATAATTGCTGGAATCTCATCATATTATTAAAAATTTAGGCAAAAAACCCTTGATTTTTATAACTTCTAACTTCAAATTTACAATTATTTTTATTTGATCACAACATCATTTATGTCTTTTAATTTGACTATTAATGAAAATATTTCTTATACTTTGTAATTTTTAGCTGGTTTAAATTAATTAAAGTACAATTCAGTAAATATATTGCAGTACAAATGGAAAGTTAAAATCTTAAACGGCATTACAATATTTCTCAACCCGAACCCGGATTCTATGAATTCTAAAAAGCCAATACCGACTTGATTACTCGTTGACATCCGAACTCAAAGCTATCTATTTTACCCTAACCCGATCCGATCTGATCCGTTTGATAGTTTTACTTATATAGCTCTTGAATGTATTTTTACATTATATTAACCCTGTATCAGTCATTAAACTAGTTGCCTAATTAATAAGGATTATTAGCCTTTGGACAAATTTCCTTAGCAAGTAGCTAGCAACCCAAAAACAAATCTCATAGTTAATTATGAGGTGAATTTTCTCATTAAGTGTACCACCTAAGTATTAAACGTTGGATATACGTTTTATTTTCATTGGGATCATATATTATGTATATATATATATAGTTATAAAAAAGCTTGAGTGAAGGCAAAGCAATTTAAACTTTAATCTAGTACTTAATTAAGAGCATGAGATTAATTCTTGTAAATTGAAATTGCATGGACGTAAGAGAAAACCTTTGAGCGTTACTGCCGGCGAATGGCTCGCTTTCAATGTTGACTGATTTTAATTTGATTTTTATAAATATATATCAGACGACATACATGACACTGAATTGAATGAGATGCTTCCTTTTTTTGTTGATCCCTAGTTTAAATTTTATTTCATGATTTGGATATTATGGAATTTACTACAATCTAATATACTTAATCTGGTAGATTTGACTAGATGTTAATTGAGACTAGTATTATTGCTTGTTAAATTAGTACTCCCTCTGTCCCTAAAAGGTCCTATTTACTTTTGCTTATCTCCCGAGACACGTCTTTAAATGAAAATATCTTGAGATACGTATAATAAAAAATTATAAGCATTACATATTAAAAAAGTACACATTGAGCCGAATCAAACGAGATCCCATTTGACTATATTTTTCCTTATATATATAAAATTATAGAGAGTCAAAGTTACCAAATGAACAGTAACAAAAGTCAACATGGGACAATCTTTAAGGGACAGAGGGATCGGAGTACTATAGTACCGTATAAGGACAATGGTCTACTATACATCCGGATGTATGTAGTGGTATGTGCATTTAAGGTGTTTATTGCTTATTTTAAAATTTAAAATCAGCAAAAAAAATCTATAAAATGAGCAAAATTACCCTTGGTATACCACACATCTGGATTTACTCCCTGTTTTTTTTTTAATTTACTCACTTCACTTTTCACACTTGCCGAGTAAAATTTTTGAAGATTAATATATTTAATTGTGTGTTTGTAAAAATTATAAAACTAGATATTAAAAAACTACATGTTGAAACAAATCCAACGAGACCGAACATGACTATTTTTTATCTTATGTATAAATAAAAACGATAGTCAAAGTATACATACTTTGTAAATAGTGGCAAAGTCAAACTGAGTAAACTAAAAAAAATGAAGATAATATATTAAAAGAATAAATACTTAATGTACCCATCACATGAATTAACCTTAATTCAACTTTCTAGCTAGAACTAGATGACACAATATTTATAAAATATTTGAGAGAATATTCTCACTATCACTAGGATTTTTTTTAATTTTTTTTTTTACAAAATTAAAGGAAAACACTGGTTGAATTCACAACGCAGATTCAACCCAACTCATCTAAAGTAATGAAAATCATCAAGAATTTAAAATCAAGAATAAAGAGAAAAAGAAGGGATGGCGGTAAAAATTGGTGGATTTTGCACTATATCCACCCCTAGTTGTAAGAGATAGGATTAATATGACTCTGTTGGGTGGTGGGTGTATATGTTGGGAATATATATGGAACTATATACAATTATATATATATGTGGACTATTCGGATATGATTGTATTGAATTCAATCGCTATCTAATAGTGTATATAGTTAGACCCATATAATGTGATCCAATCAATTAAGTGTATTATTATAATGAACAAAAATAAAAATTTATCAATTACTACCTTGATTTTAATGAACAATGAAAAAATGTGTAAGTGTATGAGCAAGAAGGCCAAGAACTGTTGAAAGCATCTGATAATCAGATGATTACATTTTAACCTAAATACATACTATTTATAGTGCTATGTAAGTACAAAAAATGTGATTTTTTTCATTGCATTAAATACGGATGTCCCATAATATATATATATTTGTTTTAGTTGTTTATTTGTTGAATATGGTTGTTAACAATACTATATACTTCGTACAATGTTTTATTATTTGAGACACAAGTTTAGATTATTTTTTTTACAAATACGGCTATATATATTACATTTAAAACATAAAAATTAATAGCTTTTTTAAATCTCTAAACCCGTTGGGTCTATCCGAACACGAAGTTCCAGGGTCATATATACATGTATTTTAGGATTTGAACTCGTTACATTACTAACCCGACCTACTATTCAACCCAAACCCGAAAGTATATACTTCCTCCGTTTCGAAAAAAACGCAACAATTGGGGTGGCACAGACTCCTAGGTATTTTTTTTTTTGTTGTGAGAGTAAAAGGGATAGAGAGAGAAAGTGGGGTATGTGATGATGTGAGAGATAGAAAGAAAAAACTTACAAAAATGGAAGATTAAAATTGTTGCATTTATTTTGAAACATCCAAATATAGAAATTGTTGCGTTTTTTTTCGAAACGGAGGAAGTATATTATCCCAACCCGGCCCGTTTGACAAGTCTACTAAATGGTCATATAAGATACCAAATGTAATCAATAAAGTTAAATGTATTCAAAAAGAAAATTTTATCAATTACTACCTTGATTTTTTATATCTTTGTCAATTACAATCTTATAAAAAACAATATTAATATATTGCATTATAATATTGTTATTATTTTAATAACCAAAGGTAAGTATCATTTTTAGCTAGAAAAGATTCTGTATACATGGGTACCGGTACACAAAGTTACTCTTGTACAATGAAATAAAAAGTTACCCTAACGCTCATAAAAGTTACCCCTTGATAAAATTGTGTTAGTTTAGTTGGTTTTGCACATTAGTTTAACTCATGATATGATTACGATCCATGTTAAATAAAATACCTAGATTTGTCACTGTGTGTAACAAAGTTACTGTGCAACGAAATAAAAATTTAATCTAAAATCCATTAAAGTTACTCTAAAACCAATAAAAGTTACCCCTTGATAAAATTATGTTAGCTCAATTGGTTTTGCACAGTTTCACTCATTATATGATTATGGGCCATGTTAAGTAAAATTCGTAGATATGTCACTGCGGGTACACAAAGTTACTGTACAACGGAATAAGAAGCTACCCTAAAACCCATAAAAGTCGTTACTCCTTCATAAAATTACATAAAAAGAGTAGTAATTTTAATAAGGGGCAACTTTTATGATTTAGGGTAAATTTTAATCCATTGTATAGTACATCGGTTTTTATAAAAACAAAATTGTCTTTCAACTAAAGAAAAATTTGAGACTTTCAACTAAAGAAAATTTGAGATACAATCAAGTAGAAAACATGATCAGTTGTTTGTATTTACACAATAAAAAAAAAATCAAGTGGAAAACAGTTTATATTTCTATTCCTTCTCCATACTCATTGATTTGGTAGGAGCCCTAGGAAGGATTAATGGATTATCTATTTCAAGAATTTTACCATCTTTATCAATTGTTTGTCATTATCATTATTTTTCTTGTTATTAATTTTATTATTACTAATAATGTTGTTATCATTATTGTTGTTAATAATAATAATAATAATAACAGTATCATTACTATAATTATAATATTTATTATTAAATACTAAGATACTAAAATAAGGTGAACTTATATTTGCTTATCTGATCTGATCTGATCTAAACTTATTTAGTCTAATCTAATCTGATCTGAAAAAAGTAATTAACAAGGTATATTGAACTAATGGCTATCAAACAAGGAATAAGTTTTAATTAGGACCAATTAGATCTAAATAGTTCTCATTTTTCCTAGAATCGGATCTAACAAACTAAAAAGGAAAAGGCTTTTATATATAAAAAAAAAGGCTAACCCTGTCCCAATTTACTTGCTACATTCTCTTTTTTATACCTCCCGAGATACAACTTTAAATAAAAAAATCTTTAACTATATATAATAAAAAAATTATAAAAATTATAAAAATTATATATTTAAAAAGTACATGTTGAAACGAATTAAACTAGATCCATCATGACTATATTTTTTCTTACGTATATTAAATTAAATAAAGTCAAAGTTCACATGTGAACAATGCCCAAAGTTAACTTGGGACAATTAAATTGGGACAGATGGAGTATTTACATTGGTTAACGTGTGTTTTTGTCATTAATTTACAAATCATTTACTTACTACTCCATCCGTTCCAGTTTAATTTATTTTTTGCATTTTGACTTTTGCATGTGAATTAAGGAAAATTAAATTTGTAGATAATTTATTACTAAGTATATTAGAATTGAGAATGTTAATTGCATTTGGTGGGAAATGGGTAAAATGTAGATAAATAATTATTGGAATTGTGAATGTCAATTATATTAATAATGGGATTCAAAAAGAGATAATAATTACAAGTGATAAAATGAGAGGTTGAAAATGAAGTATAAAAAAGAAATAAGGCAAATGTAAAGATTAAAAGAAAACACTAAAAATAGAAATGTAAAGAATAAAGTGGAACAAATGGAGTATTAAAGTAGTAACTGAAATAACGATTGTTTTGCCACATGCCGGTCTATTGGTGAAAGCTTTCACACCAAGACATTAATTACTCTTTTTAATTTCATTAATTAAAATCTATAACATATACTAAAACAAGAAAGGTTGACGTCATCTAATGACAATTGTCATGCTCTAATGAAAAATTTTCTATCCAAAAGAAATGATGATGTCATCATTTTATTTTATTAATTACTCCACACAAGTTTCAAAATCATATAATAAACATTTCGTGGGAATTATAAGTACACTTTATCCTACAAAAAAACTTTTAAAAAATGATATTAAAGGGAAAACTTTTAACAAATGATATTATAAGTTCACTTTTTTCCTACACTTTTTTTTTTTTTTTGCAATTTACTGTCATTTAAAGCTTTATATTAATTAAATTGCGAACAAATGAATGTTTTTCAATGCTTAAAAATATTGCAATGTTTCTTTAAAAAAACTATATAAATAATCATGCACTACACATAGCTCATTCTATTTGTTTATTTTATGGATTGGTAGAAAATAAAGTAGTGAAAATTAGAATCCAACTCTCAACTTCTTAGGGTGTACAATTCATATAATATTAACCCAATTCGACAATTTAATTTCCAATGTTTTCGTTATTATGATCAATACTTGAAAAAATAAAATAAAAAATCTAACAAAAAACACTTGATCCCTTGGGGTATATGTTTTTTTTTTTTTTTTGTTAAAATTAAAGAAATGTGTAATTATAATTATAATTTTTTATTTTAACAAAAAAAAAATCATTATATAAAATAATAGAATAATGAGAATTTAACATTAAATTACATTAACAAAAAATTATCAAGATAAATTAAATCTACTTATTACTTTGTTAAAACCGTGCATTGCACGGGTGCTAAACTAGTTAAAATACTAAAAAAATAATTGCAAATATTTTGCACATAAACAATTGGCGTGGGATGAAACTAACAAACCTATTTTCTAATATCATCTTTACACACTTATAAGTTCATATTTTTAGTTGCATTTCAATTTCTTTTGAATTATATTTTAATGATACCAAGGTTTATCAAAACTTTGTTTAATAAAAAAGTTGAAAAAAAATATACATACATAGTCTGAAAATTAATAACTTCATAAACTGAATTTGTATAAATTAAATTAAAATTAAACTTGTACCTAAAATTAAATAAATTCAAAAATTATATATTTTTTTTAATAAAAGACCATATAGGCCACAATTTCTGAACTAGTTAATACCATTTTTAAAAGGATACCTAGTGCACATCCAACAGACCAGCACTATATAGATAGCATGACCCAACTATAAAATAAAATGAGACCTATTTTAAATTCTTTCTAAAGTTCTCTTCAATTCAAAACAAAAATTCTTTCTAAAGTTACAAAACAATTAACTTTGTCACCTAAAACTTTAAAGTTTAATCCTTTCAAAAAGTTTAATCCTTTCAAAAAAAAAAAAGAGTTAATAATTGAATATTAGACTAAGGTATATCAAGTTATAGTGAGCTGAGTATTATTACCAGTCATGATAATATCCCAGAAATTGTAATTGAACCTATTTATATTGCTTGTACGCAACTAAATAAGAGAGTTTTACGCATTAAACCGCCAATAACTAACTAGCTCAAGGTATGAAACTATGAATCCTCACAAAATTCCAAATATATACTCATACTATTTTTATTTTTTTGGAGGGGAATATCTAGTCATACTATTATTAAAGATTAATGTATATATAAGTTGTCTCCAAATGATGAAACTATAAAAACACTGGGCAGTACGTGTCATAACAAGGAATTTTAAAATGGAGGAAGACGAAGTACGAAAGTTGGACAATATCCTCTATGGGGATGGGGATAGTTTCATGTTATATTCACCCCGTTCTGCCCCATCCCTGCCAGGCCGCCATACCTATTCCATCCCGCCCTATCCCCTCCATACCAGTCTCATCCCCACCTCGTTCCACCCCATCTCCATCATATCTGCCACATACATGTTTTATAAAGTAATTAATCTATCATTGTGATAATTATGTCATACTTCGTATGTTTCATTTGTCATTTTAGACCATCTTACATGTTAATATTTTACGCATAGAATCAATTTTGATGGCAGATTTTAGGTGAATTTGAACGGGACTTAGATGTTAGTGGGGCAGGAAAAGTGGGGATGAGGTGGGAATGGTACCTATTCTAGTTGGGTGATGGGGCAAGGATAAGTTTGATTTTGTATTCGTTAGGGCAACGATGGGGATGGAAATGGAGATGAATTGTTTTGACGAGGATTGGCATGAGGATAGAATAACCCTGGCCTCCCCGCCCCAATGACATCCTTAGCTACACTTGAGATTCGGTTTCTATCCAAAGCCCGTTAAATTTGAGCCAATAGAAGCCCATTAATTTTGGGCCTATAGAAGCCTATTGATTTTGGGCCTTCAGAGGCCCATTAATTTTGTGCCTACAAAGGCCCGTTATGGTTAGCTCTTACTTGTCCACTTGTATGACTAAAGTATAGTGTTGCAAAAGAGAAAGCGGATAAAATCCAAACATTCAAGTGGATTATCATTACACTAACAACAAAAGCGAGTATTCATCAATCACCCCTTTGAATTTAATAAGAGAACGGATGATCAAAGTCAAAATCATGGTTATAACTTATAGTGGCAAGTACTCGTTGATATGCTTGTTTCAATCAAAAAGATAAGAGATTCCACAAACCATTAAAAAATAATTTGTTAGGAAGAGGTGGTAGCTCAGTCGAGTATCATTCTAAAATTCAGTGTCTTTCTCTTATTTCGAATCTTCTTGCCAACATAATGTTGGGAATTGTGGATTATCAATCAATGTATTCAACAAAGCAGATGGTATGCACTAAATGCTAATAATTTAACAGGGGTTAGTCTTTGGGCTAATTATCTTATCAAATTAGCAAAAAAAAATAAAAATAAAGTATGCGACTTTAACAAATTATGAAAATTTGACAATAACTATTTTAAAATTATTTAAAATCACAGCATTGTTATTAGACGTTAATAAATGGTTATAATAACTTAATAAGAATAAATTTGTGTGTATTGTTTGGGACAAAATTACAATGACAATCAAAATGCAATTTTTGGAGGATTTTCTGCCTTATTTTTAATCCCTCACTATATCAATCCTAGAGCATGTTATTGTTATTTTTTTATTAGAATTGAAAATGGGATCAAATAAGCATTTTCATTGCCTATTGTTTGATACGAGATATTAATAACACAAGCTCTTTCAATTCCTAATATAGACGATTACCGCGATTTTGTTCTCCTCCTCAACCATGTGGAAACAAATTAAAGTCACTTCTTCTCTAATTTGTTATTTTCATTTCATTTTCTTAATTACATCAAACAACAAATAATGCTATCATATATCCTTTTTCTTTTTAATTTTTTTTATTTCTAAATTTATACCAAAATACCTAATAAAGTCTCGAGAAAAGTGAATGAATTACCATATAGGTATTGGTATGTACAAGACTTTCCAAACAAAATCATTTCAAAAATCGTTTTCAACACTACGATTTAATCAATGCTAAAAATTCAAGCTCAAAAATTTTAGAATATGATCAAAATTCAAAACTCTTTTTATAGTGTGAACGATTCACCCAAAAATAAAAAGATAATATATCTAAATAAAAGTATAAACACAAAGCCTCAAACTCTTTTGGTTCCTTCTTTTTAAGTCATGTGCTAAGGAGATAACTAGAGCGATTCTTGATGAACTTGGTGATGATTTATTTACCATTCTTGCTAATGAATCCGCTGATACTTCTAATAAAGAACAATTAGCTCTTTGATTGAGTTTTATCAATAAAAAGGGTGAAGTAACTGAACAATTTCCCGGGCTTTGTACATGTTTTCGAAACACAACCTCTTTGATTCTTAAAGAAGCAATTAATTCATTGCTCATGGAACATTCATTAAGCCTTTCTAGAATTCGTGGTCAAGGTTATGATGGTGCAAACAATATGTTTGGTTCAATTAGAGGACTTAAATCTTTAATCACGGACGAAATTAAGTTTCCATATACTATGTTTATTGTTTTGCATATCAACTTCAACACTCGTTGTCTCTTTGCAAAAATAAAAATAAAATGATTGTGTTGGGTTATTTGGTGATGTACGTACTTCCCCTTTTGTTAAACTTTGTTGGTGCTTCGCCTAAAAGGAAAGAATTCCTTCGAGAGAATGAAAAGATACATGTGGTTGATGCTTTATCTTTCTGTGAACTTGATGTTGGAAGTGTTTTAAATCAGGAGCTTAGTTTGAGTCGACCGGGTGACACTCGTTGGGGATCCCATTAAAAAGCAATTGTGAATGTTCTAAATTTGTATATCCTTATACTTGAGTCACTTGATGAAATTGAAAAGGATGCCACAATTGAAGATAATAAGAAGAAAGTAATTAAAATAGCAATCATGATGATGCCATTTGACTTTGTTTTTGTTGCACACTTGATGGGATTGATTTTTGAGATAACAAACAATTTGAATTTGGCATTGCAAAAAAATGAGCAAGATATTGTAAATGTTATGAATTTGGTTGATGTGACTAAGAGGAAGTGCAAAGTTTAAGAGGTGATATGGATGGGAAAGGATCTTGAACAAAGTAATTGCTTTTATGAAGAAACACAACCTTGACATTCCTAGCATGGTGGAAAGATATGCTAATAGAGGGAGAAAGGTGTTTCATGGTAAAATGCCCCAAGTGACAAATCTTCATCGTTTTTTAGTTGATGTATATCTTAGTGTTATTGAGTTACAATTACAAGAGCTTGAAAATGGATTTGATGAGAAAAGTAAAGATATAATTGTGTGTATGTCTTACTTTAATTCCAGTAATATTGTAAACCGTTTTTAGAAAATGAAAACCGCTTTAAATGTCAATATCAATAATATTGTAAACCGTTTTTAGAATATGAAAACCCGAAGAGAACAATTGTGATGATCTTGAGTAATGTTATTTTGAGTTATAGAATTTAGTTTATTAATGTCCTTTTTCTGTCTATAAATAGTTGTTAAACAGTGTTACACATGTCAAAATTTTTTGGATCTACCCCTACATGTTTATATTAATCTTTCTTGTACATTACACAGGGCATGCCCGAACCTACCGGATTCTTGCAAGTTATTTAAACGCTTATACATTACACGGTGAGAGTGTGTGGTGGCTAGAGAGGGCAGTTGGTCGAGTTTGGGTTAGGTGCATCTTTGTGGATACAAGTTATTCCACGAGGAGTTTGACAAAATTTGTTTAAAGTGTTTGTGTAAACGAAATGCGGGTGTGTTTGATAGATTCAAATGATGTTTTCTTAAAATACTGAAGGTTTTACGATGCTTGGAATCGGAACCTACAATAGATCATTTAGTCCAATTTTATTCAAGTACATAATAAATGGGGGTAAATTAAGAACTAAGGAGATCCTTTAATTTCCAAAAACTTACAGATAGTGAGAGAGTCGAACCTGAAACCCTATTGGTACTCCATATATCTGTATTACACAGGTGGGAAATAGGAAAAGTGATTATTATTAGTACTTGGTGTATATTGTTGTTTCTCTTTTATTTTATCATGGTGATCTTTGGTAGTATTAGGCCTTGAGTCATACGGCTCATACCCTATTCAAGGCCATTCGATTGAATCTAGCCAATGTCATACACTAAGAAGGGAATGATAAGGAATCTTCTACTATGCGTGTTGTAAGATTCTAATCCAAACTTACCCTGACTTTAACTTGTTCTATTATGACACTCACAAAGACTAACCTCACATATTGTGGTTTCTCTTTTATGTGTAAGAGATGTCTTCACTACTTGCCAATCACACGGGAATGTCAAGCTTGCATTGTTCTTACATTTATTAGGGTAGGGTATGACTTTATGAGGATTGAGGATTAATCCCGATTCATCACTCCTAGGGAAACAATTCTCTGTCACGAGCTATTATTTGCCCTCCTTTCTCAAGTACATTACATACTTTGTATGTCACTAAGAAGGGAATGATAAGGAATCTTCTACTATGCGTGCTGTAAGATTCTAATCCAAACTTACCCTGACTTTAACTTGTTCTATTATGACACTCACAAAGACTAACCTCACATATTGTGGTTTCTCTTTTATGTGTAAGAGATGTCTTCACTACTTGCCAATCACACGGGAATGTCAAGCTTGCATTGTTCTTACATTTATTAGGGTAGGGTATGACTTTATGAGGATTGAGGATTAATCCCGATTCATCACTCCTAGGGAAACAATTCTCTGTCACGAGCTATTATTTGCCCTCCTTTCTCAAGTACATTACATACTTTGTATGTCACTAAGAAGGGAATGATAAGGAATCTTCTACTATGCGTGTTGTAAGATTCTAATCCAAACTTACCCTGACTTTAACTTGTTCTATTATGACACTCACAAAGACTAACCTCACATATTGTGGTTTCTCTTTTATGTGTAAGAGATGTCTTCACTACTTGCCAATCACACGGGAATGTCAAGCTTGCATTGTTCTTACATTTATTAAGGTAGGGTATGACTTTATGAGGATTGAGGATTAATCCCGATTCATCACTCCTAGGGAAACAATTCTCTGTCACGAGCTATTATTTGCCCTCCTTTCTCAAGTACATTACATACTTTGTATATTCTACCTATCGTTAAGGTCATTTTCTTTTAACTGGACTTAACTTGATCTGAACTAAACCAAATTAACAAAAATAAATTACCAATTAAATTAAAATATGCTAAAAATAAGTTTGAATGAACAAACCCTTACGGCTCGTTTGGTTGTTGGTAATAAATTGTGGTAATGGTAATGAATTTATAGTGTAATTTTGTTAAGGATGAACCTTATAATCTCCATGGAAAACACATTTTCATTCCCAAGCTTCAATTTTCTTCTCATTTTTATTCTCATCCATTACCACTGGGAAGGGTGGTATTTGATGGGAATGAATATTTGTGAAGAAAATTAGATAAATTGAAGCTAAGGTAACACCACCATGAGAATGGATTTTAATTTCTCTTCCAAATTTAGTTATAAATTCATTCCCATTACTATGATTTATAACCGGCTACCAAACGGACCATTAGGTCATTTTGCTTCAGAAAAGTACTTTATAATTCAAATAACTCAAAATTGTTTTTGTTATTTTTTCATAAGAAAAACCTTTGTATATTTATTAATAAGAGGATTTGAACCTCTAATCTTATAAGTCACCCTCGCTTCTCCGAATTACTCTTAACTCTTCGTTTGAATTACAAGCGAGCTTCAGCCAAAGTTACAAATCATGAAACCTCCTTGACAACTTTTATGCATATTTTTTTTCTATAGAATTCGAACCTTCAATACATAAAATTAGGTACTAAATCTTAATATAAATGTCAAAATGGCATGTATTATAATGACGGTCCATAGCAATCGAAAAACGATGCTCCGAGGCTCACAAAAATACAGTTGAAATTACATTTACTCCCAGTACTGAATCCTGTCTAACCATATACTTATAAAGAATTTATCAAATTATTATGATACAAATATAAGGAATTCCCACCCAAACTCACCCAGAAAGAAAGGTAAAAAAAAAAAAAAAAAAAAAAAAAAAAGATCATCTTACAAGAAAACTAAAAAAGAATTACATTGATATTAATTAATAATTTTAGCTGCAATTACACATCCTTTTCAAATTGCATGGATGGGTAATTGCAACATATATATATATATATATATATATAGAGAGAGAGAGAGAGAGAGAGATTTAATTGTGTTTTCAAGTTCCTTTTTAAGGAGAATGTCTTTCGACGATTGAGGATACATGTTAAAATTGTGTCGTTACCAAACGTCACGCAAGTATCTACCGGTAGTCTGCAAATTCTTCACCATGGCTTCTGCTTGAGTACTGCTCATATGGCCCTATAAACCAAGAAAGCAACCAATAACGTTATAAGAAGCGTTTCAAGTAAACATATACGATACATACCACGTCCATGTACAACCGCTCATGGAAAAAAAGGTAGAATTTATAAGATTTAATTTAATGTAGCGTTTGAATATGTATAATTCATTTCAAATTGATGAATTCAATTTCCGAAATTGAAATATTACAATTCAAATTCAAATTCCATGTTTGGTTTGTTTTTAGGATTTGAAATGATATAATTTTGTTAAATATTTGAAATACATATAACTTACCCATTAAGGATTTGGGTTAGGAATTGAGTCAAATCCAATTCCATTTTTTTTTACTTGCCAAACATGTTATTTGACTCAATTCCATCATTTCAAATGAAATCCTTATATCCAAACATAACATTGGTAAAATAGATTTGTGGATTTGGATTGGTTGAGATGGTAGTGTTGTACTCAGTGTTATATAATTCGTCTTTTAGTTTGCTTCTATAATTCACGGTATGCCTAAAATGGGGCAAAAATAGCCCAAAACCGACCATTAATTTTTTCAGATCGCAATTCGTAGGCACTTAGGGAACTAACTCTGGTTGCAAATTGCATGAAAATGAGTATGTGTACAGAACGTGTACAAGATACGCTAGTAAAAAATAAAAGATTCAAGGAAGAATATTACAAAAAAAAATATATTTTTAAAAATGGAATTATCAAGGTAAAGTGAATGATGTTATTATGAAAAGCTTGAAGATTCAAGGAAGACAACAAAATCCTTCTAGAAAAAACAAAAGGATTGAAAAATAGGTTAAAACTAAATTCAAAAAAGTATCCAAAATGAAGTTCAATATCTTATTGGTATCCGACAAAAATAACACAACCTAAATGAAGTATCTAGGATACCATGTTATACCACTTGGTTTATACAAGTGATGTTTTCATGTTTTTTGCTTTATTTTGCCTTATTTTGTGTGACGAGGTATAGTAAATTCAAGGGAAGCGTGAGGAATGCCAAACAAAAGTGACCTATGCTGTTAACACGCACACATAATACTTGCTCAAGTAATTCAACCGAATAAATAATACCTGCTCTTGTAAAATTGTGTGAAGAGTTCGATGGACATCTCGTGCCATGCCTTTGGCATCACCACAGACATAAATGTATCCTCCTTCAGAGATCAGGTTCCACACATCCGAAGCCTAGATGTGGCAAAAACAACAGAAAACGGAGTCAAAACTTTGTGTCTTCACAACTTGTTTAATTTTGAGTATTAAAACCCAAAATGTCTAGAATAATGATCGAAAACCTACCCTTTCCACCATTTTGTGTTGAACGTATTCTTTCGTGGGGCCCTCTCGAGAGAAGGCAACTACTAGCTCCGAAAGTGCACCGGTTTCAACAAAGTTTCTGAGTTCGTCTTCGTAAATAAAGTCCTTCACAAGAAATTATTAATAACATCAATACCATTTGAGAAACAAACAATAATATATATGTAGGAGGAATGCCCAGTATTGCACTATGCTATGTTTAAAAACACAACTCAATAAAATACTTGTAAATACTACAAGGAGCATGCCAAAATCATGAATGATTTTAGTACTGGGAATTAGTCTATATGTAGTAATGGATGAAAAAACAAAATCAAATCAATCATGTATTAATATCTTACCACTTTACGGTTTCTGCAACCAAACATCAATATTGCAAGCCCAAGCTCCACTCCATCTTCTTTTAGAGCGGATCTTTCCTAAAATTGAGAACCAAGAAGAAAGTTACAAATGTTGTAATACTTAAGGAAAAGATGCTCAGTAAAAAGAAGATTTTAAATTGTCTACCAAACCTGCAAAAATCCCCTGAAAGGAGCCAATCCGGTTCCCGGACCAATCATTAGAATTGGGACAGATTTATCAGCTGGGAGTCTGAAATTGGACTGTCTCACAAATATCGGTGCCCAACTAGAATTGTGAGTCTCCTCTTGAGATACTGAATTCTGAAAAAAGGACAACAACGGATAAGTAAGAATCAAATGCATACTCCCGCAAAAAAAAAAAACAAAAAAAGAATCAAATGCATACCACAAGGTTTTTATAATGATTTAATTCAAATATGTCAATGGATGTTTCATTCAGCTACTATTGATCACAATCAACCAAAAAAAAAAGCCCTCAATCAACTCACTAACCCCACATTTACTGCAAAAAACACTATAAAAACGGCTCATACCTAATTCAGAATTGTGCAGCATTTCTAAGCAATGCACAATGGCAATTTTGTAAAATAAAAACAAATCTAAAATAACATGTGTTGCTCACAGAGCTGATTTTAACATGCAAAATTACAAAAATGTCATTGTGCATTGTTAAAATATAATGCACAATTATGAATCAAGCAAGCCTCTACAAAATAGGTCAAAAACTATAGTCCACAATGGCAAAAAACAAACAAAAAAAAAAAAAACTTTGCTGCTTACAACATACCTTCATCCATGTTGAACACACTCCTTTATGAATTCTTCCAGTGGGCATCTTATCATGAACTAATGCACATGTAACATGAATCCTTGACGGAGCCACTCTGTACACACAAGATAGCCAAATATGAATAAAAATAGTACTCCGTATATCATAATCTTCATCTGAGGGACTATAACATCCAAAATATATAGCTTCTGAAAACACTAGGAACATGCATATTCCCCAATATTCACTTCCAATGCAAATTAAAAATAGGGAATGAAAAATGAACTTTGAATTCAAATCCTGAAGAGCTGGTTAAATGTGCAAAATGACAACAATGTTTAAATTATCAAACTTAAAATTGACTGAGAAAGAGGAAATTATACTACCTTGGGGAGGATGAGATTGAATAGAATCTAGGTTGCAAACGCGGTGCAACTGCAGCAAAGAAAACTCCAAGTGGTGGTCTAGCTGAAGGGAACTCAGACATGACCTCGAGGAGGCTCCTTTGACTTGTAACTACCCACTGGGCATATTCATCCTGCACGACAAAACTATTATTATTTAAAAACTAGCAATTCTGTGCGTCAAAATCTTTTCACATAAAAAGGAATTTTTTAGCATAAAACCGTAACTTTTTATACAACCCTTGACTAGGTATGTAAAAAGTTATGAGAAATTGTCCGACGGTATGACAGAAGATTTTGTATTTAAAAACCGTCATGAGAAGGAATAAGTAAAACATAATTCAAATGGTATTGCAAGCTTTATTACCTTTCCAGCAGGGGATGCAAGATATCTCAATCGTTCGGCTTCATTTGTATCAGAAGCATGAGCTGCTAATGCGAGCAAAGCCGACTGGAAAAAAAAAACACACGTATCAGAATAGAACAGAACCGAACAAATGGTAGAATGCAGGGCAAACTGAAGGTAGAAAGCAAACCTTTTTAGGTGAGCCTAAGAGATCTGCGTATCGAGCAAGAGCTGCTCTTACGGTACAAGGTGGGAAAGGTGGTGGCAATGAGCTTCCAATAGGAGTGCCATCTTCGTTTTCACTATGGATAGAGAAGTAAACATCAGGATTCAGGTCAAGTAATCTTTCAGCTTCCTCCACAGTCTCAAGCAGATTTTCACAGTAGACACCAACATGATCCCCGGTCTCGTACCTAGATAGAAAATACACACAAATTAACTATCGACAAGCAAAATCATCAGTGTACTTGTAATAAATAAATAACACAGTATTTGTGCCAAAGACGTTGAAGAAACGCAAAAAAAAATTGTCACTTATAGTCAAGTAAAAATCTCATTTCGCGACATCTAAACACTTAAGATTTTTTGCAAATTACAGCCACTTAAATCAATTATGTTAGAATTACAACCACAGATCACAGTTCATTTTTCTAACTAATTTAAACAATCTTAAGATAAGTGTAATGCTACAAAAATCCTTAAAAAATCATCAACCAGTGATGTCACAATTTACTTTTGAAGTGGTCGAAAAACCCGAATTTTGGTTGTAATTAAATTAAATAATGCAATTAGGTGGCACTAATTTGCAAAAGAAAAAAAAAACAATAAATTGCAAAGTAGCTGGTTTATTTGGCTGTATGTGACCGATTTTTTTTTCATTTTGGAACTTGGAAGTAACACTTACTTGAGTCCTGAACCAGATATGTCAAATTCTAAATGGGTGCAAGAACGGTCTGAAGCCGGGGTATGTAGCTCCCTTCTCACAGCAACAATTGCTTTGCATGGGTGATGGGCATCAACTACAGCATGACCATTAGCATTAGCCCAGCTCTTGTCTAGCTGAGGTGCATCCGTCTCATGAAATACTACGCGATATTCTGGTATGGCGGCTGTGAAAGGAGTAGAAACAGCAACATCATCCTCATTCAGGAGAAGCTGATCTAACTCTGGCCAAACTAATTCCTTCCTGAAATCGACAGTATTTTTTAGAATATTTTCAACAAATTACAGTTCTATTATTTACACCAAATGGAACCAAAGTTCAGGGCTATACCAAGCTGAAAAGTCATCTTCAATGCACTGGTCATCATCACCAAGACCAACTGGAACAAGGCGTTTTCCACCTGCAGTTGACATAAAAGGTCAGCTCTGGCAACTGAAAGAACTTCCAAAATATCACTTATGTAGTCAACAACAGAAAGCCCCAGAACAGCAACGTTCTCAACTCCGGAAAAACCATACAGTTAGTTGGTCATCCAAAATAAACACATTTCTCCAAATAATGTTGGCAGCCCTAATTTCAACGCAATGCACTCACAAATCATATGCATACAACATAACACCAGAACAGCTCAATTGAAAAAAATAATAGCTCGTCCATCAACATGAAAATATGCGAGAACCTTCGATGAGTGATCAAAGATTCCAAACGGTCAACGCGCAAATATACGATAACCTTTTCAATACAGCAAGTATCCCGTCACTGACCGTCTGACCATCACTAACGGTCTGACGGGATAACTTTTTGTATAAAGCTTAACTAGTTATGCAAAAAGTTATAGATTTATAGTAAAAAATTATAATGTAAAAAATAGTTTAATCTGATCAAAGTTATAGATTTATAGTCAAAACTGTAAATCCCAAATTCAAGCAACTCCATCCATACTTTTTAAAACCCAAGGTGGAAAGCCTAACCATCAATTAGAAATTACATGGGCGACAGTGAATGGTAGCTCAACAATCACATTGACACACATCAGACTAGCTAAACAACCAAAACAAGTAAATGCTAACAGAACAACCAAAATAAGTAAAGGCTAACCTTGCTCTGCAAGAAGCTCATCAATCTCCTTACCAACCTGTTCATGGAAATGATAGTACCAATTAACAGGAATTTTAGAAACACCAATAACAAAACAATAACATTTTCTAAAAAAAACGGAAAAGGGAAAATTATTAGAGAAAAAGAAAAGGGTACCTTGTTGAAATGCTCATATTGCCTATTTCCCAGCCCAAACACTCCATATTGAAGGTTTTGAAGCCATTCGCCCTTGTCTTTGCACTACAAGATTAAACATATAAAACACAACCCTTTAATAAACACAATATTACAAATTCCCTCGATACAAAATTAATATTCACATTTAATTTTTTTATATTAAGTTTTCAAATTTCCTAATATAATAACATACAAAGCCATTGTAATTCTTAATAATGAGAGGAATGGGTCAATGTAACTACAAATTCTAAAAGTAAAGGAGGATGAAGAATATTCAAGTTTCTGGGATGCAACTTGGGCATACATCTAATCTTTATAAAACACCACCACTAACATGACAACATGTAAAGATTCAATCAAAAAATTGCAGACAACTCATTCTTTAAATTTCTTATTAATGATGCAATCAACTCAAAGATTAATTAATTCAAGTCAATATCCAACGTGTTCCAAGAAAATTTAAATTGAAATGAAAATTCTAAACAAATCCAAACCCATACTACTAATTCCTTTAGAACATGCCCCACTCTTACAAATTGCAATAAATAGATTCCAATCTTAAACTAGAAGTATATTATATATACCTCAGTAAACCACTTGTAAAACCTTGCTGCATTGTCTGTTGGCTCTCCATCTCCATACCTGAATAAAGAATACAAATTTAAGTACACAAGTTCCCAAGTAAAAGAATTAAAACGATATATGTAGCATGGGTAATTCATTTCCAAGCCGTCCCAAACTCGATTTGTCCCCTGTATTGGGGAAGATTCTAATTCTTAACATTATTTTTTAGATTTTCCGTTTTCTGTATCCGTATTCGTTTCCGAGCCCATTCCCTGCTCAATGCAACCTAGAAAACAATTTAAAAAAAAAAAAAAAAAACTCAATTTGACAAAAAAAGGAAGAAGATCCATACGTAGCCAAGAAAAAGAAAGCCAAAGTTTCCTTCTTCAATTTCCTTTCATATTCATCTTCATCAGCAGCATAGTCATCCTATTCATATTCCAAAGAATCAAAATTAAAACTAATTAAAAAAAACCCAAATGAAAAACAAAAAAAAATACAAAATTTCAAATTATAGAATTTTCCCTCTATGAGCACAAGTTCCAAGTCCAAAAAATAAAGCAATATATGCAAAAACAAATCCCAATTACAATAAAAAGAAGTTGATAAAAAAAAAAAAAAAAAGCATAAAAGGAAAGGGAAAAAGTTCAAACTTACCATATCAACAATTTTAAAAGTCGCTTTCTCATATCTTGCTTTGGCCTCCTCTACTAACGCCTGCCAACCACCAAATTCAATACAAAATTAATTGAGAAATTCAGCAAAAAATTTGTCATTCACACATTTCCAACACAACGTGTACAAAATTAAATCAAAACACCCAAATTTCTAAAATTAAATTTTTTAAAAAAAAACTTGCTAAAAATGGAAAGTAAAGAAGAAAAAAAAACCTTAGCAAATCCTTCAGCAGTTCCAGTTTGAGTGCCAAAGAAAACAGTGACTTTCGTCTTGCCATCATCAACTTCAACATCATCATCCTTAAGAATCAACGGCTTAGGAACATCGGCAACAACTTTGGATGATTTCCCACCGTTGGATTTTCTCCAAATGAGCAAGAAAGCAACCCCAATAAGCACAGCAATGGAAGTAGTAACAAACATAACAACTTCACGGTTTTCAACTATGATTGTTGCAGCTGAAGAGTCTTCAAACGACGCGTTTATCTGCTCAAAATTACCCTTTAAAAAAGCACTCATTAGATCTAATGGTGAGACCTTGATTGTATTTGAATCCATTTTCGGCGATACCCCAGATCAAATTTCCTCGAAAAATCAACGAAAAAAACTCGAATTTGAATGAAATTGGAAGAATTAATAGATCCCAAGAAACTAAAAATGAAAAATTGTGGCGAAGAAATTATAGACAAAGACAATTGGGAGTTGGGAGTTGGGAGTCTCTCGTTCTCTCTCTATTTCTCTTTAATTTGTGCTTTTGTGGTTGGAAATGAGGTGGGGTTAGGAGAGACTCCTGAAGAAGAAGGGAAATTAGATGGAGGTTGAAGTGGTATAAATAATGTAAGAATTTGTTGGGTTTTTTTTTTTTAAATGTAATTAACACGCACAAGAGTAATTTAAGTATTTAACTAATCCAATAAATTAAATGAGTCAAAAAAATAGGGTAGACCGTGGTATTAGTCCTCTATTTACAGATTTATTTTTGACACTATTTATACGAGTAATTATTTACATATAAGGTAAAATATAGCCAAATATTATCTTGTTGGATTCAGTATACACTATCTACATATATTTTTCCTTTGTCCATCATTTATTTACTATTATTTATATATAATTGCATTTTTACCCTTCATTCAGACCCTATTTTGCATTATATGACAATTTTCGAAACTTTTTAAATAAAAGGACCTAAAAAAGTTAAAATTATAAAATTAAAGATATTATTGGTCAAAATTATGTCGTCACAAGTGAGAAAAGTTCAATATTAAATTATAAAAAAATAAATAAATAAAAGAAGAGGGGGGAATAAATTTGTGGTTAAAAAAATGGGGTGGCAATGTGGTATGAGTGAATTTGTGGTATTGAATTGATTAATTGAATAATAATAAGTGCTTCTCAAAAATAATAATAATAATAAGTGGGGGGTAGATTTTGGGATGTGAACTTTGTGAAGAAAGTGAGGAGAAATAGGGCGCCAACGCTCACCAACCCCCATCTCAGAAACACCTCTTTTAAGTCTTCCCAAATCCCAATAAGAGTGACCAGTCAACCCTACCTAACACCAATTTGCTAACCATGGTTAGGATTAGCCATGGTGGACATTTTTTGTCCACGTGGGCTCATGATAGTTGCTTATTTCATTTTTCATGTCTTTTTTTTTTGGCAATATTCATTTTTCTTGTCATCCCATCCATCGTTTTTGGAGCATTAAGGAGGCATGGAGTATTGAATTCACCTCCCGTGATAATTTGGGTGTTATTTTGGCACTTTTTAATTTGATTTTGGCACTCATTAATATTACTATTTATGTGAGAGGGGGAGGAGTGTCAAAATCAAATTGGGGAGTGCCAAAATTATTTTTCGATAATTTGTGGGTGAATATGAATATGTGGTTAGACCAAACAAAACAAAAAAAATATTCCGTACTTTCGATTCATGTTTGTTGAAATAAATGGTGTTGCAAATTTTTTTAAGCAGTTTTTTGTTAGTGTGAAAATTAGGGAAAAAGACAAAATTTAGGGAAATTTCCATTGGTAACTACTGAGTTATTTTTAATTGCAACGGTAATACTCTCTATGATTAAATTCCCAAATGTGATGTTATTAATCAAAAAACCGTTAAAATTAACAAAAAGAAATATATTACTTAACTATAATTAATTTAAAAACTATATTAAAAAAATTAATTAATCATAATTAACAAAATAAACCCCCCTAAGTGTTAAAGTGAATTGTTAAACCTTAAGAAGACTGTTTTTTTTATTCGTAGATCATGGCGCGCAAATCAAGGCAAATTGGGAATGCAAATTAGGGCTGACAGAGTCTTTTTTTTTTACAAATTCCAACCTCAAATCGGATCTTATAAGGGTTAAAATGACATGTAAAACCTTAAGCAGACTATTTTTCTTTACGTGTAGATCAATGTGCGAAAATCGAGGCGAATCAGGAACGTAAATTATAGCTAATCGGGCCATTTTTTTCAAATTCCAACCTCAAATCGGATCCCATAAGGATTAAAATGACCCATAAAACCTTGAGCAGACTGTTTTCTTTACACGTAGATCAATGCACGCAAATTGAGACAAATCGGGAACGCAAATTGGGGCTAATCGGGTCGTTTTTTGCAAATTTCAATCTCAATGTCTCCTTACTCCTATAACAATCGAGTTCCACTTTGATCCTCAATCTTATCAAATCACATATCACAACAAATCAAATCGTCATACTTGAAATAACTCAAAATCAAAATAGAAATCCTACATTTTGGTTCAAATAAGAAAATAAATCTATAAATTTACATGATAATTGTTTTAAATAATGATAAAAACTTGTACATAGCACGGGGTTAAAACTAGTTTGAATTGAATTATGGACTCTACAAAAGCTGAGCTAAATTGAATTGAACTAAATTTAACTTAAGTGAACTTAACATAATTAAAATTAGACGAACTAATCTAAATTAATTAGACTTGACTAAACTGAAAATGACTGAAATTAAGTCCAAAATAACAAGGTTTAACCATGTTGTTTCAGATTTTCAATTTAGTTAGACTATGAGTGCGCTTGATTCATCTGAATTTTTATTATCTGATTTGATCTGAATTTTGCAGATCAAATCTGAATTTTCGATTATAGTTATTTTTATAGTTATAATTTCTCTTAATTGAGCTGAATTTTTCTGAATCGATATGTCTGCTCCAATTTTTTCAAATCTGAACTTTTCAATAATAAGCATTACAGTGCTTAAATAAGTTGAATCAAGCGCTCCCTATGTGAGTATGTGTAGTGCATCTTATTTTAGATACTTATTTATTTTATATCATTTTAGAAAAAAGTTTTGATCATGTCTTTTGATTTTATTTTGGGTTTCTTTATTGTAAAATACTTCATCCGTTTCTTTTTACTTACAACATATTATTTTGCACGTATTTGAATAAAGATATTTAAGGGTATAAACGCACAAATTAATTAACATAATTTAAACACAAGCAAGATGGATATTAGGAGGAGTTACATGTGTTAAATTTTTTAAAAATAATTTTTCCGTTTACACCCTTAA
Organism: Salicornia ramosissima; assembly: GCA_951394345.1. NCBI lineage: Eukaryota > Viridiplantae > Streptophyta > Magnoliopsida > Caryophyllales > Amaranthaceae > Salicornia > Salicornia ramosissima. The sequence goes on from OX596233.1 coordinate 7,980,437, forward strand.
ATTTATTTATCAAAAAATGTGCAAAATTGTTTCTTGCGAATGAAAAACGGAGGTAGTATTTCTATTTTCATCATAAAAAAATTGTGAAAATTGCATATTTAATTAGAAAATACACATTAATACATATATAATGATATCTCTTTGACATATATATATTTTTTCCTTATGAATTAGAATATATTATATATAGAAGATCAAAGCTTGCTTAAATCAAGTGATAAGTTCATATTAAATCAGATCAGAAAAAATAAATATTAATCCGATCAGTAAAATTCTGCTGAACCAAACATAGCCTAAGTGATTATGCATGTGTCTTTGCTATAAATAAATGCAACTAAATATGTTGGCAAAAAGTCAAAAACATTACTCATTGAGGTGCAACCCGACTACAATATTAAATATTTAAATTGATCAAAATAAATATAAGGCAGTGTTTCAATAAGAACCCTACATCCTAATAATAATAATACGGGGTAGTTTATTGTTTTTTTAAAAAAAAATAAGACAAGCTAAGATTTCTGCCATATATTCATTTTGAATTATGTGTTTGGTAGGTGTTGAATCTAATTGTATAAATTTGTTTATAGCAAACATTTAATAAGTGAAAGTAGCTTTTTTAGGTGGAGTATTTAATTGCACTAAAATAAGTAAATCTCATTTTTGAATGTATAGTGAACTACAATGGAAATGAATAATGGGGAATTGATCAAATCAATAGTAAGCTAGCTAGTTCGTATCTTTTATACTAATTCATGCCTATTATACACTGAATTTAAAGTATAATTTTATTAAAGATGAAACTTTTTTTGGTTTGTTAAGACTTAAGAGAGCTATAAAGGCGGGGGATGAGTATTGATCCCAGAATTTTCTGAAATCGAAACGGGAACTTTAACCACTTTAGTTATTTCCCACTCTCAAGGACGAAGTCATATAGTTTATTAGAAAACACATTTTCATTTCCAAGCTTGAATTTTCTTCATATTTTTTATTATCATCCATTACAATTGTAAAGGGAAGGTATTGGACTGGAATAAATAATTTTGAAGAAAATTAGATAAGATGAAAATAAGCAGACACTTCCATGAGAATGAATCTTGATTTTTCCTAAAATTATACTCGGAGTATATAAATTCATTCTCACTAACGACATTTATAACTGTGTGCGAAACAGAAATTAAGGGTTATATATTACCCCTGTGTAAAGTATTTTTTTCATATTCACTATTGCATTGCATTGCATTGCATTGCATAGTTGGTTGGGCCACCACCAAATGCAACACTACTCCCCTTGCGTTGCACATGATGTCCAACAAGTGGTTCAAAAGCATCGGCTGTACATTCAAGTCTTCATCAATAATGAAAAATCAACAATTGTTTTTTAGCTTGAAAAAATTACTTTGTTGCACTATGAGTCTATGAGCAAAATGTTAAGGTCTTCATCAACAATGATACCTTGTTCGATAGCTATGGCATTGTGGAGCTTTGCTTGGTTTTCATAGCTATGATACAAAAACTATTATGATGTGAAACTTTTGAATGGATTATTCGTTTTAAAGATCCGTTTGGTATGATGTAAAACGTTTTCAGATAAAAAAAAAATTATTTTCACATAGGTTTTCCATTGTTTGGTTGAATGTAAAATGATTTTTCATTTTAACTATTTTTCGTTGTTTTGTTAAACTGAAAATCAATTGCTTCAATTGTGATGGATAATTTTTTCTTCCACTTGTGATGTAAAATGTTTTATTTTCAATTTGAGGGGAGCATGTTTTCAATATGGTGGAAAATGATTTTACACCCCAAGTTTTACATTTTAATATTTTATACCAAATCAAACAATGTAAAATAGGAAATCAGTTTTCCGATAAAATAGTTTACATCCTATTAAATGGACCTATTTTCTACCCTTCCATTTCACTTTTGGTAATGCCACTCTAATTAAAAGCCTCTACTTTCCATGAAAAAAAAAACGTATAATTGATTAAAAGTGATCATGGTAAAGGCTTTAGAAATCAAATAAGAACTTCGAATATTTGATCACCAAAGTGATGAGTTGGTCGCTTGACCTTATTGCTTATTTATAATGTTATGGTTTTTATACTATTCACAACTAGTATATTGGCACGGAAAACACCCCGGCCGGGTTGTTAACAATAAATGTATAATATGTTAAATAAAAGTTTGATAAATACTCCGTAGCTATCAACTATCTCATCATATTATAATTAATTTTCAAAATTTACATAAATCGCTAGTAAATTATGTCCTCACAGCCTTGATGCTCAGTTCTATTCTCCCGAACACCCGCTTTGCAAGGCTAGCGGGGGGGAGGTGCTTTTTCGAGTTTGGTTTGCCTAGATAGGAAGTGCGCTTGGAGTGCTTCTAGTAACGAAATTGAAGTGCAATGGGGCACCCACCGAAGGAGTCTTAGTTTGATCCATTAGGTTCTTCGAAAAATAAAATAGGTACAAAGAAGAACGAGCGCACCTAAGTCAACAACATCACATGTCGAGTCGTCGATAACAATTAACAATGCAAATATTTCTTTCTTTTTTTTTTTTTGTTTTCATGATTGAATCTATTTTAACAAAGTTTTATCATTATATCTATCATTTATTACTTGTCAAAAAATATAATATTTTTAAATAGCGTGCATTAATTTCTCATGAAAAGCTTGTGATAACGACATACGGTGCATTCTTTGCAAAGGAACGCCTTTTAATTTTTTATATATATATATATATATTGTCTTTGATTGCATTATGTGATTTATATGTTTGAAAGGATATGGCCAAGTATGATCTTGTTAGTTTTGTACCTAAAAGTACTTTATTAAAATCTGCTTTTTCTAATTTGTGCATTGGCAAAAGTGAAGAAAACACACTCTTAATGATGTATACTTTATTCAATAGTTAAATATTATTGATTTATGCTTTACGGAGTACTATTTATATTGACTTAGGGTGTGTTTGATTTGTCTGAGATTTTCTAACCTGAGCTTATCTATTTTTTTTATCTAATCTGAATTTTTCTTATTTGATCTGATTTTTCTGTTTGTAGTTATTATTATTATAATTATAATTTTTCTGATCTGATCTAATTTGATTTTTTCTGATCTGATTTGAATTTTTTAAACTAGTCTGATCTAATTTATTTTTTTCTGATCTGATTTGGATTTTAATAAAATAAGCACATGGATACTTATTTAAGTTGAATTAAACACACCCTAAGTGAAAAATTGGAGCAATTGCCATGCTTGGACAACAAACATTAACTAGTACATAAAATACTTGATTATTTCATTAATAATAACTCTCCTTTCAGTTGTTGCCCCAATTCATTCCAGCGGAAAAAATCTCAAATAAACAAACCCCAGGTTCTTTTATTTACTCTGTAAATACAATTTTGTAGGTTTTGTAAATTTATTTGAATTGTTGTTGTTGGAATTTAGGGTTTATAATTTCTGAGTTTGAATTTAGGTTGTTAAGTTTGAAATTTTCTGGGTTTGAATTTATGTGGTTTGAAATTAGGTTTTTGCAAAATTCTGTTTTAATGGTTTTTTTTGGATGTTTATGGGTTTGAATGATGTTGTTCTAAGGGTTTTTATTGCATGTTTACTTTGGTTGGTCTTCCGTTTTTAATCCCAACTTTTTGAAAACAAAAAATAATCTCAACTTTCGCTTTGGTTTTCCATTTTTGGACCCTCTTCAAATTTTAACCTACAACTCCCGGTAAACCTTGCTAATTAGCCAGTTAAAATTTGAAGAGGGTCCAAAAATGGAAAACCAAAGCGAAAGTTGGGATTACTTTTGGTTTTCGAAAAGTTGGGATTAAAAACAGAAGACCAATCAAAGTTGAGATTATTTTTGTTAATTTTTCCATATTTTTATAGTATGATGTAACAATATTTTAGTGAAAGATTATCTCGTCAAACCGTATTATAATAACTTCGCTAAATTTTAAATTGGCAATACCACTATCATTATAATGAGATAAAAAACTTCTACATTTTATCTTTAAAAAGTGTTTGATTCAACCTTCCATGAGGAGGCGTTTCGATATACTACCTCCGTTCCAAAAAAACCGCAACAATTGTCATGGCACGGACTCCTAGGTATTTTTTTGTTGTAGGTAATTAGAAAAAGTGAGGGGTAGTTGTTTAAAATAAATAGAGAGAAAAGTGGGGACAATTAAATGAGTTGTGAGAGAGAGTGGGACAATTAAAGAATTGGAGAGAGAAAATGTGGAGACAAATAAAGAATTAGTAAGAGTATTTATGTCTTTTAAGTAGCAATAGTTTACTATATAAGGAAAGTAAAATTTTGTTGCATTTATTTTGAAACATCTAAAAATGGAAACTGTTGCGTTTTTTTTGGAACGGAGGAAGTACTATAGTTATGACACAAAGTTAAATATGATGCAATTGATTGTAAATGTATAACCATGATTTGCCACAATATTGTGTAAATATCGTCATTAATCCCAAGCATAGACTATGTTTGATTCATCTTATTCCTAAACTTTCTTACTTATTTTAGAGCATGTCATATAAGAACAGAAAAAAAAATGTAAAGCAATAAGGGGACTATAACATCCCCAAATTACACTCTAATAATAATAATTATAAAGCTGGTTTAGAGAGTAACTTAGCAGTCTATTTATCATTATCATAAATGATAAGTAAGGCCAAGCCAAAACAAAAAGAGAACTGTGGATTAGTGAAAATGCTAAGTACATACAAATAAATACTAAATATGTAAAATCAATTTAATTAAGCAAACATGCTTTTACAAATCATTTATCCTTTGTCAATCATAAATATTAATATTCGAATGTTCCATAAATATAAATTCCATAATTTGGAAAAGTAAACCAAAAACCAATAACTCACAAAAACAGATTTCAATGTTAATTTGCAATTCATTTTCCACCTAAGTGTGTACATGTACACCGCCAACTGGTAACTGCTTTATATAGTATATACTTGAGCAAAGACTAGATCATTCAAAGTTCATAGACTAATCAATTTATTATCACTAACATAATGGAAGCAAACTAGCAAAGAAACCCAATCTCCACATAACAAGAGTAAAGAAACAAATCTCCACATAATGGGAGTAAAGAAAACCAAAAATGTCCGAAGAAATGGACTTCTGAATTCTCGTATACGGGATATCCATAAACCCCATTTACTATGATAGAACCTGTTTAAAACTATTTAGGAATATATTTTGTAAAATAATTTAGAATTAATTGTATGAAGAAAACGATAACCTTAATTTGTAAATTATCCTATAAAACCATTTTCGAAGATCCTTTTTGAAATATTTTAGAATTATCCTTTTCAAAACATTTCATAAATGATACTTTAAATACATTTATAACACAATTGAAAACACAGATTTGTTTGAAACTAACCTAGCCCGATCCGTTTAATAGCTCTAGACTAATCATTTTGTTATTTTAATTACTACGAAAGGCTTGTTTACATCAGCTGAAATTTAGTTCAGCTCATTTCAGTTCTATTAAGTTTAGTTGAGTTCAGTTCTCAATTTTTTTCTCTTATAAAATATTATTTTCAGCTATATTCAGTTTAATTCATTTCAGTTCAATTAAGTTTATTCAATTTAGTTCAATTATGTTCATTCAATTTAGTTCAATTCAGCTATATTCAGGTACCGTAAACGAACCTGAAAGACTACATTACAAATTAATGGGTGGTGGAAGTGGAATTAATCAGTTCATAAAAAGGGGCGGGAACCAAATAAATTCATAAATTGCCTTTGCTCTTACATAATACAGTACATACACAACAACTCTATCAGTCGCTTCTATTCTATTCGTTCTCTCCTTGAAAATTGAAACTCTGCTTAAAGAATTGCAACAATGGAGGATCATACTGATTATCACGAGGTTAAAACACCATCTCTCTTACTTCATGCTTTCTTTAACTTATTATCTTGCACTTCCATTTTTCTTGCATTTCGCATTTTTAAGTTTTCTGTTTCAGCACCAAATGCTATGCTGAAGGACATAAACATCGGAGCCCCTTTTTCCTTTTTTATATATAAATTATTATAAGGCTTTTTGTTTGTACTTGTATACTTGTATTTGTTGCTCTATCAACTTATGTACTTTTGTCAAACAGATGGTGGGCTGTATGAATTGCAATTGAATGTGGTTTCTTTGACCCTTTTCCCCCTCTTATTTGGGTTTTTTTTGGGTGTTTGTCTGTTTGACACGTTTCTGAGTTCAATTTCTAGTCTGCTAGATATGAATGCTGTTTCTTTATTCTTTAATGTGGTTGCTAACTTTGATTGTTCATTGTTGTTTACTTGCAGCCGTCTATATCAAGTGATGTAGGTGAGATCAGTAATGATTGTTTCTTGGCTCTGGAACTTTCTGAAGACGACCCTTTGTTTGAAAAGAAGACGGTGAGTAAAAGTTATTAATTATGAGAATCTGATTTTTGGGTATTTCATTTCATCTTTCTTTAATAAGAACTTGTGTGATCTATATCTCTCTACTTGAGTGCTGTTTGGATTGGTTGGCGGCTTGCTACAATTAATTTGATTATTTAGTTGTTACCTTGCTACAATTATTTAGTTGTTAAGTTGGAATTATGGAGAAATAAGAAATACTTTAGAAACTTGCAGGTTCAAGCTAGGAAGTAAGAAGAAATATTTGGAATGGGATTGGAAGTAATATAACAAACTCGATAAACTCGATAAATCGGGTTGGTTAAAACGGAAAGCATCTTTAGGTTTTCTTTGTGACCGGCTATGCCATAAAGACTTAAGGGAAAATTCTATTGTATAACTATTAGATAGACATTGCTATATGGCACAAAGTGTTTGGCTTTGAAGTACTAAAGATGAATGTGATGGAGATGTGTATGCTACGTTAGATGCGTGGGCACATAAGGAAAGATAAAATTAGAATTGAGGCTATCAGGAACAACTTAGGGGTAACGAGCAATCAAGCATTGAGGATAAGATGAGTGAAAACCGTCTAAAGTGGTTTAGTCATCTGAGATGGAGAACAATTACTGCACTAGTAAGGAGGCTCGAGGAGTGGCGAACAGAAAGTAGGTGAGAGGTAGAGGAAGACTAAAGCAAACTTGTATGAGGGTTGTTACTTGTTACTAAATATACGAGGTTATTGGGGCTTAAGGAGGGGATGGAGTTAGATAGGGAAGCATAGAGGGAGAAAATATGGGCTACTGATTTTTGTGATCCCACATAATGATTCATGCCTAGGCGACCCAAAATTATTTTGGGAATAAGGCTTTGTTTTTGTTGTTGTTGTAGTTGTTAACTTGGTATGACTTTGAGAATTTAAGAAACAAAGAAAAGGAAGCGAACTTGTGTTTCTCATTTCTCCACTTGAGCATTATACTTGTTGTCTATTTTCATTAGTTATAATTGTCTTGATAAATAAGGTGTCAAGTTGTTTGATAGAATTGGTAGCATGTAGGAACTTTGATGATATTGAAGAGGCAAAATTTGATCCACGCCCATACTATCACTTGCCAGCGCTACAATGGAATATTAAGATTTGAAGGAAATGATTTTCAACATGTGAGATAGAGTGGAGAGTTCAGATGAATGCTGAACTTGTGAAGCAAGTGATGCAATTCTTTGCACGCCCAACTAATCTATTACTTATGTCAAGCACATGTTGAACGAGATATTATTGGTGTATAGATGAGATATACATATATCAACATAGGACAAACAAAATTTGCCATTTTACTTTGAAAAAAGACAAAAAAAAGTTTGTCCAGTAGCCTGGTATATGTATATCTCAGCTATACACCAATAATTTCTCAATGTTGAACATATTAGGGTCTTAAACTGAGTGAGACATATTTTTCAGAAACATTGAAGTCAGTATTATAGATATTACCTTAAACCTTTTTTTTTTGTGTGTCAACTAAATGTATCATTATTATACTTTTATTAGGCTTCCAAAATGCCTGAAATAGTGCTTTGATTCCTGAATTACTATGTTTTGCTGGATTGTGCTTGTTGCTAATCCATTGGGTCTTTTCTGTTATTACAGAAATTACTTAATGACAAGGGCTTTGGTCCAAGTGACCGTGTATACTTGAGTGATGCCTTCACTTCTGATACTGTGAATGTCAAGTTGGATGCTTTGCTTGAGAGAGCCCGGATAATTCAGTTGAATGATGTAAGTGGTTTAGCTGTTTTGGTACCTTACAAGTATTCAATTTACATCTAAGCAGTGTAGGAGAATCAGTTGTAGTTAAGAAATTGTTTTGGTGACAATTCCATTCATATCAGCAGAAAAGCTGAAGTACTTATTCGTGTTGTAGTAAGAAGATTAATAATACCATTAGTTAGGGATCAAATCATATGTAAGTTTCATATTAACTGATATTAACTGTCATATTTATTCACATAATCACGGGATTTTTAAGTGCTTTTAATATATAAATAATATTATATATTACTACATTATGCACAACATGACAAGCTCCAATATCATCTCAAACTAGAAGTGATTCCTCAAATTAACAAGCCACTCATTCCTGCTCTAAATATCTGATGTGGGACAAAGTCCTTTACCAGATCAAACTTATAAACCAAAGCCTACGTCAACAATCCGTAATTTAATTTGTATTGCCTCTCCAATTATCTGTATATTTGCTCCATTACAGGATGATAAACTCGTCAGAGAACTTCAAGATCTAGATAATAATAGTAGTAGTAGTAGTAATAATGGTTACATAGTATTATTGTTGTTGTCATTTTTTTTAATTGATGTTATTTTTTTTATAAAACTTTTATTTCTTTGATGAGTGAAGATCCTGTGATAACTAGGCCAAATCCTAAAGTAGGAGCAACCTAAATCATTCTTTTCAGATGATAAAAAAAACACTCTACAACTTATGGTACTGAACTACTGATAGCATTGAGAAGCTGACCTTTTCTGATGCAGGTGGAGCTTTATTTTGGTCTACTGAATATGGGTCAAGACGCGTTTAGTCCTTGGGATGATTCAAAGGGTGCAACAATAGAAGTGTTTAGTCCTCGGAATGAGTTAGAAGCTCTCAATTTTATCCTCTCGCAGGTTGATATATGCAGTGCGAAAAATAATGGGCTTAATGCTTCACTGAAAGCTGTAAGGGATGAAATTGTTAAAAGAATTCATAATTTTGGAGAGAGCTACACATTGGAAACCAAGGTGGTAAAGAAAGCATGTGATAGTGAGACCAATCTTATGCAGTGGGCTGCAAGTTTTGGTCTTAAGTCCAAGCTACAGATAGCTTGTATGTGGAGTGATGATTTATTCCCCTTTTTAACTTGTGCACATTAACAATCCCTTAAGGAAAATTTCTAAGGATGCTCTTCTGTGCTGATTTTTAGTTTGTGTGTATAATATAGATGTTGAAGGAGCTGGGAGAGGAGCTCTGGCAGCAGAAGACCTTGGGGTTGGAGACATTGCTCTGGAGATACCCGTTTCTGTTATAATCTCAGAAGACCTTGTCTATGAATCAGACATGGTATGTTGCATATTATGGAAGTATTTTTTCCACAAACCTAAGTAATCTCATCAAACATTTAGAATTTTTTATTTTTGTGTAAATATAATCAAAGAAAGTTGATGGTTTTGGTGTAAGATTTTATACACCTCAAACTTATCTTGAGAGCAGGATACATAATGGGTTTCTTGACCAACCTATTATTGTGTAGACAAAGCAATCAATCATTTACTTTGTCCATTTCTCTTGATTTAGATTCAAACATTGGAGAAGATAGCTGGTATTTCTACTGAAACTATGTTATTGCTGTGGTGTATGAGGGAGAAGCACAACATTGACTCGAATTACAAACTCTACTTTGATACACTGCCTGAACAATTTAATACTGGTTGGTACTGCTGGCTAATGGTTTTTTTTTTCTTTTAAAAAAAAAAAACTTGCAACATCTAAAGGCTCTCTCTATGTTCGAAGCCTAGTAACTCTGTGATTAATTAAGTACCAGCATTTGTGTCACTATTTAACAATTTATCTCTCAAGTCCTGGCAATTCTTGTTTTACTGATTATTAAATTTTATGGATAGGATTGAGCTTTGGTCTGGAAGCATTGATGGCATCGGATGAGACCTTGGTCTTCGAGGAATTATCTCATGCTAAGGAGGTAGTCCAAAACTCAAATCATTTTATGTTCATCAAATTACTACAATACAAAGGTATTGAGATAAACCATAGTAAATCACTTCATAATGTAATATATAGTTTGAGATGAGTGGTTGATTAATTTGAGTGGGATGGCAACGGGTTTAGGGATTAGAGTATAATATCTAATATTATGTGAGCAATAAAACATAGAGTAATTTAATGTAATATTTGACATTTATTTGATTTAATTATTGAAATAATAGTTAAATTAAATGTTAAGAGTCGGATTATCGGATTCGGATGTTGGATCGGACATCCGACTACTTTCGGATTATGCATAATCCAATCGGAGTCTGACCTGTTGTCATCCCTAAATAGAATGAGATAATTCCATTAAAATGAATAAACTAGTATTGTTAGGATTTGGAATTAAAATGTAAATCATTTCATAATTGTTAGGAATTGGACAATCGCAAAAAATGTAAAATTGAGAAGTATTTTTCACCAATATTTACGAAGATATCCGTAGAAAAGTTGGTGTTGCAGATATTGCGAGCAAGCTAAGAGAAAATCGCTTGTTGGTTTGGACATGTAACATGGAGACCTCAGGGAGCACCGATACGAAGATTGGGATCAGGGAGATTTCAAACGAGGCAGAGGGAGATCGAAAATGACTTGGCGGGAAGGAGCTAGAAAAGACATGGAGCAGATGGATTTACAAGAGATTGAGGCTCTTGATCGTACGGAGTGGAGGAGGAAAATTTTTGTGGACGACCACGCGGAATAATCACTTTGGTTCATGTAGCCGACCCCACTTATGGGAATAAGGCTTTGATTGATTGGATTCAATCAAACTTTTCTTTGCGGATTGGATCAAACTGGGGTCGGATCCGGACTAAATTGCCATCCTTAGTTCTATTTGAAGCTGTGAATCATAGCAAGATTCATATTTTTGCATAATTTGACCATAGAAGTAGTTTAATACTCCGTACTTGTAAAAGATACAAAGAATGCCCTAGATCAATAAATGCATAGGATATTTGTACTCTCATCACAAGATACTTGATATGACTAGTGTGCCAAGCATCATTGCAGTTTTATTTATATGATGAACATTCCAAATTTGATAATCCTTTACTCCAATATATATATTGGAGTAAAGGAACAGGATAGTACATTGTGACAAACCAGAGTAGAAAGATGGACATTATCTTAAAGTTGAATAGAAGATTATAAATTTACATCCTTACCTAAGTGGTTTCTTACATATTTGTTGATACGAATGTTGCAGCATTTGCGGTCTGAATATGATGCGTTGTTTCCTGCACTCTCCCTAAGCAATCCTGATTTGTTCTCACCAGAGTTCTACACATGGGAGCAGTATCTATGGGCATGTGAGTTATGGTACTCAAATTCCATGAAAATTTTGTTTCCTGATGGAAAGCTCAGGACATGTTTGATCCCTGTTGCAGGCTTCCTAAACCATTCTGTACGTTCCCTTTTCTTCTTTCATTTCACTTGCTTCTCTAGTTCATATTTTGTTAATGAGTTAAGAAGAATCTTAGAAGTCAGAACTGTAGAAGAGTTCATCATTAATACATTCACCCAGCTAATTGCCTAAATAACCTAAAAACAATTTTCCTCCTTTTCATATTTAGGTCAACCCTTTAAGTTAGCTAGCATTAAAAATGAGTGTATTTTACTGATTCTATATTCAGTTTGCATATCTAATAATTCATCATTTATGCTACAAATTTAGTTTGTAAACATATCCTCATAAAAATTTTGTTTGGATTGATCATCTTAGTTTTTCTCATTTCCATAAGTTCCCTTTTTTCCCTTTGAATAAAGAAAATACGTAGTATTATTTATTAAAATACTCTCTTCCTAGCCATAAAGCATTTTGCCCTTTGAATATCAGTTGAATACTCTCTTATTTGTGTCTACAGGTTTGCCCACATATACTGCATTATGGCAGATTGGACCCTGAGACAAAGACACTCAAGTTTCCTCTTTCAAGACCTTGCAAGATGGGCGAACAGTGTTATCTGAGCTACGGGAATCTATCTAGCTCTCATCTGCTCACCTTCTATGGTTTTCTACCACAAGAACCCAACCCTTTTGATGTCATCCCAGTAGGTGGGGTTTCATTTATTTTCTTAGTTTGCATCAATAGGTGCTGAGCTACTTCATTATCTCACCCATTTCATAATCTTCTCGGATTTTTACTCGCATAGTTCATTGATAGTGCATGCATTGTAGATTTTGACGCAGCCCCAGACTGCTCGTCCAAAGAAGGCCATTCAGATATTGCCACACATATGGTTCGGGGTACTTGGCTTTCGGCCAACAAAGACATCTTTAACTATGGACTTCCATCACCATTATTGGAGCATCTACGGGGTGTAAAGAATCCTGGCTTGCGGACAATGACACTGGTATACCCTGCTTCTGTATGATTTTGGATCTTGATCGTCAATAAGCCACCTAATCAGCTGATTTAAATTGATGCTACAAAGTTGGCAAAACAATTTAGATACTGGTTTGTGTTATTTAAGGTTGTCTAGCCTTGATTCCTACATTTGATTCATGTCTATTCTGACTCCAAATTTTTAGGGAATAAGGGTTTGATGTTGTTGTTTTGTTGTTTAAGGTTATCAGGATATAATAATTAGATGCTTCTTATACCCACTTTTTGCTTGTCATTGTATCAGTTGCAAGAAAGCTTGGAAAACGAGATGGCAGTTCTAGAAAACCTTCGTGTGATTTTTGATGACATGATGGAGAGACTCAGCGAATCAGAGGATGACCGGTAAGTTTCCTGACACTGTTTAATGCACATCAGCACATGTTTATACATAGATCGATGTTAAAACTTAATGCCAACGCTCTGTTTTCTATTCTGCAAGGAAAAATGAGGAGTGGGATGTGCAATTAGCAATAAACTACAAGGATCTGCAAAGAAGAATCGTGTCATCTGTATTGACCGCCTGTTACCATGGACGAGAAATGGTGAATAATCAACTGGAGAAATGCATGGCTGAGGACTTTCATGGCTAGTGTGGCTTCTGTTTTTATCAGTAGTCTGAAATTCTGAATGCTGGGTTTCATAGTTCTTATTCTTCTTAACTCAACTGTTATGTCTTCTGTCTGTAATACTAGAATAATTGGAATATTGGTGTGTATGTTTAGAACTCATTGAATCCATGGCCAAGATATAGCTAATTCTGCAATTTTGTTCTGGGAATTCCTCATTTGAAGTAAGGTAGTGTTTGGATATGTAGAATTAATTTCAAATTGATGAATTCAATTTCTGAAATTGATGAAATGTTACAATTCAAATTGCAATTATTTGTTTGGGTTGTATTTAGGATTTGAAATGACATGGTTTTGTTAAGTATTTGAAATATACAACATTTGCTTGTTAAGCATTTGGGTTGGGAATTGGGCCAAATTCAATTCCAAATTTTTTTACTTGCCAAACATGTAATTTGGCCCAAATTCGTCATTTTAAATGAAATGCTTGTATCCAAATATAGCATTTGAGTTTGTTAATATCAAAGTAGATTGGTTAATATTTGTGATGTCTAGAGTTTATTAGTTAGGCTATGCTCTCTTCATCTTGTTAATCAGACCTTATTGATCAGGTTAGAGTAGACTGGATAAGATATTGTTACTTTGTATTTTCATGATTAAATATCATTGATTTCATATTTTTAATTTATGGAACTTTTATATTTGAAATCTAACATTTGAGATGAACCTAATCCTATATGGCATAATACGGTCAACTAGATATAAATCATACTTGATCACACAAGGTGAAGAGAACCTATATTGTATATCATATGGTTACCACTTGTTGCTTTACCTATTTCCAAATCGTTTAAATCTATGTTAGGTTCTGAATTTTGCTTTGTTTTGAATTTCTGCCCCCAAGATTGAGGCAGGGTCATTCGCCCCTCGGCAGCTAAAACCAAACACTCACGGGTTTTTTTGCGGTGCAAGAACGAAATTGTCTTGAAATACCTATTACAGTCGCATTTTAGAGCAGGGTGGCCCAAAACATTGCGAAAGATTGACACTGAAAAGTCTACCTATAAGGCACAATGCTTTGTTTTAGCGCCTAATAATAGACAAGGAACATCCTCGTGCTACCCGTTAGCCCCAATATAATAAAAAAAAAACAATTGTAAAAGGCACCAGAATGGCCTCTCAAAATTCAAAACCCAAGGCACCGAAAGGCTCCTCGATCTTTTGTTTTTGGGCGCTAAAATGAAGTATTGCACCCTCCGATAAAACTTTTCAGTGTCGATTGTGTGGTGTTTTGGGCCATACAAATCCATCATACGACTCCGACGCATTCATAATATGTTATGGGGGCTCCAAGTCACCCAATGATCTTGCCTCAATGTTTATGTACATTTTCGTTCCCAGGCCTTGAGAGCCACTAAAATTGTGGATTAGTCTTTGTTATTGGCTTTTGTGAGTGTGATTTTTTTTTTTTTTTTTTTTTGCCTAGTCTACTTTACATGGATTTCGAGTATCACCTATTCACCCATATCATACAGTGTTGGATTGAAGCATCAACGATGTGTACAAAAGTCATTAAGAGACCTCATGAAGAGAAACCATGAAAAAAACACTCATAAAAAACAACAAAGGATAAAAATCCATTAAACACAATACAACTAAAACCATTAAAAAAAAAAGTTATTCCCACTAGTACAGCTAGAAATTTAACAATTTTCACCAGTATATCTAAGTTTTTTTAATTTTCAGAAATAAATCAGAGTTTTTGACAATTTTCAAACGTGACATTTAAAAGGAATATTCTGTTTAAAAACATAATATTTTGTTAAATTTATTCATCTTATTTTTTAGCACACATTTCAAGATGAATATTGTCGATTTTTTTTTTTTTTTGCAAATTTGACCTCAAATTTAACCCATTAAAGGCTAAATGAGCAAATGATCGACCTCCAAAACCTTTGACCGAGTAATTTATTCGTCACACAAACCAATTGCACATAAATCGAGGCAAGTAATTAACGGTTTTGGTTAATAAATGTCACGTTTGAGAATTGTCCAAAATCAGGTTTTTTTGGGAATTAAAAAAACTTAAGTGTATTGGTGAAAATTGTTAAATTTTCAGGTGTACCAGTAGGAATAACCCATCTTCAAAAGGCTTATGTCTCAGACTCTCAGTGGAAATTCGAAATTGTTAAATTAATCCTAACATTCGAAGGGCTTTGTCACTATAGTATATTATTAATAAGTGAAAAGGGCAAAAGTGAAAATACATGTGCAAATGTAAGATGCATAATAATAATAATAATAATAATAATAATAATAATAATAATAATAATAATAATAATAATAATAATAATAATAATAATTAATATAGTATTAACGTACTAAACCCACTAGGATGTGGCAAATTGTAAATGGTAGTGTAAAGTGTAATGCACATTAGCACATAGTTTATGTCACCCAAATAGGTCTAATTCCGACTAACACCCCCACATGTAGACTCACTCCTATCCATACCTAGCTTTATAGTTTATCCAATTATCCATCCAACTGAAAGGTGATTTATTAGTTTATCAAATTATAATTATAGTTCATGTAATCAACACATGCTTAGATCAGCTGGTAAGGGAGCTGTTCTAGCTTAACCAAGGTCTCGGGTTCGAGCCTTGGGAATACAACAAATTGTTTTGGGAGAGCTTTCCCCCCAATCGGAGCTTGACCTTGCTTGAATCCGGATTAGTCGGATCCAAAATGGATTTCGGAAACCGGATAAGGACCCCTTTAAAAAATTATAGTTCATGTCACTAGCAATATTGGGTAAGGAAATCAAAGTATAATTAACACTGTTTGTTCCATTTAATTTGTTTGTAAGGGCCATTTTTTAAAAACCTTTAACCATAACTTAACATTAATAATTTAATATACAGTAAAAAAATAATATTATGTGTGATATTATTTGATTCGTTTTATAACTTTTTTTTATTGGTATCAATATGTTAGGCTGTTCATTTTTAGTGTTCCCATTTTGAGTCATTTTTTTTTATACTTTATTAATATTCAATTTTTGATTATGCACCCTTACCAATGCTTTTCTTTGTTTATTTATATCTTTAATTATTAATTATCAAAACTATAAAACTAAATATTAATAAAATAAAAATTAAGATAAATCTAACAGTACCCCACGTGCATATTATAAGTTTATAACTTATATATTGGTCGAAATTTAAAGATTCGCTCCTGAATAGTGCCTAGATTCCAATTAGAAACAATAAATAGAAATTGAGGAATAATTACTAATCACTAAGCCTAACTAATAAAAAGATCAAATGATGAGTAAATAATTTAGTAAATAAATGTAAAAAAAATGTCATAGCGTCATACTTCCAACATAAATAAGTGGTGGTATGACACATTTTATTCCAATTGGAATAAAGTTAGTTATTGTTAATTATATGAGGTCAGATTATGGATCCTGTAAAACATGTATTGATTCTTGTTTATTTTTTTCTTCTTGGAGATATTTATCTTTCGACTGGATTAAAAAAATTGAAATAGTGACTAGACTAATGTTTACCATTCTACTATGTAATTAATTAATACATAATTGCACTTAACTATATTTTATTAGGACTTTGGTCATGTTATTTTGAACTGAATTAACAGAATTGAATTGAATTAAATTTGGCTAGACTGAAATAGAGGGCTGGAGGAAAAAGAGAGGTTTGAGAGGAAAGAGAAGTTTGACCAATTCAAAAAGCTATTTTGGGTGTTTGGGAGTTAGAGGTTTGTAAGAGAGTTTTGGGATGAAACTCTTTTTCAAAAAGCTCATATGAGGAGCTTTTTGGAAGAGCTTATAGTTTTTTGGTTCTTTTTACTCTGAAACAGCTAACAGTCAACCGTTATTTACTAAGCACTTTTACACAAACAGCTAATGTAATCAGTTAGTCAAATCAGTTATCACAACCAGCTAGTCAAAACAACTAGCTCAATCAGCTATCCTCTAACAGCTATCAACTAACTCCCAAACAGGGCCTAAATCTTATACTTTGTCGGAGATGAACTAAACATAAACGAATTTTTCTGAACTAAACAGAGTTGAACGAAAATTTCAGAAATTAAATCCAAAATAACAAGGCGGCATTTATTCTTACTGCAATTTTTTTCTTATCAACACCAATTATTATTCTTGGCACTTTTTTTTTTATAATAATATTGAGGGGATAATCCAAAATAACAAGGCGGCATTTAGTCTGTTTGGTTTAAAAGTGAGAAAAATAATCTTCTCATAGATTTGTAAACAAATTTGTGGTTCGGCTGATAATAAAAAAATTATTTGTATGTGGAGAACTTGAAAACTTATAGAAATTTAAAGTTGTTGCTACTAAACATGAGAATTAATTTAAAACCCCTATGCAATTGGTAATTTAAAATTTTCTTAAATTATAATTTATACATTTAATTAATTAATTTCAATAACATACTCTCTTTTTTCTACTGCCATTTTATGTAACACTAAAAAGTTTTAAGGTAAAATTTAATCTATTTATTTTTCGACAGTGTAAATTCTAAGGAGTATTTTTTTTTGTTTTGTAAGTTATCTGTTCGCATGTACTTTGTGCTTCTATGATCCGTTATAATAAGACGGATTTAATAATTAGTTATGTAACTATTATTAAATTAAATGGAAAAAAAAAATACAACTCTAACTATTAGATCTTAATTAAGGATTGACATACTTCCCATAAGTTTTTTTTTTTTTTGATGTCCCCACTCCCCACCAATAAGTTTTATACAGTACTTACGTTATTTTGATATAGTATATGGCTTGAGCCTTTGAGGCGAACAGAAAAAAAGAAAAGAGTAGAAGGGCCGAAGGGGATAGCAACAAAAAAAAAGTCCCAAATGAATAATATGATGATGATGATATGAAATCATATGAATGTATGACCCATGAGAATGATGTACGTACACAATTATGGATTAACATAATTTTTTAGGGTTAAACATGGAATTTTTGTCACGTCATGCTTATATATATATTAAAAATAATATAAACAACTTATTTTCATGACATGATCTAATACTTCCTCTACTCCATATTAATTGCAACAGTTTGACCAAAAACCTCACAAAATTTTGGTTTACATGATAAGGTAGACCGTAGACGAGGTATAGTTTGTCGAGTATATAATAGAAATACGATTTTTTATTCGGATTATCAGAGCTTTATAATCTAATCCCGTATTCAATTTTTAAAATCGAATATCCAACTTAGGTTTTCGAATTTAAAAAAATCGGATCAAATATCCAATTGGGGAAGATTCGGATCAAATATCCAATTGTTGAATTGAAAATTCGAATTCAATAAATTATGCACACCTCAACAACGATGTCAGGGGGTTAGGATTGATAACGTTTTATTGTTAGTGAGAATCGAACCTTGCATTCTTGCACCTTGAGGATGCAAAGTAACTTTAATACAATAATTGTGTTGGACCTTCGATGCTCATAACACAATCTACTAGTACTCATAAAGTTCTAAAATTAATCAGATAAAATCAATAGTTACAAACATTATAATGAACATCATCTAACTCCAATGAAAAGGAAATTGACTCTAGTACACATCACTTCTTTGTTCTCATAATCATCAAAATTCATTCATTTCATCATTACCATTGCCAATACCTAGTTCCCTCTTCCATATCCCACCTTTTGATTGTGTTACCCTTTTTTCTTTCCCAATTTTTATATTAAAAAAAAAAAACGAATTATATAGTAAAATTAGATGAAAAATCAAGAAACATAACACTACTTTTTATTATTAATTAGTTTTTTCAAAGACCTAAATAAATTTCTTATCATTATTTTTCTCTGAATAAAAACCAGCATCCGCAGTCACATCGTTCTCATTCTCTTCCTCTTTTCCTTGATCATCACCATATTGATTATTGTGCATCATCTCAAGCTCCCTTTTCTCCTCCTCTTCTTGATCCTCTAAACTCGAATTTTGCCCTAGTCTTCCAATTTTAACCTCAACTCTTCTCTTGAACTCATCTAGCAACTCTTTGACGGCCTTCATTTTCTCCCTCCTATGCCTAATCAACACCTCACTCACGTCCGCCGGAGTCATCACCGCCTTACCCACCACCGCCTTGAGCTCCGCCTTTAACTTCGAATCCAAGTCCTCCTCTTCTAACCCCACATAATTCTTGAGCAAAATCTTCAATGCCTCAAAACAACACTCTTTCAAGTTTATGTGCATGTCCATTCTCCCACATCGAAGCAATGCAGCGTCAAGTCTCTCTATATGATTAGTTGTGAACACAAATATGCGTTCACTCCCGCAACACGACCACAGCCCGTCCGTGAAGTTCAGCAGGCCCGACAGGGTCACTGAGCCCGACCCGGACGTGACGTCCTCCAGGCCTAAGTATCGGCTCGGGCCGTGCTGCTTGTTCGGCCTCTCACGGTCAGAGAGGTCGACCGAGCAGTCGATGTCCTCGATGACGATGATCGACTTCGACGTCGTCTTCATTAGGAGCTTCCGGAGCTCGGAATTCGAGGCGACCTCGGTGATCTCGAGGTCGTAGATGTCGTAGTTGAGGTAATTCGCCATGGCGGCGATCATGCTCGATTTCCCGGTCCCGGGCGGGCCGTACAGGAGATACCCCCTCTTCCAAGTCCGGCCCGTGGCCCGGTAGAACAACTCCCCGCCAGCGAACTCCCGGAGGTCGGCCATGATCTCGGCCTTCCTGTGTGGGTCGATGGCGAGGGTTTCGAACGTGGAGGGGTGCTTAAACGGCACCGCCTCCCACGGGTGCCCGGGCCGGGCTGAGTCCATCGACCCGCCCCGGGTATTCGTAAACAAATACCTGTCCTGGTTTAGCCTACGGATCTCCTCGGCCCGGCCCATTATATGTTCCAAATACGGGCCCAAAACCATATCCTTGTACAACTTGTTGACCCGTAAAGTAAACCCGCGCTTCTCGTCGGGTACGGGTCGCCAGGAGAAGGACTGAGAGGGTCGTTGGGTGACAATGTGCTCCCAATGGACGGAAATGCCCTTGAAAGTATCAAATAAGGTGTCATTGTGGGCCAGCCCAAAAGTAACGGCGGAGGAGTTAACGGAGCGAGTGATGCTCAGCCTTCCAGCGGAGGAGTTGACGGAGGTTAAGTAGAGTTGGACGGCGTTATAGAGTTCGTTAGTGTTAACGCCGTCAATTTCAGTGATGTCAAAGTAACAGTAAGATGAGAAGTAGTTTGAGAAACGGTTGAGGATTTTGAGGAAGGCGTAACGGACGTTAGGTGGGAAAATTGTTGTTAAAAGACTTTGGCAAAATGCAAGAACTCCCATTAATGATGCTAATGCGGTCCAAAATTCTCTCATTTTTTTTCTTTGCTTTTTATTTTTTTTAATTTTTTTTGTGGATTTTGGTGTTTAATTAAAAAAAGGAAAAAAAAAAAGAAGAATTCTATGTTTTTGGGTTTGTTTGTGAGTTTTGTAGAGGTGTTTGAAGGATTTATATATAGGGAAAATTTTAGATGCTAATTAAAAATGGAAAAAAAAAAAAAGTTGAGAAAAAACCAAAAAAAAGAGTAGGAAAAATAATGTGACTCAAAAAAAAAAAAAGGAGAAAGGGGTGGTTATTAATGGTGGTGGTGAGAAGAAGGGAAGAAGAGAAGAAAGGAAAAACCAAGAAAAAAAAAAGAGGGAATTATGGGAAGTTTAAATAAGTAGTGAAGTGAGAGGGACATTGGAGATAATAATAAGAGACAAAAAGAGAGGCATCTTTATATATAGGTTGTATTTTTGTGTAGGATTGTAGGTCATGATTTGCTTCTTTGATCTCCTTTTCTGTAATTTTGTTTTTGTCTTTTTTAATATAATAAATTAAAAATATAAAATATAAAATCATAGCTTTCACATATACTTGTATATCATGTGTATTGTGACTATTGTCATATATTTTGGGTATATGAACAAAAAAAGGCAAGAAATCATGATGATTTTCCTCTTGGATCTTTTTTGATATCTATTAGGGAGTATTATTTAAACTTTTTTTTGTTGTTGTTATAATGTTATGGCTTGATACAAATAGCGTAATTGTAACTAGGTTTTCTGTTTTATGGGGTTTGTTACGTTTTAAATATTGAGTGTCAGAATAGGAAAACTGTAATTATGGATAATCGATCTTTATAGAATATTTTTTTATATAAACATATTATTGTTTTTTTATATTAAGTTTTATAATATTATTTTAAAACTATATTGGAGGATATCTATCTTTAAACATTCGCATTGAAAATTGTAAAAAGAAGTAAGCGCAACAAATATTATGAACCAGATAAAGTATATGTTTTTGTTTAGGATTAACAACTTTAGCTACATTAAAATAATGAAGAAAAATTCTTGAATAACTATATTTGATTTAGGAAAGTTAAGGGTGCTATTAAAGTTTTATTTACATTTAACAGTTTTTTTCTTTTTTAAATTTGGTAAGAAATATAGGCACCAGCTCATTAACTGAAATAAGGATCCGAACATCCCACTTTATGAACCAGAGGTACACGAGATCCACAACTATATATCATAAGCAACCATAAGTTTAGCACTTTAGCATAAAATAAGTTTAATTGGGGGGGGGGGGGGTATGTACATGGATAATGGAGAGGCATCTAATACAAATACTCTTAAATAATTTATGTGAAAAAGTTCTTCCCATTAATTTTTTTTTTTTAAATGAGAGAAAAAGATACATATATAAAAATGAGAAGGTATTGTGTCAGACTGGTCTGACAATAACGTTTCTGTCAGATCAGTTTCCTAGACCTGGACACATATGATTGAATCTGGACTCATATGTGTTGAGCCTGGACACATATATATTGTTAAACCTGGACATGTATTGGTAGATCTGGTCACATCCTGGACACAAATTTGTAACCCTGGAAACATATTTGTAAACCTGGACACATATTGTTTGACCTGGACACATGTTGTTAAACCTGGACACATATTGTTGAACCTGGACACATATTTTTTAAACCTGGACATGTATTGGTAGATCTGGACATATATCTGTAAACTTGGACACAAATTTGTTACCCTGGAAACATATTGTTGGACATGGACACATATTGTTAAACTTGGACACATATCTGTCTAACTTGGACATATATTATTAAACCTGGAAATCTATTTATAAACTTGATGACATTTATAAACTTGGTGAAACTTGTTTAACCTGGATATATATTGTTAAACCTGGACAAATGTTGTTGAACTTGAACACATATTTCTTTGACCTGGACACATATTTCTTTGACCTGGACACATATTACTAAACCTGGATCCCCATGAGTTGTTAAAAAAATACAAGTGTTGAACGGTACGACGGTCGAACCGTCCGACACAATACTTTCACTATAAAAATTCATTGTGCAAGGAAAAACCAGCTTTCAAGTGTGAAAATTCTAGTTTAGTCTTATGACTACCGACTACCGTAGTGGATGGTTAGGATTGCATAATTTTTGATTTATTTTTAGATCCTAAATCTAATTAAAAATTCTTTTTAAAATACTTTAATTAGATTTTTTATTTTAGGAAAATAATTTCTGATTTTTAATAAAATCATTTTCTATTCTTGAAAATTCAGAAATTATTTTCCTAAAATAAGAAATCTAATTAAAGTATTTAAAAAAAAAGGTTTTAAAATAAATTTACAAATTAAAAATAAATAAAAAATCGTGAGATCTTAGTCATCCACTGCGGTAGTCGGTAGTCATAAGACTACACTAGAATTGTCCTTTCAAGTGAAGAATTGGGTAGTAATTAGCAAAATTAAAGGACTAAAATATAATGTAGTTGGTTTTGGAATTAGAATCTGTGAATTATGTGTTATCCAGTTTTCCACTAACAAATTAAAAGAATGAGTTAGTAAGTAATAAGTACTCCTAGTATTAATCCCTGCTGCTTAGCTTTGGTGGCTATCGAGCTGGATGCCAGTGATAAGTATCATCAAATAATGCATGAAAAATTCCAAGTACATGCAAATTATTATTAAATTGAATATATAAACAATGAAATAAATAAAGTTGTGCAGGTGAAGATTTGGACATACTACTACGTGAACAAAGAAATAATTGAGATCTTTTGTTGCAACATGTGAAACACTTTTATTTTAGATCGAGTTTCAATGTAATGACAGTGAAATGCACGTTGTAAGTTTAATTCTCGTCGACTCTCCTTTCAGACGGGCATTGTCAACTAGGAATAGCCTTTCGTTGAGGCTAATATACCTTAACTTGTAAAACAAATATGTGAAGCACTTTGAGCGTGCCACAACGATATAATAGTATAAGTTTTTTTAATGCAAAAAGTGAAGATTTGGTTTCAAACTTCATCATCATACATTCATAAACATCTGGAAGGAAACCACGCAGTCTGATGTGTGTCTATGTTGGACAATCAGAACTGGGTGTACATAACTAATAGTAGGTCCCTAATCCAAGTGTCCAACCCCATACCACACTACTAGAAAATGTGAAACACCTTGATCCTTTTTTTTTTTCTTCATATAATATACTGTGTGGCTGGTACTAGGCTTTGAACCGAGCCTTACTGCATATCACCGATCCCAATCTGGCCGCATCTGAAAAGGAAAAAAAACGACAAAAAATCCTTACAAATGCGTGCGGTAAGGTTCGAACCCAAGATCTCACGCTTGGGGTTCAAGTCATAATTAATAACCAGTAGACACTCACTCACTTGTATAAAATACTCATAAACACTAGTCACTTACTCACTTGTATTGTATGCTGTACAATGTTTGGCTATCACTTTATATTCAAGTTGTTGCTTAATTTTTTATTTTTCCAATACTTAATTATAAACTTAGAGAATTGTATACACTAATTCAACCCTTAATATTATTTTCATTAAAAATGATACAAGAAAGAATTGTATTCCCTTATGCATGTGTTCATTCTAAAGTTTTTATATTTAAGCTTTTCGTAATATAGAATTATATTACAACAATTATCAATGTTAAATTAAGAGCAAGTAGTGCTTCTTTGTTTAACAATGAATAAAAGGAACTGATGCAAAAATTTAAATAGATTAATATGTGTTCATTTGGTCGATAATAATGAAAGGTAAATATCAAAATAATACTTCCGAAATAGATTTTTTTTTAGAGGAATGAAATTTTATGTTTCGATTCCACGTTCAATCACGTACAACTTTAATTATATCATTAATATTTGGAAATTGGAAGATATACTGATAGAGTATATAATATATTCATGGGCCTCAACTACCAGCTTAATTTTTTGGTTGACCCCCTATTAAATTTTTGGAAATTGGAAGAATGAAATTTTTTGGTTGACCCCGCTTGAACCTAAATATATGTAGAAAATTTTCAAATTTCCCCTATAATTCGGAATTATTGACCCCCTATTAAATTTATCAAATGCATTTTGACCCCACTAAACATTTTTTTCTAGATCCGCCACTGTATCAGAGCCAACATGACACAGAAGTCACAGGTTCGAATCTCTCCTCCCACTCTAATCTAAGTGGAATTAGTTTGTGTCGGGTATGATGGAGCTTATGCTGCGTCCATATTTCAAACCCAAAGTGTTTTTCATGTGAGGGGGAGTGATAGAGTATATAACATATTCCTGGGTTTCAACTATCAGTTTTAAACTTTTGATTGAGATGGTCCTCTAATATATAAATCCTTCTATTAATATCATTTAGTAGTGATTAATAATTTGCCTAGTTATGTGATATCACCGGAGTGATAATGCTCTAGCTTAGTTATGGCATTATATTGACATAGTAATTGAGGTGATTTATGGGCTTATGATATACATAGAATTGTTGGGTTATGAACGGTTTTGATGATCATTATAGATATATGACGATTATTGTCACTAGCTAACTTGTGCAATTAGATGTACATAAACAAGTCATCAACATTGTGAAAAAAAAGATTGATCACGAAAATGTGTCGCTTCGCGCAATAAGACTATATACTCCGTATATAATATGTGTCTTAGCAAGAAAATATTGGAATTTTTAGCAAGGAAACCACGTAGTTGAGCAGAATTTGGAAAAAAAAATATACTTGAGATAGTGATGAGAAGTTGCTTCGACGTGGGATAACCATTGTCCTAAAAAAGGTGATTTCACCCGATCACAGGTACTAGAAATTCTTATATATATCATCCAAGAGTAATTTTACTCATTTTATATCATTTTGTTCATTATTATTATTAAAAATGAGTAATAAAACACATTTGGATGTACCAACCTCTACGTGCATCCGGATGCGAGACCTATTGCACAGGTACGCCCGTGGGTCTTCACGACAACGGGTATTATTGCGCACTCACAAATTTTCAATTGGAGCACAATATACCACCGAATCATAGAAGAGTTTAGAGAAAGGTCAAGAGGGGTGGCATGCAAAATGGTGCCTACTCCTACCTCGTATCCAAGAGATTATGGGGTTCAAACCTTATTACTAACATCCCCTTCCTTTATATGTGTAGCTTAAAAGGAGCGGATTTTCTTACCTAATAAAAAATAAATAGAAATAGAAGAGCTGAGTTTAGAACGTGTGGGTTTGTATTTTTTTGATTTTTCATGTGTTTGAATTGAAATGATTGGACTAGAATAATAATCTTAAAATGTTCTAGGCTTTAAAGGTCCGTTTGGTATGGTGTCAAATGTTTTCATATGAAAATGGTTTTTTATTGAAAATCTTTTACATAGGAAAATTCATTTTCGCAAAGGTTTTCCGTTGTTTATTTGCATGTAAAACGATTTTCTATTTTAAGCATTTTTCATTATTTGTTTGAACTAAAAATCAATTGCATTAATTGTGATGGAAAATGTTTTCCTTCCAATTGTAATGTAAAATATTTTCCTTCTAATTTTGGTTTTCCACCTCAAGTTTTACATTTTAATATTTTACACCAAATCAAACAATGTAAAATGGGAACATAGTTTTCAGGAGAAATGTTTTACATCCTATCAAACGGATCCTCAATACAGAGATTTGGTTTGAAACATGGTAGTAGAATATTATTGTGGAGGAAATTGCATGCTTTGACCGAATATATTTGTGAGTTGTTCACGAGTATATCGGTTCACTGACATCCCTAATTGTAGAACACAAACGTTAAGAATCAAAGTTACCCTTAATAGAAGATATTAATTTAACCAAAAAAAAAGAGAACTAAATATTATTCTTGGTAGTAAAAAGAATATAGTGCCATAGTCGGCTTGCGCCCTTGCAATGTACTAATTTCCTCTTTCTATTCAATTCAACTTATTTAAGCATTTTAGTGCTTATAAAAAAAACTAGATCAGAGTAGAAACAATTAGATCAGATTAAAAAATTATAGATCAGATTAAAAAATTCAGATCAGATCAGAACGATTCAGATCAAAAAAATATCATATTAGAAACATTCCTTAAAAAAAAAAAAACTATATTCTAGATCCAATCAGAAAAGTTCATACGAACTTAACACGACCTTTGTCTTTACTTTGATTCAACTTAAATAAGCAATCTTGTGCTAATTTTTTAGAAAATTCAGATCAGATTAAATTAGTTTAGAAAAATTAAAATCAGATCAAATAAGGAAAATTATAACTATAATATATAATAACTACAATAAGAAAAATCAGATAAGATCAGGTCAACAAATTTAAGATCGGATCGGATTATGTCAGAAAATTTCAGATGAATCAAACGCACCCTAAGATAGTACGGAGTATATGTTTTCAAAAAAAAAAAAAACAAAAAACTAACATAGTATATAATGAGCTAATATATAATGTTAAATTCTTATTGCAGGACAAGTGAGTTTTCATGAGGCATGTATACAATTATACATTATTACTCATACTTTTGAGGTTTATTCCTAACAGAATAAACTTTTCATATTCCTTTTTATAATCAAGCAAAGCTTAAAAGTGAAGAACATATGTAATCAATTGATTGTCTAGTCAATTTGGAACCCATCTTTGAGGGTTCTATCAAAGAAGGCTTATTAGTTGAAAGAAAAATAAATACTCTTCAATTGTACACTTTTTAACAAATTCTATTCAAGCAATTTGGTGTTTTTGTTTTGCCTCTTTGGGCTTGTGTAGCTTGGATGTTGTATGGTGAGCCTTTTGAGGCTTTTCTCTTCTTTTTTTTTTAATTTTTTTTTAATATATTCTTACTTTGCTAAAAAAAAAAAACAAAAAAACAAAAAAAAAAACAAATTTTATTCAATAGTTATTACATAAAACTCTTTCTGCTTTCTCTCTAAAAACTTCCATTTTTATAGGGAGATATTTTGATCAACAAAGTAATCTCTATGTTTTATAGGTAAAGAAATTCAGTTGTGACATTATTGAGAGTAAATTGAAGCCTCGTATTTTCTAGGTAGCAACTTAATTAACACTCCATAAAGTATATTCTATTGTAACTTAGAAGATTCAAGTATAGCCCCTTGTTTGATGTGAAAGATAATCAAAACATACACAACCATCATAAGTGAATTTCCGATTAAAAAAAATAATAGAAGTTAAATTGTACAAATATAGCTAGGGTGCATTATCTTTAACGTATTAAATTTAACGGTCGAACACCTATAAAGTGATTCTTGAGCAGTTCTCAGAATTAAGATAGCTAGTGATCAATTCGGAGTATAGACCAACTAACAAATGGATTTCATCAAATGGAACAAACACGTATCAATTTATTATGCAATATTAGGCTTTGAAAAATATTTGATTTAATGGTGTAAAATTATAGGAAATACGTACTATAATATTGTTGTAGATTCTCAAGTTTCATAGTGCGAAATATATTAGTAGTTGTTCCTAGCTCTATTGGAGGAAAAAAAAAAGTGAGAATGTCAACCCAATAGTTTAAAATTGATAATTGACAATTTGAAATGGTTTTATTTAATTAAAGCAAAGATGGACCGTGAAACTTTTAATTTTATATACTTGGAATATAATAAATGGTTGTTCTTGGATCTAAAAAAAATTTGTATATAAAATAGGACGTACATAATACAATATTATTGTTAGGAGTTAGATTTTGGATTCTCTAAGGCAAAGTTTAGTAGCCCTTCTTTTGTGTCAAGAGGTGGTGTTAGGCTGTTAGTTAATTCCAACTACCTTAGACTATGGAGTTTGAGATAAAATATAATCCTTTTTAGAAATTTCTTAGGGAGGCAATCTCACCTAAGACTAGATCTCACTACTCACTAGGAAATGTAAGTAGTTAAAGAAAAACTTGTAAAAATTACAGAAAACACATAAAATAATTTTGAACATCCAAATTCGTAAAAACCGAGCTAGATCTACGGATCTGTGTCGGTCCAAGATTCATTGTCATCTCTAGCTACTATTTGTTACACATACACATAGCCATATGTTATATTCCCATCTAGATCTAGGATCTGTGTCGGGTCCAAGATTCATTGCAATCTCTAGCTACTATTTGTTACACATACACATAGCCATATGTCAAGCACATGATTTAGTATTCCACAAGAATTTTTTTTATATACATGACACTATTTTTTTACAATTTTTTTCTTATAATTATGTTGATTTTCAGAACTTAAATTACCCTGAATGAGCAAATACGAAGCAGGTTGCTATGAAAGGGAATCAGTTAGGCCAAATGCAAACAAGATTAGGCCAAAGAAGTAATTAATAGAGAGAATAAGGCTGTGTTCAGTTCGTCTGAACTTGTTTGATCCGAACTTTTCTGATGTAAACTTTTCTGAACAGATACAGATACAATAGATCGAATAAGATGGGAATTAAAGCAATTCTCAAATTGATAGCTATTAAGGAATAAGATACAGTAGAATAAAATTTATAAGTAAAGATATTCATATCTGAATTGGTGTCTCAATGACTCAATTGATATTAAAAAGTAAAATGAGAAAAACTAAAAAAAGTCAATAAAATATCTACAAACATTGTGTATTTGTGTTGTGTATAAGAATAGCTTGCAAAATCTGACCCAACCCTATAATCTAATCCGAAATCAACCCAATAATAGTGGGTTGGGTTAAGTTTTTCAATCCGTTAATTAAATGGGTTGATCCAACCCGTTTAGTTTAACGGGTTGGGTTGAAATTCTCAACCCGATTTCAACCTACTTAACCTCTTTTTTTTTTTAGTTTACTCATTTGACTTTGTCACTATTTACAAAGTATACTTTGACTATCGTTTGTGATTTATACATAAGATAAAACATAGTCATGTGAGATTTCGTTGGATTCGTTTCAACATGTAGTTTTTTAATATTTAGTTTTTATAATTTTTACAAACACACAATTAAAGATACTAATATTCAAAGTTTTGTCTCGGCAAATGTGAAAAGTGGAGTGAGTATATTAAAAAAAAAAAAAAAAAAAACGGACGGAGTATGTTGTAATAAATTTAGTTTCAAGTTGAATTGGCATAATAATCTAATAAGTAGTATATCACTATCATTTTTTATATCTTAGTTATAAATGTTTTACGAGTTATGTAAGTAGTTGTAATGTCTAAAAATTTAATAATTTTATCTTGAACATTAAAATTCGATCAATAAGTTGTTAGTTATTAATTAGTATCGTATTAACTATGAGAAGGTATTGTGTCAGACTGGTCTGACAGTAACGTTTCTGTCAGACCAGTCCCTTAGACCTGGACACATATGATTGAATTTGGACTCATATGTGTTGAACCTGGGCACATATTGTTAAACCTGGACATGTATTGGTAGACCTGGTCACATTTTTGTAAACCTGTACACACATTTGTAACCCTGGAAACATATTTGTAAACCTGGACACATATTGTTGGACCTGGATACATGTTGTTGAACCTGGACACATATTGTTAAACCTGGACATGTATTGGTAGACCTGGACATATATCTGTAAACTTGGACACAAATTTGTAACCCTGGAAACATATTGTTGGACCTGGACACATATTGTTAAACCTGGACACATATCTGTCTAACTTGGACATATATTGTTAAACCTGGAAATCTATTTATAAACCTGATGACATTTGTAAACCTGGTGAAACTTGTTTAACCTGGAAATATATTGTTGAACCTGGACAAATGTTGTTGGACCTGGACACATATTTCTTTGACCTGGACACATATTACTAAACCTGGATCCCCCCATGAGTTGTTAAAAAAATACAAGTGTTGGACGGTCCGACGGTTGGACCGTTTGACACAATACTTTCACATTAACTATTATGTATAATTGTGAACAATATGACTTGATATATGTATGACTATTGCGGGTTCGTTTTTACGATGGATATAATAGTATAAACATATGGTTGTTTAACTTTATTTGATGCTAATTAAAAAGTGAGAATATTATTATTAAACGGGTTATTGGGTCAACTCATTTATTATAAGGTTGGATTAAATTTAAAATCCTAACCCGTTTAATTAAATAAGTTGAATTTAAATTATAAATTTCAAGCCGTTTATATTAATGGGTCAACACGAACTCAATCCAGATCAACTTCCTATCATTAATTCATTATCATAATCACTATTCACTCGCAAACACGCCAAAAACATATGTAAAAAACAAACAAGCTGCCCAAAAAATACAGCAACCAATGAAAAAGACATCGTTAAGTAGCAAAGTACAAAATGTGACAGAATCTTCTGAATCTGCCTCTTAGCTAGCTAGGCTCTTACCAAATCAAATCTGTAACTAATATTCTCACTTCTGACATGCATTCACGCACCCATTCAACATATATCACTCATATATTTACCCCCTCCTAGGCTACTACTATGAGGGCCACTATGGCCTATGGGTTGTCTTGGTTACCCCGTACCCTACGAGCATTGTCTGCTTGATAGTTTTGTGATAAATAAGTCTTATTCTGAGGTTCATTATACCATACTACGAAGTAATAAAATACGAAGTAAATACTACTCTGTATTTTTAGTGGCGAATTTAGGAGCTTTAAATAGGGTTTTTTGACTCCACTTGGATCTGAAAAAAGAATTTTATTACTCGTATAATTTAGAACTTGTAAAAAGAGTTCTCTTAAAATTTATTCATTTGACCCAATAAAATATATAAAATGCGATTTGACCTCACTAGATATTATTTTTTGATTGTTATTGACCGCTTCTGTAGTTTCATTTGAAATTATTTGCAACTATTAAAAAAAATTCTTTCTACTTTATGTCAAATTGTTGCACATAAAATGAAATATTGGTATAGACGGTAAAACATTTGTATGGCAGAATACTTAATATACTTCCTCCGTTCCAAAAAAAACACAACAGTCCGTGGGACTCGCTTACTTGACGATATAAACGGTATATTAGAAACTGCAATTATTACAGCTACTGCTTTGCTAAGAAAAGAGGGAGCCTCCGATGGGGCGCCTAAACACTAATGGTAAAAGCTAGGAATGCAATTGTAGTTAACCGGGTCTTTAGCTAATATAGATATTAAAGGAAAGAGCTCCTTTCTAGGATATGAATTAGCTTAACTGCTTTAATGAAGCTATCCTTTCCCCTGCCGCCTTTCCGAACTTGAGAGGAAAGAAGGCAAGGGAATACCTTACAACAATGTTGTTAGTTTGCTATCCACCCCTGCCATTTCTATTAAGAAATGGGATTAGGCGTTCCTTACTTAAATGTAGCTATTGTAGTTCATGTCTATCTTTTCTTTTTTAGGCTCAAGCAGTAAGAATATCAATGTTACGGTGGTGTAAATTGTTTCTTGTAGACAGGTTGTCATCTAAGATGCATGGATACTGGTATGGAAACATGTACAGATACGAAACAAGTAAAGTATACGTTGAAGCAAAAATCATAGGGTACAGGTACGACAAATAAATATTATTGAATATTTAAAAATTAATACATTTTTATCAATTTTTAAATATCATTTGGAATGTTTTAGTTTAATTAGTATATCAATATAAGAAAAACCTTTAAAAAAACATATGAAAACATGAAAAAGGGTAAAATTAACATAAAATATGTCAAAAAACAATGTTAAAATTGAGTAAAATATCGGGTATCGTATCGATATCCGGTATGAGTACGACTATCTCAAGGAAGTATCTGTGCTACCTAGGTTGTCATAGAAGAGTGTCAAAATTAAATGCTAGGAGCCACTAATGTACTAACAATTAACAACACACAAAATATATATAGAATTGAAATGATTTGATTCAAGATATTCATACGCTCACCGTAACATATTAAATGCAATAATTTGACATAAAATAGAACGTAATTTGGTTGAAGTCCAAAAAAAAAAGCTCACTACTATACCAAACAGATGGTGATTTCCGCATGTCTTTTTTGATGAACATACCCTACTCCCCTTCTCGAATCTTGATTAGTCACTCACTCCACAAGGGTTTGCGGATATGAAGGGCGTGTACGGATATCACCCCCATGCCAAACCCTCAATCTCATTAGATGCAACGCTTTATATTTTAAGTAAATACAACACCCAACTTTTTTTAACAATAAATTCTCCCTATCAAAATTTCTTAGAAGACCCAACTTTTTTTAACAATAAATTCTCCCTATCAAAATTTCTTAGAAGACCGCAATTTAGAAATTTGTTGCATCTAATAAAAAAACAGATGAAGTAAAAAAATTCAGAGTATACACTACAAATGTATAGTAATAATTTCTTAATGTATAATTAGGAGAGTCGTAATTTTGAATTTCATCTGGAAGTGAACTACCGAGGAAAAAAGTGAGAATGAATAAATAAAAATAAAAATTCCTGCTTTACAAAAGCAGGTGTAAAATCATGCACAATATGCCCAAATTAGACTAGCAAACTACATTTATTTTTAGGAAATACAAAAATTATACTAACAGTTTCTGCAAGTATTACAGAAGACACCATCTCATCATCAATACAATTTTTCTATTTGGGAAGAAATAGCAGAAAATTTCTCAATACCTGAGATTCATTAACAGCACAGAAAGAAAGCATTGTATATTGTGATGCTAACTTTTGTATCTTAAAAAACTATCCAAAACTGGATCTGAATCCCATTTGGGTATCCAAAACTCATGAATACATTCAGTCCCTAGTGTCCAACATTAGGGTAGGTAAAACACCCATTTTCAGGGGCTTAAAAATTTTGTAAGGTCTGAAACAAATTTTTAAGTTCAGGGTATCAACCAAAGTTCTAGGGTGGTAGCAACTCAAGGTTTAAGAGCAAGGGCAATGCCGAATTTAGAGGGTGAGTTTTTGGCCTTGGTGTCATACTCACCTGAAAAAGTTACTAGCGACTTCGGCCTCCATTCCCGCTGCCACAACATACCAATTTTCCCGCTGTCAGAGAAACGGGTTTTCACCAACGTAGTAGGATCAACTACATGTGAGCTACCAATTGTAAATCCATTCTCGTAACTTGAAAATCTATGAATCATTTCGGCAGCAACAGCTGTTGATGGATCCACAATGTGAAAGTAAGAAGCTTTAAGAGCCTGTCCTTTATCCGTCCTGCATAATTGAAAAATGGAACAGCTAATAGTTAAAAAAGAAATTATTAATGTCAGACGAATTAATTGCAAGGCTAGAAAAGAAGACAACAAAGACATCAGAGGCATCAACAGATCAATAAGTTTGCAGCCAGAGATTTGTCATGAAGTAGCAAAAGGCTAACATTATTTGTTTGTTTGCAAACTTTTGCAAATTGCAAATGTCCAAAGTCTAATAGTATAGCTATAGAATATGGAGATCAAAATCCAAATATTATCAATCCATAAACCATAATTTTTACTAATATCTTCAAAGGTGCTAACACCAGAGCATACGCTTCTTTCATCTCCATGATTCTATCTCTGGAAAAAGGATAGTGTGACACTGCCAAAAGAATGAAGCTAACAATTGGGCAATGATAAAATGTGCAGTAGATATCAAAGAGTTTTATGTTTGGATCGCATCTTCTAATTTGGGTTTAAAATGTATAGTAGTGTTGTCTGGTATGCGTTTAGATTGTATAGTACTGGTGTTCCAATCTTAGTCTGAAAAGCAAGCCTCACTCCCAGGCTTTGGGAAATAGGCTTTAGCTAGGTGGGGCTCAGCAGCCTACAAAAGGCAAGCGCCTTTGTGCCTTAAAGGAAAATAGCTTAGATTTAAGTTATAGATTGATGAATGATTGATTTTTTTTTTCAAATTGAGACTTATATTGACTTACATATATCAGTATTAAAATTATTAGGGATCTTTTAAATTAATATTGAATACAAAAAACAGAAAAAAAAAATTGAAATAAATATTTATAAACCTATGATTCACTACTAGACCTCTTGCGCTTTTTAAAATTAAGGTTCCAACCTGTCTAACTGTTGTCTATATATTAACCAAACCCCATTTGATCCACAACTTTAGAACAGGTTTTAACTTCCTATGATTCTATATCAAGAAACTCCACATAGCTAAACCTCATACCAACACCAATAACGAGTGACAACACTAGCTAATGTGACCCACTTTCCTGATGGGAATTAGCTACAGCTCCATCTTGAGTCTTGACACCACATCTAGAAAATAGCTAATAATGGTAGTTAGTGGCTACACAGAGACTGGTTCAGTTCATGTGGACTTCACACGATGTTCAGCAACTGATTTTTGACCAACTTCAACTTTGTTTTTGGCATAAGATGTTTCATTATTGACTTTCCAACCAGCAGAAAAAGCCTAACGGCCCGTTTGGTAGCCGGTACTAAATGATGGTAATGGGAATGGATTTATAACTAAATTTGGGAGGGAAATCAAAAACCATTCCCATAGTTGTGCTAGCTTAGCTCCAATTTATCTAATGTTCTTTACAAATATTCATTCCCATCAAATACCACCCTCCCCAATGGTAATGGATGGGAATAAAAAATGAGAACAAAATTGAAGCTTGGGAATGAAAATTTGTTTTCCATGGGGATTACAAAGTTCCTTCTTAACAAAATTACACTATAAATTCATTACCATTACCACAATTTATTACCAATAACCAAACAGGCCGTAAAGGGAAAATATACTCCAAAAGAAGTGTAGAGTTAAAAAACGAATACATTGGTCAACCTTGCATAATAATATTGTAGTAACTAATAGCCAACTAATGATTCCAAGCATCTGTATATTAATTCTAGCAGCCAATTAAACCAATACAATACTATCAGCTGGCCAAATGTGTTAAGTGAACTTGGCTGATTGCCTAACAAGACTCAATCCATCAAGCAAGATGCAAGACTGGAGAACCTGAAGCTTCCATTCACTAAATGACTATAAGAATAATAGTGTTACATGATTCATTATACAAGAATGAGTACAAAAACACAATTGCATACTACTCGCACGTACCAATTAGCATGTATAAGATTGCAGTTTGCACGGGGAATTAGCAGATTAGGCAACATTAAAACTCAAACTTATGAAGGGTAGACGATTGGGTGAGCAGAGGGTAGAAACCATAAGGTTCCGACACAGATGATTTGCATGACAACTTTGAATAGTTAGGAGTACGGAAAAAGAAAATTTTTAAGCAGAAGAATTTTAAGAATCGTAATCTTGTAACAAACAGAAAGCTACAAAACATTCAGGAATATAATGTTGAAGCACCAGAAACATATATAGATAATATGCTAAAAGCAGATGAGCAGATCTACTAAGGCGAGAGGTGAACTGCTAAATTTAAAGGAAAATAGCAATTGCTATATACATACAGTATTAGTGCTGCAGAAAAATCTGGTTTGTTGAAGTTAATCCCAGCATTGTATTTAGTAAATGATGCAGAAGCAGTATCAAATGCCATTTCCCCACCCAAGCTGATGTCCTCATTGCCAATGGCAACATTGAAGTCCAAGGCTGGGGAAGGATTTAAACCAACACTAGAGTTCACTGCAGCATGATAATTCCGATAGTGCAGATCCAGCTGATTCAATGGAAAAAAATTCAGCCATACATCGAAAAAAATGTATGTTCATAACAAGCATTTAGATTAGAAACCAATATACACTTTTTGATGAGGATGAATCATTAGCCTCTTAAAACATGAAATGTATGCAATGCTGGCAGATAGACAATCAAAAGATGGACCCTAGCAAACAACTAAAAAGGATTGTGTAGCCTTTTACTTTCTCTTAGAAATTCAGGCAATAGTGACAAGTTCCCCTAATTCATGGCTTGTTACTAGCATCAGCAACAAGGTATGATAAGACATGTTTGAAAAATATCTAACATTACACCCATTGTTAAATGGTTCGATCCTATGATGCAAGGAAAGCTTTTAAGTGAAATCACCAATTTTCTAATAGATTGACTTCTCGAATGAACAACCCTAGGTGTATATGTATGGTTAAAGTAAAGCATATAAATTAGGAATTTTTTATTAGAAAAAGAAATAAAATTCCCTAAAGAATAAATTAATGAATTGAACTAGCCGAATACCCGGAACAAGTAAATCTAAACAATTAATTATACAAGTTTTATAAAAAAAGAACCTCAATTAGGAGCAAGGTGTAGACCATGTAAGTTCCTAAGAATGCAAATAAAGTGTGAACAAAATATGAGCATGCCAATTTGTATCACATCTAATTTCATATAAACAACATATAAATTTCCACATCGGATGTAAAAATATCACAACACTTCTGTACCTTCAGGAACCAAAATAACAAATGCTTGCTCTTGCCATCCATAACACATTAATACCTACCTCAAATAGGAAACACTCAAGATACTAAAGATAATAGGAACAATAATATTTCTAATCTGATATTAACCCCTTCTCTATGGACTGGATTACCCATGCTCAATGTCAGCTCAACTGCTGAAGCAGCTTACTAGCTGCTGCCTTTTAAAATCAAATAATTTGCATTATCAGTTTAAAAAAGGATTAGAATTCATTGTAGAACCCAACATAAAAGTTACTCTATAATACAACATAATACAATCTAGAATAGCAGCTCGAACCAGATTCACA
This sequence comes from Salicornia ramosissima, assembly GCA_951394345.1. NCBI lineage: Eukaryota > Viridiplantae > Streptophyta > Magnoliopsida > Caryophyllales > Amaranthaceae > Salicornia > Salicornia ramosissima. The sequence goes on from OX596233.1 coordinate 8,017,653, forward strand.
AATTAAAGCTTAGATGCATGAACTCATGAAGTGAACGGTTCCACAAGAATAAAATGAGTTATAAAAAGGCAAAATAACAATCAGTAACACAATTTTTAAAGGATTATGCAACCAATGACACCAACTTGGCACATTCTAAAAGTGACATCAACTTGGCATTATTGGATTAATTTTAACACCTTGGCATGGTAGAGCATCATAATGTCAAAAATAATCCAACCATGTCACTGATTGCAAAACTCTTTAAAGGTTGTGTAACTGATTGTAATTTTGCCTTATAAAAATATAGACAATATAGAGAAAACAACATTAGAGAATAAAGCTTGTACAGATGAAACTTAAGATATATCCCACAGGAGGAAATGAGGAATGGTTACGCAAGTTTCAAGAGATTGTATGCTCTCCAAACAAGTAAGCCAAAATAAAATTTCGCTAACAGTCTAACACGCAGCTCTATTATTTTATTAGGGAGTCATTTTCTTCTCTTTCCTAGAGTAGCCTTGTGAGTCATCTAACCAATAGGATTTTGTTGTCCTATTTGTAGTGTTTGTTGCATCTGCTCTAAGTGATACTGCTTTGAGCTGCTTATGTGGGTGTAGCCAATGGCAGACTTAGAGTCTTAGATGGTAAGACTTTGAGAGAAAACTACACCAAATAGGATGAAACTTCACAAAAAATAAAAATAAAAATAAAATAATTGACAATATACAGTTCTGTAGTCAGCACATGCAATAACTTAAGCAGGAAAAATCAGTAAATTCTGAGATGGGTAGCTCATTTTGAGAGAAACAAGTAAATAAAAATAGAAAAAGGCTACTCCGCAGTCACTAATCAATCTACAGAGTACTGTATGAACAGTATCGTGGATAGCAATTTTGGTCATTATTTTGGGCATTATCACATAAGATTTTTTTTCCCTTTTCCTTTAAAAATACAAATCACACAAATTTCAATTAAACGTTTTTTAAAAAGGTACTTAGTACTTCAAAAAATTAACAAGGTTCAAAAATCTATAAAGTAGAGCATTGAAAAAATCGACCATTATGCATATACCATTTATTCCTTAACCATTGTATGTCCTTTTTATTGCCACAAGTTTTCTTATCTTGTATTTGTAATTTTGTATATACCATTTCCAGAATCCTAGATCTGCCACTAGGTGTAGCACAAGGAAGTAACCCATGATATAACCAGAAATTCGAGCTTATATGCCTTTTTCTCTTTTAAAAAGGGAGGCAGGACTGCAGGAGAAGGTAATATGCAATTTCATCCTACATTTCTGGTAAAAAAAAAGTCTATACCCTAAATCTAAGTAAAGAAAAGGCAAAAGGAGAAAAAATACATTAAACAAAAAGGGTTGCAAACAAAAACAAGTAATGAAACTCCCTGGCTGTTCCACTTGTTCTGCCAGCAAGTAGCTATACTTCTTCCATATGACTCTTTGAATGTTGAAAATATTATTTTAAAAAATTAAGCAAAGTTGTCTTATCTTGGGATTTGTTGTAATGGTATAAAAAAATCTTTCAGCCTGGTAGTAGGCCTGTTATTAAAGTATTGAGGGTCCTTCGTAGAAGGTTTGTCAACCTAAAGGAGTAAAGGATCAGGAGAGTTGTAAAATGTTTGAAAGTGTAACATTATTCCTTTGATTTACCACCCCAAAAAACAAAAACATGAACAGACACAACCTTGATAGTTGCTCTGACAACTATCATTTGAATGAAAACTCCTTCCCTCATTCCACTTGAAATCCACGTGTATAACAGAAAGCTAAAAGAAAGTGCATACCTTGCCAGATTTCTGATCAGGAATGTTAAAGCTAAGAGCTGCTCTAATGCCTGTTAAAGCTTCGTCAACAGTTACCTTTGTGGTAACCTGCAGAACAAAGTAAATCAAAATTTGTCATTGAGACCTTATATATAGTGCAACAGTAATATCCTAGACTCTAGGTCCTCATAATTTTTCAACAATGGTAACCTTCAATTGCACAAGAGGTAATGATAATTAATAAGGTAGATTAAAAAGAAAATGATGCTTGCATTACACATACTTACATTAGAATAAGTGTCAACTTTCACATCAACTGTAACGTTCCCACTCCTATATTGGTTACTAATATCACCAATAAAAATTTGGTCCTTCTTGACTCCTGTGGCTGTCAATCCCTGGTTATGAAGAATTGCAAGATTAGATTATTATACGATAAGCATCACCCGTTGACAAAGAAGAACCATTTGCGTAAAGAAACATTATTTTGTATAAAGTGCATTTTTTTTATTTAAAAAACATAAGAAATCTTATTAAAGACTTTGCACAAAATCTGTCATTCCAAATTTCCAATTACTACCTGATTTGGATGATACACTTGGTTAAAAATAAATGATCCAAACAGCAAGCATATACGAAAATGTGATAATAACCAAACCAGCTGCCAAAATAGCATAATAGTGATAGTAATCAGTATTACATAATTCGCTTTTTAGTTCACTTATATAATTCGCAGTTTGCCCAAAATGGGCCCAAAAAAGCCCAAAATTGAACATAATTTGCATCTTTTGGTTTGCGATTCGCAGGGAATATAGGGAACTATGTAACACGCGTAGTAATACTATCTTCATAGAGGCACAAAATAAATTCATATTGCCTGTGTAGTATGAATTACACACACATTCTTACTCATGCTTCCTAAATCCCCAACAAGCACAATTTTGGAATTTCCTAAATTTTCTTCTTTCACACTAACAACAAAGCCTTAATCCCAAAACAATTAGTTGGCGGCTAGACAAGGATCAATATGAGGGATAACGTAAATCATCTGTGTATCCATTCTCCCTTTACTCTTCCCTATTTACTATTAATATTTTCTCGAGTCTCAATAATCTCATATCCCTTTCAACCGCCCACATCTATCAATTGTCACACTTCAAGCTTCACTCCTTAGTCCTTAGTCCTTACTTGCGCATTATTATCTCCATCTTACATGAACAAACCATCTTAGTAGATTTTCCCTCGTCTTATACTAAATCAAGCTAACCCTACCTTCTTCCTAATAACATCATTTCTTATTTTTAGTGTTTCTTGTATGTCCATACATCCAACATATCATACACGATCCTGCCATATTCATCAAGTGAACATGACAGTATTTCAAAGCCAATTTTCTATGCCATATTTTTCCTTTCACAAACTTAAGTGAAATCTAAGGAACTTGGAGTAGTAGCATGTGTCAAAGAGTCTTGGGGCACCAAAAGTTGTCTACAAGCATTAAACTAATGGAAAATCTAGTTCCAGCGCCAATGATTATTGGTGAAAACGTGCATTGAAAAGCAGAATAATCGCTTCCCATCACAGCATTAATACTTGCAAGACTTTCCAAACCCTTTTAAAAGTAAGACCCTCAATATGCCTTGTTATAAAAACCAGTTGCAGATTTTTTTCATATCAGCAGCACTGGAAGTCAAACTGAAAGCTCATGCGAAACTACATTTGAAAGATAAAAAAATAAATACAAGTTGGATGCACTGCATACCATTCCAGTGGCACTTGGCACAGACAAGATAAATTTGTGATCAAAGTTGTAGTCTTTAGTCAAGACATCTGCAAGTGAAAAAAACACTATGATTAACAAAAATGAGAATTCAAGAAATTCATTAAAAAGAAGGGGAAAAATGGCTTATTTTAAATCTATCTTCACTCTGCATCGAGACTAGGAACAAACAAGGAAACCCGACAGAGGAAATGATGAATGACCTAATGACTACCAAAAATCTAACCTATTATAGCTAACGAATAACAAGTATATATGGGCAAAAGAACACCAATTGACCTAAAGTATGACTTTCTTCAAACTACTAAACAAAATCAAACCATCAATGTCATTATATTTCATCTAGTCTCAAATAACTATAACTAATTGCATACACCTAAGCTTCAACTTGCATTTTGCTTTCATAAAACACAACTAACCCACCATGTTGGAATGTAAAATTTTCATGACAAGTTATACAACGAGAAAAAGTAAGAGTCATGATTTATTATCATATTACTCATTTAATTGAAGAGTTTGAGGCTCATTTAATTGCCCTTCTCTAAGGCGCGAGTCCTAAAGGGGCCCTACAGCCTAAGTGCAAGGCAAAGGCGTGCGCTTTTTGAATATGAGGCAAGTTTTGGAAAATGAAGAAGATATGCAACCATGAAGGATGTGGTGGTGTAAAAAGTGGTGCAGAAAGGAGAAGAGATGATAGTAACAGGGAAAGTAAAAGAAGAAAGAGATGCAAAGCTGGCACACAACAAAAGGCGCTAGAGGCGCACAACTTGCGTTTTGCTAGAGACACACCTTTTGGAAAACCCTGTAATCTTGCCTTGCTACTAGGCGCACCCTTTTAATAACAAAGGTCACTAACTCACTATACCATAGCCCAACCACTTGCTACCTCAACTAGGTAGTTTCCTAGCCTAGCTAGGATATCATGTACAGCAAAAAGACTTATGGTCAACTATCATATTATATGATATAAAGATCAACAAAAACACTTATGGTCAACTATCATATTATCACTAAAAGGGGGACTCTCAGCAAGTGGAATGCTTATCCCTAAAAGGGGGGCTCTAACTAAGAAAGTGGAATTAGTTCAACTATTCACCCAATGTTATAGAAACTGTCCTTACAAAAAGACAAGTACGTGTCCCTAATAGGAAAGAGAATTGTTGATGAAAAATGGGAATTTATTACATATTCGCATCATTTGTTTGACATGGTAGTGGGTATATGATTGGAAAAATTCAATCTCATCTTTGGTATGTTGGAATAGAATGCCATACCCTTTCATAATACTCAAGAGTCAAAAGCAACATGCACCATCTAGATAAGGGGGTAATTTTGGCTTATTACTAAACTAATAGTATTAGGATTCCCTTCTTCAAAAAAAATAGTATTAGGATTCCCACAATTTTATTAACCACCCCACATGGCCACATAGGTAAAACTCGTTGTTGGTTGTGTCTGGCAGGCCTACGTTCTTTCATCCAACAACTACATGTTGTGACATGCCAAAGCTATTACAAGGACAGCCAACACTAAACTCACATGCCACCATACATGCTTGCGTGCCTAAGCCAATACTTACTTTAGTGTGTTTTATTCTATCGTGTCTTTTCCATAAAACTATGGCCTAGGCTTGGCTTAAGATCCACCACATGCCATATTATGCCTACCTATTGGCAACTAAACACCTAGGTAATTTGTAGGGAATAGAGCTCAAATCATCCTCAGCTTATTCAGACTACCTAAACTAATTTCCCCCCTAACAAAAATTTATGGGGACTTGCAATTTCTAATCCTATTCCCAACCCATACTCTCGTATACCATTTACGCCCCTTTGAATTGAAGAATATGGTCATTCTAGAACAGGAAGTCAGGAACTAATCAAAAACTCATCATCAAACATTTACTTTCAATACAAAACATATTGCTTCATTATTAAAGGCATACATATATCATCTTTAAAGCACAAATAAACCTCGTATAACAAATCGTCATTCAAATTCTACCCATAAAGTCACTTCTCTATTCCCTAAACAAGAATCTTCTGATAGTTTAACACAGAACAGCAAGAACATACACAATTTAAACATGCCCAAAATTCAGCTAATCAACTATACTGTAACCAATTACCTTAAAAATTCTAAATTAAAAAAAAAAAAAAAAATAATCATATTTTGAATACCTTTGGCTCTCTTGCCAATATCAGAAAATGGAGCTGGACCCATCTCTTCCTGCGGCAACTACTTTGTATTATTTATCAGCTATCTTCTGCGAAATATTCAAACAAAATTAGCTAAACAAAAAGCATACATCAAAGAAACAAGCTCAAAGTTGAATATAATTATATAAAATAAAAAAAAATGACATTTATAATATTTAGCTAATCCATTTCTCATCAAGCTTTTGAAATGTAATTGACTATATATTCTACAAGGAAATAGTAAATCTTTAATACAAATAACCCCCAAAACCAAAAATTCCAAAAAAGAATAAAATGAAAATGGCAAGTAAAAGAAAGACGCAGTAAAACATGGAAATAAGAATTGAAGAAGGAAGTGAATGGAGAAACCTGAAAAGGCGGGAATCGCCGTCGTCGGTGACGGCGGAAAGCGAAGTGCGGCGGTATAGTTTGGTGTTTGTGTGAGTTTTGGACTCTGCAATTTTAACTCAAAAATGAAATGAAACCTTGCTTTGAAATGGGTCATTGGTTTTTCAAATTTGGGTCTTTTTTTGGGGTTGCAAAACTTAGGCCCATTTGTTATTGGGTCTAATTCCAACCAAACGAGATTGGCCCAACGAGAGGAACGACGAACGAGCTTTTTGTTATTACTTCAATTTTTTACAGTTGCAACATATGAGAATATTTGTGAGAGATAAAAAATTTATTCGTTGTAACAATTTGAAAACGCAGAAAGTATTATTATTACTTCGCATTTGTTAACGAAATGAGCGCTAGTTATAAGGTTTGAACTCCGTTTTTCTTAGATATGACTATATGAGGTAGTTATATCATTGCACATATTCCAACTAGATGAGGCAAAATTTGACCCAACCCAATGATAGCGGGTTGGTTGAATTCTTCAACCTATTTAGTTAAATGGGTTCACCCAATCTAACTCGTTTAATTTAATGGGTTAGGTAGGGTTAAAATACTCAACCCAATTGCAACCCTCCTAACCCATTGAGTAAATACGTTGCAATAAAATTTGTTTCAAGTTGAGTTGACGTACCAACCTAAAATATCACTTTCATTTTTTGTTTTTGTTTTATTGTGTTATAGTTGTTTTACATTTCATGTAAGTGGTTGTAATGTCTTAAAATTAATTGTTTTTATCTTGAACATTAGAACTCTAAATGTTGTTAGTTATTACTTACTACCATATTATGTATGTAGTATAAATTATGAACACTATGGCTTTTAATCTCTATGGCTATCCTAGGTTGTTGCTCTAGACGATATAGTAGTATATAGACATATGGTCGTACACATTTATTTGATCATTTGATGCTGGTTACAAAATAATAATACCATTAAATGGGTTATTAGGTCAACCCATTTATTATAATGTTAGATTGGGTTAAGAATCCCAACACGTTTAATTAAATAGGTTGGGTTGAGGATTTCAACTCGTTTATATTAATGAGTCAAACTCGAACCCAATTTAGGTCGAGCCATTACCAGCTCTAATTACAACACTGAGAAAAAAATAAATCTTTTTTAAAAATTTAATAAGAATACAAAAGTTTTTGAAATCTTTTTTAAAAATTTAATAAGAATACAAAAGTTTTTGAATTAAAATTATGGATATCAACTTTAAGAAAAATAATCTAAATTGTACAAGGTACTCGGTTAACTTGAAACTCTATGTTAGGACCACATACACACATCACTGAGGGAAAAAAAAAAAACTCCTTTTAAAAATGAAAGTTGATTGTAGGGATGAGTTGGAGGAATGAGAAATGGGATGAACTTTTTTTTTGGGTTATTGTTAAGGATGGTCTTATGCAAAAGTAGTTAGACAAATAGGGTGTCACTCTTTTGCTATTCTTGTTGAACTGAGTGCAATACGAAATGATATTCGTCATATACTTCAAGCCAGCTTTTTAAATGTGGAGATCGAAGGAGACAACCTAATTGCTATTAATGTTGTAAATAACATTTCCCGCCCTCCGTGGAATATAGCGTATTTGGTCACCGCAATGCAATATCTCATTTCCTAGTTTAACACTTGCAATGTTCAACATATCTATTGTGAGGAAAAGCGTGCGACCGATTGGATTGCAAATGCAGGACATTCAATCCCAATTATGACTCCTTTTTTTGATAGCTTTATGACTATTTTTAATCTCTATTGTAATTGAAACATACGTCACTTCTACAGTTCTACTTAATGTTAATTAAGTCTAAATAGAAGATTTTTCTGGGAAATTAAAATTTTTCAAGTTAATCATAACTTAGTTGGATGATAGAGAATTTTACTAAGTCAACTAAGGGGTATTATTTTGGAAGTGCGTTAATTAATAACTAAGGACTAATTTATTTTTGAATATATTAATAATTCAATGTCAGGATAAGTCAATGGCTAGATATTAGACGAGCGTCTAATAGCCAAGCGTTTGAAATTAATTACCTTGAGCTATGCTTGGACTTTAAGGATCATCCTGTAAGACCGAGTGGGAAAAAAATAGATAAAACCGAAACCCAAACAATGACACGTGTCTAGAATGGGACGCTTGTTACATGAAAGAAAAAAAAAATTAAATCCCCTAAACATTTTCCCCACCCGTGAAACCCACAAAAAGGAAAAGAAAGAAAGAAGGTAAAGGGGCTACTTACCAATTACCACTAGCAGTGTAAGTTTGGATAAAAACCGATTGGATAACTTTTAACTGAACTGATCTGAATTGAATTGATTGAACTGAAATAAAATTGTAAACTGAAATTGAACGAAAACTTAAACTGAAAACTGAAACAAATTGAAAGTGAACAACTGAAACTGAACTGATAACTGAGCTAATAATGAACTGAACTGAAAATAACTGACTAAAACTGAAAAAATAACAACTGTAATTGAACTGAACTGAAAAATGCCAAAACTGATTTGAACTGAACTGAATTGGAATTGAAACTAAAATTGATCTAACCCAAAACCGATTTTAACAAAAATTGCAGTGAACTGAGCTGAAGAAACTGATTTAATCCAAAACTCAATTATTATGAACATAATCAAAACCGATTAGACTACTATTTTAACAAAAAATAACTAATTAAAAAAAATGATGATAACCCTAAATTAATTTATTACAAAATATGAATGGTAATTTAAGTAAATGATTTTCATGTATTTAATCTTATTTATGATCTGCAATTAATTAATGATAGTTTTACACTAATAACTATAATGGTTGGTATATTAAATAAAACTAAAACAAAGTACATCATGTGGCTGTTGGTAAGCAATAAACATTGAATGGTTGGCTAGATGATTAAGTGATGGTCATACTCACAACTTAGCATACTTATAAGTTATAACTCAATAAGTAGTCATATTAGTTAATGTTGTTTCTGTTGGTCGAACATATGAGACAAATAAATGTGCAAGTAAACCAAAAACACCAATTGAATGGTAAGCCAAAAAAAAAAAAAACAAAAGAAGACTATTGTGCAAAATAGTAATGATTAAATGATTAATAGGATATCAATTCATTTCAAAATAGTCAAGGGACTAACATTACAAATTTTGCAGCTTCCCTCTTGACTAAGACAATTACATAAGACATTGCTGGATTGTATAAGCGTTTAGTAGTTCATCAAAAACAGGTACATCAATAACCAACAATCCAGCAGTACAAGTTCATAAAAAAATTACAGCAATTATATGTTGTGGTGCATTTTGTATCTCAAGGGCATTTTGGTGCATTCGTAAAAACATAGGGGTACTCCATACATTTTGAAATTAGTCAGGGGTACCTGGTGAAAAAACCGTTCTTTTAATGTATCTCTGTTTGTCACATTTCTCACGATAATAAATTTATCATCAGAATTCAACCCTATATATATTAACAACTATGACCTAGATGTACATTGATTAACAACTAGAGGTACATTTAAAATATACTATAAATACATTGATTATATGTCATAGATACATTGACTCCAAACAATAGCAAACTAACTCTTAACTATCCTTAGGAAAACTCCCATAACATACTTCCCTCCTTCAAAAAAGATTTGCCCTCAAGTCTTACCTTGCAAACAATTGATACCCATATATCAGCATAGTAATAGGAACAATTTAAACCTCATACCACCTGGATCGAACACCAACACAACATAAACATCCAACCATATAGTCGAACAATCCGACCAACCACACAACACGAACTTGTTGCCCCCTAAGTGATCCTCTTGGTTAAGTAAATATATGTGTGTGATATTACTAGAAGAGTGCAAGGGAGGAGGTCTTGGAGGAAGCCTTTCTTGATTTGAAATTTCAGTTTGCATTCCGATAACCCCTTCCTTGATTTCATTTGTTCCCACAACAAAGTTAGACTCAATTTCTTGTTCCATAGTAACTTCATTGCAATTATCACAACTTCCTTCTACAACAATTGCAGAATATTTCTCATCTTCATAACCCATGATATTACTTGGGTTTCTTGTGATTTGTTTAGGGGAATTTGAAGATACATGTTGTAGCTTAGCATACTCTTTTGCTTTAGCAATTGAAACAGGCTTGAGTTCCTCAATAAATCACTTTACCTCAATTTGCAAACCACCAAGAAAACAATGAAGAACATACGAATCAGGCGGCACTTTAGTTTTCTCAACAAAGTAGACCTTAATGGAGTTTATCACTTTGTCAATTCATTCAGTGTATAATAATGCCAAATATATGAAGTTGTCCTTGAAGGCACCGAACAATATTATGCTTCTGACTCTTGTTGCGTGGGACCAAGAAAAATCACGCAGGAAAGAACAAAACCACAAAAGCCATAAAATGAAGTTGCCGGTGATAGAAAATGCACGAACAAAATCTTTCTAGGCAGCAGGAATGGTGGGGTGGTTCGTTCCAAGAAAGAGGCTCTGATACCAATGTTGTGGACTTGTGGTACAAATATAATTCTTGCTACACACACGAATTGGGATAGAAATGAGATAGAAATTAGACAGAATTAGAAGAAGAAGGGTTGAAGAAGATAAAAGAACATGAGATTAAGTAAGATAGAAGAAGAAAGATCACTTATTGAACAATGACAACAATTGCTAATTGACAACTAACAACTAACAACTAATTTAACTAACTTTCAAAATAGCAAACTAACTCTTAACTATCCTTAGGAAAACTCCCATAATAACAACCACCACGACCAACAAGATTGTCTTCCATAATCACCACTATCATTATTGTCTTAAATAACATAGTCACCACCATCATCAATCATCATCACCATCCATCATCTTCCATCTCCATTATCATCGTCATCTTCGTCGGTATCATCATTCATCATCAGTGTAAATTTGTAACCAATTGTTTGATACTAAATTGTTCAAGTGGGCGGGTATAATTATATAAGTATACATCTTAAATAAATTAGAACTAAAACGATTCATCCGAAAATATAAATTCTATAAAAGGAAAAGAAATAAAATTGAAATTAATTATTGCGATGGACAAGCACAACTATTTTTGGGTAGAAATGTTGAACTGATTAACTTAGTGGGCTTAATCCGAAATAAATTGGAACTGAGCTGATTCAATTAAAAATATAAATTAATGCAAATAAACTGAATTTAAACTGAAAATTAACTGCTGTAGTACACAACTGTATTGGGTTCAACCGTTGAACTTTTAACTGAATATGTATAAACTGAAAATAAATTGAAAACTAAACTGAACTGTAGATATAAGTCAACTGAAACTGAATCGAACTTAAGTCAAAATAAAATGAACTGAACTGAATTATTTTTAAAATCAAACGACTTTGAACTGAATGGATTAAAACTGTGAACTTTTAAACCGAATTGACACCTCTAATTACCACCAAACCTCTCTGCATCATCCTCCTTATTTCTTTCCTCCATTTTCAACATGGCTTCATCCATTAGAGGTAAGGATCTCCTCTCATTTTCACCCCAAATTTCGCATGCTATGCCACAATCTAATTCTACTCATTTCTAGGAGCACGAGGGTACCAATTTTGAGCCAATTCAAGCTAGTTCGAGAGTTAGCCTACGGTCTAAATAAGCTCAAGGTAAGCTAAAAAGGGTAACTAAGCTCAATCGTAAATTTATGAGCATGAAATTTTATTTTTACTAAGCTGGAATCCTTGTATACTAGGTTGTGTTAGAGTTGGGTTTAAACCTAGAATTGATCCTTTGAAGAATTTCCAAGGTACACAACCTTTCCCTCAATTGGGTTTTGAACCTAGAGTTTAATTGTTGTAAGTATGAGAAATTAAATGTTATTGTGAATTCAGATTTTATTTAGTAGAGAACTTGCTATTTAAATTCTGAAATTTATGTTTATTTGTCATGTGAACATCGTGAATTGTCCCCTTGAAATTGCATGTTTGATGCTTGTTTTTAGAAGCTTTGGGACAATGTTGTTGATTTGTGAACAATTGAAGTTGGGAATTTGGAAATGTATTTCTGAATGGCAACTTATGAAATTGCACCTTAGACTAATACCATGCCATAAGGGACTCGAATTTGATTGATTAAATAAGTCTAGGAGTGTTTATTGGAACCCTGAAGGGCTGTCCAGCCACCAGAAACAGAGCCGAGCTCTGTCGGTGCCGTGGTGGTGCTGCTGTCTGCTTCTTCGTGGCTGCTGCGGCTCTGGTTGCTGCTGCTACGTCCCTGCTCATCTAACGGTGGTCAGTGGCGTGGTGATTCTTCCCCCTGGTATTTGCTGCCAGCTTGTGTTGGTGGCTGCTGCTAGGGGTGGTTGTGGGTAACCCAACACTAAACCCAAGTACCCCATTGCATACAATGTCTTCTTCCTTTTATGTCCCAAATATTTTACTTGTTTGGTTTCAAGGTAGAAATCTTATTTTAAGTTTTGTCGAGACAATTAAATTGAGTAGAATTTGGGTTGTGAAATGTTTATAGTTTAGTATTAAGTTATGAATTTATTGCAAGAGTTAATTGTTGGCATGTGTATCAACTATGTGTAAGTTGGGTTATAATTATTCATGGGTTGGTATCAAGATAAGGATGTATGATGAGCTAACATTTGAGTATGAATAATTATGGACATTATTTGGGTTATGAACTATGAAGTGGGTTGGTACTTATGGTATGAATATATTAGTATATTATGAGATATTGTTAGGAACATGAGTGTGTCATGAATTGGAATTTGAGTTACGAATCTACCACAAGCAAATACCCAAGCTATGAGTTTAGTTTGGGGTGATACCTGGGCTAAGACCTCGCAAGGTTATACATAACCCTTAAGCTAAGGTTTATACATCTTCTGAGCTGAGATTTAAATGATATTTGTGAAAGTTACATGAAAAGACATTCGAACTCGAGTTTTATATGTGATAATATTCTAAAGTTAAGGTTATATAATACTAATTTTACATTTGGCTATATTATAGTAACTCTTATCATGATAACCCTTGGTATCAATTATTATTTGGGCAAAGTTTATCTAAATATAATATCAAGATAAGGGTCAGTTTGGACTAATACTTGAGCTAGTATTTTATAAAGTTCAATAAACAAGTTAAAGTTTTTATGAAATGATATTTGGGTTGAACTTCCTTATGGAATAATGATTAGGTGAAGTTTTTATGAACCAATATTTGAGATGGGAAGTTGCATGAATAGTATTTAACTTCAGGTTGATGTGGGATATATACGAATATCGAAGTGAGTTTTCTTGGGCGTATGCCTAAAACGAGTTATAGAAATAACCAATGTTTGCGCTTCGAACATATTCAACTGTAAATAAATACAGTCATGGCTTGGTAACTAGACGTAAGGAGCAAAGTTCTTGACTATACATAAATAATGTTAGAATAGATGAATATCGAACTTGGTTGTTGAAATAGCAAGCATTGTACTTAAATGAATGCGAACTATAAGCTCAGACTTAGAATCTAGTTCCTTTAGTACAAATAAGATACTATTACAAATACCCTAATGCTTGGAACGAAATGACAAAGACGATCGGCGTGGCCTTGTGATCATGGATACTTATGACCGGTGAATCAGTTGCTTTTCTTGTCCTATGCATCACATGGAATTATGCTTTTGTTGTACCAAGTGGGTTCCACCGTCAATTTATATTCGAATACGTACATATTGGGTACGTTAAGAGCTGTACATGACTTCGCAATCAAAGTTTGTTTAAGTTCAGGTATACATTTTATTGTAAATTAGGATTGTTTGGGTTAAGGTTATACATATATAATTTATATGTAAAACGAACTAGGGTTATATACATAGTTATTAAGTTAAGGTTATGCAGTATTTGAAATAAGGATATATAATATTTAAGCTAATATTATATATATAAACCGTGTTATAAGGTAGCTAGGCCTACGGAGCAAGGCTGGTGAAACGATCTAGATAAGAATGTGTATTTGAGCTTATTAAAGCTAAGCATATTATTACGAGAAGAAAATTAATTACGAATGCATGCTTAAGCTCGTTGAAACCGATTTATTATTGTGATAAATAATTTAAATAGAAATATTAGTTTTGAGGATATTGCAAATGAGCTAATTGTTGTGGTAATTGGCTAAAACCATGAATATTATTGTTGAGCTTAATAAAGTGTAATTGTTGTGATAAATGAATTCAAATGTTAATATTGTGCCGGTGTGGCAAGGCCGGTGTGGCCTTAAGTTTTTATAAAATTGGCCGGTGTGGCCTTATGATTATGAACAGTTATGGCTGGTGTGGTCAGGGTCCATAGGACCATCCACACGAGGAATCTCTCCAAGTAATGTCGTACAAGAAAAGAAAGTCAATATAGGCTAAGTCCTACTTTAAAATGTATGATAGAATTGTTTTCCAAGTACAGAATTTGTGTTGTCATGATAAAATGTGGTTGTGTTTGAAATGCCTTAGACGTTCTCATTTATCAAATGAAAACTAAATAGAGTTGCGATTTCATAGTAGAGCACATAATGTCGTTCAATAAAGAGTGTGTTTCACATTGCATTTAAATACATTTGTGAATTAAATCTTACAAGTTGGTTGGGGGCGGGTGGTGTGCAACCTCGTACTTCATAATGTAGTCTACTCTTTGTTAGTTTGGCAGGATATTTCACAAATAGTAAATGGAAACGGAATACCACTCCAGTGCTTACTAGCACGTGGTTCATGATTGCATATGTCGTCTTCATTCGACATGGCTGGTTTATGAACGCTTGATTATAGAACGAATCCTTAGGTTTACTTTCAGACGTCAAATTTATATCATTTTTCTGTGTTGCGTGCACTCACGTGTATTGTTTTCGGACCTGCCCTTGTGGGGCAGGAACCTGGTTTGCAGGGACAAGGTCAACAAGATCGGGAAATAGAACTAGGAAGCAAGCACTACAAGACCAAAGGTAGATTTGTGTTCTCTACGATGTTAAGCGGGGGTTGATTGTCAAGTGTCAACTCTAGACTAGGGGTGTATTCTTCTAAGATAGCTAAGTGTAATTAAGAGAGACTTTGTAAATATTCTTATGAGCTGTTATTTGTAAGTTAGATTACAGAGCAGGACTTGGGTCCTTTGATGAGTTAGTGTTGGATGATTGAATATAAGTGATTGTATTATGGTAAACACAAGTTAAGGTTAGTTAATAGTCACCCTAAGATTGGGGACTGTTACAGTAATGTAGTCTTTAATAACATTATTTAATTTAATACTTAAACTTTTTATTAAAAAAAAAAAAAATTTAGTCATCATCCCTTACTAGTATTGTCATATAAAACATCTATTCATTTTGTTCACTCTTTATTTCTTAGTATTTCAACATGTAATCATTTAGGATCAAAGGGTAGATTTTGTAAACCCCTGTTGGTCTTACCTTCAAGTTTAAATGGCCATAACTTTTATGTTTCATGCCGAAATATGGCGTATGACCTATCATTCG
Source organism: Salicornia ramosissima (assembly GCA_951394345.1). NCBI lineage: Eukaryota > Viridiplantae > Streptophyta > Magnoliopsida > Caryophyllales > Amaranthaceae > Salicornia > Salicornia ramosissima. The sequence continues at coordinate 8,033,300 of OX596233.1, forward strand.
AAATTTCTTTGAATCTATTTTCCAATGCCACTGAAATTGCATCAATCCAGTGTGTGTAGCTCACGTTATTCCCAAAATAGTGAGAGATGGTCAAAATCCTTCGAACCATTTCGATCAATTTCAAGTCAATTCTTCACCAATTGTCACGATAACCACTCTAACCCATCTTTAGGTAACTTCCTCGGTCTTTTATGAAGCTTAGCACATCTCATTTCTCCATTTCATTCCTTTTATAGCCTTAAATTGTTGTTTCTGATGGAAACTCTTAATTTTAAAGTACATATTATCATTGCATAATACGAAATATTATTTATTATTAGTCTAGATGCACACCCATATATCGTGTCCATTTATAATTATAATATCACTCGGCCCCTGAATGAATTTTACTCAAATTCCACCGCTGTTTAGAATGACTAAAAGAAGTGGTCAAACGTATATAGGCAAAGGAGTACTTCGAACGTCCTTTTTTATAGGACCTTCACATGGTAGACGAAAAATATAGTAAATCCTTGTTTGGTTGCACTAATTAAATACCTATGAGCAATCAAAAGTTCTAAGAAATATAAAAATATAAGGAAAATTCCTAGTGGTATACCCAAGCTTTTTCGAAATCCCACTGGTATACCCGAGTTTATTTTAATCCCAGTGGTATACCTAAAATTACGTTTAATTCCCATCCGTTACATTTAGAAGGTATATTCCGTTAAATGTATTGGAATATACCTATTTTAAGGTTAGATTTAACTTTGGTTAACAATTTTTTTAATTTTCTTTTTAGAAAAAATAAAAATTAAACCAAGTAATATATTAAATTAATGGGTTTTTGCAAAAAATGATCCGATTGCCCCCAATTTGCGTTTCTGATTTGCATCGATTTGCGCGCATTGATCTACGTGAAAAAAATAGTCCGCTCATGGTTTTACGGGTCATTTTTTTCCTTACGAGATCTGATTTGAGGTCGGATTTTGCAAAAATGATTTGAATGCCCCCACTTTGCGTTCCCAATTCGCCACGTTTTGTGCGCATTGATCTACGTGAAAAAATAGTTCGCTGAAGGTTTTACGGGTCATTTTTATCCTTATGGGGTTCGATTTGAGGTCGGAATTTGCAAAAAATGATCCGGTTGTCCCCCAATTTGCATTCCCGATTCGCCTCGTTTTGCGCACATTGATTTATGTGAAAAAAATAGTCTGCTTTAGGTTTCACTGGTCATTTTTATCCTTAAGGGATCCGATTGCTCCCAATTTGTGGTTGTTTTTCCTTTGTTTTTTTTTTTTTTTTTTTTCAATTTATTAACCATGGTTAGTGTTTTTAACAATTTTTAAACAAAAATGTTACTTTTGGGAATTATGTTTAACATTAGGTACACCTCTGGGATTAAAAAAACTCGGGTATACCAGTGGGATTTCCAAAAAGTTCGGGTATACCACTAGGAATTTCCCAAAATATAATTTTGTTTGGTTAACAAAAGGAGTGAAAATTAGAGCTAGGAAGGTGATATTCCTAAGAATTTCCAGGTCTTCCTGAAAAATGTAGGATTTGAATCATTCCCTCGTATTTTAGGTCATTCAAAATTACTAAAAATTTTAATTTCTATGATGACAACCAAGCACTTTTTATATAATTAAATTCCTAGAAATTGGATAACGAAAATTAATTCCCATGAAATATAAATTACTATGGAAAGTTAATTCTTATTGCAACCAAACAAACCCTAAAAAAAATGTACCGAATACTATTATAATTAAAAAAGGGACTCCATTTCTTAGACTTGGCAAGTAGTACATAGTCCTGTTCAACGGGCCGAGTCAAGGCTGGGGCGGGCTTCACACATTCTTTAACGGGTCAGGCCAGATCAAGCCCTATTTGACCCGGCCCGGCCCACCTTATCTAAGAGGAAATTAAGGAAGTTTTTGGAAAATATGGAAAGAAATTTAAGTGGCCCTTTAAAGCCCGACCCCGTCTGCTTAGGCCCATTAAATTGTTGACCCTATTAAGACCCGCCCCATTTCTAAAAAAAGTTGGACCACACAAATTTTTAATAGATCGAATCAGGATTTTAAATGGGCCCCGCCCCATTAAACACGCCTAGTAGTACATTGACATGAGAAAAACACTTAATATGAAACAGAAACAGCATAAAAATTCTATTTTACACATAGAATTATTTTTATTCTATTTTAACTTTAAAGAAAAAGGATCCTAAATTTATTGTATTTATTTTAGTTTATTCAAAATAGAAAGAGATTGCTTCAAAACAAATAGCTAAAGTGCTTTTGCCAAGCTAAATTTTATAATACTACCAACACTTCAGATAAAAGTGTAAATCCCCTTTGAAGAAGCCAAAAAAACAGCACAAAAATGTAGAGAAAACTACAATTACAAGCCACAACAACTAGCACCATATATCACAAGAAATTTAATCTAGCTAGCTTAATACTAATTTACCTAATTTAGGGTTTCTTAGCTTGGATTCTATTTTTCTTGGGTTTTTGAGCATTGGAAGTAAAATGAAAGCAACGAACAATGGTTTACATATTACGAGTTTTGTGTCACAACGGCTGAGACCATCTTATCGATCCCACACACACCATGACCTCGACATAGTTTGTAATAGCCGTTCTCTCCCCATTGTGGGCCCCACGAGTTTTTGATGATCCAATACGGCTTGTAGCCGAACCTTAGAATGGAGTAGCCCTTTGCCCCGTAACCCACGAGCAATACACCGTGGTTTATCCATCTCTTACCACATATTAAGGGGCATGATACTCCTCCAATGTATGTTTGCATGAACACAGCATTCAACCCAACTACATGCATGGCACAAAAATAGAACCATATTAATTAGATTCCCAACATATATAGCATTTGATGCCATCAATCATCTAACATACTACATATAATTATTATTATTATTATTATAATACCTAAAGAAAAATAGCAGTCCCATTTGAGTGCTATTATTGGTAAATTATCAACTTTACTTCCAAGTAACTTTTTGGTCAAGTAGTCTCCCAAGGGCATTGATGTGGAAGAAATTCAATTCCATGTTTTAGATTTTGATTGAAATTCAATTCAAATTAGATCAGAAAAATTCAGATCAAATCAATTCAAAAAAATTCAGATCACATTAAAAAAGTTCATATCAGATCAAAAAATTTATAGCTATAATAATAACTACAATCAGAAAAAATCCAATCAGATCAGAAAAATTCAGATCATATCAGATTAGATCAGAAAATTTATGATCAAATCAGATTAGAAAATTCCAGACGAATCAAACACACCCTAAGACTATGTTTACTTCAATTTAGGCCCTATTCTTTGGACTTAATTTATGAAATTTCATCGTAATTAATTAATTACTTAGAAAAAATAGAAAAAATAGATCATTACGAATATTAGAAAAAATAGATCAGATCTTCTTAGTAATTAATTACTTCGTAAAAACTAGTCATCATTACGAATATAATGATAATTCCTTACCTTATTATTTAGTACTGTATATAAATAAAGTCAGCGTTAAAAGAAACCAAGTAAGTAAACACGATCAACCTCACTAAGACTTTAACTAACTAAATTGCTTCAACCACTACTTCTTAGTAATTACTCAGAACCTTAAAATCAGCAACAAATTCGATTTTCAAACAAATTCATCAATTTTCAAACAAATTCATCAATTTTCGAATCAAATTTCGATAAAATAGGGAAGATCAAATATACATTCAATCAAAACATGTACATATAAAATGCAAGTAAGGTAAAGTTTCTACCTGCAAGCGGGCCGTTTTGAACCAAGTAAGCAGCAATTTGTTCTTCGTCGAGTGGAATAGTGGTAAAATTTTGAAGTTTTACGGCGACTTTATCAGGGTTGAATTGGCATTTGCCCTGTATGCCACTATAAGGGTAAGAGCCTTCCTCTTCCAAGCCTCCCGCCTCCATCAAATAGTTGTAAGCATTGGTCATAAGTCCCCCATGGCACCCATTGTCACAATCGGTTTTCTTGTTCGCGTCACACTTTATAACACATTACATCAAAACACAATACACTAGTTATTTTAGAACATCAATTAATCATGATAATTAATCGACTTTTTGTAAAATATTTCAATACACTACTAGAAAATTTTGCATTTGCATAGCAAATGATACGATTTTTAGACACTATATCATCTAATGTTTTTAAAATATTTTTGATATAATCTCCTATTTTTTATTCTATTTTAATTTAACTTCTATCGAATATAGACACCTTGTAACAGGATTTGTAAAAAAAATTGTTTGTGTGGCCTACTCAAAACTGACACCAAGGACGAAATCACCGTTAAAAATTGTGAAAGGTAAGGAGGAAAGTGGTTTATGTCCGTTAGCAGTGGGCCTCACAAACGAAATTTTTGACAAATTCGATTATAATGGGCCTATAGGCTATATCTAACAAAAAGTAAGTATTAGGTGGATAAATAAATAAATAAAAACCTTAATAGAAGGTTATTCAATTTATTTTTAAAACATTAGGTGGTTATGATAAAAAAAATCATTAGACGATTAATTAATCGACCTTGTAACTAGTTCATGAATAGCAAGCTAGCTAGCTACAGCTCACCTGGTGATCACAATCTACCAGTTGTTGTTCACTGAGAGCAAGAAGCTTGCCTGTCGCAATAAAATTAGCTCCTTCTATAGCTCCGGTGGTGCTAAAAGCCCAGCACGATCCACACGTACCCTGATTGAACATACACAAAACCCTCGTTATTATTCGGTACTCACTGTACTCACTGTACCCTGATTGAACATACACAAAACCCTGATTGACAATACAATCCGACTATATATGCATCCATGTTAACTGTTAACTACATATAGTATAGTTGTATCTATCCATGGCAAAGAAGGCCTAAAAGTTGCTTAGTTTGTTAGGGATATACTCATTATCTAGGAAAATTGATTTTCAAGCATTCTAGTCCCTCCTATGTTATTGATTTCGAATTCTTCAATTTTTTGACCAATTGCCAAGGCCGGTTTGTTCAACATTAATTAGATTCGGCCTACTTTTATTTAGGATATATAGTTGGTAACAAATTGTGATAAAATGAGTGAATTCTTAGTATAATTTAGCAAAGAAAAACAACCTTACAAGAAGTAGTATAATCTCAATTTCAAATTCTCCAAATTTGTATTCTAGATCTTCATATATTTTATTACCATGCATGCATCCAATATCATCATGAGATAATCAAAATTTATGAAGAAAATTAGATAATTTACAAGTGTAAACTAGCATACATCATCATGGTAATGAATATTGATCATCTTCACCAACTATATAAAAATCATGCATACATTCTCATTGCCCTTGTTACCGGTTACCAATTCAAACCGGTCATACAAGCTAGGATTTTGACTCTGTTTGCTTTGAATGAAAAAGCATTATGTCATTTTCCCATTTTCCTTTGTTTTGAAAAGAAGGGAAATTATTTTTCCCACAAGTGGAAAATAGACCTTCTAAAGGAGGAAAGCATTTTTCTCTCCTCATTCCGAGTTGAAGGAGATATGCTACATTTTCTATCATATTTTCTTATTCTCCTCCTACAAATGGTTTTTTTCTCCTCCCACCCATCATTTCTTTTTTTTTCCCCTACTTCTATTCCATGTAAAACGGGTATGTTTGGTTTTTAGTAATAAATTATGGTAATGGATTTAAGGTGTAAAATGGATCTGTTTGGTTTTTAGTATTAAATTATAGTAATGGTAATGGAATTAAAGTGTAATTTGGTTAAGAAGGAACCTCATAATCCACATGAAAAATATATTTTCATTCCCAACTTGAATTTTCTTCTTATTTTCTATTACTAGGCCATCCATTATCATTAGGGAGGGTGTGGCATTAGATGGTAATGGATATTTGTGAAAAAAAACTAGATAAATTGGAGTTAAACTAGCACCATTATGGAATAGATTTCGATTTTCCTTCCAAATTTTAGTTATAAATTCATTCTCATTACTACCATCTACCATTTATAATAACCGTCTACCAAACGGTTTGTAGAAGTCAATTGTTAAACTTACCCACTAGGTTGACAATCCACCATAAATAGGTCATTAAAATAATGTTGCTTATTTTCCACAAAGCATATTAAGTGAGGCTCTATTGTCAATGTCCTGAACAACTCTTTATTAGTGGTGGATAGTCAACCCACAGTGGGTAGACTATTAAAGTGTTCGACTAATTAAAACGATAGAGAAGTACATACATAGGCCAGGTTCATCTTATTTTCAATACTTATAAATATCAATTAACTAAACAAATACTTAAGTTCAAATAAGAACAGATAAATTCAAATAAGGTGAAAATTTAATTGATTAATTAATTTTAGAAAGATACAACACATATATATACCTGCATCTTGACATCAGTGACAGCCCCTTTTTCCCTCCAATCAAAACTCTCAGGCAACCCACTAACATCCAACCTCGGGGCCTCTTCGGCGGCCCCGTTGGTGTCCCCACCACGACCACCACCACCATTAACGGGCCTCAGGCCCGTGAACATGATCTCGAACTCCTTAGGAGTCAAGTCCATAAACGGCGTAACACCGTGGACCGCCGTGGGGTCCACCGCCTGATGCTCGGCGGCCCGGACCAAATTCCTCGCAAAAATCGCCAATCTTCGGACATATTCTTCCCTGCTAGAGTACTCTTTACCATATTCCCTCATAAAACTCACAAATTTCCTCTCAGCTCCCACCAATTTTCTATTTTCTGTAACTTGGTATATATTATTATGTGATATTATTATGGTATGATTATTTTCATTAGCACTTACTAATAAAATAGAGAGAAAATTGATTGTTATTATTAATAATATAATTGCAACACCTAATGTTAAACCCCTTAACATGATTTATGTGTTATGTTTATATTGATTTTTCTTTAATTTGTTTTTGTGGGGTGTTGCAATTTTAATTATTGTGAGGGTTTTAGATTTTTGGGAGCGAGCTGAGGGATTTTTATGCATGCAAAAATGTTCTATATCAAAACCAAAAAAATAAAAAATAAAAATGGTGTCATGCGGTAGAGTTTCAAAGCGGCAAAATGTGAGCAATGTGGCAGTAGCTAAGTGTACGTGTAAGGTTACTGTTGATGTATGCATGCAACGTGGAGGTCTTCACATTTTTTTTTTTAAGTGCTCGTTTACATAGCTGAATAAAGATGAACTGAACTTAATAGGGATGAACTGAATTGAACTGAACTGAACTTAATAGAGGTGTATTAATTGAACTAAACTGAACTGAAGTGAACTGAATTTAATCTGAAGCAAACAAGCCCTAAGTTTGAGAAATACGTTTGCAAGATTTATATAGCTTGCTTGTTTATTTTAATAAGATTGATAATTTTTACCTATTGACCTTAAAATTCTCAAAGAAGTATTTATTATTTTATTTTGAAACTTTGGAAGATTAAGAATTGAAAAAAAATCATTTTGAGTTTTGGAGGGAAAATAGTTAATGAGGATTTAACACATGTCTACTGATGATGTAAGCAATGGTTTGTTTAGTATTAGTTATTAGTTATTAGCTAGTTATATGGAAATTTTGTCAATAGCCATCTTTTGTAGTCCTCATTTTGTCTAAAACCATTTTTTCTGGAGTTATTTGCAAAAACCATCTTTTGTAGCTGTTTTGGTTGTTGACTACCATATTTGGCTAGATTCCGGTGAAGACCAATCACGTGTGGCGCACGTGACCTCATTTAAACCACGTTTTTTTTCCTTATCTAGTTCTCACCTCCCTTTACCCTCTAAAATCAACTTTCCCTCATTTAAACCAATTTTTTTTGTTCTTATCCAATCTAACTAACTGGATCTTTTGCAAAAGCATGGTTTTTTTTTTTTTTTCGCACGTCCCTAAAATGGTGGAAATGAGGGTAAAGGGAGGTAAGCACTAGATAAGGCAAAAAAAAAGGTTTAAATGAGGTCACATGTGGTCTTCACCGGAATCCGGCTAAAGATGGTAGTAAATAATCAAAACAGCTACAAAAGATGATTTTTTGCAAATAACTCTAGAAAAGATGGTTTTAGACAAAATGAGGGCTACAAAAGATGGTTATTGACAAAATTTCCTTCGTTAGATGTTTTTTTAACATCATTACATTAAATCCTCAAAGAAACATATATTATTTTATTTTGAAACTTTGGAAGATTAAAAATTGGAAAAAAAAAATGGTGTCATGTTGAGTTTTGGAGGGAAAATACTTAATGAAGATTTAACACATGTTCATTGATGATGTAAGTAGTGGCTAACACACGCATCTGAAAAGGAAAAAAAATAAGGAATCCTTGCAAATGCGTACGGTGAGAATAAAACCCAAGACCTCGTACCTGGAATTCTGAAGCCTTAACCACTAGACTAAAACCTCATACTCAAAGGAAAAAGATAAGAAATCCTCACAAATGCATGTGGAGGTCTTCACATGGTTACAACATGCCTTTTATTTTTCTATAAAGTATTGATTGATATCACCGTTTGCAACTATTAACGATCTATCATAAACAATCCTAGATACGAAGTATTTTTAAGGTTAGGTAGGTACGGAGTATATCGGATCCTAGCACAAAGCTCAGGTCACATAACTATTATGCTGACTAAAGGGGCCCGCATGGGATGTGTCATAACGGTTCACGTGTCAAGCCCATGTGTCTCATGTTTTGACGAGCTGTGTCCAGAGTAGTCTAAGATAAAATTTTGTGATCGATAACGGGCTCGTGTCAAGTTTTTGAACAAAAGACTCATGCCCAACTCATGTTACAGTTAAATAATACCGGCCCAACTCATGCCGTGTCCTAGTTAATTTTTTTTTTGAAGTTAGTGTGAATTTTTACTCAAAATAATAAGCATCCCAGGCCACCTAGTGAACTGATTTGTACTGTACTTGTAACAAGTTCGTGCTAAATTTTAAAAATATTGTGCTAAATTTTTTTTTTTTTTTTATTTATGGTTTTTAAGGAAATGTATACAATTTTAAGTTAGGCTGCTTTCCTCTCGAAGAAACAACCCGATTTGTCGGCATCTATAACTATTAAAAAGCAAAACTTCATGTTTTACTGTTCATTTATGAACAGTGTCATGGTGCTAAAATACGCTCCTACTACTTCATTCCCCCCCCCCCCCCGATCCAATAAAAAATAAAAACCCGATCAGTTATGTGGATGGTACATAGACTCAGGCTAGAAGTGTACAAGGAGGGCATGGGTATATATGGCCTATGATTATTGAAGGAATAATAATGCAGGGAGAAGTGGAAAAAAAAAAAAACCATACGTGCCCGGTACTCGAACACGAAACTTAAGAGCACCATTAGCAATAAACAAAAAAAAAGTTCGTGGGTCACTATCACATTTTCTCTCTCATCCACATCACCAAACCAAACCATTTTCAATTTCTCTTCTTATTCATGAACCAAATAAAAAGGTTCATCAACTTTTTACACTACCCCCACCTTTTTATTTATAAAATATAATAAAATGCAATATATAAATAATTATGATTAACACTATTAATTGTTAGAGTAAAGAACAAAGCACAATATTTAGATTTTTTTTTTTTTAGAAAACAATTGTATGGAAAAAGGGTTATTTTTTTAAAAAATAAAATATGGCAATATGGGTGTCTATTTATAGAAGAGAAAAAATTATGAATTTTGGTGGTTTTTTTTTAAAAAAAAAATTAATATATGTGTTAAATTTTAATCCACAAAATTTAACACAATTGCAATTTTTTAATAGGCTGAGACGTGGCCACGTGTCGCGTTCTGCAGCGAACACGTGGCCCGCGTCCAGCTAATTTTTTTTGGCTGGACCAGCACCAAAACGCGCCGTTTTGGTTGGTTTTCAGCCAAAAAAAAAGGAAAAAGCATGCTGAGCTGGAGTCATGTACCACAAATGGTTTGTTCTTGCGTTTGCCAGTACAAACAAAACCATGAACATTCATCATGAACTTTTGTTTTTTTCATTGTTAAGAAAAAAATTAAATGTTCATGCATGACAAATCTTTTTTTTTGTTCATGATTAAGAGTGCTCTAACGATTATGGAATATTTTGCATCGCCTACCTAACCACTGAAGCAAAGCTAATTCCTCATGCACCCAAATTTTGCACAATTTTATCTATTTAAATTAAATTCCTCATCACCCACTGAAGCAAAGCCAATTCCTCATGCACTCAATTTAATTAGGCTTGTTAAAAAAAGCAAAAAAAAGAAAGAAAGAAAATAGATATATATGTGGACATTGAAATTAAATTCCTCATGCATAATACTCCATCCGTAACGAATTAGTAACAAGATTTGGACTAGTACGGACTCCTAGATGAAATAGGTTAATTGTGATATTGGGTGGTATAATGATAAAAGTAAGAGAGAGAAAAGTAAGGGAAGGAAAAATAAATGGAGTATTTTTTTTTTTTTTTTGCATTATCTATTTAAATTAAATTCCTCATGCACCCAATTTTCGCACAATTCAGTGGGTGCACAATTTTCGCACAATTCCTCGTGTTCCAATTCCTTTTGTTCATGTTAAATTAAATTATTATGTCTTTGTTTTTATTCTTTATTGTTTTATCTTATTAGATCTCATTCCTTCTAGAGTTTTGGAAATATCTATGATAGATTGAATGTGTTGATTGATTTTCTTTATTTTTTTAATTCATGATCTGCTTTTAATTCCTAAAACCTAATCTTTCTCATATACATATGAGGTGAAAATTCTATATAGACTTAAGGTTTAAGGCAGAATTAATCTAGTAAATTGCTTGAGCCTGTTAGATCTTGGTTAAAACTTATCTGTGGATTATTGAACGTTGAACTTTAATCAATTTCATGATTTTAATCATAGTGAACCATAACCCTAGATCCACAAAGTTTTATTTTTAATTTTTAGTGCGTATAAATATGTATACATACACCTGCAGAAAATACAGTTAGAAATACGTATACAATACGTATAGATATACGTATACCACACGTATAATAATACCTGCAAAATACAGTTAGGAATACGCATACAATACGAGTACAACTCAGACATATACGTACACAATACATACGTTTACAGATACATATAATCATACAAATACAAATACATACATTCCATCATACGATGACATACATACATAAAATGTACCTGCTCATATCATATACTTAGAATCATACACAGCGGAAGACTTATACATTAAATACTTAGCTTATACTATATGGTTCCATACTCTCGTAGTTATATTATAACTTAGAAATATCATAGCTTATCCTTTATCAGTCATATCTTATATTTCCATAACATATCTTATAATCATTTCATATCTTATTATATCATATCATTTCATATCATCTTCATTATATCAAATCATATCATCTTCATTGGACCGGTCACTATAACTCGTTGTGGATCTCGTGTTTCACCACAACTTTCCTAGAACATGCCGGGGTGAGCTCGTGTACTCAACCCGTAGCGGATCTCGTGTTTCACCACTAAGCCTAAGCTATGGCCATAACTCCCAAATAGTAGCTCGTGTACTACTACTCAGACGACTACATATCCTAAGACCCAGAACTACTCGGGGGAACTCAGCCTGACTACTCGGGTCATCAGGTGCGTTCGTCCCATTGAGCAGTGGCTTCGACTTAACCCAGTCTGACTACTCGGGTCATCAGGTGGCGTCCTTATCTTATCTTATATCTTTCAATTCTTTATATTATATCTTATATCTTTATTTAATCATATCATATCATATATTGGGAAATACTAGGTGACCGTAATAGGAAATGAAATGTTCGGAGTCCCAGGAAAGAGAGGTGCGGCACATATATTGGCCACCTTAAATACCAAGTCTTTCCTAGCCAGAGACCGAAACATAACATGTATAGCTATTACTCTGTTTCCTTTCTTATCCCGAGTAGTATCTTATGCAACTTTAAACCTTATCTTATACTGTCCTTGATATCTTATCATATACTTATAACTTATCCCTAATAATTATTTTATAAGTCCAAAAATAAACTAAAATCCCTTCTTAAATAATACCCCACTCGACATTTAGGGTTACACCTAAATACTATTAATCTAAATTAATTAATTATAATCACTAAATAACTAATTATTCAAAATAAAATAATTGTTCAAACCTGTTACAACTACTTCCTAAATTCATGGTCAAAAGTCCTAACTTTATTACTAGTACCACTCGACATTTTGACAACTAAAACCAGAATTTATATTTTAATTCCATTAATTAATTTAATTATAATTAATCATATAAAATACATAAAAACAAGATAAAATTCCACCTTTCATACATTTGACATACTCGACATATATATATATATATATATATAATTTAGCAAAAGTTCATACTTTAAATTAATTAAACACAATCATCAAAAATTAATAAATCAATTTCAATAATTATTTAAAATAACAACTAACAACAATAATTAACTAAAACATGATAAAAATCCTATTTTTATTTATTCAATCTACTCGAAATATATATATATATATTACCCAAAATTCATGCTTTAATTTAATCAAGTACAACAATCATCTATTAATCATATAAACTTATATAAACAATTTAAATTACACTATTTTACGCAATCTGATCTTAAAGGATTAAATTAAGATCAACCATCTAAAGGTCTCGAATAGTCTGGAAATTTTAATGGATGTTAAATATAGGTTAAAGGTTTAACGTGCATAAATTTCGTTTAAAAATAACATCTTTTACTATTTTTAAGTGATTTTATAACTAACAAGTCAGATTAGGCTGAATTCGGTTTCAGAATTTTCTGCCATAGCAAACGATCTTTAAAAATTACGAAAAAATTACACAAGCTTTAAAACAGTATTACTGACTTCAACCTAAAATTTCGTAGCCATTAGATTTGATTAAGTACACTAATAAATTCGTAAACCTAATCTGGACAGTTTTACCGGTTTGAAAGATTAAATTATTATAAATAATAAAAGGACGAATTTTGCCACGAAATAAATCATGATTAATAATAAAACAGTAAAGAAACCTACACGAAAAATTAATCAAGAAATAACAAGATTTGATTAACCAATAAATTCATACAAGTAATTATACAATATAAATTTAAATAAATCAATCCATGCATAAAAATTAATTAAAACATTTAAAGATTCATAAAGATCACAAGAACACATCAAGGATGACATGAAAAGTATTTCACATGGTTCGAAATTTTCAGAATTAAACATCTCCTAAATTCTACAAATTTTCATGATACAACCTAATTAACTATGTGAATTAGTAAGTACCAAAATTAAACGGAATAGCTAGTTACCTGGATTCGCTAAATTAATCCAAGGAGAAAATCAAGAGGGGTTCGACTTTTTGTGGAAGGAAGAGGAGAGGAAAATTGTTCTTTAATTTTTGGAGTTTAAGAGCTTAATTGCATAATGACCAAAAATATGGAACATGAGCCCTATTTATAGAACAAAGGAAGGGATGTGAAATCCTAAAAATGGGGGTAGCATGCCGTGTGGGTCAAAGCAAGGGCCAAAAATATGGGCTTGGTTAAATAAATCCTTAGGCCTAATGAACTTAATTAAGTAATTAACATAATTACCCAATTAAATTAAAAATACCCATTGGCCCAAAAGAAGGACTAAAACCGGCCAAATGAAAATAATAGAACAAATTGGGTCTTTGGCCCAATTTGATGAAATAAAAAAAAATGGCTAAAAATGAAACAGTCCAAAATTAAATGGGCCTTTTGGACTCAGAATTAAATAAATACAATTAATAACCGCGAAATTTTCTGGCCCAAAATTTCAGGTTATTACAATTTTCTTTTGTTCTTTTAATATAAATAAGGAACAAAGCTCATAACCTAATTACCTACTTTCAATACAACTCAAAGCTCACAAAAGAACCCTAAAAACCCCTTGTTCTAGCCGTGTATTTTCGAGTACCAAGGAGTATATTTTCTTGATCTTTCTTCCTAATCCAGGTAACTAGACTATCCCATTTAGATTTGGTACAATTTAGTTGTATAGTTAATTATTAGGATTAATCATGAAAATTGATAGGATTAGTATCATGTTTAGGCTATTATTTTCGAGTAGCATGATGTAGCTTATTATGTTATTTTCTTGATATCTTTATGTATCTTTATGAATCTTTAATTGTGTTATTTAATTTTATGCATAGATTAATTTATTTAATTGTATGATTATGTTGAATAATTGCATGATAATTTGATGACTCGTGTTCTTGAATTTTCGTGTGATGGCCGAGTGGAACATGATGATTTTAAGATATTTTCTTGAATTAAAGTAATAATCTTGATTGTTTAATTGATGAATTAAAGCCTAAAATTAAAATAATTATTTGTTCATATGGGTGTACTAAAGTCGAGTGGCCTAAGTTAAAAAGGGAAATTAAAAATCTAATTTTTCTTGTTGGATCTTGTTAAATCTTGACTTATTATTAGTAATCTTGAATTTAATGTTTAATTTAATTATGTTGTTGCTAATTCTTGAAATTAATCTTGATAGTAATGTTTGGCCAAAAAGCCGTGTGGTTCATGTGTATACAAGAAGTGATTTTGATCTTGTTTTAGGGTTAATCTTGATGATTTAATGTTTAAAGTATAATTTTAATTGTTATTATCAAGTTTAATTGATGAATTAATGATGATTGTATTTAATTAATTAAAAGTATAATTTTGGTATTTTATTCTGAAAATGTCGAGTGGTATTAAGGGTGAAAAATAGGATTTTTATCATGTTTTAAGTAATATTTGTTGTTAATTGTTAATTTAGATAAATTATTTAATTGTTTATATGATTATTTAATGAATTTATTTTAATTATTATTTTGTTATAAAATGTCGAGTGACCCTATTAAGTTTAGGATCAGTTTTAGTTTAATTTTTGGCTTATAATAATTTAGATTGTAATTTTAGGAATTAATATGACTAAAGGAATAAAAAGAATTAACAAGGATAAGTTGCAATATGAAGGAAAGGAATAACATGATAAAAAGGATAAGTTATAAGAAGATAAGAAATATTGGTCTCACGATGGCCATGTCGATAAGATAAGATAAGAAACGGACGCCTGTTTGGTGATACACGGGTCACCAGATTAAGTTAAGTCGAAGCCACTGCCCTACTGCGGTCTCTGGGCAGTTATGGATCTTAAGATGTGTAGTCGTCTAAGTAGTAGTACACGGACTACTATTTAGGAGTTATGGCCATAGCTTAGGCTTAGTTCTTGCAAAGGAGAGCTACGGGTAGAATACACGGGTTCTTCCCGGCGCATTTAGGAAAGTTGAGATGTACATGGGCATCCTTACGAGCTATAATGACCGGTCCAATAAGATGGTTAAAAGAAGGGTTTGGGTAAAATACGATAAGATAAGTATTTCACGGAATAGATAAGGATATATCTACGTATAAATGTATTATTATGATGTATATGTATGTTTTCGTATATGTTATGTATTGTTTATGTATGGTTAAGTCTTCCGCTGCGTACGTCTGACAGGTATGATCTTGTATGTATTTCGAGATGTATTTTTACGTATATTATACGAGTATTTGTATGTATTTTCGTATGTATTTTGGTATGTATTTTGATACGTATTTTATCTGTATTTTATACGTATGTTGTATGTATTTTTAACCGTATTTTACAGGTATTTTTATACGTATGTTGTTTGTATTTTTATACGTATATTATCCGTATTTTTATACATATTATGTCTGTATATTTATACGTATTTTGTATGTATTTTTGTACGTATTCTGGTATGTATTTTTATATGTATTCTGATATTTTTTCTGGTATGCTATTATACGGCTAATGATCCCTCATTTCAGCGGGACAACCTAGTTACTCGCCACTGACGGTGGACCCCCTCCCATTTCAGGTGATGAAGCCGAAGCGTAAAGTGGACTTACGATGGTTCGGGGTGTGTGTTTTGATGTGATCTAGGGGAACCCGTAGCCTGTTTTATGTTTTCTATTTATTCTTTTATTAGTATGTCCCAGCCTGTTGGGGAAGAACATTAGAGTTATGTATTTTGGTATTTAATATTGGACTTTTGGGATTATTATTTCTCTATTAGTTAATAAAATGGATTATTGAACTTTAGTTATGATATTGTTATTAAGTTTTATGTTGGTAATGATCCATTTGTCGATTTCCTCCGCAAATCGACAGTCTAGAAAAGTCGGGTCGTTACAAGGCCCACACGCAGGCCCTGCTAGTTCAGTAAAACCCTAACCGGGGAACCTAATGCCTATATAAGGATCAGTCCAATCATTCCAAAGGTACGCAATTCATAGTTCACAAAAACTCACATCACACTGACTCCTTACTCCCGATATCTGACTTAAGCATCGGAGGGGCGTTCCCGGGTTCCACCCCCGAGTTAGCAACCTTTGACTGTTTTGCAGGTCAAAACCCTAGCGAGAAGTGTACGGAGTCCGCATCAATCACACCAAAGATCGTTGACTATTCAACAGAAGTTCTAGAACAGGAACAATAGTAATTTTTTTTGGCAATAGTAGTAAAATTATTTAGAATGGTTTGTTTGGATAGGAAAAAAAAAAGATTCCGTATGAAAAAAAGAGAGGAAGAAAAGGTAAAAAAATGTAGTGATGAAATAATATTTGCACTAATCACTATCAGCCATTAAAGGCTTGTTTTAATAATTAGTTAGGGAAGATTGTTGCAAATCATCAATTGTATACATGTTTAACTATATAGCAAGTATGTTATAGGTTGTTGGTGATCCCAGCTCTATAAATAAATCAAAGCATGTAATTGTATAGTAGCCATAATGGTATTGTAGCCATAATGCTGGTGTCTGGAGGTAAGGATCGATAATTATAATAATTATAATAGTGGATGGAACTTAAACATTAATTTGCTACATTGTAATAATTATAATAAAAGTCATGCATTAAAAAAGATAAAATTACATAATGAAAATCACACAATAATAAAACTCGATCAGCTCCATGGGCACTATCTTGAACATTGGGAATAAATTGATCACGACTCAGCGTCCCTAAATTTGACATAAAATACAAGCTAATTAGGGTAGTCAACGTGACAGTAAATTTAATGACGATTATTGAAAAATGCATGAAACTATATAATTTCATTGTCGTGTGCATGCATGTATGTGTAAGTTATTTGCTTGTCATTGCATGAGAAAGTAATCTAAAAATTAAAGGTGGATCATCAAGAGAAGATAGCATATACACAAGTGACCTATAAATATTAGTAATTCTCGTGCTCCAATATGCATGGGATAATTCTATTGTGATTTTATGACTACAAACTATTATAATAGAGGGCTGAGATTACTTTTTTTTTTAATTATTTTTAATTACTAACTCTAACTAATTTTTTTTTTTTTAAAAAAATTACTTTAAATACATTTCTTAACTTTGAAAATTATTTTCAGTTCTTAATGTAATTATTATTGCTTTAAATACATAAAATAATTTTCGAAAATAAAAAATAAGTTGAAAGTAACTTAAAAAAGAATTTTAGTTATATTTACTAACTAAAAAATGAGATATTTCAACCCTCCATTATTGTAGTCCATAGTCCATTTAATTTTAATCTTTATACCTGAGAAAAAAAACGTATTTATGTGTGATATTGTTTGATTCATACATCTTGATATTTTTTAATAATTATGATAATTTTTTTCATGATGGATCATAACTCAAGATATTTTAATTTTAAGTTGCATGTCAAAAACTAATAAAAGCAAAGCAAGTGAAATAAAAGGAAAGGAAAGGAAAGGAGGATACCCTGACAACACAAAGTCCAATGGATTCAAGAAAGTGTCCTTTTCTTCCATGAAATCCAACAATTGCACCACGACCATGCACGGGACTTGTAAAATTAGAAACGTTTATGCAATTCCTTGCTTGTCCAAATGGCCCATATCCAAGAGGAACTGAATTCGTGTGTATCTTTAGTGATGCTATCACCGTATAATCATTATCTGCATAATCCCCATATTTCCCACTTATCTTTGTTATATATTCGTTTGCCCTCAATCTGATCTGCAATTTCATTTTATATATATATATATATATATTATTATTATTAATTATACATTATTAGAAAAAATATATCGTATCATGACAAGGTAATTAAGAAAGAATGATAAATACATTAGCTATGAGCCTATGACCTATATATATGTACATTGATTAACAACAAACTATCTGTAATTTGATTGTACGCTATAAATACATTGACTTAAGACTATAGATATAGTTATAAATTAGAGTATAATTAAATTAGGTTAAAATTTAGTTAAGTGTTCATATTAGATCAGACCAGAAAATTTTAGATAAACTCAGTTAATCCAACCGACTAAATTAAACAAAGCATATACTGATTATGCATTGGAACGAACATTCAACTAATGACGTCCCTTAATTAATTATAAATGTACAATGTAGTCACTAAAACATGAAGTCAAATGATGTATTTTTTGTTTGAAAGAGATATATGAGTATTATATTCTCCATTAGATATAAAGTGATTTTTACTTTAGGGCATGTTTACTTTAACAGAATACAGCTGAGCAAAACTAAATTGAATTGAACTAAACTAAACTGAACTGAATACAGCTGAAAATAATATTTTATAAAAGAAGGAAATTGAGAGTTGAGCTGAACAACTGAAATGAATTGAATTGAACTGAATTTAAGATGAAGTAAAGAGGCCCTTAGTATTTTAATTAGGTGTAAAAAAGTTCACATATTATAACGAATTTAACAATAGTGTTTCACATGGTAATGATAAAGGCTACATAAGGGACTCAAATAGTCAAATGTACTAATAAAATACGAAAGTTTGGATTATTAAAAGTAAATAATCCTAATTATTATAAGGAAAAATTCATTATAATAAGTTTTTTTAATTAAAGTTGAAAAGTTGATGATGATGATGATGTTGGTATCAATAGTAATAATATAATAGTAATAATTATTGTTAGGAATTATTGTCAAAAATTAGTCAATCTTGGGGCTTTGGCTGATCTTCCACAATTAAGTCAGACTTTTGAAAATCCATAATTAAGCTGATAACGACCTTGCTATGATTTAAGCCAAAAATAGGTTAAATAATTATTTATCTATTAGTTACTTGTTGCTTCAGGTTAGTGTTATCATGTAACGAAAAAATACGTTGTAAAGTAGTGATCTAAAATAAAAGAAAATGACAGGTTAAATAATCATATAACCTATTCTTAGCTTAAACTATAACAAAGTTAGCTTAATTCTTGATTTTCAAAAGGTTGGCTTAATTGTGGATGCTCGACCAAAGGTTGACTTATTATAAACAATTTTTCCTAATTATTATTATTATTATTATAAGGAAAAATTGATTATAATAATCCCACCTTTTAGTAGTATGCTCAAAATAATCTCACCTTTAATTTATTCTAAAATAAACCCACATTTATATACCATTTTCTTAAAATGAACTATATTACCCAAAATCTAAACCATTTTAAGAAGATAGATTACCATGTGTGACATTATTTTTAAGAAGATGATATATAAAGATAGATAAGATTATTATGAAATGAATTAAAGGAGCAAATCAAACGCCCAGGCTATGGCTGGGACGTCCCAACCATAGGCGTGCATCCAGATCTTGGACTTTTTTTTTTTTTTCACGTATTGATTGCTCAATTTTTTTATTAAAAAAAATCACAGTTTAAAATTTTGTTCACCGTACTAAAAGTAATTGTGTAATTTTTTTGGTCTTTGTTGGTGGTGGATGTCAGTGGTGGTGGTGTCGGTTGGTTGTGGTTAACTGGTTATACAGAGAGAAACTCTTTAGTGGGTGGTAGTAGATCGACTGGAGTAGTGATCGAGTAAAGGTTGTGTTGGTCTTTTCAACAAAATTTGGGGCAATTTTGAGTTATTTTGAGGCAACGTTTAGCAATCCACAACAACAATAATAATACCAAGTAGACAAACAATAACAATGATATAAGTAAGAGAATAAAAGTTTAGATCAGTGAAAATGAGTTCAGATCAGATAATAAGAATAATACCCTGTCGATATTAGGAGCTCGGCCACCGTACCACTCAGTTGTTCTTTCACCAGAAGAGTTGGCAATAACAAATCCAATTCCTTTAACAATGAACCCAGAATTGAATTGAATCTCCACAATGCGTTCACCTTGTTCAAGTTGAAGGCTCCAATTTGTTCTACGTCGAGAACCATAAGGCGCATGCTTATCAATTGGAGACATTTTTTATTTTATTTTTTTAATTTCTAATGTTTATGTTAAATTTGTGCAAGATAATAATAATTGCTTTAGAAAAATAATGTTTTTAATTTCCTAAGAGTAGTTTGCTTTGTGGGAATTAAGGTTGATAAGCAACAAAGACGTATATATAAAAGCCTAAAAGGGGCTTAACGCGGTATTGTCTACATTATTAAATTAAACTTACAAAAATTAATAAATTAATTAATTTAACAAAACGTTGGCATTTTAAAAACTTACAAAACATGTAGATGCTGCTAGCCAGCCAGCCACCCATCCCCATGTAACATTAATTATTATCGGTTTATCTATTAGAATTGAAAATATATATATGTGAGAGTTAAAATATTCATTGTTGCAGATAAATCAATACGAAGGGATTGAGTATATGTTGGAAAGATAAGACATGGTAGATAAGGAAAATATATCGTGTGTGATATATTTTCCATATTAATAGCTGTTTGTTAGGATATAATAGAATATTCATAGCAGTTTGTTAGAATATTATATATTTGTGGAACATCGTTTCATATCTTAGATTATCTTAGGGTTGTATAAATACCTAATCTTTCATGAATAATATGACAACACAAATTTATCTTTTTCCTAAATTCATCAGTATATTATTACCCCTCTGTTAATACTACCAACATATTCGCAAATTAAGTGTTAAATAATACTAGCAACAATTTTATATACCTTTATTTTATGGTAAAAATCTCACATTAATTAAATTACTTATGGTCCTCATCCTTTTGTACTTGTTTTTTACTTTTTTGCCTCTCTTTCCCCCTCTTCTTTTTTTATCCTAATCACATATGGAGTACTATTTCTTCTTCCTACTTTTATCAAACAACACATTTATCCATTATTTACAAATTTTGCCTAGAAATTTCTCTAGTCCATTTGTTACAAGTAATATGTAACGAGGGGACTACTTTTTTTTTTTTTTGCAAATATTAACCGTGATTTTTTGCTAATATTAATATTACTTAATATTATTATAGTCCATTATATTTGCAAAAAAATACGGTTAATATTTGCAAAATATTACAGTTAATATGTAACGAGGGGAGTACTATATATTTTTTGTTTAATAAGTCATAAATTACGGTTGAAGTTGAAATCGTGAATATTGCCAACAAGCACAATTGTTTCTAGAATTCAATACGAAGTGATAAAATATAAGCTACAAATGTCAGAAATTCTTATATATACCAGGGTGTGAGGTACACCCAGGTGTGTAATTTTACCCATTTTACACTTTAGGCTTGAAATAAACAAATGAGCAATAGAATGTCTTTGGAGTTTGGATGCACCTACGTACCTCTACGCGCATCTCAGTCCGTAGTAGCCCCAGGTCCAACCTAAACCGAAATAAAAGGAACTAAACTGGGTCAAAAGGTATACAATTTCCAGATATTTTAGTATTCCCCCATTACAAAAAAGTAAAACTATTGGGTCAGACCGTCAGACGGCTTACCCAATATAGCTATTATAATAGTGGAAAAAAATTTCGGAATGTCATAACTTTGCGCTCAGATGTCGGATCGGAGCATATCATATGTCGAAATTGATTAGTTTTTCGAGATGAATGCAGCTGCAAAATTCCAAAGGGAATTTACCCACGGGAAAATGCCAAATGAGGCCTCAAAATGCCAAAAAAGTGTCCAAGTTAGTTACAAAATGTGTCCAAGCCGAGTTAACAATATGTGTCTAGGTTAAACAATATGTGTTCAAGTTTACAAATGTGTCCAGGTTTACAAATAGGTGTTCAGGTTTACAGATAGATATCCAGGTTTAACAATATGTGTTTAAGTTTAACAAATATGTGTCCAGGTTTAACAAGTTTTTACCAGGTTTACAAATATGTGTCCACGTTAAATAATATGTGTCCAGGTTCAACAATATATGTCCAGATTTAACAATATGTGTTCAGGTTTAACAATATGTTTCCAAGTTAAACAACTTTTACCAGGTTTATAAATTTGTGTCCAGGTTCAACAATATGTGTCCATATTCAATAATATATGTCCAACAATAATATGTGTCCAGGTTTACAAATATGTTTCCAGGGTTACAAATTTGTGTCCAGGTTTATAAATATGTGTCCAGGTCTACCAATACATGTCCAGGTTAAACACATATATGTCCAGATTCAACAATATGTGTCCAGGTCCACTAGAATGGTCTGACAGAAACGTTACTGTCAGATCGGTCTAACACAATGCCTTATCTACAAAATATTAGTAATATTTTCCAAAAATAGGTATTACACAATATTGAAAATAATTTCTCTACTTCATTTTTTATGGTAAAAACTTTCACAATAATAATTATGGTCCCCACCCTTTTGTACTTGTTTTTTTTCCTCTCTTTTCCTCTTTTTTTCTCCTAATCACATGTTATTTCTCCCTCATACTTTTACCAAATTACTCTGTACATCTTTATCCATTAATTAACAAATTTTGCCTAACAATTTTTTCTAGCCCATTTGTTGTACTCGGGTAGATTTGTCAATTTTCGACCCGATTTGAAAAATCCGAGTAACCCGACCCTTAAATAGTGGGTTATTTTGACTAAATGTTTGAGATTTTTGACCCGTTTAAACCCGTCTTTTCAAACCCGCTAAAACCCATAACTTTTCAAACCTACCAGTTCAATCCGGTGGGTTAAACATTTTTTATGTTGATAATTTCTATAACATTATACTATTAAACCTTTACTATCAAATTTTCAAATTGACATTTTGATCCTTTATTTGTTGAAAATGATTCTAAAAGACGTTTTTTTTTATTAATTCTTGTTATTTGGGATACAAATTTTGACAATTTTTTTTTATAAATTAGGTTATAAATTAATATTAGATTTAGAACGCCAAACAACATTGCGGTTATAAATCTCTAACCTCGTTGACCCGGAAGATCTGGGTCACGAATAAGATATCTAAAATCTGAACTCGATAACAACCTGAGTTCAGTAACCCGAAACTGGTATCAAATTAGTATAACCGGACCGACCCGACCCGACATGTTTGACAGATGTAGTGTACTCGGGTAAATAATAGGTAACAAAGGGAGTACTAGTAGGGGAAATGATAAACTCATATCAGATCTTGGACAAGCTAAGATACATTAAAATATACGCACATTGGTCTTTCATAAAACTAAGGACTGATTTATAATTTATCATAAATTAAAGGACCAATTTGCAAAATTATATCCTTAATATTACACAGACAAGATAAGTTAATCACAGACTACATAATATAAAACAGAGACAAAATAATATATTAGGCTATTAGCATAGATTGGATTTCAGATGATAATAAATTAATAACACATTATATTATACTTTTATAAATTACAAATCAATCTTTATATGTAGGACTAATGTGCAAATATTTTAATAGATGTTGTCCAAGATTTGATAATGGTCTATGATTCCTCTACTAAAAGTCAAACAATTCAAAAGGCAAACAACCACCAAATGCTTACACACTGATTTACGCAATTATTCATTTTTTTTAGTTTATCAAACTGAAAAAAATACTCGTAATATAATTGGTAGCAGGGAGAAAAAATAGAAAAATAACTAATACAAGTTGTATGCAATAAATAATAATAGGAGAGTATGAAAAAGACAGAAAAGGTAATTAATTAAAGATTCTTTTTTAAGAATAATTTTATTAAAATTAGTACTATGTAATACTCCATCTGGAACATATTAATTTAATGACAACAATTTATTTTGCACGCACTTTAAGAAAGCGATTTAAGGGTGCAAACAAACAATTTGTTCAAAAATAACTTTAAGATTAGTAACATATGATCTCAATCTTACTTGTATTAAAATCATTTTGATTAATTTGTTCATTTACACCCTTAAATCATTACCTTAACGGCCCGTTTGGTAGCCAGTTATAAATCATGGTAATGGGAATGAATTTATAATTAAATTTGGAAGGGAAATCAAAATCCATTCTCATGGTGGTGCACTGGTGCTAGCTTAGGTCCAATATATCTAATTTTTTTCACAAATATCCATTCCCATCAAATACCACCCTCCCCAATGGTAATGGATGGGAATGAAAAATGAGAAGAAAATTGAAGATTGGGAATGAAAAGTTGTTTTCCATAGAGATTATAAGGTTCCTTCTTAACAAAATTACACTATAAATTCATTACCATTACCACAATTTATTACCAACAACCAAACCGGCCGTAAAGTGCGTGCAAAAGAACTTGTTGTCATTAATATGTTACGGAGGGAGAATATAAAATAAAGAAAAAACACTTGAAACCAAATTGCAGAATAAGTACTCCATCCGTAACATAAAACTTACAACAATTAGTTTTGCGCGTATTTTGATAAAACGGTTTAAATATGTAAACGAAGAAATTAATTAAATTAAAATAATTTTAATACAAATAAAAGTGTAACAAGTTAGTAATATTAAAATTATTGTGATCGATTAATTCATTCATTTACACGCTTAACTTTTACGATTATTTTTTCCAAATAACTTTTGAGTTGGTAGTGGACAGTGGTACATCCTGCCAGCCAGCTAACCATTGACTCAGTAATCAGTAAGAGGCAGTGGTAGACTTATCAGACAATCAGACTAGGACGGAATACTATTTTTATTAACGATTTAACGAGTAGACTTTCCTCCTAAATTTTCCTACCAACCCCATTGTATTAATTATTGCATAAAAAAATGTAAAAAATTATTTAATGAATGTTAGTATATATTTTTTATCATAATAAAATTATTATTTTAATATAATTAGGATTAAAAAGGATTAAGAACTTGATTTAAATAAGAGATTTCGTATTCTATTTAAAAATCGAGCATATGCTCGGGATTAATTATCTAGTATGATAATGTTGAGTTCAACTATAGAATAGGTTTGCAAAAGGAATATAAGGAATGCTTACAGCTGTTGCAGTGAGATTCAAGATGTGGTGGATCGAACGAAAGGTTGAAGCCTCCACTATTGAATCACGCTTTACTACTCAACATGTAAAGTGCGTACCTTATATATAAATAAGTAAATGCTCCCTTCATTTTTTTTTAAAATATATATATATATATATATATATATATATATATATATAAGTGTTGACTTTTGACACTATTCATCTATTCATCCAACAAACTTTAACTGATAATTTCTATTCATACATAAAAGTAGCATATATATTGTTGGAATTGCTGCTGGTGTTGTTGTTATTGCTTGGTTGTCAGCTGTGGAGGCACCAGGTGCCTCCAGGATTAACTTTTCTACCCCCACAATGGGGGCAGGGGTAATAGAACTGTGAGGGCCAGCCAACTCAGCAGACCTCCCACTCCAGTTTGAAAGCTGGGAGTAGGAAGGCAGCTAGATAGCTCTGCCCCATCAGACGGATGGCTCCCAAGAAGGAACTCATCCCCACCGACAGGAGATCCAAGATCCCCTTGAGCCAGGTCATCCTCGTGGATGGCCATGGCAGTACGACGTCCAAACTCCTCTTGGACCAACCTACCAGGGGCGGTTTACTCTCATGTTCTCAAGGTACTATAAATACTCCATGCCATGCAACAAGGAAAGGTATTCAAGGAGTAAAGTAAACACTTCATAAATACTCCATCTCTTACATTTTCTCTCAAATTACTTCTCCTACACTATACTGACTTGAGCGTCGGAGTGGCATTCCCCGGAACACCTCCGGGGGTAGCTCACATGTGTTCTTTGTGCAGGAACGGTGCTTGATCGTGTGGAAACGAAACTTGCTCTCAGCCCATTGTTAGGTGTACCAAAAATCGCCTCAACATATATGAATATATTCAAGTGAGATCTTGTATAATTCCTCTTGGTATACACTATTCCAATATATATATATATAGGGTTGGGTTCCGGTGAAAAATTTCTTATGGTGAGAAATGTGAGAAGAGATAAATACATTAACTATAACCTAGAGGTACATTGAGCACCAACTATAGGTAAATTCACCATACACTATAAATACATTGAGTAAAAATACATTGACTTTATACCATACATACATTGACTCCAAACTATCAAAGGAGTAAGGAAGGAAAATCAAATTTAATTTTAGCCCTTCATTTGGTGATAAAAGGGTTGTGATTGCTTCTCACCCTTCTCACCAAAACTACATTTCTCACATGAGTCTACTTCTATATATATATATATATATATATATATATTTGAATTTATATAAATAAAAATATTATCGTTTAAAATAGTGGCAATAAGTCCAATCTTACATAAAAAAAAAATGGAGGGACTAAGGAATAGGATGGTACAATTAACAAATAAGAAAAGAAATGGAAAAGTAGGAGGAAAGCAGTTGAATTGTATTTAATTAATTCCAAGTCTTTTTTTGTTAGAATAGTTAGTCTGTTCGGTATATTGTTATACTCCGACTATTTATTTTTTGATATTGTATATGTTTTTCCACAACATGTTTAAAAGCCATATTTAATTCGAATGTTTTTTTTTGGTCTATAACTATCTTTGTTATACTACATTGTGCAAAATAACACTACGTTTTTACAAAGCTTTGTCAGAATTTTTTTTTTGTTGACTACCATTTTTTGGTTGGGAAACGAAATTAATTGGCACATGTGTGTTTTGCAAGTCATTAAAACCTCTTTTTTCCCCTCTTTTTCGGTCCCTTTTTCCTTCTAAAGTTTTATCATCTTTTTTTAGGAGTAGTTACTATTCGAGTAGCTGCTTGTTTCTAGCGAGACAGGAATTCAACAAACCCTTCTATGTCCTCTCGTTTCAGTATTTCAAGTTCATGGAGAGATGTCTGAACCTGAATGTTGACGAGATAGCGCATCATGAACGCGACTGGCACATCTTCCCAAGTGTTAGTGTCATTGGTATCCAGGAAGAAATAACATTTCTGGCATGACAGTGTAGAGTGTCGGAACAATTCCTTTAAGAGTCATGAATGCCCTGATGTGGAACCTAGGGTCGTCTGTCGATTGGAATTTCGGTAGGTCATTGGCAAAAAAAATTTCGGGTAACTTTTGAGCCATTACGGAGGTGAATTTCCGTGAAGGAAGAGTGGTCGTTGATCTTTTGAACTACGTTTTCGAGCATGGCTGAGCTAGCTAGGGTGTTTTCTATGTCGTTTAGTTTTGTGGACATCCCTTGGAGTAGCTGTAACAATCCGTCTTTTGGGAGCGACGCCAACGGAAACCGTCTTAAACGGATAGTTACTAAAACTGTTCTAAATAGGATAACTATCAGTCAAGGCATGCATGCTAAAACAGGAGATGAGTTGACAAATAACTTATCAGCTAGTAATTACACATGTGAGTTCATGGAACCTATACAAAAGATCTAAACAAACCAGATAAGTAGGATCCTAATTCCTCACTTGCACATCCAGGCCCACGTTCCAACTACTCAACCTAATCACCTGAAAAATGGGTCCATCATCAGTGGGGATTGGAGAGTAACTAGGCTGTCCCACCTAAAAGTGAATTCAAATAATAAAAGCACAATACTAAACAATCAAAAAGAGTCACACAACATACACAAGAGAATATAATAATACCTGGCGTCCAACGCTGCGACATCAATTAATGACAATCAAATACACAAGCAAAACAAGCAATCTCAAATGATACAATACCCAGATGGTACCACCCCACATTTCAAAAACGTTTAATCAAAATAATTTTATATAACATGTTGGTGTTCATATCGGCTGTCAATTCTGTAGTCATCGGCGTAAGCCGACCATCAATTCTTATTATCCTGGTATAAGTCTCAGCCGTCAATTCTCTAAACCCGATAGAGTGCGCCATAATAGAGAGTACTAGGTGACCATAATTGGTTATATAATGAATAATATCATTTATATTATCCTCTTACTTTGTGTCCTTTCCTCAAAATATCTTTTATAAAAAAACTTCCAGAAAATCTGGCATCTATATATCAATCTATGTTTACACTTTGGACCGATCTATGCTCGTATGTACTCGGTCTTTGGACAATGTTCTCGGTTTAAACTGTCCAGAGACCCCTGTAGGAACAGTGTGGTGCGACTTAATCTAAGTCTTAGAGTCTTACACTAAGGTTGGGCGTCCTACTCCACCTTGATGTATAAAACCGTACGTGGTGAATCATGCAAACCTATATTATTTCAGGCTCATTCATACAATCAATTCACATAATAGCTTTCGCTTCCAAGGTTGAGTGCTCAGAATAAATCGTCGAGTCAATCGCTTTCGGGGTCGAGTCCTCGAAAAAAATTATCAATCAATCGCTTTCGAGTCAAGTCAACGCTCTAATCTCACACAGTAAACTCAAATTTATCACTAGCTATATAATCTAGTTATATCATCTATTCTAGTTGTAAACTTAACCAATAATTTAATGCTTCACAAAATAATCAGGAACAATCAAGTATCAGTCATAGACTTTAATGTAACATTCGCAGGCACATAAATATAATACATCTATGTAATCATAATTATAATTAAGCACGATTCATCTGCAATCAAAATAACTATGGAGTATCAAATTATAAATGACAGACTTTACATAACTAGAACATATCCGCACATAAGCTCAAAAAAGTTTTACTAGTAGTTCGACATTTCTGTTCTAGGCCAATAATTAATTTAATTTATTGATGAAATATGAAGTATTTAAGCTTATTTTGGGCCCTCTGGTGGCCCAGCAGATCTGTTGGACCATGATCCAAAGTCTGTTTTTTTTTTTTTCCAGCTTCTCTCTTTTTACACATGTTTATCATGATAATTCTTCCTCATTTTGTTATACTGTTTCATCACATATATATTTCTGGTTCTATTTCTTTTTCAATTCTTCCAGCTTTCTCATCACCACCATTCTATTTTCTTTTCCTTGGGCATCTAATTTTGCTTCCTTAGAATTGGTTCTAATTTATAACCCTTTTGTTTTAATTTGGGGATAACCCAAATATACACATGCAACACCCCTATCATTAAACTAATCCGATAGCTTCGATCTAACTTCCAATCTTGAATTACACAGTGTGAGGGACAAAATGCAACCATATAGCTGTTGTCTCTTGTTAATTTCTGAAATTGAACTCTTTAATAAAATCTTTTAATTAGATAGGTAACGAGAGTACTAGGTAATCGTAATGGATATTAATGAAGCATAATTCAGAAGAATTCAGCAGCCCATTATATTAGTGCATCCACTACATTAGTACATTTACATTTTGTCACTTTGTACTATTGTCCTTATGCTTTTTGTCCTGTGTGTTTTTGGTTGTATGAGTGACATATTTTAATGTACTAGAATGAGGGTTTTTCTAGGGAGTTTTGGTAGACTATAAAAGGGTGTAAAGGGTGTTGCTGCCCCCATAAGAAAATCAGAAAATATATTCCAAAAACAAAAATATCAAAAATGAAACAAAGGCAAATGCATCTTTATTACACTATTATGTTGCTGCTGTGAATGTGTGTATGTTGATAATATGAAACTCTTCATGGTATCAGAGCATGGTTCACCAATACACTCTAATCATCCACTTGTAAGTCTCACGTTCATATATTCATTCATTGTTTGCTGTATGTTCGTGCTGAGATATTTGTTTTAGTAGTTTCTTTCCTTGATGTTCATATATTGTAGTAGAGGTGTATGAAAATAGTAAAAATGGGATCTACAACTATTGAAACAACCAGAACCCTTTATTTACACCCCTCAGAAGGCAGTAATAGCATAACTGTAGAAAAACTTCAAGGTAGTAACAACTATAGAGCATGGAAGAGATCCATGGAGGTTGCTCTGTCATCCAAAAGAAAAATAGGTTTTGTGAATGGAAAAGTTGTTAGAGACAAAACCGATCCTGTCAAGCAAGAAGCTTGGGATACATGTAATGATATGGTAATATCATGGATATTTAATAATGTCTGTGATAGTGTCAAGCAGTCCATTATGTTTATGGCAACTGCAAGAGATATGTGGAGGAACATAGAGGAAAAGTTTACTGTTACACATGGTGCAAGAAAGTATCAAGTGTGTAAACAGATTTTTGAAACAAAGCAAAGAGGAAGACCTGTGAATGACTTTTATACAGAGCTGCAGATGTTGTGGGAAGAGCTGGAGAATCTCACACTATATCCTCACATTACTGAAATGAACCCTGAAATCACTGCTTATGTAAACTTTAGACAGAAAAATCAAGAAGAAATGAAGCTGTTCCAATTTCTTAATGGATTGGATGAAGTTAATGGGGCAATTAGAACCCACATTGTGATGCAAGCCACCTTACCAGGAGTAGGTGAAGCTTGTAGAATCATATCTCAGGAAGAATCTCAAAGGGAAGTCTTCAGTTCAGGAAGAGATGGTGCAAAAGAGGATCATGATGGTTTGGCTATGTATAGCAAATCCACCTCATCAGTTGTGTGTGCAGTATGTGGAAAGTCAGGACATCTTAGAGAAAAGTGTTGGACTGTTGTTGGTTATCCTCCATGGTTTAACAAACAAAATGAAGGAAAAGGGAAAGAAAAGGAACAATCTTTTGTTGGATACAGAGGAGGAAGAGGTGGAAGACAGAACAGAGGAGGAAGACAAGGCAGAGGGGGAGGTAGAATGGCTGCAAATGTTCAAGGGAGTAAAGAAATCCCTTCATCTCAACTAGCTCAAACAAGCAAGGATGGAGGTAATGCAGCCTCTGGGCTGACTGCTCAGCAACTGCAACAGTTGGAACATCTTTTGAAGCTTCTCCCAACCTCCTCCAAAACAACTGCAGGAGATAGTGATGAGGAATTTGAGTGTAACTATGCAGGGATGGTGATCTGTAACCAAGTTACAGTGGAAGAATCTAGCTGGATCTTGGACTCAGGGGCCACTCACCACATCACAACCCATTATTCAGCATTGGAACAAGCACAGGAATTGATCACAAAGCCAAAAATTGATCTGCCAAATGGAAGCACAGTGAGTGTAACACACAAAGGTTCTGTGAGACTAAATGATGGTTTAATGCTGAGGAATGTAATGTATGTTCCAGCATTTAGACACAACCTGATATCAGTACAAAAGTTGGTAAAAGAAGCACAATGTGAAGTGACATTCAGGGAAGATAGCTGTGTTGTTGTTCAAAGGAAAGGAAAGACAGTCTTGGGAGCTGGAATTGCACAAGGAGGACTCTATCTGTTCTTAAGTGAAACTCAGAAGTTTGTGGGTGAGAAGTTGAAAAATCAATTCTGGAGATCCAATGCTGCACTGAACATCCCAGACAGTATTAGCAGTGACTTGAAGCCATCCAATCAAATGTTGTGGCATCAAAGGATGGGACACTTGCCTTTAAGAAGACTTCAAAAAGTGAGTGAGATCAAGGAAGAAATCCAAGGAAAAGAAGAAGAGTGTTTGATCTGCCCTCAAGCAAAAATGACCAAGTTACCTTTTGAAAAGAGCAACTCTAGAAAAGAGGATGTGTTTGAAATGATACACATTGACACTTGGGGGCCATACATAATTTCAACTAGGAAGAACCATAGGTACTTTCTCACTATGGTGGATGACTGTTCAAGGCTTGTCTGGGTACATCTTCTCAAACAAAAATCTGAAGCATATCAAGCAATCAAGGAACTAGTTAATTTGGCTGAAACACAATTTGGCAAGAAAATAAAAGTGATCAGAAGTGATAATGCAAATGAGTATCAGGATGGAAGTTGTAAGAGCCTATATTCAGAGAAGGGAATACTTCATCAGACTTCATGTGTTGATAGACCTCAACAAAACTCAAGAGTGGAGAGAAGACACAGAAACCTTCTGGAAATGGCCAGAGCATTAAGGCTTCAGGCAGGATTACCAGTCAGAATGTGGGGAGATTGCCTTCTTGCTGCTGTCTACATCACAAATAGAGCACCATCTAAGGTACTTTCTGATAAATGCCCCTATGAGATCATGTTTAATAAAAGGCCTAAGTATAATTTGCTCAAAACTTTTGGATGCTTAGTTATGTCATACAATCATGTCAAAACTAATGATAAGTTCAAAGAAAGGGGGGTACCTTGTGTTTTCATTGGGTATCCATTAGGAAAGAAGGGATACAAGTTGTTAAATTTGCTTGACAATACAGTTTTTGTAATTAGAGATATAAAATTCTATGAAGGAATTTACCCTCTTAGAATATTTAAGTCAAATGATGCAAAACAACAGGAGGATCTTGATGATATGTTCAGTTTTGAATTGAACAAAAGAAAATTTGATGATGAAAATGAAGAAACACATAGACATGAAGAAGAAAATGTCACTGATCATGTAACAGAACCAGAAGAAGTAGAAGCTGTAGGGATAAATGAAATTCAGCCTGATCAAAATGTTAACATACAACCAGTAAGGCAATCAACTAGAACACACAGAGCTCCTAGGTGGCTAGATGATTACCACACTGGTAAAGCTAACACTCTGAAAGCTGCAAAGGTAGTTTATGCTTGCACTAGTGAGTCATACATGTGTTTTCTAGCACAACATGAAGTTGAAAATGACCCAACCACCTTCAAGGAAGCAGTAAGGCAGAGAAAATGGGTAGATGCTATGAATGTGGAATTAAGTGCATTAGAAGAAAATGGAACATGGGAAATTGTAGATCTTCCTGAAGGGAAGAAACCCATTGGTTGTAAATGGATTTTTAGAACCAAATACAACTCGCATGGGTCAATTGAAAAGCACAAGGCCAGATTGGTGGTGCTAGGTAACAGGCAGAAATATGGAGAAGATTATGGAGAGACATTTGCCCCTGTGGCAAAGATGACTACCTTCAGATCTCTTATTGCATTCGCTTCTGTCAAAAACTGGTTTATTCACCAGATGGATGTTAAAAATGCATTTTTGCATGGTGATTTACAGGAACAGGTGTTCATGAAACTTCTTAATGGCTATTTGGACAACGGGAGCAGAATTGCAGTTCAGAAAGAGGGGGAGCTGTATGACAGTTGTATGTATACCAATGGGAAAGTATGTAAGCTGAAGAAATCTTTGTATGGGTTGAAACAAGCACCCAGAAAGTGGTATGAAAAACTTACTGAGAAGCTCAAGGAAGCAGGGTTTCATCAATCAAAGTGTGATTACACACTATTCATCAAGCAAAAGAACAGTTCTATCACTGTAATCCTGATCTATGTTGATGATATCATCATCTCAGGAAATGATATTGAAGACATTCAAGCTGTGAAAACTAATCTTGCAAGGCAGTTTCACATGAAAGACATGGGTGAGCTTAGGTACTTCTTGGGGATTGAAGTGGATCAGACTTCTCAAGGCATTTTCTTAAGCCAAAGAAAGTATATCAAAGACCTACTCAAGGATTATAACCTCTCCAAGTGCAGAACATTGAAACTTCCCCTTGACCCTCAAACCAAACTTACTGCCACACAAGGTGATCCTCTTACTGATCCCACTCAGTATCAGAAACTAGTTGGCAAATTGATTTATCTTACTATTACAAGGCCTGATCTGGCTTACTCAGTTCATGTTCTAAGTCAATTCATGCATAGTCTTACCACTGCACATATGCAAGGAGCAAAAAGGGTGCTTAGATATCTAGGTGGTTCCAAATGAGCAGGGTGTTCTGTTTGCCAACACTAGCTCAGCTCAACTGTCAACTTATTGTGATAGTGATTGGGCTGGCTGTCCAACCACTAGAAGATCAACCTCTGGGTATTGTGTCTTCCTAGGTGATTCCCCTATATCCTGGAAATCAAAAAACCAGACTGTGGTTGCTCGAAATACTGCAGAAGCTGAATATAGGTCAATGGCCACAGCTGTTTGTGAAGTTTTATGGCTGAAACAACTGTTAAGAGATTTGAGCATCAAGCATGAGGGTTCTATTCCTCTTCACTGTGACAATCAGGCTGCTATTGCTATAGCTGCAAATCCAGTAAAACATGAACGGACAAAGCATGTAGAAATTGATCAACATTTTGTAAGAGATGCTACACAACAAGGGATTGTCACCCCTGTCTTTACTCCATCTTCTCAGCAAGTTGCAGATGTTCTAACCAAAATCCTCACAGTTGAACAACACAGGGAACTCATTAGCAAGCTGGGAGTTCACTCATTCTCTTCACTCCCACCTTGAGGGGGAGTAATGAAGCATAATTCAGCAGAATTCAGCAACCCATTATATTAGTGCATCCACTACATTAGTACATTTACATTTTGTCACTTTGTACTATTGTCCTTATGCTTTTTGTCCTGTGTGTTTTTGGTTGTATGAGTGACATATTTTAATGTACTAGAATGAGGGTTTTTCTAGGGAGTTTTGGTAGACTATAAAAGGGTGTAAAGGGTGTTGCTGCCCCCATAAGAAAATCAGAAAATATATTCCAAAAACAAAAATATCAAAAATGAAACAAAGGCAAATGCATCTTTATTACACTATTATGTTGCTAGTGTGAATGTGTGTATGTTGATAATATGAAACTCTTCAGATATGTACTGGTTGAAATCATATACAAGATCTCTTACTTTGTGTCCTTTCCTTAAACATATCTTTTTACAAAATACTTCCCGAATATGTACCATACCTTATTATACTATGTTTGCACTTTGGACAGGTCTATGCTCGTAAGGCCGAGGCGTACACGACTCCACTTTCCTAATATGCCAGGTCAGACATCTTACATCCTCCCCATGGCACCCATAGTAAGGAAATGTCATGTTTAAGTTTAGACAAACTCCTAACCGATAGAGGCGTACACTACCAGCTAGGCGGCTAGATGACAACACACCAGAACTAAACTGCCAAGAGACCACAGTAAGGCAGTGGCTTCGACTTAACCCACGTCTTAGAGGTGTACACTAAGGTTGAATGATCTACTCCACCTCGGTATAATATACCTTAGTGAATCATGCAAACCCTATCTTATTTCTTAGATCATTCAATATCTTATTCAATTCTTCTCATCTTAATCATAGTCTACTCATAATTGTAATCATAATCATCATCAACCATCATTGTCTTAATCAATCATCATAATCAAACATTATCTTATCAAATTATAATCTTAAGACTTCATGTTTTAACGGTCCTTATCTTTCTACTTATTGAAATCTAAGCTTCACTTTGTAAAAAGGGGCCGGCTATGCTAGAAAAGGAGAAAGAGGCTTAATTAAGAGGAGATTTGCTTCATTTTAAGGGCTTAATTAATTAGTTACACTAGTTATTTGCTCAATTTAAAATTGGTCCAAAACAATAAGTTTAATTGGGCTTTGAATTAATATTTTCCCAATTCAGATTAGGTAAGTCTAGATTAAAACACAAATTAGCCCAAAACAATTATTTATGTATTGAGTCTCTAAATTAAATTTATAGTCTTGGACTATCAAAATTTGAATTTAACTTGACCCACAATTTATATTGAAAGACTATTCTGGTCCGGTAACGAGGCAGAGAACAAAATTATTTTTAACAACTACTTGGCCAACTCGACATTAATTCAATACTAATTTGGAGTCGATTCACAACCATCAATTACCGTATAAGGAACCTACGGGTTGAAATCTAATGAGAAAGTGTCGATAACAAAATTTAAAAGGAATAATTTTTGAAAACTTTATAAAATATTAATATCATAAATTCCTGAAAAATAACTTTAAGAGATTTTCTCCTTATAAAACAAGGAATTTATTATTACTAATTTTCGAAGCCTGATTTTGAGAATACCGAAACTACCTAATATTCTAATCCCGAAAATACGGGGTGTTACACTCAAAGATATTTGTTAATAATTTAGTTTGCTTGTGTGCATGTCATCATCAAAACTAAATCATTGATCAACAATTTTCCCCTTTTTGATGCTGACAAACCAAGGCAAACAAATTCTATAAAACAGAAAATAAAATATCTCGTTGAAAATACTTTTTAAAATGAAATAGAGAACTAATAGCTATTTTTTTATGATTTTATGATTTTTTTTTTAATTTTTTCAAAAATAACTAAAAAGAAAAAATAATTTACTAAATGAAGGAATTAAAACTAAACTAAAACCCAATTAAATCTAAGCTAATAAATGAAACGAATAAGCTAAGCTAAAGTAATATATACAACTTAATTCCACGTGGAACTAAGAAGAGTAAGTAAGATATTCACAAAGTTAGTAAAATATTCACAATTAAGTATATGGAACTTTATTAAATTAGACCTCTAGAGAATGTAAGAGAATTTATAGATGGATCAAGATCAAGGAGTTGAGAATAGGGAAGGTTGGAAAGTTATCCATTAAGTATTTGGGGCTTATTAGGCCCTGAATCTCGATGAATCACCTTAGAATCACCTCATCAGATACAACAATCGAGAAAAAAAAATCCCATAGAGATAAATAGGGAATCCCATCAAAAAACCCTGGCCTCATTGAGGTAAAAGGACCCCATCGACGTGTTTAAAAAATAAACCCCTCCAGAAAACTTCATCAAAATGAAGATCGAGATCCCCAAAGCAAATAAGGGATCCCACCAATATCCTTGATGAAGGAAGAAACCCCATTGTGGGTTATAAAACCTCCAAGACAGGAAGCTCATCTAGAAAAAGGAAGAAAGGAAAGGGAAGAACTGTCATTGAGGATAAAAGAGACCCTATAGAGTTAAAATGAGAGCCCTTCAAAAACACAGGCCACATTATGAAAACCTCTCGATCGCCACGAAAAACCTCCACCTAGGAGAAAAGAACCCATCGAGCTGAGGAAAAGATGAGATCCTACATACTTGAAAACCATCATTGAGGTAAGTGGGGAAACCCCCATACCTAGCTACCTTCACTGAGGTACGGTAAATAACCTCATCGAGGGAGAAGAGAAGTCGTCAAGTGAAACGAAAGGTTTGCTTAAAAGACTCTTATTGAGGAAAAGGGAATCCATCGAGGAGACTACCTATCTGATCTAAGCAAACTGCCACGTACAAGCTAGGGTACCCCCCTAGCCTCGAGGTAAACCCCATCGATGAGAAACAAAATGGGATCTTCATGGGATCTGCGTAATGAACTACAAATTAATTGTGATTCCGCACGACATCCGATATCTAGAGACATTCATCCGACATCAAGCGTGGGGCTAATTGTTCTGGTCCGCCATGGTGGTAAGCCTAAAAATAACAAAAGAACCCTTAACCTAATGAAATTAGGGTTAGATAAATATCAGATATATAAACGCAAATAAAAAGTCAACATGTTTCATAGGCCAAGCCCATGCGCCAGTTTTGACCGACTTATTCCCAACCCTTATCGGGTAACATACGCCTATAAAGGACTAGTCTGATCAATTTGTCAGGCATTTCATTCATAATTTTCTGACTCCACACTTTTGACTCCTTTTCTCTCGATCTCTGACTTAAGCATCAGAGCAACACAAAAAATTGTTTCATTAATGACGGTACACATACATTAATGACGGGCCTAAGTCCCATCGAAAATGTAGATCTTTTGTGACGGTTTTTGAGCCCGTTGCTAAAATTTATCTAATACCTAACCCAAACTCAATTAGAAATGACTCATTTACAACGGGATTGCAACGGAAAAATCATTTGCGACCCCCTTTCCTGCGACGGGGTTATATTTTTACGACGGAAAAAATCATTTGCGACCTCACTTTTCTACGATGGAATCACATTTTTGCGACAGGAATTGAATTCCCATTGTAAATACCATCTTTTCTAGAAGTGGAGGGGCGCTCTCGGAGCACCAGAGTCAACCCAAACATATTTGACCGTACAAGAGAAGTTCCACATCAGGAACTATATACTTCCTCCGTTTCAGGAAAAAAAACGCAACAAATTGGATGGCACGGAATTCTAGTCCATTTTTTATTGTGAGGGTAAAAGGAATAGAGAGAGAAAGTGGGGATATGTGATGATGTGAAAGATATGAAGAAAAGACTTACAAAAATAGAAAGATTAAAATTGTTGCATTTATTTCAAAATAGATTGTATATATATATATATGTATGTATATATATATATGTATATATATATATACTCAAAACTTCTAATCATGTATCGTATCGTGGTACTAAATTGATTTTTCACGAGTGTAACGTGTAGTCGGGGAAAAAACAACGCGATGAGCATGACTAATGCATGAAATATTGAAATCATGTGAAGTCGGCATTATAATCGCTACTATACATGTTTTAGGCCAAGACAAGACTAAACTAGAATTGAGTTTAGCACCTTACCACCATTGCAAGGTTTGTCATCTTAAATTCTTAATACTACTACACTCTTAACCACCAATTTGAAACTTCTTTTATATATATAATAACAAAAAGCAAGTCAAGTCATTTTTCACTCAGGATATAAAACTATAAGCAGTCAAAGACTATATGTAAACAGTGCTGCAAGTCAGAATGTAACAAGTAATTTGGGATAGAGTAATAACCAAACACCTAATTTCAAGAATCAAGTTCCAAAACTTCTACCACCTTAATTTAATTCCTAATTCCAAACTCATATATATCAGTTTGTGAACCAAACGCTCGCTCCTTAAAGAGATACATATAATTATGGAGCATTAATATTTAAAGAGTGATAAACAAACTAAGCAAGAAATTTACTTCATTCAAGAGAGTAATAATCAAATATTTTAATTTATTTTGAGAGCTCAAGTTATATATTACATATAATTTATTTTTCATATTTCCAAAAAATTAAGCCACAAGCCTTAATCACTTGACACTCATACACTTTCTTTACAAAGTGTAATTAACAATATATATAATGTATCCCATATACCAAAATAATAAGCTTTTGGATATATAACTGACCAAATGCATATACTCATAAAGCTACATACATCAACTAATCAGAAAGGAAATTTAAAATTTTAAAAAAAATTTGACAAAAAATTATACAAAAAAAAAAAAAAAAAAAAATTCACCTTAAGGAATATGATACAATTTAGATGGCTTAAGATCCTTGGTCACATTGAAATATTCCAATGTCTTAATCCACCGTTCTTGTGACTTCAATTTATGAACCGCAATTGTATCGGGCCATAGGTCATGGGTGCAGGCCGTACGGGGCTCCGGATAATCGTACATGGACCACTTACCATTAAATCGGTTTTTAGCCCTATGCCCGACCCGCATCCAATCTCCAAATACTAAATCTTCAGGGCCCTCGAAATGACCTTTCGGGATATCCGAATCCCGGATCCATTCAACTATATCCCAAGAAACCAAGTAACCCATACCCGACATATAATGAACAAACGGGTCCTTACTTTTACATGGTATAACAAATCCATAATACAAATCTTCCCTAGACAAAGGTCTTAAGGACTTAACAAAGGCATCTAATCTTATGTACGTGTCATCATCGGTTTTCATGACATAATGATATGGAGGGTTTGGACCGTTATCATTATTGTTATTATCGTTACTGAATATTTCAGGGAGACTAGAGAAATAAGTATAGGTTTTTCCGTTGTTCATATTTTCCTTACAATTAAGGATTATGATATCATTGTAACGCATAATTTCTAGGGCAACTAACACTTTTTGATCTTCTTTTGTAAGGTTACAAAACACAAACTTTAAGTCAACTCTTGCTCTCTCCGGCGATTGTGAGCCGTAGATCATCCTCAAGAAGTGGCGTTTATGGTAGTGATCGGGCAATGTGAGTACTCCAACCAGTACTCGAAGCTCATCATCGCCCGTATCTGAAAGAGAAGAAGAATCAGCAGGAGAAGAAGAACCAGATGATTTGATTGTTCGTAACGAAACTGAGGATAGTGAGTCTAAGGACGGGTTAGAGAGGTTAGATGGTGTGTTAGAAAAAGCACATTGGCTTATTTTTAACAATTGTTCATATCTTATTTGATTGATTGAAGCTAAAATGCAAAGAAATGAGATGGCAAATAAAGAAGAGATTATAAATCTTTTGCTATAGTTGTTATTGTTGTTTTTGTTAAAACTACTATGTTTTTTTGTTGGAGTAGAGGTAATAGTAGTAGGAAGTGGTTTCATGTTGATAATGAGGAGAGATTTTGGGGAGTTTATTGTATGAATGAAAATTGTGAAAAGGATATATTTGTTTGGGAAATATAATGTTTGGGAGAGTATAAAAATGGAAGAAGTAGAGGTTGTTCTTCATTGCCATAAACGAGTTTATTGTTGTTGTTTCTTCATGATGAAACAAACACTTAGCTTTAATTTTATTTGACTTTAATTTGTTTTAAGGTTTTCTTGAAAATAAAGGCATCAAGAACAAGGCCTAAATTAGGGGATTACCCATGTGTCCCTAAGTGCGCAACTTGTTGAGTTCGCCTAATTTATGTAGCGTGTGAAGATCTCGTTTTGTATGTAAGCTTTAACAAGTGATGAATATTAGTATTAATATATGTGTGTATAGAATCACATTATATGTGTATGCATTGGACATTAATTTAGACCTGTCAAACGAGTTCGGCCGGGTTGGTGTAAAATAATTGTGAATTTGGGTTACAATGAGTCGAGTGTCAACGGGTTTGAGTCAGTATTAGCTTTTTTATAACCCAAAGTTTTCGGGTTCAGGTTGACCCAACGGGTTGTGAAATTTTATAACTCACTTTAATTTTTTATGTTTTAATTTAATATATGTACTAAAATAACCTTAAACGTTCTAAAAAGTACAAATTATAAGAAATATCTTTATTAATAGCCAATTTATGGCAAATAATTGATGTTGTGATCCAATAAAAATAATGTTAAATTCAAAGTTATAATGGTAGGAAGTGTTTTTGCCTAAAATGTCAATATCATAAGTTTAATACATTTCGGGTCGGGTTAAAGACAGGACGGGTCGGGTTAAGAGCGGATTGATTTTAACGGGTTTAAAACGGGTTCAAATCGTTATTTTTTGTCAAAACCCACATTTTATGGGTCGGTTTATTGAATTTTCCGGGTCAGGTCGAAAATTGACAGCTCTAGGCCTCTAGTATACATGCATTGCATACTAACCATAAATCAAATTGTTGATAATACTTAGGAGATTAAGGATGGATAGACTACCAAAAGTTTTTTTTTTATATTTATTTAATATGAACCACATATTATACCTTTTCAGATTTGACTTTGATGTTCCTGTTAATTTTAAATAATTTCTCTTTCCGTTAGTTGTAATAATTAATTTTTTCATTTCTTTTACAACGTATAGATTTTGAAATTTTAATATATATTTCAAATTTTAAATTTGAATTACTTCGCATAATTTATAATTTCAAAAATTAAATTTGATTTTTCGGAAACTAAATTTTTTAGATTTTATTCAGAATTTTAAAATATGAAAAAAAAAACTAAAAATGATTAATTATTTGCAATTTTGGTCGGTGTATTTTTTGATTAATAATTTTTTTTAGATTTGAATATTTTTTCCAGTTTTTCCAATAATTATATTTTCATAACAAATTCATATTTATTTTTAGCTTCATTTTTACTGAATAATAAAATAAATCAAAAAATTTTTATTTAATTTATTTTTATCCATTTTGCAAGCAATACAAAATTGACGAAATTAAAACTATATTTTAATACGTTTAAGCACTTATGAATTAAGATTATTTAGCATTATTGTACAAATTTGTTAAAAAGAAAAAACATACGAATTTGTTAAAAGATGTATATTAATTTGTTTAAATGCTTATGATTAAGATTATTTGCCCACTTCTAACATTATAAAATTAAAACTTAACTCTTTGAAGATGTATGAAAATAATTACTTCATAATTATTGTAATTCACACTTAATAACTTGAACAACTAAATTAGTAACAAACGCAACATTAGAATAAAAATGTGCAATAATTGAAATGAGCAACAAATGCTTGGAAATATTAGAGATCTAAAAGAATTCACTATTTCTCTAATTCTTACTTATTAGATAAGCATAAATAACATTTTTCTATTTTATCCCACAAAAAATGAATAAAAGAAATTTTGAATACTACCCCTATTAAATTTCCAGTATAATCAAAAGGGTAAAATTTTATGTGAAAACTATATCAATATGGGTGTCTATTTGTAGAGAATTCAAAAATATAAATTTAAGTATATATCTATATATTATTTTATTGAATTATACATTTTATAGTTTTTTCACTTAAAAAATTCTAATAAGATTTATAGAAAATTTTAAGGGGCAATATAGAATTTTTGTTTTGGGGGGAGGGGGGAGATGCCATAGGCTATAGCTCCCCCTTGTTTGATTTATATAATAAAGATTATTGATTATCTTTTAAATTATTCTCATTTCTCAATGTACATATATAAAAGCATATTCAAGTGTGATTTTATTTGATTTGTCTCAATGATCAGTTAAAGACTATAAATTATTTTTTTATAATTTTTATCGAGCACAATTAAAGATGTTAATGGTAAAAAATTGTATTAACCATTCAAAAAAAAATCAAAATAAAAATCTAATTAAGGATAATCCACAAAGTAAAAGGTGAGTTAATGTGGAGTATAGCCTAATTATTGACTGACTACTAAAGAAGTGTGGAAACTTTTTAAACATTAAGTTCGAATATTAGGCAAGTCAAATAATTGATCTCGTTGTTTTAGTGTTAACCACAATTTTTCTTTTTCAGAGCAACGCCAAATAAAAAAAGTCAACACCTTGTGATTAAGTGTTCTTTCATGAACACTAGTCACTACGACTTTCAAGTTTGATAATAATAAGACTTATATCTAATTATCTATGCAACTATCTATGTATTAACATATTTGGAGTGCGTTCTTCCATTGCCATTACCACTATTTATTACCAACAAACAACGAGTCGTAAATGAAGAAATGGATTAAACAAAAACAAAGCCTTTTATTTCATCAAAAACAATATCCCACCTCCCTTCTTGCTCAAATAATCTATTGTAGACTAATAACAGCAAACATCAATTGACAAGGATATCTCGAACAACATTATGTCGATGCTTAATACCCACAAACAAGCACATGATACAACACGGTCTTCGAAATTATCCCCATAAAAAAAAATCTTGTGCACGCAAAGGTGGGTATCGTGATAAAGAATAAAAGAATACCCAATCGATAGCATAGAACACAGTGGTAAGCCCTAGCTAGCATTCACCGTCTGAACAAAATATCATCATCGTCATTGTGATCATCATCATCGTCATCTTCGTTCATTGTCATCATCATCATCATCATTCATCGTCTGAACAAAATATGCGAATACAGATCTATACACGATATCGCTTGATAAGTTCATTTTATTCGTGTTTTCCCCCCTTGTTTTGAATGATTTATGTACTAATATGTGCTCCTAGGATCCGTTTCACTACTAATTATGTTGTTTGGAGTGTTTATTGTTCATTCTCTTTGTTTCTAACATGAATCAACTAAAAGGCGTTCTAAATAGACCGAAAATCATCAATTTGGGTCAAGACGTATAACGAAGTTGTTGTATGAAGTTTTGGCGAGATTTGAAGAAGAAAACAGGGAATTTTTCACAAACACCGATACGGGGTACATGTGCACTGGTACCAGGGTGATTGCTGACATCACCCCCGCATTTGGTAAAGTATAGAAGCACTGCATCATAAACCCCGAATTGAGGTGGCGTGGCCCCGGTAATGGTGTGGTTGCTGCATGTAGACTTCCCGACCCCATAACTCATCCAGCATAAACCCCGTACTGGGGTGCATGTACCCCGATTGGGGTCTCTCCATTTCACCTGTACTTGAATTTTGAAAAAAAATCAATTTTTATCCCTAGCAAGTACCCCAATACCAGGGTGTATGTACCCCGGCCTGTATCAGGGTCGGTATTCATCAAGCAGTTAGGCCCATTTTGTTGTATAAATATCTTCATTTTCCCCTTGTAACGACTTATGCTTTCTTAGAGTTTTATTCCTATGAGTTTTTCTTAGGTTTTCACATTATTATCTCTTGTTAAACAAATTTAGTTTCATTCAACTATTCAATTCAAGATTCAATCATCCCGCTTTTATTCG
Organism: Salicornia ramosissima; assembly: GCA_951394345.1. NCBI lineage: Eukaryota > Viridiplantae > Streptophyta > Magnoliopsida > Caryophyllales > Amaranthaceae > Salicornia > Salicornia ramosissima. The sequence continues at coordinate 8,077,612 of OX596233.1, forward strand.
GGTATTACTTTCTTTCCTTGATTTTGATCATGATAATGTTTATTTCTTTAATTCTTTCAAGTATGTGTGATTAGTTGGTGTGGGCAATTCGGGTACCCGGAGGAAATCGAATATCCAGATTTTTGGATCGTAATTTTTTTTACCTGGGTAATCTGGGTACCCGAAAATCAGGATTCGAAAATCGGATATTCGGATCCGGTTTTAATATATTTTTATTTTTTGATTTAGCAAATGAATTAATGATGCAAATTAAGGAATTAACTACTACTATCCAGTTCCAAATATGATATACTACAAGAAAAAGGCCATTTTGCGACAGAATTTAGCGACCTACAAAAATATCGGTCGCAAAAATCACTTTAGCGACTACTATACACTTGTGGTCTCAAAATTTGCGACCAAAAACTAGTTGGTCTTTAAGTGGTCGCTAAATAGCGACCGAATTAATAATGTAGCGACTAACTGCTATTAACTAGTAGTAAAATATTCTATTTAATATCCTAACGACTACAAAATTTTATTTTAGAGACAAATTTAATGGCGGTCGCAAATTTTTTTTAATAAAAAAACCTCCTTGTTCATATCCATATCCATACAATCTCTTAGACTCTGTTCTTTAGGACTGATCTGGTCTGATCTGATCTGAACTGATCTGATTTGATCTGATTTGAATTATTTTTATTTTTATTTTTATTTTTATTTTTATTTTTATTTTTATTTTTATTTTTATTTTTTATTTTTATTTTTATTTTTATTTTTATTTTTATTTTTATTTTTTATTTTTTTATTTTTTGTTTTTATTTTTATTTTTATTTTTTATTTTTTATTTTTATTTTTATTTTTTATATTTATATTTATATTTATTTTTATATTTATATTTATTTTTTATTTTTTATTTATTTTTTATTTTTTTTATAATTGTAATACTTATTTTTTTATGAGAAATGTAATACATGATTATATTTACTAAAATAATAATAATAATTATTAATATTATAATTATTATTATGATAGCCCATTTCATTTTACCTCTTCATTCAATCTCACTCCAAAACTTTAAAACTTCAAATAATAATAATAGTAGTAGTAGTAATAATCACCGCCGAAAATTTTGACCAAACCGTCACTGAAAAAGTCGACCGAATAATCACCGTCGGAAAAGTCATTCCGAAAACCGTCGCCGAAAAAATCGGCCTGAAAACCGTCGCTGGAAAAGTTGACCGAATGATCATCGTCGGAAAAGTCAGTCCGAAAACCGTCGCCGAAAAACTCGGCCTGAAAATCGTCGCCGGAAAAGTCGGCCGAAGAATCACCGCCGGAAAATTCAGTCCGAAAATCGTCGTCGGAAAAGTCATCCCGAAAACCGTCGCCGAAAAACTTGGCCTGAAAATCTTCGCCGGAAAATTCGGCCGAATAATCACCGCCGGAAAAGTCAGTCCGAAAATCGTTGTCGAAAAAGTCGTCTCGAAAATCGTCGCCGAAAAACTCGGCTTGAAAATCATCGCTAATAATAATAATAATAAAGAGTAATAATGTCTGATCTGATCTGATCTAATCTGATTTGAGTTTGTCTGTTCTGATCTGATCTGATTACTATAGCTTTTAAGTCCAAAAGAACAGGGCCTTAACCGTACCCTTAGGGCTTGTTTACTTCAGATTATATTCAGTTCAGTTGAGTTAATCTCTATTCAGTTTAGTTCAGTTCAGTTTATCTCTATTTAGTTCAATTAATACACTTCTATTCAGTTCAGTTCAGCTAATGTAAACGAGCCCTTAAAAGTGTTCATATGAACAGTCCTTTATCCGATGGTTATAATTGCTCCTTCTCTTCCCATCCAACGGTTGCCATTCAGCCCTTTGATTTTCCTTCTCTCTTTCGCCTTTCTTTGATTATTGTTGCTTTGCTGCTCCATCTCTCTCCCTCATCACTCCTCATTGTTCTCCCTCTAGCCAATCCCCACTATCATTGCCCCTTCTCTCAGTTGTTATCTCCTCAATCACCATCGTCATCGCCATCAACATCATTATCGGCATCGGTATTACTCCTGCAACATTCGCCACCATCATCTACGCTCCTCCTCCATTAGTCCGGCTTTTATGATTCTTCTTCACCACTACAGTGGATTTGAGGCAACGAGTCGTCTTCGCCCCAGCATCTGCGTTGTCAATTTCTTGGTTAGGGTTTGCTACAGTAATCTGGGTAAGTTGAAATCTGATTTCTTTAACCATGAGTTGGGACTTCCCTTGAAGCATCGTTTGAGGTTAGTTTTTTTTTTTTTTTTTATAATTTTTTTTGCTTTATATTATTAATCATCGAAAATCAATTTTATATTCCAGAATTTCGATTTCCTGTGTTTGTTTACATCGAACTCTCCATTGAAGTATCATCTTAGAGTAAGTAGTTTTTAGCATCGAAAGTTAAATACGCAATCTAGGGTTTGTATATGCTTATGTAATTGTCTATAGTCAATTAAGATAAGTTTTTAGGATCATTCTAGCGAGTCGTGTTATTCAGTGTTGAATAGGGTTTTGATTTTGCGTTTGCTTATGTTTCTTTTTTATTGCCTTGTCGTTTGCCTAGCTTTCCGACGATAGTGGTGGCAATGGAGGCGGGGGTGGTGGTGGTTGCATAGAAGCTTCTGACGCCGGCGATAGTTAGGGTTTTTGGGTGTCGCTATTTTTTTCAGTTTTTACAGAAGTGGTCAGTTCGTGCTTTTAGGAATTTGGGATGGGTAGATCAGGCTCTGGAATTGTTGCTGCACCACTGCTCTATTGAAGATGTAGAGGTAAGTTTTACTCGTATAATATTTTTTTCTTTCGCATCGCAAATTTAGGGCTTTCAATTCATTTTCTCATCATAATTTAGGGCTTTTAGTTGATTTTTTTTTTGCACATAATTTAGGGCTTTCAATTAGTATGCTTTGAGCAAGCAAGGAACTAACTATGTGAAGAGCTGATGTCATTTTTCTACTCCAGAAGATATCTGTATGTTTTTCTTTTTCATTGTTAAATTTTTGCTTTTTTCTAATATTTGATTTGGAATTGTCTGATTCATGCTTTGGATCTGTTTTTGCTTTAAATTTTGCATCTAACCTTTGATTTTCTTCTCTTCTTGAAACTTGTTTGGGTTGCTGGTTGGGGGGTGACAGGGGGCAGCAATGGGTGGTGATGGGGGACAGTAGGGTGGATAGTAGGGTGTTGGTGGTTGGATACAAATAGGGGTGGGGAGAGAGGGGTGGGGGTGGGCAGCAGGGGTGGGAAGGGTGGGGGTGACTTGATTTGAACAAACTTCTTACTAGGTTACGTAACCATATGGTATTGGTTCATGGTATGCAAAAAAAGTACTAAGTTGTGTTTATTTTGTTGTAGTGTAAGTGGTAACAATTATAATATCTTGGCTAATTAGTTTTTGTGTGTTCCTAATCCAACTACTTGGTATATAAGTTCGTAATTATAAGCATGTGATTATATAACTATGCATAGATTTGTTTGTGTATGTTTTTTTAAGGCAGCTAATCCATGATATATGAATTGAGCAATCAAGTTGAAGAATGCAGTAAGAGAATGGCGGAAGATGGCCAAAGCTTAGCTTCGAGGAGCTTACAAGTGGCAAAACTTGCTGAAGGGAAATATTAGAGAGGGAAAGTCAGAGTGGTTGAAGGAAGAAGAAGAATATCATGCAAATATGTTGGAAATGAAGAAGATAATATTTGAGATGCAATGTAACACTTGTGTCCATGATCCATCGGGATGAAATGCCACCTTTTTTACGTAATGCATTAGTTTCACTTTTTGCTAAAGGTTGTAACATTTTGGATTTTTATCTTAACTTGTTTTTTTAAAAATAACCCACACGTTACTCTAAGCTTGTATATCCTTGGACTTAGCTTATTAATATGTTTGTATATCGTTAGTTATTGTGGTCCTTGGATTATTTTGTAGAAGTCGATTGATGAATTTTGACAATTTGCATGTTACTAATTTTTAAATTTAAGATTATGATTAGTAATTGTGTGTTGGGTTGTTGCTTTGTTTTGCTAGAAATTTTGGTTTGGTGGTGGTGGGATGATTGCTAGCAATTTCACCCTTTTTGAATTGTATGATGGTTGGTGGTTTTGGCTTATGGCTTTATTAATTAGTAACTGTTGAGGTGATTTTTGGGTCACAACAATGTAAATATGATTTTTGGGCCGAGAGCTAGTCCAATTTCACGTGAAAGTGCTCGTTGTTCTGCACAGAGAACAAGCGTGAGCTACCCCGGAGGTGTTCCGGGGAAAGACTCTCCGACGCTCAAGTCAGTAAGGTGTAAGAGTATAAGAATGTAGAGAGAGAAAGTGAGGGAGAAGTTTGAGGTGTGTGGTATTTTTTGGATACCTTTGCATGTGCATGGTTAGGGGGTATTTATAGTACCTTGAGAATATAGGAGGAAAACTGCCCCTAGTAGGTTGAACTGGATCTGGTAGGCTGGGCTGGACCTGGTCAGTAACCCTGGACCTGGTAGGCGTTCCTTTGACCTGGTAGGTTGGACCTGGACCAGGCTGCTGTTCTCAGGACCTGGTAGATATGATCTTCACCAGGTAGGTGCTTGAGCGTGGATTTAGGTGGCCAGGTCTCCTGTACGGACTTTATCTTGTACTTGGGCCTGATCCTTTTTGTGGGCTTTCCTTGTGGTGTGCCTCTTTCATTCGTTGATGGCCGGATTGGGCCTTAGCTTTGTACGTGGCTGGCCCAATAACTAATAGCTTTTTGTGGATTTTGTCGAGTGGGCCCTGGTCCTGGTAGCAGGACCTCATGAACAGTCTTCTTTTTTTTTTTTTTTTTTACAGTTGGGGAACGTGGAGCAGCAGTTATAGCAACTTTAATTGTTCCACTTACCATCGTGTTTAGTGGCTGACAGGGCGAGAGGGGTGTATTTAAGGGAGGAGTTGAGGGGTTTTTAGAATTTATTCAAAAAATTTCTCACTCTCCCAATTTCTTTACTCTTTCTCTCACCCTTCAACTCTCTGAACTTGTTTTTCTCTTCTACTCATTTTCTTCGAAAAATTCAATTCCTCTTTAAAAAATGGCAGAACATCCCTCCAATTCTGAGTTCTCCTTGACTCTTAACGAGCCTGGTGACGAAATTTTTGATGATGGCCCAGATGTAAGTTGCGACGCCATCATCGCAGAACAGCTCCAGGAGATGGAGAGGGAACTTCATAGGGAACCGGAGCAGGGCAGGGCCCTGGTCGTTAGGAATGAGGACCGGAGGGTCCAAATTAGAATTGGTGGTCCTGTGGGCAGGGACCACTACTTAGATGCTGAGGGGCGGTGGACCTCAGTGAGATGGGAGGACCCTGAAGCTCTTCATGGGGTCATGCACATCAGGCCTTCTACGGCCTTTTTGGGGAAGATCCATCAGCTCAGCTTGGTGTCAAGGGCAAACATCCTTGCTTTGGCCCCTGGCCTGGATGGATACCAATTTTTTCTTCCTTCCTCTAATTCTTGTGCCTGGGACCCTGAGCCAGGTCACATTGCTGTCTTCCTTGCCCACCTGAACTCTGGGGTAAGGTTCCCTCTACATCCCTTCATAGTGGAGATGTTAGAGGTCTGGAACGTGTGCTTATCACAACTGGTACCCAACGCCATTCAAAGGCTGGTTGGGTTTATCTGGGTGTGCGAATTTAGGGGTTTTCCCCTGAGTTCAAGGGCTTTTAGGACTATGCATAGGTTGAAGCCGTACCGGGGGTCCAACGTGCCAAAGGGATGGTGGACGGTGGAAGTCCTGAGGTAGGACAATGAGATCTATGCTACCACCTATCCCAAGCCTAGGGAGATGGGGCACTGGTACTATGCATTTCTGTGGTTGGGGGTCCCACTGGAGAGCAGTGACCCCAATGTGTATCTGCCCAGGACCGAGTGGGCCAGGCCCAGGAATACGGAGTGGGTAGGGTTCGAGACACTGATTGCTGCTGATCAGGCGGTGGTCAGAGAATTTGCTGCTAACCCCCCTACCAGCAGCACTGGGAGTGCCATGCCCTTGGTTTGGCTTCCTCATCTGGACCTGATTAGGAACGAGGCTTATCTGGCCTTGTCCAATCTCAGCTGCAAAATGACTAGAGGTACTTTCTTTTTTCACTCTTTTTGTTGCATGGTTTTCCTTTCCTGTTTATTTTGTTGTGCTTCTTTGCTTTTTGAGCTCTGGCTATCTTGGGTGTATCTTTGGTCTCACCATCTTTTTGACCTGTTCTTGGCAGCTGAGGCCTAGGTGAGGGTGGACTTTGAGAAGTTGGGAGTGGATGACCAGGGGAGGCCTTCCAGGGTCATTCCTATGGAGCCTCCAGCCAGGATGAAGTTTGTCCTGCTGGAGAATGATAAGAGTCTCCCCCTCCGTCCTGCTCCCAGGTTCATACCGTTCAACCCTGATGCTGTTAGGGGTACTCCGAGCAGGTTGCCCCCCAGGCCCAAGGTTGATGCTGATGCTCCTTCTTCAATCGCTTCAAGACTGGTGACTAGACCAGGTAGGAGGTCCACGAGGAGTGCTGGGTTGACTCCTCCTGTGGCTGGGTGTGCCAGGGCAGCGGCAGCTAGACATCAGGGATCTTCCCTAGTTATCAGTGAAGGTGGGGCCCTGGCAGGTAAAAGGTCCAGGTCTCCAGGTGGCGAGGAGGCGAGCCGGAAAGGAAAAGAGGTCGTGACTGTTGATGACGACGACGACGATGATGATGAAGATGATGAGGAGCCCTTGAGGCTGAGGAGGAGGAGGAGGGTCTAGGAAGAGGTTGGACTTCGCACTGCCATGGTCGTCCATGAGGATGACCTGGCTCGAGAGGACCTGGGCTCTCCTATTGGTGGAGATGAGTTCCTTCTGGGGAGTTATCCTTCTAACAGGGCTGGGCTTTCTAGCATGCCCTCTTACTCCCAACTTTCCAACTGGAGTGGGAGTTTTGCTGAGATGGCTGGCCCTGTCAATTCTGTTACCCCTGCCCCCCATGTGGGGGCAGAGAAGTTAACTTCGGAGCAACAACAACAACAATCCCAACACCAACAACAACAACAGCAGCAACAACAAAAACAACAACAACAACATCAGCAGAAACAACAGCAACAACAACAACAACAACAGCAGAAGCAGCAGCAGCAGCAGGACCACCTGCACAAAATACACTTCCCTCATACAATCTGCCCTCAGAGCTGGCAGCCTTATTCAGCTCAGACTTCCCTGTTCATGAGGAGGGGAGCTTTGATGCTGCCCCTGGTGTATCCTCTGTTAGGTACATCAGAGGGATGTTGCACAGTGCTCTACGTCCCCAGGATAGGCCCTCCAGCTCGGTGGCAGACTCTGGGATTACCCTAAGATGGGTGATTGGCCTGGTATGAAGTTTCCTTGCTTTCTATTTGCTTTAATCAGTCTGCTGTGTCTTTCATCTAAGACTTGTAATTTGTTGTTTTCTTATAGGTGGTGAAGTATGGGCTGGTAGCCAGCGAGTTCCTGACCTTTGTCCTACCTTATCTAACCTATGCTGGGGACAAGATAAATGGCCTGCAGGAGGAGGTGGTCTCTGTCAAGCAAAAGTACCTGACTCTCCTCAATGAACAGACCCGGGCCTTTGAGGCCTTTCATGAGAAGATTGCTGACACTGAGAGAACCAGGGACGAGGCTTTGGGCCAGCTGAGAGAGACTCAGGAGCAGCTTGTCGGGGCCAAATAGCAGGTGGAGCAGGCCAAAGCTGAGGCTGCTGAGGAGAAGACCCAAGCTGACCAGATCAGGGAAGGCCTTCAATCCAGGGTTGAGGACCTGGAGGAGGTTGGAAGGAGCAAAGACGAGAAGCTGGTGGAGCTTGTGGAGAACAATCATGCTCAGACTGAGGAGCTCTAGGCCCTTAGGGCCAGCACAGAAAAGATGAAGAACCAGCTGGAAGAGCTTAAGGGGGAGCTGGAGTCTAGGGCTCACCTCACCAGGACAGACCAGGATTTCAATCATTATTTATTTGACGTCTGGTTGTCTGCCTTCAGGTGTGTTAAGCATAGATATCTTGATGTGGATTGGGAGGTGGTGGAGGAAGGTTACAGAGCTGGCCAGGGTTCAGTGCCCCTGGCTGGTGAAGTGTTTCCTTCCTCCATCCAGGAGTATTTACATCCTTTGACTCCTGGAACACCTGCCACTCCAACACCTAAGGATACTCCAGCCCCTTCCCTTGCTCAACTAGTTGTTGTAGAGGAGTCTGTCCAGCCTGAAGTACCAGCTCCTGATCCTAATGTTACCCAATCTGCACAAGGAGATGCCTACCACAGTGCAGCCCACAGTTCGAATGTTCCCCCTGCTGAGGTGGAGGTTAGTGGTGGAGCTGGCGACCAGGACAGGTTGGCTCCTAAGGGTGATCAGAGTGCTCCTGGTCAACAGTATAGCAGGGGGTCTCCCCCTGCCTAGGAAGTTTGGCGATCACCTGGTAACCAGGGGAGTGCCTCTTCCTGTTCTAGCACATCTGGTCATGCTTTTAGCTGACCTGTTCTAGAGCATGCTGGTGGTGTCCTCTTGTGCCCTTCTAAGCTCTTTTTGTTTTTATATTTAAATTGTCTTCATCTGCTGTAAGAACAATTTCTTTTAGCCTCTGCTTGGGCATATTTGAGCCAGTGGTCGTCGACCTTATTTATACCAAACTTGTATAATGTTTCTGATACTTTTTACCATTCACCATGGGGTGGATGTGTTTTATTTTGCTTTCAAACATTCATTTGATATTTTGACTTATATAAATATGTGGTTTTTGCAAGAATTTTTGCCCTTGCAAATATTTATATGTGCTATATATGTTGTGTATACTCTCTGCCCCCCCCCCCCCCTGGTTGGAAGGTGACAAAGTGACCTTCTGACCAGATACAGGTTACAGGAGTTTTAGCAGGTGGTTGAATAAGGTGGTTTGCTTTGCAAATTTTGTGCTTACTGCTCTTTTGTGAATGCATATGCTTTTGTATGACCAGGGGCCAAATGAACACATGGACTGGCTAGGGTGTTTGAGTAAGTGTGTTTGCTGTGCAAACACTTTGCACTACCCCACCCAGGGCCAGGTCATTTAAAGCATATCCCTTTGTATGACCTGGGGCCAAATAGGTATATGGACTGGCCAGGGTATTTGGGTAAGTGTGTTTGCTGTGCAAACTCTTTGCACTACCCTACCCAGGACCAGGTCATTTGAAGCATATCCCTGTGTATGACCTGAGGCTAAATAGGAATATGGACTGGACAGGGCATTTAGGTAAGTGTGTTTGCTAGGCAAACTCTTTGCACTACCCAACCCAGGACCAGATCGTTTAGGGCATGGACTTTTGTATGACTTTGAGTCAAAGAAGTGCATGGACTGGGCTAGGAATGGGACCAGGTGTGCTTGCTGGGCAAGCCTTTTTAACCTGCACCCACCAGACCAGAACTTTTGGTGCATGTATTTTTGACCTTAGGTCAACAAATACATGGACTGGGCTAGGAATGGAACCAGGTGTATTTGCAGAGCAAACCTTTTTCACCTGCTCCCACCAGACCAGGACTTTTTGGTGCATGTATTTTTGACCTTAGGTCAACAAATACATGGACTGGGCTAGGAACGGAACCAGGTGTGTTTGCAGAGCAAACCTTTTTCACATGCTCCCACCAGACCATGACTTTTTTTTGATGTCATCTACGTACACTTCAAGGTTCCTGCCTCTTTGGTCTTTGAAGACCCTGTCCACCATTCTTTGATATGTTGCCCCTGCATTTTTCAGGCCAAACGGCATCATGACATAATTGAACACTCCACAGCTGGTGATGAAAGCTGTCTTGTGTTTGTCTGCAGGGTGCATGAAAATTTGGTGGTACCCAGAATAGGCGTCCATGAAGCTCAGCATAGCATGTCCGTTGGTTGAGTCTACCAGCTGGTCTATCCTTGGCAGAGGATAGAAATCTTTGGGGCAGGCCCTGTTCAGGTCTGTGAAGTCTACACACATTCTCCATGTTCCATTGGATTTCTGGACCATGACCACATTGGCCAGCCATTCAGGGTAGGCGCAGGGCTCAATGAAGCCTGCCTTGATCAGCTTGTTAACCTCTGCCTCGACAGCCTTGTTTTTCTCAGCAGAGAAGTTCCTCCTTTTTTGCTTGATGGGCTTTGCCTCTGGCAGGACACTCAGATGGTGAGAGATGAGACCAGGGTCTATACCAGACATATCACTCGCCTCATAGGCAAAGATATCACAGTTTGTTCTAAGCAGGGTGATCAGATTACACCTCTCCTCTTTGTTCATTTCTGTCCCTATAATGACAGTTTTACCTGCCCTCTCCTCCAACTGAATTTCTTCTGTAGCTTGACCAGGTTGGATGGCCTGGTCCTTGACTTGCTCTTCAGTTGGCCTGGCCTTTGGGTCTAGGTGAGGGTCTATCTCTATTGATGTGTTGGGAGTATTGTGACTGGTGGTGAAAATTTTTCTTGGTTGGGGCTGCTCTTCCCCTGTTAGGCGAACTTTGTTGGGGCTGTTTTTAGCTAGCTCAGATAGTTCCTGAGCCAACCTTCTGGTCCTGGTCACCTCCTCAGGCCTAGATTGCCTGATTTGGGTCAGGTTGCAGCTTCTAGCAGCCTCTTGAGATCCCCTGAGGGTGGCTACCCCCCAGCATCAGTCACATACTTGAAGCATAGGTGGAAAGTGGATGCTACACCTTCGAATTGATCCATGAAAGTCCTGCCCAGAATGGCGTTGTATGGTGAAGGTGCATCTATCACATGGAATCTCACCATGCAAATTCTTTCAGAATCCTCCTGTCCCAGCTTGACAGGTAGGTTGATTTCTCCCCTGGGCACTATTGATTCGCCCATGAAGCCTGATATCGGTCCAGGGGAGGGGACCAGCATGTTGTCCTTTAGGTCCATCTTGTGGAAACACTCCGCATATAGAATGTTGATGGAGCTGCCTCCATCAATCAGGGCTCTTCTCACCAGGCTGTGAGAAATTTGAACTGAGCAGATCAGGGGGTCGTTGTGGGGATAGGATACTCCGTCACAGTCCCCTGTTCCGAATAAGATGGTGGGCAGAACTGAGGGCTTGGTGTTTGGCAAGTCTCTGACTGAGTATGACCTGCCTGATCCCATTGCTCGCAGGTCTGCCCGCAAAGAGCTGCTGGAAGGTTGGTCTCCAAAGATAACCGCAATGATGTTGTAGGGTGTCTCTGGGGCCTTCTTCTTTTGTGGCTTCTGGTCACGTTTTTTCTCGTGAGCAGGGCCACCTTTTTCTCGGGCAACCTTCCAGTCTTTGTATTGTTTGAAGTACCCTCTATTAATCAGGTCTTCAATATTGTCGCGTAGGGTCCTGCACTTTTCTGTGGCATGACCAGGGCAGTCATGGAAATCACAGTACAGGTCCCTCTCTCGAACAACTGTTTTCATGGGTGGTGGCCTTCGCCACTTGTCTTCGTTCTTGTGGGCAGCGTAGATCTCTGCCACAGATACAGTCAGGGGGGGTGTAGGAGTCAAAGGTTGGAAAATCACGTTTCCTTGGGTCCCTTTTGTAACGCCCCAGATTTTTGGGCTATTTTCTTGTTTATTTTGTTTGTAATTATTTTAATTCTGTGTATAGTCTAAATTTATTTGGACTATTTATTGATTGATTATGATTATTTTATTATGTGATTTATTTGTTTTATTTTAATTAATTAGAATTTTATTTTAAATTTTCTAATTAGTTAATTAATTTTGGGCCAAGTGCAAAATTGATCATGATTAGTCATGCTTAAGTGCAAATGGCCCAAGTAATCATTTAACCCATTTGAGTCTAAGCCCAACCGACCCCCTCTCTTGATTAGTGGCTTAATTTTTCCACTTGCCTTGTTTTCACACCTAACTAACTTCTATAAATAAGGGTTGTTAGTAAAGCTTAAACACCATTTTGCCATTTGATCATCCTTGGCCACATTTAAACACAAAACACTCTCTCCATCCTTGCCATTCACTCCACACGCCTATTTTGGCTAAGTAGTCCCCATTCCTTGATTCATCCATCTTTTCCAACCCAAACTTAAAGATTCATATTCCATTGATCTTTAAGTAACTAAGAAACACATTAGCCTTCATTTCCTTATTCAAGACTTGGGTTTTTGGGTTTCGTTTCGGGTTTTGTTCGTGGGGTTCGAAGAATGGTCGTGCATGGCGCCTTGCGTGGTGGTTCGTGGTTGGCCGTGCGTTGGAGCCCGTGAATGGTGGCCGTGTGTGGAGGTGCACGGTGTTCGAAGTATGGTGCCGTGTTGAAGCCATGTTTGGCCGTGTGTTTTGGGCCGTGGATAACAAGTTTGGGCAGCGAGTTTTTGTGGTTTTAACGCTCAAAGTTTGCTTAGGTAACATACTATCTCAACCTAGTTTGTATACCTTGATTCATAGTGTAGATTACATGATTAGATTAGACCGGAATCGATGAATGTTACTCTTGCCATGCGTGAATTTATGGGCTGATTTGGGAAGTGGTTTTATGATGTTCTTGCCATGATTCTATGTATATTATGATTACTTATGATGATTTTGTGTTTGTTGATGTTCATGTTCAATTTTCATGAAGTTTTGATGCATATAAGTTGATGAATTTGTTGTTGAACATTGTTGTTTCATGCGTGATCTTTAATGTTGTATATGAGGATGAGTTCTTAATTGATCGAGTTCTTGAATCTTGATTGAGTTCTTGAATCTTGATTGAGTTCTTGAGTCTTGGTTGAGTTCTTTATCAGTCTTGGTTAAGTTCTTTATGAGTCTTGGTTGAGTTCTTTATGAGTCTTGATAGATCTTTATGATTTCTTGGTCGAGTCTTGGTTAAAAAAAGTTAAGATAAGTTTACAGAAAGTTAAAAGTGGTTCAAAGGAAGTTAAAGAAAGTAAATAAAGTTAAAGAAATGATTAGGATTGATTAAAGAAGTGGTATTGATTATGGTTAGACTAAAAAAAAAGGTGAAAGAGGCAATCTTGAAAATAATAATGATGGCTTACATGTTAGTCTTAAGTCAAAGCGTAAGATGCAACTTAAGATTAACTAAGAATGTAAATAAAAGATTAAAGATTAGCTTGATTTTACTATTAAACGCCTAACCTTAGAGTAAGATTCTATGGCTTGGGTTAAGACGTTGCCCCTATCCTATCTGCGGTATTGGGATAGTTGGAGATCTTACTATGTCGTCTTTTGATATGGATTTCCCGTAAGATGGGTTTCATGGGGTTGGGAGTAAGATTCTCAATCCTGGCATAGTAGAAAGTTCGTTCGCATAAGATGCGTTCGTATGTGCATAGTCCGGTCTAATATGTAAATGATTGCGCCAAAGATTAAGTAAAGATAAGTCTAAGTCGAGTATTGGGAGTTAGACAAGTTTTGGGTACTATCGTTGAATGTCGTTATTATTAACGTTATTGTTGTTGGTTATTGTTGATTTGATATGTTGTTTTACATGATCATATGTTGTATGTCTGGTTTGGTTGTTTGATTTATTTTATGATCATGTGTATCCACGTTAGGGTGGGACAGCTATGTTACTCGCCACTGACTGTGGATTGTTGTTAATTTTTCAGGTAACTCTGATGATGGCAGTGTTGTTTAGCTTTGGGTTGGGCGAGTGCCGATGTTCTTTTAGTTTGTTTAGTTTGTATTTTGTTTCTAGTTTTGGACTTAGTATTTTATAGTTCATATATTCTAACTCTGATCGTGTTTGGAGTTACTTGTTAGTATTGATTACTTTTGGGTTTAGTATTGTACAAACTTGTGGGTGTTGTACTTTTGGGTTTTAGTAATAATATTTTCGAGGTTTTGTTTTAATTTTTAGTAAGTTTGTTTGTTAGATCGACAATTCGACTCGTCGGTTTCTTCTGCGCCGATTTAAGCGAGTCGGGTCGTCACAGTTGGTATCAGAGCCGAATAGGTTTAAGTGAAGTTTTCGGATTCGAGTTAAACCCGGGAGTTGAGAGCTTTAACTTTCCCGAGTGATTGAACCCAAATTAAGATTAAGTATAAGGGAGAAGAGTGTCGGGTAGACGAATCCGGGATAAGACTCTTTTTCCTATTTTCCTTTTATTTGTGTACTTGATTATAGTGTGGATTGTTGACTCACATTTTTGTTCTTTTTGTCCTTGTCGCATTACGTTTCAACATATCCACACCTCGCCGGTCAAGTTCGGGACGACAGAGGTTACGAGCGCTCGAGGAAGCGATTCTTACGTTGGCGCACCATAGTCGTGATACGCCTAGTACGCAGTCGACGTTCGATCGTATCACACGTCATCGACCACCGACCTACGATGGGATTACCGACCCTACTATCCCGGAGAGTTGGATCCGCGAGATGGGGAAGCTCTTCGACGCTACGTTTTGCCCTGAGCACGAGAAGATGCAGATCGCCGCCTACTATCTACGCGGAGAGGCTGATAACTGGTGGAGTGTATGTAACACCCCAATAATTCTCATCAAGTTATAAATGCTAATTTCAAGGAATATTGAGAATTATTAAAGTGTTATCGCCACATGTGGAAACGTATCGGCTTACTCAGAAATTTGCAGCGGAAATAAAATAGTACTAAGTTTAAAATAAAACTAAATCTTATTACAACTTGGAACCATTAAGGCCCTGAAATTTATTGAATCAACTTAAACGAAATAAATCCAACTTAACAAATGAAAATGTCTAAAATCTCCCAAACTAAAATGTTAAATCGAATTTGGAAAATAATTCATAAAGTAAATAAATGTTTCAGAAATACCACTCATCCCTCAAGCCCATAAGCGTCCCTGAATTCCTGCACAAACTTACCTTGACCCTGAACGACTGCTCACCAATAATTGGGTCATCACAGGGTCAAGATAATAACAAGACCAAATTTGTACGGCGTCAGCAAAGCTGAGTACGGCAATTAAATAAGCATACAGATCTATTGCATATAAAATCATGTCAAAGCTTAAATACTGTGGTGAGTAATTAGTTATTATTCCTTGTTAAACACATTGATTATTAGGTGGCCCTCTAGAGCCGAAGCCAATGTAAGCACCGGGCGAGTTGTCTATGCCTAGAAGGTGACAATGAGTGTAACGACCCGACTTTTTAGCTTGTCGATTTACGAAGGGAAATCGACATTCGGATCATTACTTAATCATATTAAACAATAAATCAAATCATTAGAATGGAAGAAAAATCTTTTATTAGTATAACTACTAAAAACCATAATAATCCACTAATCGTTATTACATCAAAAGTCTGGAAATACTGTCCCAACATGCTGGGATCATAGGATAAACTAAATAAATGTTTAAATTGTTCTGGATAACTAGATACTTAAAATAAAGGCTAAATCTCTCAAGCCCATCCGGCGAAGCCCGCTCTATTCTGCTGCAACATCACCTGAAACTGAGGGGGGGGGTCCACCGTCAGTGGCGAGTAACTAGGCTGTCCCATTTAATCGAGGGACCACCAAACACATAATTGCATAGAAAATATCATAAAAACTGTAAAGAACTCAATACATGCTTTACACATAAATACACAAAATACGTATAAATGTACGTATAAGAATACGTATAAAGGTACGTATAAAATACGTATACAGGTACGTATAAAAATACGTATAAAAATACGTATAAATACCCCTGCAGAAATACGGTTAGAATACGTATAATTACGTATAAAGTACGTACAATCAACCCTGCAAATACGGTTAGAATACATACCAAATACATTCAACGTCCGTATATATATACACACGCATACATGCTCGTATAATTACAGAAATACACAGCGGAAGACTTATAATATACTGAACTTATACTTTATATTATACATCTTAAGTGATCTCAATCCCTTAACTTATACCTGTCCTTTCATATATTATACCTTAATAAATCATATCCATATCTTATCATCTTCTTCTCATTATATAACATATCTTATCATATCAGATCATATCATATCTTGTCATCTTTTGAAATCATCTTATCACTTCATCTTATGATTTCATCTTAACATATCAAATCGTATGATCTTAACATAACATATCATCTTTGTTGGACCGGTCACTATAACTCGTTATGGATCTCGTGTTTCACCATAACTTTCCTAGAACATGCCGGGATGAGCTCGTGTACTCAACCCGTAGCGGATCTCGTGTTTCACCACTAAGCCTAAGCTATGACCATAACTCCTAGTAGCGGCTCGTGTACCACTACCAGACGACTACATATCCTAAGACCCAGAACTACTCGGGGGAACCCAACCTGACTACTCGGGTCATCAGGTGTGCTCGACCCATTGAGCAGTGGCCTCGACTTAACCCAGTCTAACTACTCGAGTCATTAGGTGGGCGTCCATATTGTATCTTATATCTTCATTTAATTATATCATATCATATATTAGGATAATACTAGGTGACCGTAATAGGAAATGAAATGTTCGGAGTCCCAGGAAAGGGAGGTGCGGCACGTATATTGGCCACCTTAAATACCAAGCCTTTCCTAGCCAGAGACCGAAACATAACACGTATAGCTATTACTCTGTTTCCTTTCTTATCCCTAGTAATATCTTATGCATTTCAATTCTTATAATAATACTATCCTTCAAATATATATAACATATTCTTATAATCCTATCCTTTCGGATACTAACCTTAATATAATATCATATACTAATTCGTAACATTATCCAATATAATATAGTTATATTATTAATACTATTAGTATTTCGGTCCTCATAAGTATATTACTAATAATATCCTTTTTATCCCTCCACTTTACAACTTATCCCTAATAATTATTTGTCCGTAACTTTTATTATTAATTATCCCTAGAATAACAATAATCCATTTTAATCAAATGTTGACTAAATCATCAATTACACACGGCACTCTAGTT
The DNA here is from genome assembly GCA_951394345.1 of Salicornia ramosissima. Taxonomy (NCBI): domain Eukaryota; kingdom Viridiplantae; phylum Streptophyta; class Magnoliopsida; order Caryophyllales; family Amaranthaceae; genus Salicornia; species Salicornia ramosissima. The sequence continues at coordinate 8,094,477 of OX596233.1, forward strand.
TAACAACATAATTATTTAATTTCTTAAATTAATTTAATTAATCAATATAAATCACTAGAATTACCAAAATAAGATAAAAAATTCTATTTCCCCTATTTTTAACCCACTCGACATATTACCAAACTTAGCCAAAATTATTTGATTAAATCATAAAATTTATTCTACAACAAACAATTAAATTAACTAAACAATAATCATAAAATCATGCTTAAATCAATTATCAAGATTAGAGTCAAGAAACAAGATCTAAACATGCTCTTAAATCCATCATACCACACGGCCATACTTGTATAAAATAAGAACATATTTTTTTTATATTCAAGAACAATTCAACATGATACAATTAGAGAACTAATTAAAGATTAAATCAAGATTTGCGTAAACAATTCATGTGATCAAGATTAATCATAAAAAAAAACATTTTTTAATCTTTCTTTAATCTTTAGCTCACTCGAAAATTTCGAGAACAATTAGATTTTAATTTCCAAAACAAGATTTAAATTATACCAATAAAATAAATCATGATCATGCTTAATTAATTAAATAAAATCATCATAACATACATATATCACTCGAAAAACTAGAAATAAAATCAGAATATTTCATGCTAAAAATTTCGGATTATACATAGATTTCATGAATTTAATTATACAATTCTAATTATTAAAACAAGCATAAGTCATACATTTAAACCAAGAAAATCAAGAAAATAAATCAAGGAACATATCATCATATACATGGCATTCTTATATAAAAACAATATTAAATTCCTATAATTTTCATGTTTTATTCCTAATTAACTATGTGATTAGCTACCCTTTAATTAAATGAAAAAGCTTAGTTACCTTAAATCGCAAAATTTCCAAGGTAACAATGGGGGTTCACGGCTGTTTTAGAAGGAGAAAGGAGGAGATTTTCTTTAGGGTTTTTGGAGCAAATAACAAATAGGACCCAAATGAAGTGAAGGGGTCCTATATATAAAGAAAATAAAAAAAACAAGCAAGCCCCAAGCTCCTCAAGGCTGCCGTGTAATTAGAAGGAAAGAGGGAGTGAGTTTGTTGAGTCAACAACAAACTTTGAAAGAGTAAACATAAATTTAAATTAATTAAATTAATTAATTAAATATTAACTAATATCTAATTAACTAACAAAGACAAAACTAGCCCAAGCAACAAGAACAAACCGGCCAAGGCCTCATAAGGGGAAAAGTTGGGTCTTTGGCCCAATTTGGAAGAGGAAAGGTTGGGCTAAAAATAAAACAGTCCAAAATAGTGGGCCTTTTTGGACTAAAATTGAATATACAACATTAATAACCGCGAAATTTTCTGGCCCAAAATTCCGGATTATTACAATGAGAGCTACCCACGTCAAAAATAAAGGAATGAGCTCAATCCGCTAATGGAACACGTGGATCCTTCGGTTCCCTTAAAGTCACGAGACCTGCCGTGACCCCAACCCACATCCATGCCAATACTCCATACGTGCACTGGTCTAGAGTTTTAATGCTTACCCGAATCTTTCACTTTAAGTGATTAGTGTCTTGAGAGTTGTTACACATAACAAGCACACACAAACAATTCACATAACACTTGTTTTAATTTATTGTTCAGATAAAACACACTGAACTCTTGTCTATTAACGAGATTCCCATTAAGAACATATGTCTTAAGTGGTATCCCAAAGCTATTAAAGGGCATGAAATATTCGGAGAATCTATTCACGCCTTACCAATAAACTTGAAAAGGACAACCTGTCCATATGCAAAATAAATTGCAACTAATAAACTTGAAAGGGACAACCTGTCCATATGCAAAATAAATTGCTACTAATGAAGCATGAAATATTCAAAGAACCTATTCATGCAATATTCTCTTGTATAATCGGGAACATGAAATAATCCTTCCTATCCTTTTCTTAAAAGGTTTGCAAACACAAGTTATACAAACAACTAAAAAAAAACACCACAAATAATCATGTTCCACAAAATCACAACAATCATGATAGAAATATGCAAAGTCCTAACATGATACTACGTCTGAACACTTATCAATCACGAGTACCTTGAATAAACTTGGTGGTACTCCACCTTTTCCTTTCAGAACTCGCCTAAGTAATATTCCTCGCCTATAATATAAAAGACAATAGTATTACCTCGAGTCCTAAAATATCCAGCAGCTCTAACCTATCCTAAGACCTCTCGTAAATTACTAGATAATAATATTAATTACTTAATTATAGGTATAATTACATTCTTTAATGCCCAGATTTAAAAACAAAATAAGAGATAATTTTTTTTTTTGTTTACATATACGTGTGTGTGTGTATATATATATATATATATATATATATATACACGCATATATATATATGCATATACACATATATACATATACACTTAGCATCCATGGAACTGCTAGCTACGAACGGCGCCGGCAGCAAGACAGCAGGAGGCGGCGGCTACGACCGGACGGCTCCGGCGACACGGCTGCGGTGACTGGTGGTGGTGCTGCGGGCGACAGCTTGCGTGAAGGAGCCTTGCTCTGTTTCAGTTCTGTTTTTTTTTTTTTGACAGAACCACGAACCACCACGGGAGGCTGGTCGTGGTAGGTGGTGGCTATGGTGACTAGCGGTGGTGTTAGTGGTTGAAGGTGGTGGTAGATAAGTGGTTATGGAGGTTTTTGGTTTTGAACTTTGAATTTTTTTTTCCTTTTCCTTCTTCCTAAGTGAGTACGGTGAGAGAGAGAGAGAGGTTTTTTTTTCACTTTTTGCTTTTTGACCTAATTTGGTTCATCCTAGGGTATTTATACTGTTACTGCTGTTTAGGGTTTCTCAACAGGTTGGGTCTGTGACAAACCCTTTTAAGCCCTTATTATTTTAAACACTGATTTTTTTTTTTATTATTTCATTCTTTTTATTTATTTATTTATTTGTTTGTTTGAACGGTTCCCAACCGACAATTAAAACCTTTTGAGTTATGTTAACTATGACCCACAAATTTTCATAAAATGATTTCAAACATATAAATCATTATTATCCCCATAGAATAAAATATTTAATTTATTTTATTAACTCTAATTCCGAAAATATCCGTTATGGGCGTAAAATCGCGTATTTATGTATAATTAACTCTTATATCAGGGTATAAAAATACGGAGGATTACAGTGTATCTAAGGACGCGTGCATGCCCTTACGTTTGATCGAGTTCGTAGATAAGATCCAGGAGAGATTCTACCCCGACGAGTTGCGGTGGCAGAAGCAGGAAGAGTTTACTCTTACCCAGGGTAAGATGACAAGTTCAGGCGTACCCCGACAAGTTCGCCTGGCTGCTTATCATTTGAGTAGAAGAGGTATTTTTCTTTTGTGACCTTTAGTTTTCCCATCTTGGTTGAGTATGTAGTCATGGTCAGACCAGGCCTGTCATGGCAACTTTTGGCCAAAGGTGGTTTGATCAGGACCACGTCTCTATCTTTTTCTTATGCCTTCGACAGCTGAAGATGTAGAGGCGATGGGCTTTGACAAGCTGGGGTTAATAAGTGGTTTCCTTCGAAGTGTACCCCTTGAACCTTTAGCAGGGCTGACATTGTAGGATCCTCTTCTATTGCTGCTAGATTACTACTAGGGTGGTTTTGACCGACCAAGGTGCTTTTGACCGACCAAGGTGCTTTTGACCGACCAGGGTGGTACTGAACTACCAGGGTGGTTTTGACCGATCAGGGTGCTTTTGACCGACCAGGGTGTTTTTGATCGACCAGGGTGGTACTGCACAATCAAGGTGGTTTTGACCGACCAGGGTGGTACTGCACAATCAAGGTGGTTTTGACCGACCAGGGTGCTATTGACCAACCAGGGTGGTGTTAGGCGACCAAGGTGGTGTTGACCGACCGAGGTGCTGCGGGCCGACAAGGATGGACTTGATCAGCTGGGCAGGTATTTTTATAGTGTGAGAGTGAGTCGCATTCACCTGAACATTTTATCAAACACTTAGTGTGCTACCATTATACTTAGCTATCATATGACCATTATAGTTTGGATCTAGCTTTTTGTACATGAGAAGTACAAATTAATGGTAAATCAATAATAAAATTCACCAAATAAACTATTTTATGCTCAAGTAATTAAGAGAAATTATAGACTTGTACAAATAATTAAGAGGTAGTAAAAGAACTTATCTTTTTTATTTGGGGGTATGTCTTCTATGTCTTCTCTTTTGAGGATGAACAAGTTGCAACTTAAGGATGAATATTTTTACCTTGTATTACCAAGACTAAAATGATGATATTTCGTCCATGAGGATTGTGGTATATATGGGCATGGTTGAACTTGTATCAGGGGCTACTCCTTTGAGGGTATGGTATGCAACAAATTTCCAGATTGATGTCCCCAGTACATTATTGTCCCCTTTGTATCGAGAGAAGCCAAACATTCATTAAGAGGATCAAAAGCCAAGCTAGTTATTGGTCCTTTATGTCCTTTAAGAACTCTTACCACCGTAGCATCAACAATGTTGATGAGCTTGATACTCTCATCGTCACCGGCAGCCGCCAAGAGGCTTTTTGATTTGTTAAATGCAAGTGCGCAAATAGACAATGTAAATCTGGTAATATTCTTCTGGAATTCCCCACTTGGGAATTTGTATAGCTTAACAGTACGATCAATAGATCTAGAAGCAAGATAGGTAGAATTAGGGATAAGAGCCAAGGTGACCTGATCAACGGTACTTGAGGTGGAAGAAAAACCGTAGTGGCACCTCGACCCTCCTTCTAGCGCTAAATTGTTGAGGTGATTTTTGGGTCACAACAATGTAAATATGATTTTTGGGCCGAGAGCTAGTCGAATTCCACGTGAAAGTGCTCGTCGATCTGCACAGAGAACAAGCGTGAGCTACCCTCGGAGGTGTTCCGGGGAAAGACTCTCCGACGCTCAAGTCAATAAGGTGTAAGAGTATAAGAATGTAGAGAGAGAAAGTGAGGGAGAAGTTTGAGGTGTGTTTGGTATTTTTTGGATACCTTTGCATGCGCATGGTTAGGGGGTATTTATAGTACCTTGAGAATATAGGAGGAAAACTGCCCCTGGTAGGTTGAACTGGACCTGGTAGGCTGGCCTGGACCTGGTCAGTAACCCTGGACCTGGCAGGCGTTTCTTTGACCTGGTAGGTTGGACCTGGACCAGTCTGCTGTTCTCAGGACCTGGTAGATATGATCTTCACCAGGTAGGTGCTTGAGCGTGGATTTAGGTGGCCAGGTCCCTGTACGGACTTTATCTTGTACTTGAGCCTGATCCTTTTTGTGGGCTTTCCTTGTGGTGTGCCTCTTTCATTCGTTGATGGCTGGATTGGGCCTTAGCTTTGTACGTGGTTGGCCCAATAACTAATGCGTGCATTTTGCCCCATTAGTAACTAATAGAAATCTTTTAATTGTCACACAAAAATCTGCGACTACTTGACGGTGATTGCTAAAATGGTCAAGTTTGGTCACCAATGGAGTTCTTAATTTTAGATTTTACGACTACCAAATTTGTTTTGCGACAGAATTTTTTGGTCGCAAAAAAGTTTTCATTCGTTGCTAATGGTGGTCGCAAGGTGGTCGCTGGGTAGTCGCAATTTTTTCGACCAACCATAAATCGGTTGCATAAATCATTTTGCGACTAGGCTTTTAGCGTCCACTCAATTTTTGGTCTCAGTCGGTCGCTAGTTCATTTTAGCGAACGATTTAGTGGATTAGCGACCGACTTGGTTGGTCGCAAACTGGCCTTTTTCTTGTAGTGATAGTATCTCTTGCAAGTGATGCAATTCAATATCCGTCATCAAACTTAAAAGATTACAAGAATTCAAGCCTATAATTTGTCGTGCAAAGCTACTAAAGTGCAATGTCTCAAATTTCAAGGGGGCGGGAAGAGCGTACACAGTAAATTAATATTGTCATATATTACAATACAATCTAGGGAAGGGAAAAAATTTCAAATACCCAATTGACATTGTGTAGACAATTATCGGCCTTGGCCAATTAAGTTTAGTTTTCCTATGACGTATTTGCAGGGGTCGTTTCTACCCGGCCGCCTACGTCACGAGTTGATTTGAATGCTCGTTAACGCCGTACGTGAATACGGACTAGTAGGAGTCGCCACCGTGCGTTTATACGATCCACGGACACCGAAGAAGTACCGAAAGCCAGGAGCAATCGGTCCCATATGGTCGTGCACCAGAGTATGGGTTCGGGGACAGGTTACGAGCCAATCGTGCATTGGGCCCACCCGCCTGCAAGCGGTCTCTATTAGGTCTCTTTTGTAAGATCATTGTTCAATTTCAGAGCAACAGAGAAACTCAATTTTAGCCCTAATTTGCGGATTACTAAGTCGGTTCAGATTAATGCACAAATTAGCCTAAAATTATTTCGTGACCACTTTAGAATTAGTCAATATTAAAATGTTAGAATGAGTCCAAAAGTCCGAATGAAATCAAGGTTCAAATCACAAGAATCACATAAAAAAAAAAAGTTCAACACAGCGATTGCACAAAGAAAATGAAAAGGAAAGTGCGAACGTACCTCGAATCCCGTTGCAATTAGGAAATCAAAATAAAAAAAATAAAAAAAATGCTACATAGAAAGAAGCATAAAATTCACGGATTAAGAAAAAGCATGAAAATGTACATGGAGATGACATGAAAAAATGCAAAAATTAAAGCATGACATGATTTACAAATTGCAGATAAAAAGAAAAAAAATGAATTAAAACAAAGATCGGCATGAACAGGACAGGAAAAAATCACATATTATCTTGAATAACACAAATCATAGATCAAAATGAAAATTAAAAGAAAAGAAAGCATATTGACATTGAATAGAAAAGGGTCTCAGAAATGTGTACCGGAGTGTGCGGCGGTCGATTACGGCCTTGAAATTAGCGTGCCAAATGCCGGGTTCGGTGATTGAAAATGCTTGAATGTGTTTTATATGTGATTAATATTGATTTTGACAGAGCTTTTGTATGCTTTTTAGAGAGAGAATATGTAGTAGAGAGGAGAGCAGGGAATATGAAGTTTTTTCGTGTCTTTTTGTCGTGGTTCTCAAAGGTCGAATGAAGGGTCGTATTTATAGGCGAGCAGAGGAAAAAATCGTCCCGAAAGGTCCAGTTACATGACCTGCGCCTAGACGCGGGTCCATATTACAGGACCTGCGTCCGGGTCGATTTTTTTTGTTTATTCTGCGCGTGAATCTCTTAGATATTATGCGATTATGATACGATTACGGGAATCATACATAATATTATCATAATATTTGAGATTCCGGGAGATTTCGCGAGGTTCCGGAATAATCCGGGCTAATTTGGACTGTTTTCGACTATTTTCGGGATTTTCGGACTATTTTGAAAAATGTGCTAAAAAATTATGGAAAATATAGGAAAATTCTAGAAAAATATAAATGAGTGAAAAGTGGAGAAAAAGTTGACGATGCAGGTGTAAAATTACTAAAATGCCCCTAATAATGGAAAATGTTTCAAAAAGTAATAGAAAATAGATAAAAACTCAGAAAATTATGGAAAAATTATCAAAAATTATAGAAAAATGTAATTAACCTAGAAAAATTATTTGATGCAATATGAAGTGACTAAAATTCCCTTGGGAAATAAATATGTATGAAAAATAATGAAAATAAATTAATAAAAAATCCTAAAAATGTCCGAAAAATCCCAAAACGAGTCGTGAGCCTCTAAAACGCCTATAAATAGTGTGAAAGTGGTATGAGAGGGGTAAAGAGGTGGCATTTTGGAATACTAGCTCAAGACCGGACCTGTGCAACAGGGTACATTCATCATAGACCGCTGGGAGCTAACTGAGGTGCCAGAATTAGATGTCTACAGTTAGCCCCCCCTTTGACCGAGTCTGGAGAGACGAAGTCTTGTAAGACGAAGGTCAAAGGTGCACTACGCGACTTATGTATGCTGATCCCAAAGGAAATAACTAATGAGCTAACCCCTTTGAGACCGGTGCAACTTGATGTTGAAAGTGATGTTCAAAAGCCAATTGATTTGACAATCGAACGAGCATGCAACAAGTAAACACACAAACATGTAATCACGCAGCAAGAAATGCAGTGAAGTGTAATAGTGAAGTGACAGATATGGTTGAAAAGGAGTGGCAAGGTCAGAATTATGCCACGCAATCCTGTGAAGGTCGGGTTTATCACAGGAAAAGATTCCGAGTCGGCGTCGGTGTCGGTGTCGGTGAGTGCGAAGGTCAGATTTATCGCACGGAAAAGAGTGGCAAGGTCTGATTTATGCCACGCAATCCTGTGAAGGTCAGGTTTATCACAGGCATAGGGTCTGGGTCGGTGTCTGAGTCAGTGCGAAGGTCGGGTTTATCGCACAAAGGAGTGGCAAAGTCAGATTTATGCCACCCAATCCTGTGAAGGTCAGGTTTATCACAGGTAAAGTAAACTGAGTCTGAGTCGGCGTCGGTGTCGGTGAGTGCGAAGGTCAGATTTATCGCACGGAAAAGAGTGGCAAGGTCTGATTTATGCCACACAATCCTGTGAAGGTCAGGTTTATCACAGACAAAGAGTCTGGGTCGGTGTCTGAGTGAGTGCGAAGGTCAGGTTTATCGCACAAAGGAGTGGCAAGGTCAGAATTATGCCACGCAATCCTGTGAAGGTCGGGTTTATCACAGGAAAAAGTAAATTGAGTCTGAGTTTGAACTGGAAATTGTAGTTATATGAGCTTTGACAGTGATCTGTGGTAGTAAGATTATTTTGCTTCAGTGTAGGTCTGGGCAAGATTGACTTACAAAGGTCTGGGATTATTGCAAGTTAGGATGATGCCCATGCAAATTAAAGGAGGAGACTGGATAACTCAATGTCTTATCACGGGGTGTTAATGGGAATGAGGGTGACTTGTGATCAGAGGTTGTCCTAGACACGGTGTTTGACCTAGACACGAGGTTAGAATCGATTTGAACTGGGATGTGAAGAAGACATGGGGTCCATGGACAGAGTTCCTTGATTTCAGCTTGATAAGATAGACCTGAGACGGTTTGATCATAGAGATAGAGGAGCCCCCCCAAGTGAAGAATGAGGATGATGTTGTGAAGAGACAGGAGCATGGACAACATGGTGATGAGCCCCCAAATATAATGTGCTAACCCTCAGTGGAGTTAGGCGGCTTTACCTCTTGGAGAGTTTAGTCAAAGAGTCTTTGAAGGTGACCAAAGAATTAGATAGAGCTCGAAAAATAGAAAGGCCAAAATTTGTGACTTGAGGTTGAATCTAGATGTGGCTAAGACGTAGGTTTGGCTAGAAATGCGGGTTCAAGTTTGAGTCTATGTACGGGTCAAAGATTAGCAAATGTTATTGTAGAACTCTTAGCAGGTAGAGTCACTTGGCAGCTAGGCTTCGTTTGATTTTTTATTAATGTGGTCGGACCTCAAGTAGAGGCTTCCTACGTATCCTTGTGGAATCAGACCATCGTAGTTCTGTAGGCCTGATTTTTGAATTGATTTTTTTTTTTTTTGCCTCGACTTTTGCTTGAATGAGGTTGCTGTCTTTTGTTGCTCTGGGCAATGCTTTCAAATGATCTTTGGCATTTAACCTCCTTAGGTGCGAATGAGCCTTGATTACGAGTGCTGCCATTTAATCTCCTGTACTCCATTATGAATTGTAATTGAGTTGGGCCTGGGCTTTGATTTCTTTCATTTTGAGGCCATTGCACCATTCTCCAAATATGACTTGCCATTGACCGTTTGAAAGCATGTCCTCGTGAGGTCGTGTGTGAAAGTGATTATTGATATTGCTTGTGAGGTCAGTGTGTGGAAGTGTAGTGAGGTCAGTGTGTGAAGGTGTCAGTTTTATCAATTGAAGCCGTGTAAGTGATTGAACCTGCATAGAGTTGGAAAATAGCATTGCTAATGGAGATAAGAAAAGGAAACTGCATCGTTTTTATTAATGTATGGAAAAAAGCTTACATATGACTTCGTGAAAAAAAGAAAGAAAAAAAAAATTAAAAAAAGGGTACATAGACTCAAATGACAATGAATGAAAAAGGACACTGGCTAGGACTAAAGATTTTTATTGACTCAAAACTCGGAGGGCCGCACGGATCGGGAATCCATGCCTTGGAGCTGCTCATGGTAGTGGGTTCTTCTGGATGCTTGGTTTTTCCTTCGCCCGTGGTGGAATTGGAAGACAACCTGCGTTTATCATGTCCTGGACCTTATGCTTCAGTGACCAACAATCAGATGTATTATGACCCTTGCCCTGATGATATTTGCAATAAGCATTGGCATTCCATTTCCTTGACTTCATGTGCTCGGGAGGATCCGGAGTGGGCCCAATTGGTGACAAAACCCCTTTGCTCACCAACCTGTCCAAAGCTTGATCATAAGTCATGCCCAAAGATGTGAAGACCCTTTGTTGCCTCTGTGGTCTAGGATTAGGGGAAACTGAATAGGCTTCGGCAGAGACATTATCAACAAAGACTGGGCGGGCTTGGTTTGTGGAAGGTGAGGATGAGGAGCCACCTTTCTTATAGAAAACTCCTTTGTTTTTCTGGGCTTGAAGTTCTTCTTCAACAATAAGCCCAACTTGGTGTAGCTGTGAGAAGGAGGTAATGGGCTGGAATTTGAGGGGTTCTTGGTATTTGGGCTGAAGGTTTCGGATCACGATTCGGACTTGATCCTCCTCGTTGGGTCGGTTGGACATCTGAGCTGCTTTTTCTCTTCAGCGGTTTAGGAAAACAGAAAAGTCCTCTCGATCACCTTGCTTCGTGGCCTCGAGCTCACGAAGGCTGACCGGGAGCTGGGAGTTGTAGCGGTATTGTTTCAGAAATTCTTCCTTGATGTATTCCCAGTCATCAGTTTTAGCTTTATTCAAGGTCCTGAACCATTTAGAGGGGTGCGCCTCTAAGGTCAGGGGAAACACCGAAGCAAACAAGTCTTTCCCCATCCCTTTGAGGGCCATAGTGACATTGAAGGTACGGAGGTGGTCTTCGGGATCTTCCACCCCTTTGAACTTAGGCAGGTCGCTCAAAACTACCTTCTTTGGTAACTTCCCCTTAATCTCATAATCCACACTGTTGGGTCCTTGATGGGCCGACAGTTTGACTAGCTTCTTCACCATATCCTCAAGTTGCTCAACCCTTTTTTCAGCGTTGGTTTTGGGCTGTGGTTGTGGTTCTGGTTCAGGCTCTGGCTCAGGTTCTGGTTGTGGCTGTGGTTGTGGTTGTGGTTGTGGTTGTGGCTGTGGTTGTGGTTGATTTCTGAGTTCTTCGATGGCTTTTTCTTGGGCCTCAATTTTGTTGTTCATGGCTTCAAGTTTGGCCATGATGGCTGCGAACTGGGCTTCAGGGTTTGACATTTCAAGGGCAGTTGAGTAGGAGGATCTGGTTCTTCTTGGAACGTGGATGTTTCTGAAACCGACCTGGGTGCGCTTGATTTGGCTTCTGGTCACCCCTCGAAGGCCCTCGGACACGTCTCGAGTCTTCCCTATGGTAGCTGATGTAACGACCCGACTTTTTGGACATGTCGATTTACGAAGGAAATCGACAAACGGATCATTACCAACTTAAAATGAACAATAAATCAAATGATTCGAATAAATGGATTAACTTTTATTAAATACTCAATTAATATCCAAAAACTAACTCAATATCCTTTAATACATAAACTATCTTAAAACTGCCCCAACATGCTGGGATCATGAAATAAACTAAGAAACTTCTAATTAAGCTAAGTAACTAAGGTTTACTATGCTAAGTCCTCAGCCACTCAAAGCCCATCCATCGAAGCCCGTTAATCTGCAGCATCTTCTCCTGAAACTGAGGGGGGGGTCCACCGTCAGTGGCGAGTAACTAGGCTGTCCCATTTAATCGAGGGACCACCAAACATATAATATCATAGGAAAGCACATAAAAACCGTACAGAAACTTAATACATGCTTTACATACGACAATGCAACATACGTATAAAATACGTACAAATACATAAACGTATACGTACAAAATACGTATAAATACACCTGCAGAATACGGTTAGAATACATAATCTCTACGTATAATGTACATACAATCAACCCTGCATTATACGGTTAGAAATACGTATAAAAATACATCCATCAATCATGTTCATTCATACGCATACATTTATACTTTCATTCATACAACTACAGAATCACACAGCGGAAGTCTTATATCATTCTAAATCATATACTTATAGTATAATACAATCATAACTTACATTGTCCCATGTTCCTTAAGTCATAACTTATACCTTATCTTATATCTTATGTCAACTCATAACATGAATATATCTTAACCCAAACTTTCCTTTAGCTTATATTATACCCTATCATATCCTTCATATCATATCATATACTATATCTTATCGCCTCATATTCTTATCTTATCATAATCATTTCATATTCTTTACTTATCATATTCATCTCGTCTCATTTCATATCATATCGTTCGTTTCATAATCATACTCATATCATATCATCTCAATTCGTATCATAACATTCATCCTTTCATCTTTGTTGGACCGGTCACTATAGCTCGTTGCGGATCTCGTGTTTCACCACAACTTTCCTAGAACATGCCGGGGTGAGCTCGTGTACTCAACCCGTAGCGGATCTCGTGTTTCACCACTAAGCCTAAGCCGCATATCCTAAGACCTAGAACTGCTCGGGGGAACTCGTGTGTTCGTCCCAATTGAGCAGTGGCCTCGACTTAACCCAGTCTGACTACTCGGGTCATCAGGTGGGCGTCCTTATCATATCTTATATCTTTATTATCAAATCATATCATATATTGGGAAATACTAGGTGACCGTAATAGGAAATGAAATGTTCGGAGTCCCAGGAAAGAGAGGTGCGGCATGTGTATCGGCCATCTTAAATACCAAGTCTTTCCTAGCCAGAAACCGAAACATAACATGTATAGCTATTACTCTGTTTCCTTTCTTATCCCTAGTAATATCTTATGCAACTTCAATCCTTATCTTATACTATCCTCCACATCTTATCATATCCTTATAACTTATCCTTTCGGATACTATCCTTAATAGTATATCACTAATATTAACTTATGAATATTATTATTAATATTTGTAAAAGCTGAATACTAATAGTAATAATAATAGTCATATTATCTATCCCTTCACTTTACAACTTAACCCTGATAATTATTTAATCTGTAACTTTTATTATTAATTATTTCCTAAATTAATAATAATTCAAAACTAACCAAATTTGACTAAATCAAATAATTCCACACGTAAATCTCAATTTTCAAACCATAATTAATTAATTCTTAAATTTATCTTAATTAATTAATTAATTGCTAAAATTACCAAAATATAATAAAAATCCTATTTTTCCTATTTTCACCACACTCGACATTTTATATCAATAATAGCCAAAATTATTCAATTAATTTATATGAATTCAATCATCAAGAATTAAATAATTTAACTAATTAATAAACATAAAAATCATATTTTTCAACAAAATTCATCAAGATTAACATAAAAATAATATTTTTAACTCTTCTTTTAATTTCTATACACTCGACAATTAGAAGATAATAACAAGATTTAATTTTTAATTCAAGATTAATCAATATAATTCAAGACTATCAAGATTCATCATAAAAATCATATTTTTAGTTCCCTTTTAATACTTAGGTCACTCGAAAATTCAAGAATTAATAATAGCATATTTTAATAATTCAATTGCCCTATTTTATACAATCTGATTTTTAAAGAATTAAATTAAAAACGACCATCTAAAGATCTCTAAAAATCTGGAAATATTTATGGGAGCTAAATATGGGTTCAAGGATTAACGCGCATAAATTTCGTCTAAAAATAACATCTTTTACTATTTTTAAGTGATTTTATAACTAACCAGTCAGATTAGGCTGAATTCGGTTTCAGAATTTTCTGCCTTAGAAAACGATCTTTAAAAATTACGAAAAAATTACAAAAGCTTTAAAACAGTATTACTGACTTCCACCTAAAATTTCGTAGCCATACGAATTGATTAAGTATACTAGTTAATTCGTAAACTAAAACTAGACAGTTTTATCAGTTTGAAAGATTAAATTATTTCAAGCAAGAAAAGATCGAATTTTGCCACGAAATAAATTATGATTTAAAATAAAATAGTAAACAAACTGCCACGAAAAATTCATCAAGAAATAACAATATTTGATTAATAGATAAATTCATACAAGTAATTATTCAACAATTAGAGATTTCAAGAAATACATCAAATCATGAAAATACATGAAAATAAATCAAGAACATCATCATCCATATACTCGACATGTTCATATGAAAACAATATTAAACTTCCTACAATTTTCATGCTTCAATCCTAATTAACTATATGATTTGCTACCCTTTAATTAAATAGAAAAGCGAAGTTTCCTCGATTCGCTTTAATATTCCAAACACGAAAAATCAATTCACCTTTGGTGAATTTTTGAGCACTCGACATTTTGAGAGAAAGAGAGAAAGAATATATTTTTTTTAGGGTTTTTGAGACAATTAGCAAAATAGGACCCAAATGAAAAGAGTGGTCCTATTTATAAAAAAAAAAAAAAAATACAAACCCTAAGTGATGGTTAGGGATGCCGTGTACAAGAGGGAGAATAGGGGAATAGTTAGGTGGTTAGCACAATATTTGACTAGGTTCCAAAATATATTTAATTAACTAATTAATTTAATTATTTAAATAATATAATTAGGATAAATTAATTAAACCAAAAAGGAATTAAAGAAAATGAAAACAATATTAGCCCAAGTACAATAGGAGGCCGGCTAAGGGTAATAACAAGGAAGAAATTGGGTCATTGGCCCAATTTAGAACAAAGGATAGAAAATAAGATAAAACAGTCCAAAAATAATGGGCCTTTTGGACTTAGAATTAAGACATATCATTAATAACCGCGAAATTTTCTGGCCCAAAATTCCGGGTCGTTACAGCTGAAATCAAAAGGAACTTGACTTAGAATACTGGGAAAACTGACACTGAATTGAGATAGACAATGAACTGAGTCTGACTTTGTATAAATCTAAATCCGGACCTAGATCTGTTTTAAGGTACTGGACTTTTGGCGTGACTGACACTGAAGTGAACTAAAGTGAACCTATGTCTAGATAGGACCACTTGTGAACGGGATGGGTCTAAGTTGGGCCTTATGTTTAATTAGGACTATCTAGACTTGGAGACTGGACTGGGATGAGACTGGTGATGAAATGTGCTGAGACAGTGAGATGAACTGAACCTATGGCAAACTAAAGTGTGTTTGGACTCGAGAAAGTTATGAAATTGGACTGGACTTTGATGGACATGGACCCGTTTTGAGAACTGGAATTAGGACTTGGACTGGGGAAATGGACTTAGGACTTGGACTGGGGAAATGGACTGTGGAATGTGAGCTGGACTTGGACTAAAGAACTTGACTGGGGAATGGGCTAAAGAGATGAGACTATTGAACTGGACTGGTGATTTGGACTGTAGACTTGACATTGAGTTATCCTTATGGTTAATGAGTAAAGTAAAATGGGTTGGGCTAGACTAATGGGCCAAATGCACACATAACACACTAGTCCTAGAATATGCAAATGATGGGTCTTTTAAGGTCAGTCCTTGTAGGGGTCGTTTTTACCCGGCCGCCTACGTCTCACGAGTTATTTTGAATACTCGTTAACGCCGTATGTGAATACGGACTAGTAGGAGTCGCCACCGTGCGTTTTATACGGTCCACGAACACCGAAGAAGTACTGAAAGCCAGGAGCAATCAGCCCCATATGGTCGTGCACCAGAGTATGGGTTCGGGGACAGGTTACGGGCCAATCGTGCATTGGGCCCGCCCGCCTGTGAGCGGTCTCTACTAGGTCTCTTTTTGTGGTCAAATTATTATTAATCCCAAATACATAAATATCTCAGCTTATATCCTAAAAGCGCATATTACTAAGTGGGTTTGAATTATTTACAAATCAAAACTAACTTTTGCAACCACTTTAAATTAAGTCAGTATTAAAAATCTTAAAAATTGAAAACAAATAAAATATGAACGAAAGACAAAAAAAAATAAGCATAAAAATAATAAAAAATAAAAATATGTGCAGGTTCAAAGTGTGTTCCAGGAAAAGTGGTTTGACGTGCTGTTCAACCAATAAAAATATAAATAAAACATATATGAATTAATTAATGCGACTTTTAATACTTAAAACCAGATTTCATATCAATGTTAACAACAATAATTGTGATTTCATTCATAATCAGGCCAGATCTATATATGACTTATAAATTAACCAGGTTTATTATCATAATCATTATTGGAAATATTCAATTTAATAGATAAATCATAATATTAAAAAATAAATTTATCAACGACAAAAAACACTGAAGTTTTTATATGAAATTAACACATGATACCAGATCTGATTAATGTGAGTCATAAAATATCAATATTAGAAAATTATAATCTACGGCCGATTTGATTAAAAAAATAAATAAAATTAAAGTTCTAACATTAATATGACAGACATGAATTTAAGTACTAAAATTCACATAAAACAATTCAGATCATTGAACACATTAACCATTATCAAAGATCACCATTTTTAAAGATTTGTAAATATAAAAACAAACTTAGAATGAATAGATTTAAAGTAGAGACTTCAGAATTCGTACCTCAAGAACGCAATTAGTAGATTTCACGACAGAAAATGCAATTATGTATGTATGTTTGAATTTTGAAATGAGAATATTATTTTTTGAAGAGTATAGTATAGTAGTAGAAGTGATAATGCTCTGAATCTGTCTTTTTAAGCTCGTATAAGCTTCTGTATTTATAGGCCAAAACTGCCAGCAAAGTGCCACGTAGTATTACAGGGCTGCGTCTAGACGCAGACATTGTAATATGTCCTGCGTCTGGACGCAGACCCCGCTCCATGATCTGTCAAGCTGAGGCCAGCTGGAGAAAAAATCGCCCTGGATGACACCAGACCTGCGCCTAGGCGCAGGTCCAGTTACATGACCTGCGTCTAGACGCAGGTCAGTATTTGTGACCTGCGTCTAGGCGCAGGTCCTGTAATATGGACCTGCGTCTAGGCGCAGGTCCAGGCTGGATCCGGGTTGATTTTTTTTGCTTGATTTTACGCGTGATTTTTAGGATTACGATCCGATTTTATTCAATTACGGAAATATTTTGTAATATTTTGATATTCCGGAATATTCTGGGATATCCCGGGATGTTCCGGGATGTCCCGGAATGTTCTAGAATGTGCCGGAATGCCCAGAACGTTCCGGAATGTTCTAGATTCCTCCAGAAGCTTCAAAAAATTACAGAAAAATTATTAAAAATTATGAAAAAATATGAAAAGTATGAAGAACAATAATATGCTTTGCGGAACAATTTTCAACATTCGGAAATGACGAAAATGCCCCCAAGCATGTAAAAATCCTAAAAAATCCATAAAAAGCGCTAAAAATATAGAAAAATATGAATAAATTATGAAATTATTTTTGTGATTTTTAAAAATATTTTTTGATGCAAAAAGACATTTTTATTATTTTTTTATGAATATAAAACACTGAAAAATGCATGCAAAAATATAAAAAAATATCTAAAAATGAAGAAAAATTACGAATGAATCCCGTAATTAGCGCAAAACCTAACATTTGCTTCCAAGGCACTATAAACACGGTTTAGGCAATTGGTTGAGGTATATTATGCATTTTCATCGTCAATTCTACTTAATTGGACTTCTTGGTGTTTTCATAGTTTCATCATTAGTCTCTATATTGGGGAGACACATTCAGGTGTCTACAGTCCTGGGTGGTCAAAAGGTACCATGGCTAAAGAAAAATGAGCCGATATGATCATTCTTCATTTTGAATGACACATGGTGAACAGATTCCTTATTATGATCTCATCAGGCATGATGATCACGCGCCATGGCTGGGACGGGCCGGTTATGATCATTGTGGTCGGGCACCACAAGTAACCATAATCGAACCCCCCGGGGTCGGTCTCGAGCATAGAACATGCTCATATGAGACGTGGGCCTAAGTGTGACCTTATGCGGAAGGTCACTATGTCACATGCTCAAAAATTGAATAATGATCTTACGAGACTTTTCAAGTTTGTCCACACCACTAAGGAGTGATATTCCCCAGCAGAGTCGCCAAACTGTAGGGGTCGTTTCTACCCGGCCGCCTACGTCACGAGTTGATTTGAATGCTCGTTAACGCCGTACGTGAATACGGACTAGTAGGAGTCGCCACCGTGCGTTTATACGATCCACGGACACCGAAGAAGTACCGAAAGCCAGGAGCAATCGGTCCCATATGGTCGTGCACCAGAGTATGGGTTCGGGGACAGGTTACGAGCCAATCGTGCATTGGGCCCACCCGCCTGCAATCGGTCTCTATTAGGTCTCTTTTGTAAGATCATTGTTCAATTTCAGAGCAACAGAGAAACTCAATTTTAGCCCTAATTTGCGGATTACTAAGTCGGTTCAGATTAATGCACAAATTAGCCTAAAATTATTTCGTGACCACTTTAGAATTAGTCAATATTAAAATGCTAGAATGAGTCCAAAAGTCCGAATGAAATCAAGGTTCAAATCACAAGAATCACATAAAAAAAAAAGTTCAACACAGCGATTGCACAAAGAAAATGAAAAGGAAAGTGCGAACGTACCTCGAATCCCGTTGCAATTAGGAAATCAAAATAAAAAAAATAAAAAAAATGCTACATAGAAAGAAGCATAAAATTCACGGATTAAGAAAAAGCATGAAAATGTACATGGAGATGACATGAAAAAATGCAAGAATTAAAGCATGACATGATTTACAAATTGCAGATAAAAAGAAAAAAATGAATTAAAACAAAGATCGGCATGAACAGGACAGGAAAAAATCACATATTATCTTGAATAACACAAATCATAGATCAAAATGAAAATTAAAAGAAAAGAAAGCATATTGACATTGAATAGAAAAGGGTCTCAGAAATGTGTACCGGAGTGTGCGGCGGTCGATTACGGCCTTGAAATTAGCGTGCCAAATGCCGGGTTCGGTGATTGAAAATGCTTGAATGTGTTTTATATGTGATTAATATTGATTTTGACAGAGCTTTTGTATGCTTTTTAGAGAGAGAATATGTAGTAGAGAGGAGAGCAGAGAATATGAAGTTTTTTCGTGTCTTTTTGTCGTGGTTCTCAAAGGTCGAATGAAGGGTCGTATTTATAGGCGAGCAGAGGAAAAAATCGTCCCGAAATAGCACCAGACCTGCGCCTAGGCGCAGGTCCAGTTACATGACCTGCGTCTAGACGCAGGTCAGTATTTGTGACCTGCATCTAAGCGCAGGTCCTGTAATATGGACCTGCGTCTAGGCGCAGGTTCAGCTGTGTCCGGGTCGGTTTTTTTTGCTTATTCTGCGCGTGAATCTCCGAGATATTATGCGATTATGATACGATTACGGGAATCATACATAATATTATCATAATATTTGAGATTCTGGGAGATTTCGCGAGGTTCCGGAATAATCCGGGCTAATTTGGACTGTTTTCGACTATTTTCGGGATTTTCGGACTATTTTGAAAAATGTGCTAAAAAATTATGGAAAATATAGGAAAATTCTAGAAAAATATAAATGAGTGAAAAGTGGAGAAAAAGTTGACGATGCAGGTGTAAAATTACTAAAATGCCCCTAAGAATGGAAAATGTTTCAAAAATTAATAGAAAATAGATAAAAACTCAGAAAATTATGGAAAAATTATCAAAAATTATAGAAAAATGTAATTAACCTAGAAAAATTATTTGATGCAATGTGAAGTGACTAAAATTCCCTTGGGAAATAAATATGTATGAAAAATAATGAAAATAAATTAATAAAAAATCCTAAAAATGTCCGAAAAATCCCAAAACGAGTCGTGAGCCTCTAAAACGCCTATAAACAGTGTGAAAGTGGTATGAGAGGGGTAAAGAGGTGGCATTTTGGCATACTAACTCAAGACCGGACCTGTGCAACAGGGTACATTCATCATAGACCGTTGGGAGCTAACTTAGGTGCCAGAATTAGGTGTCTACAGTATTACTTATCTTCTTTTATGTGGTTCTTGATTTCAAGTGTTGATTGCCTACAAATTCTCCTTGAATCAATGAAAACACTATAACATATTAACAATCTCCAGTAACAGCTCAAAACAACCTAATGTTTTTTTTTTTTCATAATTTTTTTTAATAACAATCGCATAACGAGTAACCCAATTTTTAAAATTTGTGACCCGGATCCAAACCTAGTATCCAGTTTCAAAAACAAGGTACTCGATCCGATTTTTAAAATCGGGTAGGATATCTACTTTTTTGGGTTAAAAAATTGGATGCCGGGTCGAAAACGAATACGAAAATTTTTTATGCCCACCCCTAGTGATTAGTTAAAGGCCTAGGTTTTGGATGAATCATATCTAATTAAATGCTTTAATTTAATTCCTTTGTTCATCAACTCGTGGCATGTTTCGATTCCCTAAAATCTGTTCTTTATTGTTTAATTTGAGTTAATTTTGAGTCAACAATCGAGATGTGAAATCTTCATATATATAGACTTAAATTTAGTAAATTGCGCTGCGTGAGCCTGCTAAATTAATTATACAAATCTAATAATTTGTGAGAGTCTGCTAGATCTAGGTTAGAACTTGTTAGTGATTTGTTGAACATAGTTATTAAATTAATTCATGACTTTGTTTATGATGAATCCAAAACCTTAGGATTTTTCTTCTCATTGTTTAATGCTTTTCAATCTCAATCTTTTATTCCTTAGTTTATTTAATTGCCCCTTTTATATTCAGTTCTTTTATTTTTTAAAGTTTCATCTTTTATTGAGTAGTCTAATTAATTCTTTCCCCAAAGTGTACCTCACTATGGATTCGACCATATTTCACTATTTATAATAATTAGAGTTGCTAAAATATATTTGATAGGTTAGCGACAACCTCATCATCCGTATCCCGATCCGTTTTTTTCCAATAGATCCGCATCCGACCCGAATTCGCGCGGATCCAAAATATCAAGATCCAGATCCTAAAAAAGAATCTGGATCCGCGGATCCAGTGCAGATCCAGTGCAGATCCAAAATTCCCTGCCATCTCTATCAGAAAAGATTGCCAAAATCGTGACTAGAAAAGTATTCTTGAAAAAAGATGTCGGAGATTTGTTGTTGGAAAATGTTGTAAAAAAATCGCTGCTAAAAAATGATGTAATAATTATTTTCGGATAAATTTTTAAAAAAAATTGCCTGACGCATTGGTGGAAGATATTGTTGGAAAAAGTTACAAAAACGATTGAATAATAAAAATGCTCTGTACTAACAACAACAACAATAAAAGTATTGAATTGAATTAAAATGAACTAAACAAAACTGATGAAAATAAGTATAAAAAAAAAGGCCCATATGTGCCTAACAAGATACAATTAATTAAGGGTTGTACAACCCATATGGGAAAGAACAAGTATGAGCCAGTAAGAAAGGCCCAAGAAAATACTAGCCTATATTTGAACAAGTCCAAGTCCAAGTCCATACTAGAACTCATGAATCAACAACTCAACCGAGTCAATACATATCTTAACAAGATTGATAAATAATTGATGACCTAACTTCATCCATGATTTCAACTCATGGTTTTGTGTGTTTTGACTTAATAATAACAAGTGATGTTTATGATTAGTCAATCCTTTTTGTTTTTTGAAAGTAGATTGAATATTGTTGCAGAAGAATTCTTTATTTGTAACAATGATACTTTTATTTGTTTTTGATGAGAAACAATGATATTGGATTAAGTAATAATGTTAATTAGATTCATTATTTATTTTCATCGTTAGGTAGTTCAAACTTTCAATATGTTTAAAAGCTAGAACATTTGAGTAAATATATATCGTAATGTTACAATAATTTATATCATAAAGAATATTGCTGGACAGGGCCGTCCCGTCCGTCCCGAAAATATATGGGGTCCTGTTCTAAAATTTTAACTAGGCCCTTAATATTTTAGTTTATGCGATAATTCAATATTATATTGACAATATATGTATATATCTCAAAGTTTTTTTTTTAGATAATGATATATTTATCTAGAAATATAACAATAAGACAAAATAATTTTAAAAATTAGGCCCTTTAAAAAACGGGACCCTGTGCAGATGGTCTTCTTACACACATACCCAGCACGGCCTTGTTGCTGGATTCTTTTTAAAACAATATGTGTAAAACCTATATATATTTTTTTGTCTATCTTTGGAGTTTTATGGTGCATTAATTGGTATGAATTAGATATTTCAGGATCATATTTTAAGTAATTAATGTTCAAATTTATAAATAATTGTTCGAAAATAAAATGTAACATGCCTCACACATGATTCCTTTAAAGTTTCAAACATACATCAAGCGTAACCTAGTACTAATATACGAAAATGATTGATCATGACTTATCTTTGTTATTATATACATACAACCATGCCAAATTGCCAATATCTTAGTAGGAACAATAAGGGGAAAAAAACTAGTAAATTTTCTCAACAACAATAAGCTACATAAGTAGAATAAATCAACCTACAAATTAAAACAAAAAACAACATAAATACTCCTCTACATGACATTATGACTAGGATAGGCTGGTTTTTCTTTGATAGCATAGCCAATGCATGGTTGATTTAAAATTTTAGATCATCAATTATTTTTTCGACAATTGAAGCTAAAGTGATTTGGTGGTCTGCTGGATGTTGGATGCTAGATTGGCATCGTTGGCGGTGGTAATCTTGCAAAAATGGGAAAAATGAGCTAACCTCGTGTCTTTTTTTGGGGAAATATCCTATGATGCTTTAGTAAGCATTTGTAGGGAGGAATTGAAATAGTAAAGTAAACGAGTGTTTGATAGAGAGTGAATACCCGGGGAATTAGGTTAATTTCATTAGTTATAGGCTATTGGCTGCATGAAGGGATCTTGACGATCGACACGCGTCCAAATTGTGTTATGTCTTAGCTGGGCTCCGGCATGTAATTTGTTAGGGATACCGCGATATTTGAGTGGTAGCATGAATGGCTGCCCGTATGGATGGTCTAGACAAGACTTTAGTGTCAACAAGTAGTTAGTTTGGGGGGGGGGGGGAGTGGGGTGGCCAAGTACTTAAGTGGTAGCCTAGACGATGGGTCCCACGTGAATGGTTGGGACTACCTATCAGAGTCTAGTATGTTTGGGTTTTTTCCTTTAACTTTGCTCTGTTGTCACACATTCATATATAGATGTCAAGTTGATTATGTCAATATACCGGTAGACTCCCATACAATTTCAATCCTCTCCCACTTCACTCATATTCTAACACTAGTTTATATGATTTTTTCAACCCCATAGGATGGTCTATAATTTTTTACACTCACATTCTCTTCGTCTTCCTCACATGGGCGCACATATTCCTTCTCTTCCTCCCATTATCTTCCAAGTGTATGTCATTGATCTAGTACCTAGCTATGTTCCTTTGATTTTTGCAACATTAGGGTGTTTTTTTTAAAAAAAATATATATTGAATGGATATGTAGTATATGAGGTAGTAGTAAAAAGTAAAGAATATATATATGAAACACACGAATGATTTACTTTAAAAGAAAATATAATAAACTTAATACAACTTAAAAGTAATAAATAGTAAAAACTTAATAATGAAGGAAGTATTTTTTTTTTACCCTATAAGGACTCTCACCTTGGCTAACCACTATCATAGGGTCATTACTTTTTTTTCTTTTTTTTTTGTCTCCTCCGTTTTTTTTTTTTTTAAATGTTTCTTCTACTCTCTCCCCATTGAGTTATGATTTACAATCTTGTAGGCATTATAGCATCAACTTCTTTACTATTTTTTCTTTATTTTTTTTTTCTTTGAGTGGGATTGGTGAACATGAATTGTGTCCACAAATTGTTTGAATTGAGCACACAATTTATTAATTCAAATGTTTAAAATAAAAGAAACAACACACAACAACACTTTAAACTTTTTGGTGTTGGTGGGAGGAGTGAGTGAGTGAGTGACGCCCAAAGACCGTCATTCATATTCACTTATCAACATGTAGACCTTATTGCAAAAGTGTGGGACCCACAAAAAATTAGGCTTAGTCTTAGTTGAAGTAGGTAAACGTTGTCGTCTTCTTCAAGTGTTACATTACATCTGGCATTATCTCTCTTCTTATCTTCTCACCTATCTCAACTTCCTCTATATCCCACCTTATCGATTTTTTTATTTTTTATTTTATTTTTTTTTGGTAACTTAAATTTTTTATTTTTCTTGCTTTGTTAATCAAACTCAAATAGTATGCATTAGTGTCTCCAATTCCACCCGATTATTGAGGTCTGAGGTTCAATTTCTCATACTACCTAACTACTTAAGTGGTTGTAGGTTTTCTTACATCCATTATGCTGATATTGAACGGGGTTAAGGGAGGGTATTTAGGCACGTTGTTGGGTTTGGTCAGGCTAGAGCTAATAGATTTCAATCCGTTCTTATAGTTCTAATCAGGTTTTATCAATAATTATGCTTATTAGGAATTAGGATTTATCAGAGTTAATTAGTTTAAATCTAGTATGTTCTTATCAGGGTTAATCTGGTTTCATTAATTCTACACAAGTTAGACAAGCTAATCAAACCTTATAAAATCTGGTTTTGTAAGTTCAAGAGAACGCGCCCTTTGTCGACAGTGGGAATTGAACTTTCCACTTCGAGGATATGGATTGCCTTCCCGCGTCACTGCACCTAAAGTCAAATATTATTTATGTCTTTTTTACTTGCTATATACTTCATTTTATATGGAATTCAAGGAACCGGTTTTGAATTGGCCATTAAAATTTTTCATTATGTGTTGAATAAATTACATAAAGTTGATAATAATATTGATTGAAATGAATTTAACAAACTTTCACATTTTATGTTTTATCTTTTATGTTAATTAAATTTTTTCTACACTTTACTCTTAAACAAAAAACAAAATTTATTGAGTATAAAAAGATAGAGTGATGAGTACATTATTTTGAGTTTTGAAAAACTAGCAATCTTGTAATTCTTAGTATGGATTGAGTAATATTTGGTTCAAGATAATAAATAAAATATACCTCTTTTAATTGAATTTCTTATCTATCAAACTATCACTCACTAGTAAATTTTTGCAACAAAAAACAAACTAATTACACTACTAGAAAAGACGCTATTTTCCATTAAAATCCCTCGTAATAGGTCAACTACGACGGGAAGAAAATATGAACCCCTCCTCGTAATTTTTTTTTCACTTTTGTTAATTTTATTAGAGTTGGATTAATAAATATCTAAGCATGTTGAGTTGGGTATTTGGTGAATTTTAATGAAGGTCCAAAAACTGTCATAAAATATCGACCTTTTGAGATACGATTTAGGCCGGTCGTTAATGCGTACCATCATTAATGGGCTAGTTTTTGGTACTGTTAGAATGTATCTTCCTTGAGGATCTCTTTATATCTCCAATCTTTGATATTCAGACTATCCTTCGTGATTTTGACTTTGTTTCGTCAGCCACTCAGCCCGTATATAACGTAAAACTAATCGTTTCAACATACTATATCGCATTACTAAGATATTGTACCCCCTACACATATCGATATTGACCCTTTTCTGGATGATAAAAAAATAAAATTTAGCTTCTGACAAGTCAGATTGTTTCTTCGAGAATAAGAAAGTTTGACTTCATTGTATATCTTTCCTTTTTATAAAAATATCTCCAGCGTTTTTTCTTTCAAAGTCATAAAATCTATGAACATAAATCTAATGCCATATTTGAAAACAAAACTATTATATTCTTGCATATCAAATATCCTAAATGGAACTGTGGATTGTGGAATACTATTGCTCTCCATCTTGCGCACTCACGGCGCATTTTTTGACAATGCTATCTTGGTATATTGTACTATGCATTCAAGAAACAAAAATCAAATTTAATGTCCTAAATAAATATTGAAATTATAAGTTTTTTTTTAAGAAAACTATATTTTCAACATAAGAATAGTGGGATCGGAGGATCGGACAATGGAAAAGTGATATTCTTTTAATATAATGAATATATATGTACAGAGGGATCACAAAGTATTCAAACTGTGGTTCCAGTTTTACCTTCAACAGTAAGATTGTGAGTTTAATTTCCACCTCTATTTATCACCTCATATTCATCAAAGTTGTGCACTTAAGCCATATTATATTGCACCTTGTAAAAAAAAATGTATAATGAAATATTCCCAATACTATCTCTTCCCCCACAATACCAATTTAACTTTATCATCAATAAACTTAATAAAACATGCCGCAAAAGGAAAACCATGAAGTAGAATATTTACATCTATATATAAACTTTTTCTTTTTTGATTCACCAACTTTGGTAGGTGAGATCCTACATGGCAATAGTAGTATCCCGGTCAAATATGACCCCCCACATTTTTAATTTTGTGTATTTCGGCAACGTGACCTCCGCACTTCAACTTCTTATTTTCGTCACAAAATGAACAAAGATGGATGGGGCACCCCAAACAAGACTTTCACCAACCCCATCTTATGAATTTAAGTCAACAAGTTTTCTATCCACTCCACGCGTATACCCATCCTATGGTCCACAATTAATCACATAATCATGCATTCACACGTGGCAACTCATCAACGGTCCATTAATTATACCATACCATAGGACACAAGTGATGAGGTGTTAGCCTAGTGGTTAAAGCTTTAGAATTTCAGACATGAGGTTCTAAGTTCAAGGGTGCGTTCTCTTCAATTTATTTGACTTGACCTGACCTGATTAAACCTATTAAAATTTACTTGATTATAAATTATTAAATCTGTCTTGACCTATAATCAAACCTGATAAGCTATGAGATCTGATAAAAAAAGTTGAAGAGAACGCACCCCAATTCTCTCCGCACACATTTATGAGGATTTCTTATTATCCCCTTTATAGATGCGTGTGTTGGTTAAAAATTAGATCGAGTGACCTACAGTAGGATCGGATTCAAAGAATCAGTATCACACATTATCTTACTTAAAAAAAATGATATTGTTGTATAGTAAAAAAGAGGGAGAGTGTTTGTCAATGCACTTTCTATATATAATATGATGTTTAAATTCTAATCATACCAACCCCCTTTTCTCCAATACCCATCTCAACCGCTACACCCCCCTTCCCTACCTTTCACCTACTTTTTTTTCCATATAATAACCCCTTAACCAACTCCCCACAAAGGCAGGGAAGGTGTTAGTAGTAACTCATTACGTACCTTCTCATTTTCTTTTGTTTTCCCTCTTATTCTCTCTAATTCTTTTCCTAACTCCTATCTTCAACTCCAAACATGGGTTCCGATCAAACAAGTAGTCTTATTGAGGTCGAAGAACGAAAAGATTATATCTTTCGATCTAAGCTAGGTGACATTTACGTTCCTAACCACCTCCCCCTTCATTCGTATTGTTTCGAGAACTTGGGCGAGCATGGTAGTCGCCCTTGCCTCATTGATGGTCCCACGGGGCGGGAGTGGACCTATGAGGAGGTTAAAAAGACCGCCAGACGGGTTGGAGCAGGGTATCATCATAAGCTCGGGGTGCAGAAGGGTCAGGTGATCATGCTGCTCCTCCAAAATAGCCCCGAGTTTGTGTTCTCCTTCCTCGGAGCTTCCTTCATAGGAGCTATAAGCACGACAGCCAACCCATTCTGCACCCCTGCAGAGATCCAGAAGCAGGCTCGTGCAAGTGATGCACGAGCCATTCTCACCCAGTCCTCATTCGCGGACAAGGTGAGACCATACTGCGAGGAAAACAACGTACCCTTAATCCTAGTGGATAATAATATTACCACCCTTGCTCCCAACGGGGCCCACGAGTCCCAATACTTCTGGGACTTGGTCGTGAGCCCTGGGGAGGAGGAAGTCGCAATGCCCGAGACAAAGATAACACCAGACGACGTTGTGGCCCTACCTTATTCCTCCGGGACCACGGGGCTCCCAAAGGGCGTGATGCTCACGCACAAGAGCTTAGTGACAAGTGTCGCGCAACAAGTGGACGGGGAGAACCCCAACCTCTACTTCAATAGTGAGGATGTGGTGCTATGCGTGTTACCGTTGTTTCATATATATTCGTTGAATTCGGTGTTGCTGTGTGCTCTACGCGTGGGAGCTGCGATTCTAATAATGCCTAAGTTTGAAATAAATACGTTAATGGAGTTGGTACAAAAATATAAAGTGACAATAGCACCCTTTGTGCCACCAATAGTATTGGCAATTGCTAAAAATAAAGACGTGGATAAATACGACCTTTCTTCTGTAAGAGTGGTCTTATCTGGGGCTGCCCCCATGGGAAAGGACCTTGAAGATTCTGTAAGAGCTAAACTCCCTAATGCCAAACTTGGACAGGTATTTTACTCTTAATTTCATCCTTTTTTTTTTAATATTTATAGTACTCATACTTGTATATGTTATATGTTACATGTTACATTATTCATTTGCAACAATTTAACATAACGTAGAAAGTAAATATGTTTAATCCTTGTAAATAACCAAAAGTTTAAGCTAATAGTTGAAGCTCAGACCTATGTTATATACTCTATTATTTCCCTTCACCTGAAAGGCCATTTGGTCTTGAAATGTGGATACAACACGTCACATCATACTCAGCGCCAATTAATTCCACTTAAAAAGGAGAGATTTGAACCAGTAACTTATAGCTCTGATACCATGTTAAATGATCATATCAAACAAATAAAAACTTAATCTAATAGTTGATGCCCGAAAGAATATGTTATATACTCTATTATTATTATGAACAAACATACAGATTAAAGTCATCCGATTTACAAAAAGTTAGTTGGAAGCCGAGATACAATCTGAGCTCCATACCTTTAGTTATAACAAACCCGATCCTAGTAAA
Source organism: Salicornia ramosissima (assembly GCA_951394345.1). Classification (NCBI taxonomy): domain Eukaryota; kingdom Viridiplantae; phylum Streptophyta; class Magnoliopsida; order Caryophyllales; family Amaranthaceae; genus Salicornia; species Salicornia ramosissima. The sequence goes on from OX596233.1 coordinate 8,123,445, forward strand.
TATATTATTATTAGTTATTTATGTTGAATGTCAACTGTAATAAAGCAATTGAAGTTGAAGATAGAGTAACTGATTAAGTAATAAGTTGATGATAATAACTAGAGGTCTAATTAAGTTGAGTACATATATAGGTTGATTTTAATTGGAAATTTGCCCTCTCTAGCTTGTATGGATTATGCCATTATGGTTTTATGGAATAGTTGACAGTTCAAATGTAAATATCATATGTTATGGTCCGCATCTATCTTACAGACATTTCGTGTTTTTTTTAGCCTCAAATTATTGGTTGCAAATCTTTTTTAATATTCGTGCACACATAAATTTTATCTATTGTATCTTTATTTTTGTCATTTATTCACTTTATTAACCTATTTTACGTTTATTTTTATCATTTTCTTAATAAATAAGTTTACTTATTACTCGTTTATACAATTTCACATGTTTTTCCTAGAAAATTATGCTAAAGACAATATATACAAATATACAATAGCTAGTATAGTAATAAGAAAAAAAAAAGTGGATTACCACATGGATAATTAAATTGATACAAGTAACTCATAGATAGTAATGTGATGGTTACATATTTGTAATTTATTGCAATATAATAAAAGTAATAATTACACCATGATAATTAAATAGAGAATTTTGTTATTTATGATTTAGTTTTAGTCATTATTTGATTAAGTTAACATAAAGGAGTGAATCATGTTTTTTGAGATAAAAGAAGCAATATTCCATTTGAGATAAATATGTTGGTGTTTTTTTGCTCTTAAAATCATCATAACGTGTGGGGTTGCATAGACTAATTTCACAATTAAGTGTACACATTAAGATAATACATATTTTCTTTGTTTGTTTACCATCTTGCATATTTGACCTAACTTTGAAAAAGTCTTCCTATAATTATTTTCTTTATTAACAATATTAAGATAATACATATTTTCTTCGGGGGTTGAGTGATCATAATATAAATAGAGATGACAATTGGGTTATTGGATCATTTTCGAAAAAAAAGTCTTTTCGTACGTCAAATCTGGTCAGGGCAAGGTCTAGTTAAATTTTTATTTGTGTAAAAAAGATTTACAATGTATAATAATCTGTAATACACATTTTTGAATAATTCGCATCTGGTTGAGTTTGGTTAAAAAATATCACGTAAATTCAAGTTTGAAGTGCATGTTAGTTAATCAGGTATGAGTCCCTTTTAACACATCAACTCATCATAAGTCATAATATTGTTTATCAACTTTTTGGTAGGCAAACTAGCAAGGGAGCATTCACACATTATTGTCTTATTTGTCTATGTTTGACTATTACATACTCCCTCCGTCCCTTAAAGATTGTCCCATATTGACTTTTGCTACTGTTCATTTGGTAACTTTGACTCACTATAATTTTATATATGTAAGGAAAAATATAGTCAAATGGGATTTCATTTGATTCGACTCAATGTGTACTTTTTTAATATTCAATGCATATAATTTTTTGTCATACGTATCTCAAGATATTTTCATTTAAAGATGTGTCTCGGGAGATGAGAAAAAGTAAATGGGGCAATCTTTTAGGGACAGAGAGAGTACTAGCTAATTACTTTAATAATTAGTCATTAGTTGCTAGTTTATTGTATTAGCTAATTTTATTTAATGTTTGCATTAAAGTAGCTTTATAAATTGGAGATAAAAGTTAAAAATCATAAACCTTCTATAAATAGGAAAACAATCTCACAAGAGAAATTATATATAAATATATATATATATATATATATATATATATATATATATATATATATCTTATTTATCATTGATTTATTGGTATATCATTGCCAAAAACGTTGATGTTACTTGAGAAAATTTATGAAAGTGTCACACAAGTCTCATTGCCAAAAAACAAGGATGTGGTAGTTTTACATGACTTTAATTTCATATCTTTCGGGATTGAATCATGTTTTATGGGATGATACATTAATACATTTGCATTCACATTAACAAAGTATAAAATTTTAGTTAGAGAAAATTAAGAAAAACACAAACCTACTAACAAAGTCATTTATACTAGGGCGTGTTTGGTATGAGATTAGTAAATGTAATGGATTGTAAACAAATAAGGGGGGGCAAATGGTAACAGTATTGTTTTGTGATTACGTTTTATGCTAATTTTTGGTATACCAAACAACCCCGTAGTGTTTTGACATTGATTTCTTTTTTAAACCATTGAGTTTTTATGAATTCACTCAAACATTTTTGTAACTTCATAATTTATTTGTAGAGGTATAGTATACACCATGAATATGCTATATACTCTATCACTCCCCTCATATAAAAGGTCCTTTGGGATTGAAATGTGAACGCAGTACAGGCCTCATTACACTCGGCGCACAAATAATTCTATTTAGAAGCTAATCAAGGGGGATTCGAACCCGTGACCTCTATTCCACGTTAGCTTCGATACCATATTAAAAAATCATCTCAACAAAAAGCTTAAGTTGATAGTTGAGGCCCAGAAATATATTATATACTCTATCAATTACTCCATTAATTAGTACTCTGTATATATTATAGTTGTTGAGAGAGAATGATAAGTAATTAAAATATAAAGGGGACAAATAGTATCATGACAGCTATTAGTAATAAGGAATACCAATGATAAACTTCTTCCATCAATGCTTATTTACTCATTCACCGTGGAAAGTTTAGGTTCACCAAATGTCATGGATATAGGATTATTGATGAAAAGGGTAGTCTCACTAGCCAATTGCTATTTTCCGCCTCTTTTTTAATAATTCCGTTCGCCACTTAATTGTATTTCAAACAACAAATGACGTGTTCTTTTCGTCTTATTTTTTTCTGATCTGATCTAATCTGATGAGATAAGATCTGAAAATATATGAAAATATGAACTTATATTTTATTATGAGATCTAATCTGATATAAGTTTTACCCTGAACTCACTTATCATCCATTATCATTATCTCTCCTAGCTAGTCTCCTACCTTTACACTCATATTTTATCAATATGATCATAACCCCTCTCTTTTCCCATATTATTAGTAGTAGGCTCTATTTGTATAAAAAGGTGCATAAAACATATAATGTGGTAAAACGATAAACCTACATGTGCAATGATTGTATGAAAAAACCCACTTATAATGAAATCATGTTAGTTAATTACACGAGTCCCGAAAGTCTGAAATCTCCTTTGATTTTACTCCCTTCATAATTTTATTTTTTAAAATCCTATTGGCTGTTATATGTAGGGAATACATACATAATTACGACATACCATGGTTGTATGTGCCTCATTGTTTCATGTATGTGGTAATAAATATCAAAATTGAATAGTCTGTCTATGTAGGACGGAAAGATATTGTGTCGCTTTCTAATCGATCGATCAATATACCCCAATAATAAAAGCGAACATTTATATATATATATATATAATAATAATAATAATAATAATAATAATAATAATAATAAAAATGTGATAAATTTGTAGAATTAATTTAATAAATAAAATGATTGAATGAATGTAGGGGTATGGGATGACGGAGGCAGGGCCAGTGCTAGCAATGTGTTTGGCATTTGCAAAAGAGCCAATGGAAGTAAAATCAGGGTCATGTGGAACTGTGGTTCGAAATGCTGAGTTAAAGATTGTTGATCCTGATACTGGCTTTTCCTTACCTAGAAATCAACCTGGTGAAATTTGCATTCGTGGTCACCAAATTATGAAAGGTGATTTTATTTTCTTCTTCTATTATTTTTACTCATTGAGTATGATTTGATTTGAAATTAATTAATTGGAACCGAACTAGATTGTAAGCTAAAAATTATCCCAATTGTATTAAATTATTAATAATTGCCTTACTTTCATTCAAGTTAATTATTTTGTCAACTGATGATAACTTTTATAATTTTTAGTATAATTTTTAATCTACACTTGATAGCACATTGTAACACCGGATATTTTCTTCCTAAAAATATAATTAAATAATCCATTTTGTTCTATGTTAATGTTTAATAATGTACTCACAATAATAAGAATAGTCCAAATCCTTTAAAATTAGGTTAGACCCACTCAAATTAGGCAATTCCTTTTCAATCATAAAATGCTTAGACCTCTTCAAATTCAATTCACCCCAACTAATTTCTCACTTTGAAAAAAAAAACCCAAACTACTTTTATAGGTAGGTAGTTGTGAATTGGTTGACCTCCCTCCTATTGCTTTGACTCACAAATTTTGTCTTGCATTAAGTTCAATCCAATTAACTACTTGACATTTATCTTATCCTAAGCTAGAACACAATTCTTGATAAATCATTATCATTTATAGGGTAATGATATATTTTCGCAATAGGAAATGATTTTAAATGCATGCCAAAATTACGTGTTAAACGGTTTAATTAATGCACAATGTAGCTCTTGTGATTATATATATATAACATTTTTATTACTCCGTAATTATTTTATACTATATTTTCTCTTTGATATTAAAATGTTTATGCAAGTGTATAATATTCCAATAAGTGCAATTTTGTGTATACAAAATCTCTTGCAAGACCGTCTAACAAACAAAACTTTTAACAAAAAAAAGTTTTAATTTTTAACCATTCCATAAATTTGTAACTCTACCTAATTAGTTAAGGTGGTTTTATAATGTATTCTGTCAGACGGTTAGATCACAGCTATATATTTTGAGTAAAATATTAATGTACGCAATTTTTTTAGGTTACTTGAATGATGTCGAAGCAACATCAAGCACCATAGACAAAGAAGGATGGTTGCACACCGGCGATATCGGATTCGTCGATGACGACGATGAGATCTTCATCGTCGATAGGCTTAAGGAGTTGATAAAGTATAAGGGTTTCCAAGTTGCTCCTGCTGAGCTTGAAGGCATGCTAATCAACCATCCTTCCATCCATGACGCTGCTGTTGTTGCGTGAGTTCTTTTCTTTTTTTTTTTTTTTTAATATATACTTCGTCCGTTTTTTTATTTTTAGTTGTTACATTTTGACCATAATACTGTCACATTTTTTGTCAGAGTGTAACAACTAAAAAAACGGAGATAGTATATATATTTCATCTGTTATTGTTAATATTAAACTAAATTATGATATTATTGTATATACTAATTTGTATAATTTAATTTTTTTATTAAAAAATTATAGTATGCAAGATGAGGCAGCTGGTGAGGTTCCGGTTGCATTTGTGGTGAGATCAAATGGTTCTCAAATTAGCGAGGATGAAGTCAAGCAATATATTTCCAAACAGGTAATTAATTAATTTTATTTTAATATAATAATATTTTAATATAATTTAGTAACCTTTTTATTTATTTTTTTAAATATGGTAAAAAAGACTGGGCCCCACTCTGACATTGATTGTCCTAGAGATAGGAGAGGAAATTTGTTAATATATACTGTATATATTTAATTTGCTGGAGCTCGGTTCTCATAGTTACGTAATTAGTTTTATTACAAAGAAAAGTAGAGCAATTGGTCATGTGTCGGGTGCTTCACTTGAGCATTGTCCTCCATAATCGGAACAACACATACTTCAATTGTATTAATCCTATTACATACCTATATTCTTTTATAATTTTTCAATTTGCCATTGTACATCTGATATCCAATTTTATCCTCGGATTTCATTATGTGCAACCTAATTTGCACTTCTTACAACCTTAAAAAGACCAGATCCGGATCAAATTATATGTCGACTATACAAAACTAAGAAATAATTATGTATGCTTAATTAATTCAAGTAAAATGCTACTATTATCATTAGCTAATTAATAATTATTAACATGTGTTAATATTTTTGTGCAGGTGGTATTTTATAAGAGAATATACAAAGTATTCTTCGTGGAAACAATCCCAAAACTACCATCAGGAAAAATATTAAGGAAAGAATTAAGAGCAAGATTAGCAAATGGTGTTACAAAATAGGGTTTTTTTTAACAACCACTTGATATGACAATTTCCACTCAAGACACTTAGGCATTACCTCCTTGGAAGATCAACAATTGCAGTACAATGTGAAGGATATATAGATGCCAGTATATATATATATATATAATTTAATTTAATTTGTACCAAAATTATTAACTTTTCGGGTTTATTTGTTTTTTTTTTTTTTTGGCAAACGTGAAAAGGGAAAGTATCGGAAAATATCGATTACTTGCTTCTATATTTGTGTGTCATTTTATTTATTGTAAATGATGCCATGGACTATTATTTGGACTAGTTGTATTATGTATGTAGAAGCTTTTTTTAAGGTTCAGCAATGAACCAAACTCCTTATAAACTACTACTCATTTTTAATGCTATGTCTAATGGGCTTCCTTCCAAAATTAGCCCATCTATGTTGGGCCTTAAAGCCTTGTCAATAGAGGGCTTCCTTAGAACAACATTTGATATGTTTCTTTTTAGCTTCAAATGTACTCCGTAACTAATTAAGGTCATGTTTTAGATTAGGTTCAACTTGTCATATCAACCACCGTAAATTAGGTTCAACTCATGTTGAGTCTAGGATTAATTTGATTTTGTTCAGACAAATTTAGTCCACAAGAATAGACCTAAGACCGTTTTCTTTTTAACTTATTATTATGGTTCAATTCAATTCATTTTAGTTCCTTTGTCACAAGAAAGTAGCAAAACGATTGTCCTTTAATTTCACGTCCGTTGATTTATTATTTTGAACATTTATATTTACAATTTATATTACGGAGTATAAAAGGTTGTATCATGAAATTATTTGATGTAAGTGATCTAACCAGCAAAGATTCTACTTAACTATATTTTTACTCGTAGACAAATTACAAATTATGATGAAGGAAAATTGTTATGTTACCATTTTTGTTATGGAGAAAATATATTTGAATCATATCTTCTTTGCAAAATAGTGAAACAGTTATTGACGTTATTTTGCTGAAGTTTTGTGTTCAGTACTTCTATGATGAATATGATCACTGGAAAGTTAAGGTAAAACCTAAGAACATGAAGAAGAAAAAAAATATTAAATTGTTGAAATTAAAACGAAATGGACTATGCATAAAAAAAAAAAAAGAAAAAAAAGAAACGTACATAATACAATTATATAAATCACTAAGACCCAAATTAAAAGCTCGCCTCAAATGCATTAGATAGATAGAGACATATGTATTAGCTACGAATGAGTTGTTAAATCAATCTAATTTATCGTGTCCTTTATAGACACGTTCATCCGGATAATGGGAGAGTACAATAAATATTATGAAGTCGCCCCCACAATCCACTTTTGTGTTTTAGATTCATATCCTTATAGGCTTATACCATCCATAAAGTGTGGAGATTTATCAACCAAAAAAAAAAAAACAATTCATAAGGTGATTGTTTTAACCTTTTAATCCATAAAGTGTGCATCCAAATATATACTAAACATCATCCAAATTTATACTGAACTGTTCTTAAAATATAATATAAATGTTATACATTTACTTATATTAGTTATATGTATCATTTTAAACATTCATGTTTTACTGAATATATTGTAACTTACCTAAATGTAAAAAATAAATATCCTACAAACGTAACATAATTGTTCTAAATGCACAAGTCTAATGTTAACATGGTCTATACGCACAATCATGTAATTATTCCCTCTCCTAAAATTTACCTTTGCATTGTTTTTGAAAACGTCAAATATAAAAGGAATAATTAAATTAATAGGTACTAACTATTGCACTTTTTATTTTATAGGCATCAACTTTTGATTATTCACCAGCAGCACGAACTATTACATAAAGTTGCAATGACAGGTATATGACCTAAATATTATTGCAACTTATAGGTCATCCATACCTATTTCTAAGTCATCCATACCTCTTTCTAGGTCATCCATACCCATCGTTGCAACTTTATGTAATAGTTCGTGCTGTTGGTGAATAATCAAAAGTTGGTACCTATAAAATTAAAAGTGCAATAGTCGGTACATATTAATGTAATTATTCCAATATAAAATTCCGTACTCGTCAAACCTTTTTCTTTTTTGGAAAACATTTTACACCTTCTATCCCAAATTATGTAACATATTAATGGCAACGATTTTACATTTTTCCTCTCTACTTTATGTCAAATCGTTGTCATTAATATGTTACGGAAGACATACTACATATGCCATTAATATGTTAGTCTCAAATTATTTGTTATATACTTATATTTCCTATTTTGGTATATTAAACCTACTTGTGTATTTTACTTGTATACCCTTATTTTAGTCTTTATCATTATCATACTACCCTATTAACCAATCACCTTGTAACAGTATGTGTTCCCTCTCCTTAACCTCTCTCACTTACATGAGGCCCTTATCACAGTCACTTTTCCTTTAAAAAAACTGTTCATTTGACTATGGGGAGTATTAGTACATCATAAATTTTCTTCTTACGTATTCACAATGTGTGCATCATATGGTAGCAAACTTACCTTTCTGCCTCAAAATTAGATACCCACAATTTTAAGATTCAATCAACTCTTGAATAAGCATTTAAGCCCATCTATATTAGGTGTGTGTGCATCATAAATATATTAAAAGCAAAAGAAAAACAAAAAAAAAAAAAAAGCAATGGACCAAATAAATTAAACAGTGATTTTCCAGTCAAATATTTGTGTATATATTGGACAAAATCATCATACAAGGCTTCACTTTTTTCATCTGTTCAACAAACATGTATGACATAAATATGTTTTTCTTCGGTACTCAGTCTTTCGAAGTAATAACAAGTAATCCCAATGCACCTATCAACAGATACTGCAACGAGAAACCGGAATTGTTGTTATTCAATCATAAGAGAGTTTGAGGGTCAACTGCTATATGCTTATTGCTAATTGAACCAAACATAGACAACAACATGCTATCCATTTTATGTTCTTTAAATTTTTTTGTTTAAATATAAACCATTTGTTCATTGTTTGTAAAAAAACCCAGGAGTCCAGGACTTTACCTAATATAACATCACCTGAGTTTCTGATTAGCCATGTTTTTCTAAAGATTGTTCAAGGTATGAAAGAAAACAATGGACCTCTTGGTTCACACGAGGTAGGGTTTAAGGAAAACGGGGAAAGCAAACAAAGACAGTGGATTTAGTTATGTTTATTTGGTTTAAAAAGGAACCAAAATATAATCCGTGTTCAAGTGTGTGTGTGTGTGTGTGTCGGTACCCCCATTCTCTTTCTCTCCGAATCCCACTCCCTCCAGTCTCCATTCTTAGCCAGTCATTCAACCACACTGCCTTCTTTACTCGCTCCTTATCATTAACCATGGATTACAAATTTACAATGGTCAGACGCAACCTCCATCCCAACACATTATTTTCTCAGTCCTATCATTCACCACAGTCAGGCACGACACCATCCCAACATATACAATTTACAATGGTAAAACATATAAATTTACCTTGATCATTGGCTTTTCAGTCATGATGATTGTGACCCAGCCAACATATGGTAGGAAGCTGCAACATAAAAATTGAAACAAAAAAGAATTAGAAGAAAAAAAAATGCAGCAAAAATTCACATCCTACAGCATCAGAGTGTAGCAAGACAATAGTTTGATAAAAGCCAAGCAAATATATTTAACCTAAATGGCATTGCCAGATGACAGATCACACTTCGCAAGTATTAAAACAAAAGCAAAGCCAAGACTTACCCTACAGCTCTGCCCATTATATGATGCCGATGAAGCCACTGTTGACCATGCGCATACAAAAGCCTGTCATCACCATAGTTGTTATCACCTGGAATGACATGAAAAGGTGAGTCAGAGGAAGATTGAAAGGAACAAACACAGTACGTATGACATGAGGAAAGAGTTCCAGTAGTCATAGAATGATAAACTCAGCCATATAATCAAAGCCTACATCATTGATAGGGTATATATAGCACCAACAGCTAACTCCTAAAGTTGAAATGTGTCACTACCTTTTGTAAGGACGTTAACTTCGCCGGTATGTTTTTGCTCATGAACCTGTAAAATTATTAGGATAGAAGATAATCAGCATCAATGTTAACCACAACTATACATACATATAGAGAGAGAGATGTGTTTTGTGTGTGTGTGGGGTGGGGGTGGGGGTGGGGGTGGGGGGGGGGGGGGGGAGAGATCAGCAAATTCAATATTATCAAAGTAGTAATATCTTTCTTCGGACATGCCACTAGAAAGCTGAAACCATCTTCAAGCTTCAAGGATTGAATTCCATCGAAAAGAGCAAATAATTATAGTATCAATTTTCTTTGAATTTAACTGCCACCATTTTGATTCAAAAAGATCATAATTTAAAAAAACAAATTGAAGTAAAAAATCATATATATTGGCTTGTGCGTCAACAAAACAAGGAGAAAGATGAAATCATAAAAAGATTTCAAGCATTATAAACATGGAAATCTGAGCTGCATTTGGTGCATGCGATTCAATTAATCAATGTCAACTCTAAAATCCTATGTCAATCGGTCACTCGAACCCTAGAGATTGCTACGGCACTTAGACACTTCATTTTGAACCAAAAACATTAACATTTTCATAAAATTATCGTGTCCGATACTTGGACACATACACAGCAGGGTCAGAGTAACAAAGCTAAAAGGTAATTTACACCAAAAATCACATTTGATTCAAGTAATTTCAACGCTAACATCTACACAATGCCAATTAGACTAAAAGATCTAAACACTAATTAACATAATTCGTAACCAAATTCTTAATTAGTAATCTATATCCTTTTAAAATACATAGTATGTGGATACCTTGATAACACGATGAACAATTGGAATTTCACGACCCTGCAAAAACGAAAAGCACATAACATAAAAAATTGGATGGAATTATGAAAAAGAAAGGAAGCAAAATTAGTCACCTTCCTGCTTATGGTTAAAAAAAAATAGCATTGTATGAAGGCAAACAAAAAGCCCTTATAAAATTACCCTTGTTTTATCCCCAAAATGCATTAGGATTCAAATAATCAATCAAAGACCATTCACCCTCAATTTTCTGTCAATGTTCCCTTAATTATCTTACACTTAACCACACATGGAATTCTTTCAATCCCTTCAAATAAATCAAAAATTAGAAGAAAAAAATTGACTCCTTTGATTTCCATCTTCTTCCCTTCTGTTCTAACTATATATGCCAAAACACACTATATATTTATTTTTAAAAAAGGGCCTAAATATTACTAGGTCTAGCACACATCTCATCCTAAATCATATGTAGAATTAGGCTTTAAAAAGAAAGAATATAGAACATTACTTACATCAACGTTAAACACGACTATCTCCCCAGAACGAATAGGATCCTTACTCATATGTAAGAACAATATATCTCCCTGAAATAAAAACAAATGATGTCATGTTACACATTAATTTTAAAAAAGAAGATTGTGGACCATGTGCTGCCAAGGTATTCATATATCGTGATGAAAACAATAATCTAAGTGGACTTGCTAAGATAATAAGAGCAAGGCAATAACAGAAAAGTTGATCAATCCCCACATAAGCCACTTTAAACAGTCATAACTCACAACATAATAATAAAGCAAAAGGAAGCAAATCATCCTAATCAAAGCACTAAATACACATTGATATAGCATACAATCTAATGATCTGTCTATGCCTCCCTACATATGTATCAAGTGCTAAAAACAGTTTAAGAAAACTAGCATTCTCATCATTGGGCAAGTAACTTGGAAGATATATTCAGAGAAACGTAAATTAGGCATACCCTTTTGAAACCAGGTTCCATGCTTCCAGAAAGGACAACAACAACAGGAGATTCACTACCGGTAAAACACATCAACGCCTTCCATATTATCAATGCAGATGTAACAATCATCCCTAAGAGAGAATAAATCACAATGTTATTTAAAATATCACTAAAAAGTAAAAACTAACAACATTTTGATAAGAAGCATAAATCAGTAAATCAGTAAATAATATATGAATTATGTTATCTACACTGTGCATTTTGTCAAAAGCTTAGTAAACTCAACATTAACTAGCCTCATTCTAACTTGTGTTACCTTATTACTTACCTCAAATTCGAAGGAACAAAAAAAAAGCAACTCTTGATTTACTTATGAAATTTAAATCTTGAAAAAGGCTCCTATTATAGATTGAGACTTAGCAACACCCTGTGAGGCGTGAGAGGGGGGGGGGGGATTATTCCAAGTCGAAACCACCACATAACCATGGATCTCTACCACATTTGATGGAAATTATAAAACAAAGGAGAAAAGGAAGAAGGGAACAGTATACTCCCTAGCTCTATTTCATAAGTACTAACAAAGTTGTAATTTCGTTGAGTAAAAAAAGTAACTACGAAAGTATGAAGTTACTTTTCCCACATAGTCCAACTTCCTAGGAAGTGCAACATGTTGTTTGATCGAGTAACTTCTTCCATTTTGTGAAAAGTAGAACTTCTTACAATATACAACTTCTTGTGTTTGTTCCCAACGCAACAACTCCATGTTCTTCTTCTTCCCTACAAAATCCTAAATCCTAATTCCTATAATCATCAAATCCAAGTAGACATAATATGTGCCTAATTTTACAGAGTAATGTCGTGACCAAAGCCTCGCCCAAAAAAAAGTGTCCAACATGGCAACATGATGTACCTCTATCAAATATTGTATATTGTATTCAGTAAATACAATCATCACTCCAATCCACAATGCGAATAATTTGAACCAGATAATTCTTCAGAATCATATTCTAATTCCTTGTACCAAATATAGCACTAGGGTAAGTAAAATCCTATCCAATTTAACAATGCTGTAAATTCACCCCTCCAAAATCAAATTGCATTATCATGCAAAAAAGCAACAAAGGCCTACAATTCAACACCAGCCCAGAAATCCGCATAATTCAAAACCCTAATTAGAATCAAACCTCAATTGAGCAACTATTATTTAATTTTAAAAGAAATCAACAACAACAAACACATTAATCGATGATAAGCTACAAATTGAGCATAAACAAACAAAAAAAAATATATATATATATATATATATATATATATATATATAAAGCTAAAAACTGATGTAGATCAATACAGTAAAAAAAGAGAAAATTGACGAACCAAGACTAACAGCTTGGGTAAGAAGTTGTCTGATCTGAATAGATTTGATGGAGTCGATTTGATCTTTGAACCACCCCATTGTTTTCATGTATCTCCTTTGACCTGATTCCGGCGAGATTTGACCCCAGCTGACTCAACGTTCTTTACTGTTATGGTGTTCGAACACTGGAAAACGATGTTACCAGAAAAAAACAATGAAGTTGAACTTCCTTTTTTTTTTTCAAAATAAATATAAATCAAATGGTTTACTGCTTTGTTTTGGGCCTCCGAGTCCTAGTGTGAATCAGAAAAAACATTAAAAAAAAAAAAGAAAAACAAAAAAGATCTTACCTCTACACGCAGAACAGTAGCCGACGAAAGCCACCAGAAGCGGTACGGCGAGCAGCGGCGGGCGAGCAGCGGGACGACGAGAGGCGGCGGTACGAGCTAGGTTGTGCCCTTGTGAGTTGTGAGTATTTTTTTTTTTTTTTATTGTAATTTTTGCATTTTTCAAGTGTACGGCCGTATACCCAATTTTATAATGTGTTTTTGCATTTTTTTTCAAAAGTATCCACTTTTATCCAACTTTTTTTTTAGAGGTATCCACCAGCCCCTCTACCATTACTCAACCATAACTTGATTCTTATATTTTGTCAAGTGTATCCACTTTTATCCAACATAAATTGATGGGTAAACTTTCATAGTATTCGCTTCACTTCAGTCACTTTAGTTCGCTTATACTTCCGGTAAACCTCCCCTTTGAAGGCCAGCTCAACATTCTGCTTTCGCAATCCTTCTACGGGGCGCATCCCGGCTGTAGCCAGCCAGTCTATCCACTGGCTTTAAATAAGCCAGTGTCCCGCCGTAAGTGTAGTTACTAGGGCGAAACTACGGATAAACTTGTAGTAAAGGAACGGAGCCCTTCAACGGGTGCACGCGAGAAAAAAAAACACTTACCCTGGCTCGGAAACAAGAAAGAGGAAAATTAGAGGAATAAGCTTCTCGAGCCTTGGGGTTATTCTTTCCATTTTAATTCTTTGTTTTCTGCTCTCCCCTCCGAGGGGGCTGGGGGAAACGATCCTTTTTCTCTTGTCCCGCTTATTTTTCTTTTTGTTTCTTCATCTAATTTCGGAATTTGACTGAAACTCATGAGGGTGCACATCAAAAAATCGACTTAAAACATCATAAAATCGACTTAAATGACATATCTATCATCTGAGGTCATAAAAATGAGAGTCAGAAATACCCAACTTTTTTTATAAGGAAAGAAAATTAATTGACCTTACCATTAGCATATTTTGTGACTTGTAAATTTCCTTTTGTTGTTATTATTTTCCTTTTAAATGTATGATTGCCTTTTTATTTTAAAAGGATGACATCATTAGATTAGTGTAAATATTTTTTTATAATTTTTTATGGCATAGTCTATTAACGAATCGTTTGGTAGCCGGTTATAAATGAAGGTAATGGGAATGAATTTATAACTAAATTTGGAAGAAAAATCAAAACTCATTCCCATGGTGGTGCTAGCTTAACTCCAATTTATCTAATTTTTTCTTCCCAAATATCCATTTCCATCAATACCACCATTCCACATGGTAATGGAAAATAAGAACAAATTTTAAGTTTGGCAATAAAAAATATGTTTTCCATGGGGATTTTGAAGTTTTTTCTTAACAAAATTATCCTTTAAATTCATTCTCATCAAATTACCACAATTCATTACCAATAACCAAACGGGATGTGGGTATTATGGACATTTTAGGAGGGGAAACCATAACTCCCCCTTCCCTTATATCATAGACTAGCCTTCTTTGTACGCTTTACGTACGATAATTAATTAAATATATTTATTAATTTGTCTAAAGAAAAAAAAGGTTATTTGTTCGAAAAATTAAAAAATCCGTCAAATTCACACTTATTCATATAATCAAAAACAAACTTTTCCCGTTTCATTCAATCATCCCACAACAATGAACGAAAGAAAAGTTTTATTTACCAAATTCTATTGGCTACCAAATTTCTACGATAATTAAAATGTAAATTTTTTATTTGATGAATTATGTCAATATGGATGTCTATTTATAGAGAATTTAAAGATATGAATTTCGGTATATTTTTTTTATTTTTTTGAATTTTATATTTCGCACTATTTTCATTTTAAAAAGTTCAAAAATTGTAATAATTTTTCTTAATAATTAGGAGTGATAAATATTGAGATTTTAGAAAGTTTTAAGGGTATGATGAACTTTTCGAGAGGGCACACTATGGCTCCCCCTTGACTTATATAATAGAGATATATGAGATCGTATCTGGTTTCACTCCATCGTCCTCCACTGTTGTAACAACCTAATATAATTTTCATATATTGTATATATAATGGTAGATCATAAATCATATATGTTACATAACATAAACAGACAAGCACATATCCTGTCAAAAATTATCCTTAAATTTAAGGAAGTTTGCCTTATGAATATTTCTATAAAAGTATCTCAATTAAGTTGATTAATAAAGCATGTACTACTTTCTAAGTTGATGCATTGTCCTTAATTAAGGGACAATTCAAGCTTCACCGAAATCTTTGCTGACCTTTTGGCTTTTTTAAATAAAAAAAAAATTGCAACTCTACTAGAAATATTTCAGCTGTGATTAAGGGTGCGTTTGATTCAACTTAAATAAGCAATATTATGTTTATTTTCGGAAAATTAAGATAAAATTCGATCAGATCAGAAAATTTAGAACATACTAGATTAGAAGTTCAAATCAAATTAGATCAGATCAGAAATTTCAGATCAAATCAGAAAATTTCAGATGAATCAAATGAACCATAGGTATCCAATTAACTTATTCAATTTGTTATGATCTTCATAAAATTGAATTCCATGTGCTTGACCGCAATTATCGATGTTGTAATGGGATGCATGAATGTTCTTAATTAATTGAAACTTAACACATTGAAATCTATTGCTATTTCCTCTGCAAAATAAAATATGCAATAATTGTATTTTCACCTATGCATTGTTTTGAATAAGTAGTATATTAATAAAAAAAATTATATAAGCTGATATTTAGTAAGTATGTATTTGACGAGATGAATCTAATGAGATTGTCCTTGACTATATTTATCCTTATGTGCAAGCTAAGACACAAATCTTAGTCAGCAGTAAACAAATGTAAATAAAGCAAAAAAAGTCCCGAGGAAGGGCTCGTTTACTTTAGCTGAATATAGTTGAACTGAACTGAACTGAGCTGAGCTGAACTGAACTGAACTGAATTAAACTGAGCTGAGCTGAACTGAGCTAAACTAAACTAAGTCCCTGTTCTTTTGGACTTAAAAGCTACATTAATCAGATCAGATCAGAACAGATCAGATCAGATCAGACAAACTCAAATCAGATCAAATCAGATCAGATCAGATCAGACATTATTATTATTATTATTATTATTATTATTATTATTATTATTATTATTATTATTATTATTATTATTATTATTATTATTTTCGAGCATTGTTTTTCCGCTCGACATTTTTTGACGACAGTTTTCGGACTAACTTTTCCGGCTGTGATTATTCGGCTGACTTTTCCGCCGACGATTTTCAAGCCGAGTTTTTCGGCGACGATTTTCGGGACGACTATTTCGACAACGGTTTTCGGATTGACTTTTCCGGTGGTGATTATTCGGCCGACTTTTCCAGCGACGATTTTCAGGCCAAGTTTTTCGGCGACGGTTTTCAGGATGACTTTTTCGACGACGGTTTTCGGACTGAATTTTCCGGCGGTGATTATTCGGCCAACTTTTCCGGCGACGATTTTTAGGCCGAGTTTTTCGGCGACGGTTTTCGGACTGACTTTTCCGACGATGATCATTCGCTCAACTTTTCCAGTGACGGTTTTCAGGCCGAGTTTTTCGGCGACGGTTTTCGGAATGACTTTTCCGGCGGTGATTATTCGGTCGACTTTTTCGGTGACGGTTTGGTCAAATTTTTCGGCGATGATTATTACTACTACTAATATTATTATTAGTAGTAGTAGTATTAGTATTAATATTATTATTTGAAGTTTTGGAGTGAGATTGAATGAAGAGGTGAAATGAAATGGGCTATCATAATAATAATTATAATATTAATAATTATAATAATAATAATTATTATATTAATTATTATTAATAATAGTAATTATTATTATTTTAGTAAATATAATCATGTATTACATTACTCATAAAAAAATAATTATTACAATTATAAAACTAAAAATAAAAATAAATAAAAATAAAAATAAAAATAAAAATAAAAATAAAAATAAAAATAAAAATAAAAATAAAAATAAAAATAAAAATAAAAATAAAAATAAAAATAAAAATAAAAATAAAAATAAAAATAAAAATAAAAATAAAAATAAAAATAAAAATAAAAATAAAAATAAAAATAAAAATGAAAATAAAAATAAAAATAAAAATAAAAATAAAAATAAAAATAAAAACAAAATAAAAATAAAAATAAAAATAAAAATACAAATAAAAAATAAAAAAATAAAAAAAAAATAAAAATAAAAATAAAACTAATTAAAACTAAAAATAAAAATAAAAATAAAAATAAAAATAAAAATAAAAATAAAAATAAAAATAAAAATAAAAATAAAAATAAAAATAAAAATAAAAATAAAAATAAAAATAAAAATAAAAATAAAAATAAAAATAAAAATAAAAATAAAAATAAAAATAAAAATAAAAATAAAAATAAAAAAAATAAAAAAAAAAAAAAATAAAAATAAAAATAAAAATACAAATACAAATAAAAAATAAAAATAAAAATAAAAAATAAAATTAAAATAAAAAATTAAAATTAAAATAATTCAAATCAGATCAGACAAACTCAAATCATATCAGATCAGATCAGATCAGATTTGATCAGATCAGATTAGATCAGATCAGTCCTAAAGAACAGAGCCTAAACTGAATACAACTGAAAGTAATATTTTATAAGAGAAGAAAATTGAGAGCTGAACTGAACTGAGCTGAGCTGAGCTGAACTGAATTTAAGCTGAAATAAACAAGCCTGAAGTATTTTATTTTTTATTTCATTTACAACTAATTGATAGGTTATACTGTATTCAATGTGTTAATTCATGAATCATAATTCATGAGCCTCATTTTAGTCAAGCTTAGTTCGTGTTTAAGGTTAAAACTCAAAAAATAGGGCTAACGAGTTTGGTTTTTAATTAGAAATAATTAAAAATAATGTGTAATTATTGTATATTAACGTGGCTTTCAAATGGTTTATGATGGAAAATGATAAATAAGCATTTTATATATTTTTAATATGGTATTGATTTTGTAACGAGTGTCAAAATCATGATTGGTGTAATCAAATAAATCAATATTGCTAATTGACGTCCCTGAGATGATAAATAAATATTTGCTATCTACTCCGTTACTGGTGCTAATCTAGTAATAATAATAAATATATATAGAAAATGTGACTTTTTTTTTGGTATTTTCAATAAAAAATGTTATTGCATATACAATGCATCTAGTATACCTATACATTGAAATTAAAACTTTAAACAAGTTTCAACCAATAAGACACTTCCAAATTCATTTGGGTGAAGTTCATTAGAATGTATATAAATTCATCAAATATATTCGATGTTTAATTATAAAAGATTGAGATAATAGTTCTTGATTGACACGTGAAGTCGTAGTTTGCTTGAATATGCCACTCAGTCACTCACATATAATAATTTATTTTTAATGGAATCAACCAAACTGAGGAAACATCCCTTTTCTATATCAATTATTACTATCAATGATATGATAGAGAGACTAAAATAGCGTCCAAGATTAATTCTCCAAAGATTTTTTTTTATACATTAGTGTACACGCAACAGACTAAAAGTAGTTACCCTAAAACTCATAAAACTCGTAAAATTACTTAAAACTCATAATATTAAAGTGACCCCTTGTTAAATTCACATAAAATGAGTAATTAACTTTTATGGTTTTTAAAGTAGCTTTTATGATTTTTTATTTAATAACGCGGTTTTAATCCATTCTACACTAATTTGTGTACACCCTATGTATTTTAAAATTTGTTCTCTCCAAACGTAAATGCAACAATTGATACTGACCTAACATAGCTAAGTATCAAATGTCCTGATTAATTATGCCAACACTATTAATCAACATGCAAAACTTGACTTAATTGCGAACTAAGATATGACAAGAGTCTAATAACAAAGATCCTAATAAGGAATTTGATATGATTTTGTACCATATATCATGTATAGATGTGACCAATATAATCTATAATTAGTTGGACATCTACCTAGAAAGGACAAATTGTACATCTAATAAATTAGGTAATTGGATATTTCATCCTTCTAAGGGAGCCAAGGTTCACACTAGTCTATCCTATTATTGATTGATATGATTTATTAATGTTTAACTCAGTAATTGATTACATTAACTACAGCTTAATTCTTCAATAATTGAAGGCTTAAGCCAACATTATAGTAGTATACTAGTACTTATTTCATTAATTAGTTAGTGATTAGTGATTACACTCACCCAAACAAGCATAAATCAAGCATGATGTGATGTCTAGCAAGAAAATGGATGGAGAGGCTTGGGGTGCAATAATATAAACCTAGATCTTGTTTGTGTAAGCCTTTTTTTTTTCTTTCCCACTAGAGACCTTCAATTATTGTTTTATTCTCAAATATGTCCTTGTGAAGGAAAAAATCATTAGTATAATTAACAATTTGTTAGAATTAGGGTGCGTTTGATTCGTCTGAAATCTTCTAATCTGGACTGAATTGATCTGAAATTTTCTAATTTGGTCTAATCTGAACTTTTTTTATCTGATCTGAAATTTTCTGATTTTAGTTATTATTATAGTTATAATTTTTCTAATTTGATATGATTTTTTCTGATCTGATTTGATTTTTTCTAATATGTTATGATTTTTTCTAAAAATAAGCACAGGAGTGCTCATTTAAGTTGAATCAAATGCACCCTTATCATTCCGTTTTAATTTGCTTGCCCACATATTGAATCGATTTGTTTGTCAAAAAAATCACTCGATTAAAGTTTTCGGGTTTATTTTGGTTCTTAATGGTCATATTTGCGGGGTTTTTTTTTATAAGGTAAGGAATAAAATCCATCAGCTCATTGGCTAATAATGGATTATTAACCCATATGACACAATAACCTTTGCACTTGGGGGGAAGATAAGGGGGAATCCTCAAGTAATGAGTGATGATTGAACCCTGCACCTCTAGGATGCTCTCCAATAGACCAAGATTTGAACTTTACCTATAATGAAATAACATATATATATATATATACTCCCTCCATTTCATAAAAATGGCAACAATGTCATTTTCACGTATTTTGAGGAAACTGTTTAAGGGTGTAAACGAATGAATTAATTAAAATGGTTTTAACACAAGTAAGAATATGAATATAAGTTACTAATATAAAAAATATTCTAATTAATTTAATTGTTTACATCTTCAAATCGCTTCCTTAAAATACGTGCAAAAACAATCGTTGTCATTTTTATGAAACGGAGGTAGTATATGTTATTTCATTATAGTTGTTATATTCAAGAGGGGTCTTGTTGAATTTATCTTAATATGTTGTTTTTTAATATGTAATTAATATAATTTACCCACACGCAATTGAAGACATTAATCTTTAAAATTTTAATTTGTCTCGGCATAGGTGAAAGGTGGAGTAATGTAAATAATACTCCCTTTGGGTTTTTTTTTATTTACTCACTTTCCTTTTTTGGATGTTTTTTTATTTACTCACTTCTTACACTTATTCTCCTACATATATTAATTTATGATTCTCAAATGTTTCTTCATATTATCTTTCATACTTTTGAATAACTTCAATAAAATTACCCAATTCTTTCTTTTCCACACTCTGTCTTATTTTTTATACGACCTTTAATCATCATTTATTTTTCCCTCCTACTTCCAATAATTTCTTGGATTTAATGAAAACCCAAGTAGGTAAATTAAAAAAAGGAGGAAGTAACAACTAGAGGTATACTTCCTCCGTTGTTTTTAGTTGTTACACTTTTGAAATATATGTGAGAGATAAAATATTAAAGTGTAACAACTAAAAAAACGGAGGAAGTATATTTTTTGCTTATATGGCTTTTCTTATAGGAAATTTATGATTTCATAACTATACATATCAACATTGTTAAACGTAAACCGACTTTAAAAGAATTCCAAATATTCAAAAGGCAAAAGATAACGAGCACCCCGCAGCGTTAGATAAGAAAACAAAATGTGGATATAATAAATTATACTAAACATTAATTACATCAATCGATGAATGATTTTGACTTATATTTCATAATAATTATCACTTTAATATATGCATAAATGTTTATCAAGCGTTCTGCAAAAATCCCATACAAAAAGAACACACACAGGCCACCTCCAACGGTCCAACCCAAAATGCATAATATCCAATCATCTAGTATTGAAACAACACAATACTACAAAAAATTAATTATATTGATTATAGTAAGATTCTTGCATCCTAATGTCATAGCATAAACTAAGGTTAATAATTTAATTAGCAAATACATACGTATTTAAATTTTCATACACCGACAGTGGGGCCCAAATGTTGTCATTAGCATAGGCGACAACACTTGCCACTACTCTTTCTTTCACTAACTTTCTCACACACACCAAATTTCTATTTCTTTCCTTTTTTGGAAACCTTAACCTTTTCTTCTCTTCTTTTGTTTCTTGACATTTTCTATATATATATGGCTTTTAATTTCAAACTCATAACCTCCTCACTAAATCAAACATTTTCTCATCCATATACAAAGAATAAATTCTCTTTTTTACGATGGAATTTGAGCTCAAAGCATCAACTAATGATGTTCCGAAGCTGAACAACCTCAATCTTGACCTCGATCTTAATCGGTCATCATCATCCCCGAGCCCAAGTGCGGCAAGGGTGTTCTCATGCACTTATTGTAAGAGGAAGTTTTATAGTTCTCAAGCTTTAGGAGGTCACCAAAACGCGCATAAACTTGAGCGTACTTTAGCTAAGAAGAGTAAAGAACTTAGCTCTCTTGATAATAAATGGTTTCCTCATAGTACCTTAGGGTCCACTCATATGGTGGGTATGGCCCCACATCTCATGCATGCTCATAGTCAAAGTTTTGGTAGTGATCATATGGTTAGCTTTGGAAGAAGAGATTTTATTAACTATGGCTCTAGCAATGAAGATATTGATTTGTCCTTAAAGCTTTAGTTTATAAAGTGTTATTGATGTTGGATTATTCTTATTGTTTTATAATCCTTTGAGGCATAATTATTAAATTATAAAGTTATTGTGAAATTAGGGTAACTTTTATTTCTCACTTTTATTTAAGAAAGATTGACTGTCATGTCTTTTTACTTTTTTGGTGTAACTTCTAATGTCTGTCAATAAATTATTGTAGGCAAAAGTTAACACTTACTCCATCCATGATGCTGTACAAAGTGGTTAAAATTGAAAGTATTAAATTAATAATAATAATATTGATCAACATTTTGACAATGCATCTCAAATTATTTTGAAAAATATAAATTTTAGAAAATTACGATTTATCGCTTGGTATGATTTTTCAAAATATACAAACTAAACTTAATCACAATATGTTTAGCGAAATATTATTATATTACATAACACAATTTTTATTTGACTTGTCCCGAAAATATTTGAATAATCCAAATAAAATTGTGTTTTGTGATTTAAAATACTTGAGCAGTTGAGCTTCTTTGTACTTTTTTAGAGTGTTTTGTACTATATCTTTGTCATTTAATTTTAAGGCCTATAAAAATTATAAAAATAAAACCGCACCAAATTGATTTATTATGGTTTGGTTTGGTTTCAAAAAAATCATCAAATCATATTTTAATTTGTGATTTTTTTCATTTAAGGGCTTGTTTACTTCAGATTATATTCAGTTCAGTTCAGTTCAGTTCAGTTCAATTCAGTTCAGTTCAGTTCAATTCAGTTCAGTTCAGTTCAATTCAGTTCAGTTCATTTCAGTTCATCTCTATTTAGTTCAATTAATACACTTCTATTCAGTTCAGTTCAGTTCAGCTCTATTCAGCTAATGTAAACAAGTCCTAATTCTCAACCGCATCAAACAAAATCATGAACAACTCGAGTCATAATGAAAAATTTAAAACATTGTTTTGAGGCTTGGGGAGTTTAGGGTTCGTTTACATTAGCTGAATAGAGCTGAACTGAACTGAACTGAATAGAAGTGTATTAATTGAACTAAATAGAGATGAACTGAACTGAACTGAACTGAATAGAGATTAACTGAACTGAACTGAACTAAATTGAACTGAACTGAACTAAATTGAACTGAACTGAACTGAATATAATCTGAAGTAAACAAACCCTTAGTATGTAAGTTACATACAAGTAGGAATAACAGGTATGTAAAATTTGGTGGACTCTTCATTGCATATGCCCAATTAAGTTGGAGGATGGACGAGTACATATAACTTTGATGTGTAATGGGTATCTATGGCTTTCAAAAGTAAAATTTGATCACACATGCGTATATTTTTGTTTACATGTATAAAGCACAAAAACAAATTATATGAGTGATTATTAATAGTATTCAAATTGTCAACATTGTAATTACATAAGACGGGCAAAGTATATATTTATAATCATTATAGGTATCTTGAGTATAGAAATTTTAGGTGGAGGTAGGTATGCGGAAGGCAGTATCCGCATCCGCCCCACCTAGTTTGTGATCCCTAAATACAAGGATACAACTACAAGTTTATCACATCAAAGGACAATGTTATAGGCCTCAACTTAGGGTATGTTTACTTCAACTGAATACATCAATCTTGATGAGATTCTATTTTTAATCTCATTGTATGCATTTGAGAAATATATATCCTATTCCTCTCATGTATGAGTGCCACATAAATTGAGTTAGGTAATTTTTTATAGGTCCCAACTTAGGGCATGCTTACTTCAACTGAATACAACTGAACTGAGCTGGACTGAACTAAAATGAACTGAATTGAACAGAATACAGCTGAAAGTAATATTTATAAGAGAAGGAAATTGAGAACTGAACTGAATTTAAGATGAAGTAAACAGACCCTTAATGCCTAGTATAACCATTTTTAAAAAAAATCAAATACTCCCTCCCTCCGTAACATAATAATGGTAAAATTTGATAATATATGTGAGAGTTAAAAATATTCAATTGTTTCTATTTTTTTAAGTGTGATAGAGATGCAAATAGAGTTATGGATAAAATAGTAAAATACGTCTATATCACTCAAATTTTGTACTTGGCTAGAGCAGATATAAGAGGTTGAGATAAGATATATAATCATTATATATACATTCATCTTCGATACCAAACAAGGGATGGATAAACTTAATGAATTCTCCATTATAAATTTCCTATCTCTATATTTGTTCTTATCTTCCTTATCACTAGAGGTGGGCAAATTCGGGTACCCGAAAATCGGGTCATAATTTTTTGACCCGGATCCGACCTGGATAATCCGGGTACCCGGATCCGGTTTTTTTATTTTCTTATACAACTTTTTTTAAAAAAAAATAACATGTTTTTTAATATAAAAAAATGTTTTATTTTTTTATATAAAAAAACTATTTATTTTTTCATTAAAAAAAAACTGTTTTTTGATTTTTAAAAAAAAAAACTGTTTTTTTTTCCAAATTTATTAAAAAAAAAATTGTTTTTTTTAAATTTAAAAAAAGTATTTATAATAATTTAAAATTAATTTTAAATAAAAATAAAAAACTTTTTTTTAATAATAAAAAACTATTTTTTAAAAATTAAAACCAGGTACCGGGTACCCGGTTTTAAAAAAATCCCAACCCGGATCCGACCCGGTACCCGATTTTACAAACCGGGCCGGGTACCCACTTTTTCGAGTAAAAAAAAATCGGATACCGAGTCGGGAATCGGGTACGGATTTTTTTGCCCGGCCCTACTTATCACCATTAGATAAAGCCATCACGTCTATTCATGACTATATAACTTAGCCCAATATATGATATTGATGCGAAAAAAAAATTCTTTTTTTTTTTTCTTTCTTATGATAAGTTAGGTTTTGGTTTCGAGAAGAAATGTAACTAATTTAATGTCTACCTTACCTATATCCCCAAAAAACTTAGCCCAACATAAATTACTAGGTATGTATGTACTTGAGGATGAAGTCATAGTCCAGTGGTTAGGGCTTCAGAATTTCAGGCAAGTAGGGCCCGATTCCAAGGCCTAATATCCCACACATTATCCTAAAAATAAAAAAAGGTATGTATGTACTTCATATTGGTTAGAAACTTAGCTATTTGAGGCATCATTATTTCACCGAATTTTTTTTTACATAAAAGATGTATAAGATCCGCTCAAGGCTCATATCTCAGTACATAATTTGACAGGTGGGAGTGTGGGATGGGGGACGTGTTGAGAATCGAACTCGATTCATCACGCCCTGGGGATCACTTGCTCTATCACTGAACTAAGGGATCATTCTCGTGTTTCACCATAGTAGTGACAATTGAGTTATATGATCGAGGTGCGGGTTAAGGAGGGATTTAAAAATAAATAGATAGATTAATTAAGTTCAAGATAAGAGTTAGTAATGTTATCTAAGTATTTGTTTGGTTCATTAAGGAAATCATTTCTCACATAAAATTTCATTTCATAAGAATTTATTTTCTTTATAGCTTTTTCAGAAATCACCTTAAATTGTTTAGTTAACATAAATGAAACAGCATTTCTCATAGAAATTTGAAATTACCATTTACCTAGGAGGTTAGGTAAGTTATTTTCTCCATTTTATGGAATTTATCATTCATAGGAATTTTTTATTGCCCCTTTTTTGTTTTTTTTTTCATGCCAATTAAACACATTCTCACTTCCTAGCTAGTGAGTCAAATTTTGTCTCCAACCAAGCAACTCATAATAGTGAATAGAACTCGCGATTTATATATGTGGAGGAAGGATTGACACTACTTAAAACTAGCGAAACTAAATATATGATACGTATTAAGCTTAAAGGGATACATCTTAGAGCAACTCCACCGGTATACAACAGGGACTAACTTTCAAATTTAATAAAGTTGTAGCTACTAGCTTTCTTGTTATAGTGAAATTTAACTTGTAGCTTGTGGGATTTAAGTTGCTCCACAAAGCAACAAGCTTTCACCATCTTCATGTGGGTCCCACATGTGTTTTTTGTATCACAGATTCACAATTTACCATTTTTTTATGTAGGACCTACAAAAATCATAGGTAGTTATAATTTTTCATTAGGAGATTTTGTAGTTTGAAAATATTGTAGCTTGCCGGTAGAGTTGCTCTTATGACAAAGCGAGACTAGCTCCCACCTTGAATTTTCCATCATTCTAGAAGTAAAAGACATACGTGACATTTCTGACACGTAACAACTACGGGGTATAAGAAGTTCATGTTATTACGGAGTAAATTTTACAATTATGGGAATTTTTAAAAAATTGATATGATGTATAATGCTTTGAATTAGGGCTAATCTTGATTTGTGTTTATGAGTTATGACCCAAGTGACTAGGACTTTAAGGGTAAGCATAAAGTAAGTTGGAAAGCAATCTCTTTGGGTATTCTTAGGATTTATTGTTTGATGTGAAGAGCCCTTCCTAGCTAGAATGAAGGCACGTTTTTGTCACTTTGATCTTGAGATTTTGATTTTGAGATGAGTTAAGATTGCTTTATTGTTACGAATTGTAGACATCTACTAGGAAAATGTTAATTGTTTGAGGTTGTAGTAATTGGTAGGAGTGAGAAAAGGATTGAAAATCCGTTACATTGTGTTGGAAAAATAGGTATACAAATAAAAAAGGTGGAGAGGATAAAGTAGGAAGGGTGAATTATAAATGTAATTATTAGATTATTAGATTTTGGGTATGCGATGTCGTGGAGAAACCACTACCTTGAAAACGAGATTTGGCCCGTCCGAGGTACAAAACGTTATGGCGGCTTCGTTCTCTAAGGTTAACATCACTCCCACACACACATGTACTTGAGTGTGAGGGATTGGTGTCACACAAACTTGCTCATGAGAAAATGAATATAAGATTGATGAATGGAATTATCCTCTTCTTCATACTAGAGAGCCCAAACATCTATTTATATGGAGACTTAGCCAACAACAAATATCATCACAATAATAATCCATTATTACTAAATATTGATGTAATCTCCAAAATTAATGGAAATTATTGTCATGTTTAAAGCTCATAAGTGGGGTGTTACTAGTTGTTAGGAATTTAACTAGTCATAACACTCACAATGGAATCCTAAGAGATTACCAAAAATATTGTTAAATAAGGCTTTTAAAGCCATTATTCCAACAATCCCCCACAAATGGCTTTAAAAGGAAATAGGAATTTGAGCAAGCAATCAAATAAGAGACCAGACACTTAACTGTAATGATATATATAAATATTTGAATCAAACGTTTAGTGAAGTGAGACAACAATTTACAAGCTTTAGAAGTGAACGAATCTGGAACTTCCAAAACTCTTGATCAAAGAGTGAACGAATCTTGAACTCTAAGATTTAAATTTGAGACTCCCACAACACATGCCTAGACTCTCAATACCATGTGAACTCCGCGATAAATAAATAAAAATTAGCACTTTTAATATATATGGCCAAGTGCCCAACAACCTTGGTTTCAATTCACGAGTGCTCTAGAGATATATCCCAACTTTCTCATAGAAGGTGGCCAAAATTAACCTTCACACTCATATAGGTGACGCATTTAGTATTTCTCATAATACTAAAAATCAATGTATCATTGGGTTTAGTAAGTTTCACATAACTTATCAAAAGCTTCTCATTAGCACCCCCACAATAATAATAAATTCATTAAGAGCAATTTGCTCAACCTCACAAATTAGCGGTGAATCCATCAAGTCCTTCTCATAGAACCACCCAATAAATAAATTGGGCTATAGATACATTAAGAGCCATTAGCTCAACCTTTAAAATGGACAACTAATTCATCAAGTCCTCATAAGACCACCCATATCTCTGGCTATGGATCCAATAATAAAATTAGCTAACCTTGCACATATTAACAAGCGGTGGATTACTATAATGCGTCTCAAATAACACTCAACCTCATTGGATTTAGATCCATTAAGTGTTTTAATACTCAACCTCGCTCATATGTACATCACAAATAATTAAATACATTAAAACTATATTTATGTTGCAATACTAGACAATTATAAAAATTTGTTAGCTTAATTATTCTCATAATTCATAATTGTATCCATCGTCAAATTCTCATCATAGTATGCATTATTAATTTCCTTCTTCTTCGATTCCACTAAAGAATCAAATTTTCAAAATAATGCATGAATATTATAAAGAACATTTGGTTAAGCTAAGAGATTATAACCTCTATCTTATACAAGTCTTCACAAATATAGACTTACTAGTTAACATCACTTAACCAATTTATTATATATTTGATAGGAGAACGCAAGTTCCTAATTTTTGAATTAGGAAAAATATTACTCCCGTTGTTAGCCATTCTTTCCCCACATAGTTGCATTTCCCACAAGCGATTGTCATATTAACTTGCAACTATTAAGACTACAACGAACGATTTCTTATGGTCCAATTTCATTACTTCCATTTTTTCCATTGTATAAATTTGTGTTTCTCAAAACGTTATGGCATGTCCGAGGTACAAAACGTTATGGCCGATTCGTTCCCCAAGGCTAACATTACTCCCACACACACATGTACTTGAGTGTGAGGGATTGGAGTCACACAAACTTGCTCAAGAGAAAATGAATATAAGATTGATGAATGGAATTATCCTCTTCTTCATACTAGAGAGCCTAAACATCTATTTATATGGAGACTTAGCCAACAACAAATGTCATCACAATAATAATCCATTATTACAAAATATTGATGTAATCTCCAAAATTAATGGAAATTATTGTCATGTTTAAAGCTCATAAATGGGGTGTTACTAGTTATTAAGAATTTAACTAGTCATAACACTCACAATGAAATCCTAAGAGATTACCATAAATATTGTTAAATAAGACTTTTAAAGCCATTATTCCAACACATTGAAAGACAACCGGTTTAAATGTGACGTGTTGAATGCATCGCGAGATGTATTTTTAAAAAATTTAATTACTCAAAACTCATTACGGTCTATTTTTCTCATATATAAGCACGAGTAAGTAGATATATATGATATATATAGTATATATATTACTTGCAAATATGAGATGTTCTGGTCAATTTGGTTGGATGGAATTAAAAAATATTAGTTGTTCTTCCTTGTGTATTGAGCTAATCAGGCAGTAGACCTGGTTATTAGATAGGATAGTCGAATGACATACGGTTAGGGTCAAGGTTATAGGGTCTTTACTGGACAGAGCCTATAATGAACATGACCTTATCGACCAGGGCCAATACAGGCCGGGCAAAAAATAATAGCTTAATAAATTTTTCAAAAAAAAAAGTTTTGACAAAAGTAATTACATTAATATATTCGTATACATTTGTTTTAACTATTGACTACCTTAAATTTTATTTATATTTAATATTTTAATTGTCTGATCGCTAACGACACGCTAATGACCCGCGACCCGCTTTGGCCCGACCGGCTATTGACCCCCTTTTTTAGTCGACTATGCCCTGACCCGAACCACATCGGCCTGATCCTGACCCGCCCCGACCAATAACCAAGTCTACCAGGCAAACAAGTGAAATGATGAATAAGATTCGATCTTTAGTCTTTCGTGTTTCCCTTGCCATTTAACAAATTCAAAACGCTAGCATCCACTTCAACAAAATTACTTGAGATATGCATATGTTGTCCATAATAAATTATCTAAACTTAAATATTTAAAATAGGGTGCTGTTATGCCACGTGTCCACCTTTTAGCCATTCTCCCCATAACACTTCACCTCCCTCCCTCCCTCACTCACTCATCAACTCACCTATTAATCTCTTCCTAATTAAAACTTGTGTGTTACCTTTTTCATTTGCATGACTCTTCATTTCAACTAGCTACTTGCTTCTCAATTATCGCTCTCCTTCATTATTAATTGTCCTTCATCTTCCTGCAATCAATTTACGATAACTGCCACGATAATAAGTACAATCCAATTTCTTAAATTTAAAACCACAATGCTCCAATTAGGGGTGAGCGGGACCGGGTACCCGGATTATTTTGGGATACCTGGACCCAGTTACAAGCAGGTCCTAGAATTTGGAACCAGACCCAACTCGACCGGTTCCTAGATTTTGGGACCCAGCCTTGGAACTGACGGGTCCGGGACTAGGTACCCAATTCATGTAATTTGTAAAATAATATAGCACTACTTTGCTAACTGCGGTTGGGACCGGGTACCCGATTCGTGTAATTTAAAAAATAATGTAGTATACTTTACTAATTACGATAAGCAATTTCACTTGAATAATTTGTTGAGCTTTTTATGGTTAAGGAATTACAATAAAATAAGTTAAATATGGTCCTACACAATGGGTACCTAGTGCGAGACCCGGATCCAACATGGTACCCAAAATTGGACCCGGTTCCACCGGGTACCCACTGGGTACTGCGTCACCAATTTTACTACCCAGATCCGGAATCGTCTTCAACCGGGTCCTCTTCTTTGGACCCAGGACTAGACCCAGTTACACCGGTTCCGTGTTCGGATCCACCGGTTCCAGACTAGGTCCAAAACTGGCTACCCAGTTTGTTTGCTCACCCATAGCTCCAATTGCTTTGCTCCACCGTGGATTTTGGTAAGCTTAATTAGCTTTTATTGCCATTATTCTGAGTTTTTTTTCATTCTATTTGATGTTATCAGTTGATGATATTCAATTTGTTTTGTTCTGAGTATAATTCGGGTTTTTTTCCAAAAAATATTGAATTTATAATTTCCAAAAAAAAAAGAAATTTAATTATAAATTACCTAATCATCTTTCGAATCTCTTTAGCTTTCTTACATTGCCTGGTTTTTTAATTCATAATTTTTTTTCATATCCTAATTAATTTTAAATGCATAGTTTTAAACTCTTATTTACTAGGTACTTGCTCTTATTTATATGCATTTTCAATTTCTTTATTTGTTTTTTTATACATTGAGTATATGAATAGATGTTTCTTATATATTTATGGTAAAACATTGTAATTTTTCTCTTACGTAGTCAATTTATAAGTCAAACAAAATTCCGTGCAAGACACGGGGTTAAAACTAGTATTCTTAATTGCATGACACAAAACATCTGATTGTTACTCGGGGTAGTCAATATCCAATAGGGTTCATGGTAAGATCATAAGTTTGATTCACATCAACTAAGTTTCTAATCCTTGCTTTCTTTTCTCGTGATTTGATATACAATAACGTTGATGGATATACTTATAATAATCAAAGAAAGGGAAGTTCTAACAAGAAACGTGGAAAATATGTGATGTAAACAAATCCGTTTCATCATGTATTTGAAGACAACTATGATTGAAAAAGATCGAGGGGGATGGAAGATTCTACTTTGTAGTAAGAATCGCTTTTGTTTTACATGGTAATGTAAACTGGGTCTCAGTTTATGATTTCTCTCACAGAAATATCACACTGACACTGTGTAGGAGTGATCGATGACTTGAGTGACTAAGTTCAATCCTCATCCAACTCGGGTATTTCCTGAAATATAAATCTAAGGTGGAGCCCTTACACCTTTCATTTCCAAAAAAAAAAGAATTTACAACATTTATTTCTACTCATACCATATAATATACGTATAATATAGTATGTGTTTTGTATAGAAAACTGATTTCTGCACTCCAAAAATTGATTTCCGCACGCCATGTTTTTAGTATTAACGCGGATTAATACTGTAAACGTGGGATGCGGAAATCAATTTTTGGGGTGCGTAAATCACCAGCAGTGCCCAACATCCCAATCAATGTGTAAGCGCAATAGAATCCCAAGACGATGAGTATGGAGCTCCATACAACCAGTCAGAAGTGCAAAATCTATCATGTGACTTGAAGTTTTGTAAAGTACGGAGTACATGTCAAAATCTAATACGGAGTACATTTCATGTATTAGTTGATGAGATACATTGAATTTTTATGTTTTTCCAATTATGATATACTTCATCTGTTTCTAAATAAAGCAATTGTAACACTTTGACAAAAAAAAAAAAATCTTTCTAATAATTTTTTTTTTCAAAGTGTTGTAATTATTTAGAAACGGAGAAATTAAATATAGTGAAAGTTTTGGGTCAGACCGTCTGACCCAATACTTACCGTCAGACCAATACTTCTATTTTTTGCGACCGATTCATACCTGCCATTATCGAGCAATCCACAATCATCATCCATAAAAAACACAAAACAAAACCAAAATCTTGTTTAAAGGCAACCAAGCCACACCTAAATCATCTGAATTGGAGCGAAATGAAGAACACCAATAATGGAGTTGCAGACTTGCAGGGCTAAGGATGGACGAAAAGATGCCGCAAGCCTCGCTACTAGCTCTGTGACTCTCTCGTCACAATATAATTATTGTTGACTATTGATTCTGAATTTTAATTTCTTAAATATTGTGATGAAGCAGCAAAAGCAATGGTGATGAAGTAAATGGATTGAAGAGCAACGACAAGCACCAAAACAATAGGTCCAGGTTAACAATATGAAGGTGCAGGTCCAGGTCTAGTTTACTTAATTTATTTGTCCAGTTTTATCAGCCAATAACATATGTCTAGTTTTAACAATATGTGTCCATGTTTAAAAATATCCGTCCATGTTTAACAATATGTGTCCATGTTTAACAAATATGTGTCCAGGTTTAACAATATGTGTCCATGTTTAATAATATATGTCCAGGTTTAACAATATCCATCCATGTTTAACAATGTGTCCATGTTTAACAATATGTGTCCAGGTTTAACAATATGAGTCCATGTTTAACAATATGTGTCCATGTTTAACAATATGTGTCCATGTTCAACAATATATGTCAATGTTCAACAATATATGTCCAGGTTTTACAAATATGTGTCCAAGTTTAATAATATGTGTCCAAGTTTAATAATATGTGTACATGTTTAAAAATATGTGTCCAGATTTAACAATATGTGTCCAGATCTAACAATTTGTAATGTTTCACAATTTAACCCACAAATAATTCATCAGAATCCAACACCTGCTTTGACATGATTACCCAGCAATTTGGTACTTTGGTTTCAGAGTTTATATTAGAATCATTTGTTTCGTGAAAATGGAGGAATTAAGCCTCTCCATAGAACCCATAATCATGGTTGCTTTTATCAACCTCACATTTTCATCATCTTGCAATTTACAAAGACCACCGCTTCACCGTCCGCAACATTAAATATCATTTGGGGGTAGGTTATAACTAATTCGGTTTATTAGATATGTCTCTGTCATCTTATATCTATGCTTTATATTTAATACAATTTGAACACTCTTTGAAAAGATTAATTTTTTGTCTTTGGAACTATTGGAGATTAGGCTGCCATTTATAGATGAGACATAGAGGATATAATATACAAAAGAAAGAGAAGGTAAATAGAGTGCATAATTTGTGTGTTGTGTATAGTTTAGTCTGACCAAATATTTTGGTCAGACATGTCTGACCCAATACTAACTCTTAAATATATACATGATGGTATTTATGTGTAGTTCAATGACTAATGTGTTTTTTTTTTTTACAAAGAAGACATAGCTAAACGTGCTGAAAGATTAGCTCGTATAAGCGAAATAGTTCCTATGTATATATGTATGTGGGATGATGATGATATATGGGTAGATGCTATTAGTTTTATCTAGTTAAAAATATATATATATTTCGATATTTAGCTAAAAGTGAAAGCTACTCGATACTATAATAGTTCTAATTGACGAGAGTTATTACATACTTACATCGAAAACACGATAGAGTAAGGAAATCAAAATTAAATTGAATTCTTTGGATTCAAGTTATATGATAATGCAACCAAATCTAGTATCAATTCGCGATCATAAATATAATAGAACTTCAGTTTAAATTCTTACCTACATAAATAAACATAGAAGTATGAAACAAAGACTTTGCTATTTTTGGGATATAATCCTACACTGCTGCTCAATATGTTAGTCTTAGATCATGTTATTTTGGATTTAATTTTTCAAATTTTAGTTCATTTCAGTTCATATTAGCTCAACTCTACTCTTACTAAATTTAGGATTTAGTTTAATTTAGTTTAGTTCAGTTCAAACAAATCCAATCAATTCAAATTAATGCAATCCAAAAAAACAAAAGCTCACTCTATAACATAAGTTAATTCTCCGCTTAGTCTATAGCCAAATTTGATATATCCTCTAAGATGTTAGTGATAGAGTATATAACATGGTATCAGAGCCAACGTGACGCAGAGTTCAGGGGTTCGAATCTCTCCTTCATCTCCCTTCTAAGTGGAATTAATTAGCACCAGGTATGTTGGGCCTGTGTTGCATCCACGTTTCAAGCCCAAAGGGCTTTTCATGTGAGGGAAGTGATAGAGTATATAACATATTCCTGGGCCATAACTATATCAGCTTAAGCTTTTGGTTGAGATGGTTCATTAACATACATCATTTTGTATAATAAAAACATCATATTATATAAAAATGTAATTTATGTTATTACAATTTTGACATTAGGTTCTACTAAATATAAAAATTACATATATCATACAAAGTACTTCCTCCGTAACATACATATTTCAACAATTATTTTTTCCAACATTTTGAGAAAGTGATTTAGGGGTCTAAACGACGAAATTAATCAAAATGGTTTTAATATAAGCAAAAATGTGATTATAAGTTACTAATATCAAAATTATTTTGATTAATTTGGTCGTTTACACCATCAAATCGCTTCCTCAAAATGCGTGAAAAAACAATTGTTGAAATTTTTATGTTACGGAGGGAGTACTTAAAAAAAAAGGATTATTCCCATTTGTATACCTGAGAATTTGCGTATTCTCAGTGGTATACTTGAGTTTTAAAAAATCCCAGTGGTATACCTACATTATTAATGGAATTCAATAACCACTTTTAAAGGTTGTTTTAGGACATTAACAACCATAAAATCGGTTTTTTCTTTTTATTTAGTCAACGGTGGTTACCCGAAAAAACTAACTATAGTTAACCTAAGTATGTTTATGGTCGAATTAGTGGTGTTTAATGGCCTGAAACAGCCTTTAAAAGTGGTTATTGAATTTCATTATTTATTTAGGTATACTACTGGAATTTTTTAAAACTTAGATATACCAGTGGGAATACGCAAATTCTCAGGTATACCAATGGGAATAATCCAAAAAAAAAAGCATCATACTACATACTATATAATATTATAAGCATACTAAGCGTGGACAAATTAAGATAAAATTACAACTTTATCCCCGTTAGGATCAAACGGCTATTTGCTAATAGGTTCTCCACCTCATTGACACGTTACATACTCCCTCCGTTCTTTAATACTCGATGTACTATTTGATTTTTCACACTTATCCCGATGATATCTCCTGTTATATAAATCTAAAAAAAAGTACATATTTAGAAGGTATATATCAACACGAATCCAACAAAATCCCACATGGTTATATTTATCCTCACAAACTAAGATAAATCAACAATTAGAGTAAATTAGATAAATAGTGTCAAAAATTTTCTTACATAGTTACATCTATTAAAAAACAGAGGAAGTACTGCATATTTTTTGCTTGTATGCCCATCATTTGGGTTGCTTAAACTAGAATTCACAAGAAAATCATACTTTAACAGCAAACAAAACTCATTGTCATAAAATAAAAAAATACAAGACTATAAAGAGTATGAGTTCTTCATTGGAAAATTTCTCCCCAGAATACATAGTGCATAATACATGAAATAGCACCAGCAGCACTTCTACCTTACCAATAAAATCAAAACTCACAGCAGATTAAACAAGTCATGTTTTGGAATGTTTTCAAGTTCAAATACTTCAAAGATTACAAGAATTACACAAATCACTGTACAGGTGTCTGTACAAAACATATTCCTATGTCTTCTAAATCCCAATAATAAAAACACCAAAGTCAGGGTCTAATTTCAGCACATATTTTTAGACTTACAGTAAATGCTATTAGCCTATATGCTACCATAACTTCTTTTTTTTTTTTTTTGGGAGTTACCAAATAGGCCTGGACTAGAGCCCTACTATCGAAGGTCCCCCAAGCCCAAAGACTTGGGGGCGGGGGGAGGTAAGGTAAGTATGCTATCATACCCTAGTTGATCGATCCGACTTCACAAGCTGAGAAGTTGTATATTGACGATCCTTTTCTTTTCGTTTTTTTTTTCATTTCTTTTGGGGAACAGTGGACTTTAATAATCACACGTTTTGGTGATTTTCTTTTAATAGTCCCAAATTTGAGTAATTCTCGAATAATTTCACCTTAACCCCTAATCTTCTTTTAATGGACCCAAGTCAAAAAAGAAGATAAACTGATTAGGTGAGACTATTCGTGAATTACTTAAAGGTGGAACGGTTAAATGAAGATCACCCAAAGCTGAGATGATTAGATCCAATTTCCCTAATATTTTTTTTTTAATAAAAGGATCAGTCATCCAACTCCACAAGCTGTGCACGTCTCTCGGCTGCTTTCTTCCGAACAAAGAAACCCCACCTCATAGCTGCCTTGATCTTTAGCCAACCAACAACAGCTTTTCCGGGGCGACCCCGGTCCTCCTCGAAATTATTGAAGGTTGACGGTGAAGGCATGAAAGAAGGGTATGATGAAAAGGCTTCGTCGGCCATATTTACATGGCCTCCCATGCTGAAAAGTCTCAGTAGCTGCTGCATATCATCGCTCTCAAGTAACTCGTGACTTCGGTTGCGGATATCTTCCTCTGAGATTTGATTATGTGACCAATCATCGTAAGGGTTGAGATTGGAAGGCTGTGATGGTGGTTGTAGAACCTGAAATTCAGAAGCAGAAGGCTGGGGACAACTCAAAGCCAATCCCGGCCTATTATCATTCCCACCACTTTGAGTCTGTTCTGGATTGCCACTCATCAAGCTGTGCTGGGAGAAAGAGGTGCCCTCGAATTGACTATGTGAGTTGGAATTTAGCAACTGTGGCTGATTAGGATATCTGGTTGCCAGGCTATTATTATCATTATATCCTGCACCTTTACACAAGAAAACAACACCGTGTTTTAGGTTGTGAAGGTTACATGATAAAAAATGTAGACATAATCACATGATTCATATGAGCATGAATGACAGAGCAACAATACTTCATACATATATATGCAAGTAAAATCTTCTCTTTCATGGTAAAGAAAGTGAGACAAGTTTTAAATGGTTTACAATTCACTAGTTCTTATAAAAATTCATTCACTAACAGTAAGTGCAGTATTTAGGTGAATGAATAGCCGGGAACTTAATACAATTTACTAGTTTAGGACTGTCATTGTTCATCATTCACAGTGTACACAATGTCAGTAGGGACTTTGGAAATTAGTTGTCGTTTTGAATACATTTCTGCCTAAGCTTATAAAGATGAAAATTATTTTTATAAAACATATTATTCCCAGATTGAGGTGATTAGACCTATACCCTGAAACGCTCAGAAAGCCAATTTGAATGGAGCCACTGTCACATAAGAAGCTAGATGCGTTGAACGAAAAGGGCATAAATTAGGACTATTTTTCCTAATCATATTTTCAGGTCACTTCATCAGGTTTCTTACATTCCCATCAGATACTATTTCCATTAACATTAGCTTTTTTGATTGGATTTATTGTTATTAACAACCCAAAGTTTTCCATTATTTAGAAATAGCCACCTTATGAAAACGAAATTATACTTTGCCTTTTGTTATATTTCACCAACTTATCAAAGTTTTTGTCAAATAATTTCATTTGAGGGACCTACCTTTCCATCAAGTAATTGGTTAGATTTAGTTGTTTAAGTGGGAAGAGGACTATCGACAGAATGTTGGATCGCTCAAAGGAAATTTTTTAATACAATATGTTACAAAGAGTTGAAATATAACAAAAGGTAAAATTTAAAGGAAAATTTGTCAGAAAAGACCTTATAAAACATTTTTTTTGCAAGAAAAGACCTTATAAAAAATTTGTTGTGAACAGAGACCTAAAACAAAAAAAAAGTTGCAAGGAGGGACCTTACCTCTATTTTCCGACGTTGAATGCGAATTTCCGACGTTGACTCGCTATTTCCCTCCAATTTTCGACGAATCATTTCTTCTCTATTTAACCTTTCCTTTTCTTTTCACTATAAATTAATTTTTCCTCAACTCCCCCTCCATTTTCCCTCTTAAATTCATCTACATGAACCCTATATTAACACTTCCTTCTAGCATCTAAAATTATCTTCTTCTGAATTTAGGTTTCCTCATCTCCTACCCACTTAAATATGAAAGGATTCGTGCAAAATTGGAGGGAAATAGTGAGTCAACACCAAATATTCACAGTCAACGTCGGAAAATAGAGGTAAGGTCCCTCTTTGCAACTTTTTTTTTTGTTTTAGGTCCCTGCTCACAACAATTTTTTTATAAGGTCTTTTCTCACAAAATGAATGTTTTAAAAGGTCTTTTTTGACAAAATTTCCAAATTTAATTTATTTTCACAAGGTAAATATTTCTAAAAGATGAAAAACTTTGTGCTTAATAACAATAAATCCTTTCTGATTACCAACTTCATACTTGAGCTTTCCTCTCATCTCCACTGCCAATCTCTTCTCCAAAAGGAACTCATTCTACATTAGTACACTCCAAATAGGTTTGAATTTTTTATCACACAGGAACTCTTGATAGATTCACACCCCCGAAATTCAAAATTGGCAGTTCAAATCATTATTCATTAATCACCCCTCCCCCCCAAAGGCTGTCCTTGGATTCATAAATGCTGGTTACTTTTGGGCAATTAAATACCCTATCGGCCCGTTTGGTAGCCGGTTATAAATCATGGTAATGGGAATGAATTTATAACTAAATTTGGAAGGGAAATCAAAATCCATTCCCATTGTAGTGCAACCTTAGTTCCAATTTATCTAATTTTCTTCACAAATATCCATTCCCATCAAATACCACCCTCCCTAATGGTAATGGATGGGAATGAAAAATGAGAAGAAAATTGAAGCTTGGGAATGAAAATTTGTTTTCCATGGAGATTTTAAGGTTCCTCATTAACAAAATTACACCAAAAATTATTATCATTACCACGATTTATTACCAACAACCAAACGGGCCGTATATACTTTCCAAAAAGCATCAGGAAAAGTTGAGAGAGGATGAGAAAGAGACATTAAGTAAAGCAACAGGCACTATGTAGGCGAGCAATTTTTATCTCATTACATAGAAGCAAGTCTAACTCTTATTCATATTATAAAATCAGAGGGAAATATAGGAAATCCAGTCAAAAAGAGAAACTAACACATCTCTTACCTGGAGCCGCCATACTATTCTCCAACAATGTCTGCTCAGCAGAAATTGGAATGGGTAACCGAGGTACAGTTAACTGATTATTGATAACATTTGAATAACTGATTGCATTCATCGACAGGTCATTCTGAGATGAGCGTGTCCTTCTAGTTTGTTTGGAATTCAAAAGTGCCTTTCCGTCATACTCTATGACTTGATGCCAGTTGTCATATGCTTTCTTCACAAGGGTATCAACATATTCCTAGATGAGAAATCACAGATTAACTTGATGAATTTAATACAACAAGCACAAAATAGAACATTTAACGTCTCTTCCTAAGAAAAGTCTATTCAAGATTAAAAATAAAAATCCAGCCTCTCTAATGGGCAGTGGCATTAGAGGCAGAGCATCATCTAACTAGATTAAATCCATCGCAACCATTCCTCTCACCCAACATAACCAATTCATTGCGAAATGGCAATAAGCACATGATAGCGAGAAATGGGGACAAAACTATCAAAACCATAATCATACATGGGGAAGAAAAGCAATAATTCATTCTACATTATACTTGTGTCCCCGTCTTATGTAGAGTGCCGTCCAACATGAGTCCAAGGCTAGATAGGCATTGAATTGTGCACCCGGGTGGCCGGGTGGCGAGTGCACAATTTACACCATGCATTAGCATGTAAAATTGAACATTCACATTACGCATTTAGAACATTCACGTTTTATATTTAGACCATTTAATTTCATAAAATAAGCATTCTAAAATGCTTAACAATTTTTTAAGTGTTGGTGGATGGTGATCACAATGCACCTGGGTGTAGGAAGAAAATTTTCAAAAATTAGAGCCCCTTAAGGTCGTAGACCAAGGGGCAAGGGCCCAAAAACCTAATCACTGCTGGTTGGGACACTTGAGATTGAAATTTCAACCTCAAGGCTGAAGAGCAAGAGACAGGAGCACTTTCAGAAACTTTAATACATGTCAAATGACATATTACAGTGCATGATGTTTGCCAATGATATCGTACTCATTGAAATACATATATTTGATTCATGTTTGGCTGACTCCAAAATCTTTGGGAATAAGGCTTTGATATTGTTGTTGTCAAACTACTAGGGATTAGGAAGATGCATCAAAATTATACCACATACAAGAACAGCTTATTTCATATCATGAAGATTAATGTGACCAGAGATTGTCTACTAGAAACAGGAAATAGT
The DNA here is from genome assembly GCA_951394345.1 of Salicornia ramosissima. Lineage (NCBI taxonomy): Eukaryota > Viridiplantae > Streptophyta > Magnoliopsida > Caryophyllales > Amaranthaceae > Salicornia > Salicornia ramosissima. The sequence goes on from OX596233.1 coordinate 8,164,295, forward strand.
TTGACAGAACCATGACAAACCTTTTTACTATCTGAGAGAGAGTCGGCAGAATAATATTGATCGCCAGCAATTAGACCAGTTAGCTCATAAATATTATTGAATACCACGCCAACATTTCTTGCATCATCAGAATAATAGACGTACAGCTTTCCACTCAAAACACATGTCTTAGCATGCTCCATGAGAGCATCCCACATCCTATTAGACATGCCACTTCCAAGGATCTACAAGGATAAATATAAGAACATGTTTTAGCAAGAATATAATAAAAGACCCATGAATAACATTATAACAACCATCATGTTCAATAACAAGCGAAGTCAAACTTAAGAACAGGCTGAATAGACTTGGTTCCTTAAGAAATCAGACATAGTCCAGCTCAGGTTGAGCTTAAATCAAGTTCAATAACATGAAATATCAATGACAGAATAGCAAATTTTAGTTTAGGAAAATAGGCCTCAGCAGTTCAAGAAGCTGGAGAGTTACAGCAACTAGCAAGCCCAAAGGAGATTCCATCACAAAACAAATTAGAAATGGAGGAGCAGCTCCCCAAACAAATAATCATCACCACATCTCCAATGTCGGGCAACTCTCATGTGCATGAAGGGGCTTAACAAATATAAACAAAATTTTATAGAAACCAACAAGCAATATTACAAGGGTGCACTAACAGTTCTTAATCCTTGAGAATCTCTGACTGCAAGTCGGAGAAAATCCTCCACCGAAAAGATCCCAGCTTTATTCAGCCTCTTATGGAAGGATCCATCTTTACCAATCTTCTCCAATCTCCAAACTTCATCAGTAAGGGCTGGAGGATAGTGCTTCTTATATACTAGAACCAAAAAGAGTATATCATCAATATTAGTTAGCATGCCCAAAATGCAACCAAAAGGATGCCATTGAAAACACACTTACATTCTCCTCTGTGATCCTTTACTGTAAAAGCTTCTGTTTTTGCCTCACGTATACGCATTCCCTCACAATATCCTGAAGCCACCTTGAGACCCAACCTGAACTTCCTGCTCCTTATCCAACTCGAATTGTCAGTGAATGTAAGTTCTCCAAGTGTTCCTACGCCTTCTTTGAGAGACACCTGCAACTCCCCATTCAGAAGCGGTCGCTTACCATCTCGTTCCTTTACAACATGGCTTTCAAACTCTTCTTGAGACCAACCTTCTTCATCTTCATTGTTGAAATCACCTTCAAGCACAACAACATCAAGCTTCATGGATGATTCAGGCCCAGATCTCACCACATGACCTGTGTTGGCATCAATTAATACCACATGAATTGCGGCACCCTGCTCTCCTTCAACTTTGCCTCCTGTAAACAGAGGAAGTGATAGTTTGGATCTGAAATGCAGCTGCAAGTTCCTTCCATCCGACCCTTCAATTCGTCTTGGTGAAGCCCTAAACACAATGCAAGAAATAAACTTTCTCCTTGCTTTCTAACTGCTAAGCTTATAATGCGATATCAAACCAAAGCATACCTTAAAAATATTCTATGTTATATGCGAACATGCATTATCATATTCATAAGATAAACCCAAATTTCATACAAAATGAAGTAGCTAATCTTTATTAACAAACTTATAATAGCAAAGCAGCACTACGAAGTTATGTGGCAAAGCTTCTCCTCGATGAAAAGAAATATGATGTCAAAATGTGACTACTAGCATAAACGGGTTTGAAACAAAGATCTAAATGTTTAATACAAAATTACTAATATAAAAAATGGCATACCTCCCACCAGAGATTCTAGCAGGGGCTATCCTAGCTAGAGCACGCTCCACTTCTTCACTGACCTATTTCATCAATGTGAAAATCCAGTGAGAAACAGTATCTTGTCAAAGTGCTATAGGATATCTGATAGAAAACATTTATGCCAACAAGTACTACCCTTGGAAGTGAAATTTTCAGGGCAAAGGACAAGTAACCAGTAAATCTTATTACAAATTGGTTGGGTCCCATCATTTCTTTTTAATTTTTATGATTAAATCATACAATGATTAAAAACAAATCACATTTTCATCTCATAAAGTAGAAACTGTCCCTTAATATATGGAAGAAGATTTTAAAAAAGTGTTATATGGAACTAATTCAGCAAGTAGTGCGCATAGGTCTAATATTATTGAAAAATTTGGGAATCGATTAAGTTTATTATGATTTGCAGGCATAAATGAAGAATTAATCACCGGCTCTGAGGTAGAATTCGATAAGCGTGTCTTTCAAAAACATAGAGAAAATTTCTATATACTAGAATCTGTTTTCAAAAAGCCTCATTTTCTTCCATTTAACTTTCTTAGGATCTCCTAAAGGTGAAAAACCATTTTCCTCCATTCTTTTATCTTACTTTTGCTTCCTCCCGTCCAATATTCCTTTTTTCCACTTTTGTTAAATGGAACAAAACAAAGGAAAACTAATTTTAATATCAAACCAAATGCAGTCTTAGTTTGCCTATGGTTGGTTCCCCACATGAAAAGTTAGTGAAAATAAAGGAATAATATAAATGATAAAATGAATGTGGGAAAATTCCTTGGAGGAAGTTGAAGAACAGCTTAACAGGGAGGAAAATGTAATTTTCCTTCAATTTTATAAGGCAAATATTTTCCACCATTAGGCAAACTATATTTCACCATTTGGAAAACCCTTTTACACACTTTGAGACATTGGTTTCCGTCTATCCAACTAATCTCTTAATCCCCTTCCTTTTCTTACTGTTTTTCCTATATACCTTTCAAGTGGCACAAATCAGTGCACCCAACACAAGTATCAACCATCAGCATTTGAGTAAATAATTTCCAGGAATAAGTTATTCAAAGGCTCAGAAAAAGGAAAATTCAGAACCCCAAAGAAAAAAACATACAGCCAATTTTTTCACCGTGCATTAATATTTCAAAGAAAGAAGTACTCCTAGTTTGTAGAAACTATGACTGGCCCTCTTAATGAGACACAAATATTAAGTCTATAAGCTGTATTAGTAAAAATCAATTAACCTCTAACCTAACACATTCATTACCCAAAAGTTCTTTACATAATGGTCAAAATGCCTTTACTAGGGTCAAGCTGAGTCAATGAATTTGATAGGAGTTAAAACCTCATGTGAGTTAATAGAGAAAACTAGATCCAGGAAACTGGATTATAATCTGTAAACACAAAAATTATGACAACATAAATAGCCCATGCAATTTGTGAAATCTCGCCTGGTGAGAAAACTGATAAGCAACTCACCACCCAGGTTGAAGAAACAAATTTACAAGTCAAAGTTCATGCAAATATAAATTAGCTTAAAAGTCATTTATCTTACAACTCTACGAAGTATAGGTTCCAGTGATGAACAGAGTCTCTGCAAGCTGTCCACCTTCAAAGCTTCTACAATCACACTGCAAGAAATGCATACGTTTCAAGAAGTAGACACAAGCCAATTTTGAACAAATCAATAGTCCAAATGGAATATGTTATGTCAGAACACACCAGAAGATGACTTAAACAATGAAACAATGCCCAATAGTTCAATTTGGTTATAAAAAAATGCCGAAGCTAAATAGGTTTCAGTGAGTGCATATTAGTATATTACAATAAGTCTATATAATCATTTATAATGAAAGTAAAACTATTGAAATGGAACATGTAACTAAAGAAAATATGAGAGCAGTCATTATGACAAGAACGTATAGCAATGCACATGGATTCTAAGATATTTCCCTGGTTTCTGTCACCCATTGATTTCCATAATGTCAAAATTTTACATGTGCTAATGAAAATAAAATTCTATACATTATTGCAAATTTTGATGGTCACAAAAACATTAATAGCAAAAGTTTGTTAAGGCTTCCCTTGCATGTAAGTACTTCCAGATTTCCAGGAAATGAAAAATCTCGGGAAGCAAAGACAATGGTAACACAAAGGAAATGTAAGAAGCAAATTATAAGAAACAAAACAAGAAACAACAAAGAGCTTCTTCATTCATAGCCATCAACATATTAAAATATCGGTATCGCTAATGCTTCATGATCTCCAATCCCTCATGAATCTAGCAAAGATGACACGGGTGCCCCCCACATTATTAGATTAATTACACACACAAGATCCAGAGTCATTACATAATCAAATACCAAAAGTCACACCTGACTCTTTTTTCTAGCAAAATAATCATATTCATCAAAGGTGAAATGATAGTAAAACATGAATTAATAACATTAATTCTCATGTTCTTTAGTAAGTTAGTAGCCCAACTGCTACAATTTTTAAATATGTTTTAGGTTAGTACTTAGTAATATTCACATTTGTAGTTGACTGAGGCACTAAGGCATGGTAGGCTAGCCCATAACATAGTTTATCTTACTCGTGCCCACCTGTCAACTTTTGTCCAAGCCCGCCCTTTTAGCAAGGAGGGTAAGTTTCAAATAAACCTAGAAAAGAAGGATAAATTGTAAAAACAGCACAATGACAGCCCAATTTGATAACCCAAAAAAAAACCATAAAAAAGGAAACGAAAAGAAGAGAACACAATTGGATGATCAAGTGAAGAGTATACAGTCTGCTACAATGGGAGTTTTCTTTCCTTGCCAAAACTTTAATAAATTCAAAAGAAATTTTCTATTTTCTCTTCTTAACAAAGCTCCAAAATCAGTGACAAGGAAATATAGCATCTCCTACTTCCCAGACCAAAAATTAATTTGTAACACACTAACACAACTTTCACAATAAATCATACTTACTACTTAGTAAGAGAAAAGGAGTTATCCCATGGCTCCATAGCTCAATTCTCTTAGTTAAACTATGTGTCCCATGTGTTTAGCAAGCTTGGTTTTATTTACAAAAATGCCAACAAAGCAAATTACATAACTAGGAATAAGCCCTTCAAACTTATACCTTGAAGTATCTAACAGGTCCATGGATATATGGGATATAAGTGCTACCTAATTGAGAATGTCTCAAGTCATACACAAATATAAACAACTACTCACATTTGAATACCCTAATTATCTTCCCACTATCAATCACCAAACTATGTATAAATTAATAAGTACCATTATGTGAACAAGACAAACTTTAATACCTCAAAAGCACATGTTATGGGAATGAAAACCATAAATCCAGTCCAACAAAACAAGTGACTAATTAAAATCAAATAATCATCATCTTAATTAAACATCACAAACAAAAAAAAATTAATAATAAATCCCAACAATTAGTTCGAAGAAATACCTAGCTAAAGCTGGCCGCTTTCGCTCAGGTTGTTCATCATCTCCACCACCACCACCATCACCACCAGTATCCAAGCTGCGTTTGCCCCTCATACTATTGGATCTCTCCATAGACCTTGTTTGTCTCTGCATTTGGCACCACCACTTCTCACACCGGTAAACCACCACTTTATGACACCAACTTAGATTCACAGATCTGAAACACCCAATCACAACCAAATTTCAGTTCAATTTTATTACTTAAATTAAGAAAAAACCCATGTCAATTTCACCCCAATACACATAACCCATGTGTCAGAACATACAAATTTTCAATAGACAAATTTCCAACTTTAAATTAAAAATAGGAAAAAGAGAGGGGAAAAAAAAAAAAAAACAAAAAAAAAAAACCCATTTTCCAATTTTTCCAGAGAAAAACATAAGTTCAAAACACAACCCCCAAACACTAAATAAAGATGTAAATAAAACAAACAAAAATTAACAGTTAAAAGAACCTTGTTCACTTCACCAACAAGAGCAGAAGTACCCCCAAGTGATGAAAATATAGAGAAAGGCAAATGATTATGCAGAAACCAAATACAATAAGAAAAGAAGAGAGAGAGAGAAAGAGAGATAATGGATTATGTTTGTTTATTTAGCGCCTTTAAGAGTCGACTTTGACTGTGAGAAAAATAAAAAGAAAAAAGGGTGAGCTGAATGAGCTCCTTTCATTTTTGTAGATTTTTCCCCATTTCTGATATTTATTTATTTTTAGGGCTGCTGAATTGCTGATAGTGATCAATGCATCTGTGCAAAAATAAAAAGCATGTGTTAAAGAGTGAGTATATTTCTTGATTTCTTTATTGGTCGTTGGAATTGGAAAACTTGAAGAGCCTTGTCGCTGAATCTTTGCCGTTGGTTTTATGAGATCTCTCGTCATCTTCTTCATTAGGTTGGATTTAGTTTTTGCTTTTTTTGTTGTATGTATATTCTTAACTCACTAAAGATACTGCATATTTTTTTTGTCATATAAAGTAATAGCTCTCAAATATATCCGGCAATCGGACCGTTCGGATCAAATCGTTTCGGATCGAACTGTTTCGAATCAATTTACTTTTCCGGACCACTTTTAGATCATATCGGACTATTTTGGATTCGGATCAGGTTTGGACCGATGTGCTATTCCAACCGGTTCGGTTTCAGACCAAAATTGGATAAGGACCAATTCAGGTTGGATTATTGTTTCATATTAGATCATTCTCGGATCGGATCGTTTCGGATCGGAAGGTTTCAACAAAATTTGTTTGATTCTTCAAAAAATTACTTTTGTAGTTTTGTATATAATTTTCATCCATGTTTAACAAAAAAAAAACCATTCAAATTCAACGATGTATGATGACAAACATGCTAAAATTAAAGCAAAATAACTTTTGTATACGAACGATTCATTTTATTGGCTACATATTTCGTATAGGATGATTTATTTTATCGGTTACATTTGGAATATTTCAATTTATATAAATCATTTTTATTGCTCCCTGATTGAAAACATTTATTATTACAAATCTACAATGTCATTACAAGCTACTCTATATAAAAGATTTTGTAAACAAAAAAGATTTGTTTTGGATCTAACGAGTTCATATCGTTTTGTTTTCGGATCGAACATGTTCAGATGAGTTTCGAACGAAATGTGGTTCGGATCAGAATTAGGTTCGGATTGGACCTAGCTTTTTGGATTCGGATATGTACTGGTTTGGATCATATTGGATATTTTAGACTGAGTTTCGAATTCAGATTGACTTTATCAGGTCTACTCAAAAGATGATCACTATAAATAATGATTGAAAGAAATTAGAAACCAAAGAAGTTAAAAAAATCTCTACATTTTAATTTGTACTTCACTTAAAAAAAAATAGTATTGGATGAAGAATCTCGGATTTCCTAGAAGTCGCTCAACTGGATGCAACAAACGTCTTCCTACCCGCAAAACAAGGAGACAAGTCTACCATCACAGCTAGTCCTTCCTTCGACGCTCAAGTCAATATGGGAAAGAAGGTAAGCGGTAAATATTATTACAAATAAGGTATTAAATCCTGAAGAAATATGTAAATGGAGAGATTTTAGAGAAAGAGGAGTATTTTTCTCTTGCCTATCCCTTACGTTTCAATTCACAATTAATGAGTATTATAAATCCTTTTGGATTCGGTTTTTTTTTTTTTTAATATAATAAAAAGATGGAATACAAAATTAGGTAGCTCTTTTAATTAGGATAGTACCTAACCTATTCTCCTCAAATATAGTACACAACTGAGAAGTGTGATCAAACTGAATACATAGAGAAGTGTTAAATAAGTGGCCGACGTTGGCTACCCATTCAGCTGCTCGGTTTCCTTCTTTGTAGATATGGCGAACTACTGAAGACGTAAAGTGAGGAAGAAGGGACTGGATCTCGGTGACAAGATTGACAAGCTTCTAGGACGGACGACACTGATTGCTTATCGCATTGACCGTTAAAAGATTGTCACATTCGATCTTAACACAAAGGAACCCGGAGTGAAGTAAAAGCTGATCTGGTATTATAACCTATACTTTTGACACATGTTGGTGTATAGTGTTTACAAAGCACTAGAAAGTATTGGGTCAGACGGTCTGACCAAACAATATGGTCAGACGGCTGACCCATATACCCACTTATAATAGTGAAAAACTTCGGGAGGCTATAACTTTGCGCTCTGGTGTCGGATCGGGGCATATGATATGTCGAAATTGATTAATATTTTGGATCGGGGATTTGGCCACCGGAAATCGCCAAACGAGGCCTCTAAAGGCCTCAAAATGGAAAAAAAGTATCCAGGTTATATTTTGTCCAAGTTAGTTACAAAATGTGTCCAGGTTTTACAATATGTGTCCATGTTTAAACAATATGTGTCTAGGTTTATAAATAGGTATCCAGGGTTAACAATATGTATTCAGGTTTGTCCAGGTGTGTTCAGATTTGTTCAGATTTGTCCAGGTTTGTCCATATATGTCAAGGTTTGTCCACATTTTTCCAGGTTTGTCCATATATGTCCAGGTTTGTCCACATTTAATTGTCCAGATTTGTCAACATAGTCCAGGTTTGTCTAGATTTGTCCAGGTTTGTCCATATTTGTCCAGGTTTGTCAACATTAGTCCAGGTTTGTCCAGGTGTGTCTTGATTTATCCAGATTTGTCCAGGTTTGTCCACATTTGTCCAGGTTTAACAACTTTTCATCAGGTTTACAAATTGTGTCCAAGTTTCAAATGTGTCCAGTTCTATTTCCAGGTTTACAAATGTGTCCAGGTCTACCAATAGATGTCCAGGTTTAACAGCATGTGTCCAGGTTAAAACACATGTGTCCAGGTCCAGTGGACTGGTCTGACAGAAACGTTACTGTCAGACCGGTCTAACACAATACCTTATCTAATATTATACTACGTATTATAATTGCTGACATGTCACACATCTAAGAGATGACACATGTATGGTTAGGATGTAGATACGAGATAGATATTTGAATTGCCTCATTAGATTTTTTTTTTGCAACACATTAATTCATATTAAAAGATCATTTTAATTAAAAAAATGTCAATTTAAAACAATTTTTGGAGGGGGGGGGACTAATGGGCACACCAACCAAAGTTATCAAAATAAAGATTTCATTTTGGATCGGAATGTGTCATGATCGAATCGCTTTATTTGATAGCTTGATATGGGGGATGATTTTGGCACTCTAAAAATTGATTTTGGCACTCCTCCCCCTCTCACATGAATAGTAAGGGGAAGGAGTGCCAATATCAATTTGAGGAGTGCCGATATCAATTAACGGCCAATAACTTTTGAGATATTTTTTTCCCCAATTTTTTTTATAGGAAAAAGGAGGACAAGAACCACGTGTTCCTTAATTTGCTCCAGTTCAACTAGTGGCTGACATTACAGAAGTCTATTTATAGGAAAAGACCAACCGAGCGGGGAGAACAAATGGCTCAACAGAAAAGACTAGCCAAGGTTCCAACCATTTAGCTTTTGCCTTCTAACATCCTCATTTAATATTTAATGTTAAGGAGAATCAGTTGATCTGACCACTATTGTAAAAATTAAAAGTATACTCAGATATATTAAATGTTTGTTCATTTTTTAAGCAATGTAAGAATAATAATTCTAAATTTTCAATAAACTAACAAATGTATATCCATGTACTTCATTCATAATAGAAAAATACACCAAATAGAAATTTTATACCTCACAAAAAAAATCCAATCGTTACATTTTTGTTACAGGAAAAATATATATTATATTACAACCTCTGTTTTTAAAATTTGCTTAATTTGACTTTCGATATGGTTTACAAACTATATTTTGACCATATATCATGATTATATACAAGGAAAAATAAAGTTATGTAAGGTCTTGTTAATTTGTCTCAACATGTAATTTTTTTTAAATATCTAGTTGTCATAATTTTTACAAACACAATTAAAATAAATTAATTTTCAAAATTTTATTACGACAAGCGAAAAGATGAAGTATTGATCTGATGAGTGATATCTATCTCACTCTTAGGTGTAGTGTTCTAGGCAATAGGCATTTTCCCCTCTTTTAGGCTTAGTTTTTCTCTTTTATTTTTGCTTTCCCCGCTCTCCCCCTCCTCCGTTCTTAATAAGTTAGTGTTTTCAAGTTATTTCCTTTAGTTTTGTATGTTTTTTCTCTTATCCTTCTCACTCAAAGTTTTGTGTGTGTGTGTGTGTGTTTGTAGAGTGAATAAGGAGAGTATTCGTGCCCCGAGAGCTCCGAACGCACCATTGACAATGTAAAACCCAAGGATAGAGAAGGGCAAGTCAAAGGCAAAGGAGGGAAAGAAAATGATCAAGGTTGGGTGCTTGCTCGGTCGAGCTAACTATCTACTCGACCGAGCCAAAAGAGTTTGAAGATGAAAAAAGAGTGTTATGTTCAAGCCACGAAGCAAACTCGATCGAGTGGGGTGTTGACTCGGTAAAGTGAAATGAGAAACGCATGCAGTTGCGTTTCACATTTCCAGGGTGCATCAGCTAGATCGAGCTCCTACCTGACTTGGTCGAGCCAACTCAAGCCTCAAATGGGTTTTCTCTTCTGTCCAAGCCATCGAAGCCAACTCGGTCGAGCAAGGGATCAGCTCGAACGAGTCTGCATACCTTCACTCTTTCGAGCTGGCCTTGCAATTTTTTTATTTGATTCAAATAAAATTTTGACTAGGTCGAGCCACCTCTTACTTAACCGAGCCAGGCTCCTACGACGTGTACAAAGCACGTTTTCTTCTCATTTTTCCTTTGTTTAGCTTTTAATCTAGGCCCTTAATTTTTGTTAAGTCAGAATAAGAAGGTTTTGAATAGAGAAATTAAATGACTTCATTAAGCTTTGTATTAGATTTATTGCACTTTTTCTCTCTACTTTGTAGCTCTCTTTGATTTAGCTCCTTATCTTGGTAATTTCTCGCTTAATTTACTTTCATTTTATGCATTCTATCTTTATTTTCCATTTATGCATTTATTTTAGTTTAAGTATTGCAATTTATTTTTAGGATATGTTTTGTGATTTTCTATAATTTTCTTCTCCATTTTAGTGTAATTAGAGTTTATGTTGGTAGATATTTGCTTGATCATGTCTAATCTTAGTGAGTAGTCCCTTTTTCAATAAGGTTGGGTGAAACTCAATAATCTATGCTTCTGTTATGAATTTTATTGCTTTTGTTGATGGTTTTTAAGGATTGGTGTTTAGTTGTTTGATCAATTCTTAAATGTATATAAACACCTTGAAATATGTTTTTACATAAATTTTTGGCTTCATAATCAATGTTTTGTGAAATTATAATTGAATTACTTTCATTGATCCCTTGAATTTTAGACAATAGTGTATAAGATTGGTTAGTGGGTTTTCTATGTTTGATCATCTTGTTTAATTAGTGTGCTTTTGTTATTGTCGAAAAAGAAAGAAAAATCCAAAAAATAAATAAATTATTATTCTCCGTCATTCCTTCTTCCAGCTAGCTTTAATTCTATCAAGTCATCTTGGTGGATACCACTGGTCTCCGTGGATTGGACCCGAGCTTGCCTTATACTCATGTAAGGATTTAGCTAGGTTATCTCGATTTAGGATGTTTTATCTAAAGAAATAAAATATCCTTTTGTCATGATCTAAAAAAAAATAGACGGAGTAGAAGATAAGGAATCGAATGTGTCATGTGAAGGTAAAAAATGACGCTATTAAAACACATGGTTCATTTTCTTAAATTAAAAAAATACTGTAACTTAAACTAAAATATGTTTTCCACCTCCTCACAAAGATATTACGTGAATAGTCAAGCAATAATTACATATAGAAAACTAACCTAAAATTTCAAGTTCGAACAATGATCAAGGAAAAACAATTATATAAAAAACTTAATTCATACAAAAATCCAAAACTTCAGCATGTGAATATCACATGTCATTAGGCTAGTTACTTAAAATTAGGCTCAATCATGACACCCTTAAAATGGATCACAGCTTAAAATCTGCAAATGAAATTGACATAAGTGCAACATTAATTGTATAAGAAAGTTGAAATCAAGATCTTACCAACAATAAGTCTAAAATCAACTTTAAAATCAAAAGTTATGAACTTCGGAAATTATGATTTCTTACCAGATTCATTAGAATAGATAGGATCATCAATCCTATCAGGGCTATAACTATAAGTGATTCTACTTCAATACGATTTTGATTGAAATTTGAATTGTTTGGATGGATTAGTACCATAGAATCTTCTGATTCCACAATCCAAATCGCAATTTTAATAATAACACGAAAATCAATTACCAATAATTCCATAATGTTTATGCCCAGTTAAATTGCTTTCAATTTTGATTCTAGTTATGACAACCAAATGAATACTAGCTTGTGCTCACACCTCCAGTCCTTGCCAATTTTCCCCTTCCAGACTTTTTTCCTCTCAAAATATAAACATGGGAAGAAAAAATTGTCTTTACAATCTCTGTCAGTGTCACATAATTTTTCTTTTTTAGTTCATTTTTATAATTCATAGTACACATAAGATGAGCCAAAAATAGCCCAAAACAATCATAAGTCGTTTTTTTGTTTTTTTTTTGTGTCAAATTTGCAATTCGTAGAGAGTTTAGAGAATTATGTAACTGATCAGAGCTCTCAAAAATCTAGTCTTCGGTTAGAAAGACAGGAAAGCAAAACAAGTAAACAACCAGCACAATGACAGTGAAAGAGCCAAAGAAAATTTTCCTATATCACTTAATTTTCATCATATTTCCAAAGATGGAAACAGCTCACAATTATCAAGAAAGCATAGGAATTGAATAGTAGTATTAAATATTTTAACTAGAGAAAATTTCAAGCAACCTCATTTCATTGTGCTTATTATCTCTACCAACAAAACAATCTCACAAACATTACAACTACTGACAAAACACCTAATTTAAAAATTAAGAAACTTGAGAGATGTTTTTGTGAAACTCATCAATTCTATTGTAAAGTTTCAGAAGTAGCTGGTTACATATCGTCGCAGATGAGTAAGGTCCGCACATCAAATAAAGAACATTCCCTAGCGGCCTCGTGTATATGCCATCCTCACGAAGTTGTCGAACTAGAGATGTGATAAAAGTCGATCCGTACCTGCAAATCAAAATGTTTAAGCTCAGACATGCTGGCAGAAAACTTTGACAACCAATTGTGAACTCAGTTGAGAGAAAATTGTTCACTTTTTTTATTAGATTCTATATTTAAGTTTAAGGGTCTGTGAGCAAAGATATATTTCTTACAACCCTAGTAACAAGGGCTAATTTATGTTAGTATCAACAAAATTCGTATGTAGTAGATTGACAATATTACCCGGCATTAGAACCTTGAGCTTGGAGCTCCACTGCAAAGAGCGTCCCCAACGCAATCAATCTTTTGATTCGTGGATGCATTGAGAATTTATTTACAAGTTCAGCATCCCATATCTAACATAAATAAAGCAATGTCAAAAAGTTAAGGCAATAAAAACAAGTATTTCTATTGAAACAATCTATATCTATTTCCATATAAATTACGATTCCCGCCACATTTTCAATTTTCTGCTTCTTACTTAATATGGATTACAAGAAAATCATACTCACTCTGTATCAAAATAACTGCAACGATTTGACATAAAGTAGGGAGTATTTCAAAAATGTCAAATCGTTGTAGTCAATATGTTACGGAGGGAGTATTTAAGAAGAACTAAAAAAAAAAAGCTTACTGTAATAAGTTCTATTTTATAAAATTCTAGAAGTCCACAAAACCAGCTGAAATTGACTAGACCCTCAACAAGACCAAGTTAACAAATTCAATTTTACATTTATGCTCTGTAAAACATTTTCAATGTGAAATAATTTTCATGGAAAACAATTTACGATGGAAAACACAATTGCAAATAAGTTTTACATTGTTAACTATTATGTAGGAAAAATGATGAAAAATAAGGAAAAAGAAAGGTAAAGTAAAGAGGTAAGGAAAAATAAGGAAAATAGCTTTCCCTTCACTTTGAAGAGGAAATGATTTTCGATCATTGTAAGAGTAAGACATATTTTACTCTTGAATAAAATGTTTTTATACTACTTTGCAAAGTAAAAATCTAAAATTGAAAATGGAAGAAAATAGTTTTACAGGAAAATATTTTACAACCTAATAAACGCAGCCTTCAAACGTGTGTAGTGATCAATCAAAATGAGGTGACAATGTGCCTATTGTTATCCTATGAGTGGCACTGACAAACATGCTCCAGTGAGCAAGTCTTAGGGGCTAACAGACACGCTGAATAAAGAATTGGGTTAAGAATGGAAAATGAATTGAAGATACAAGTTCAACTGACTGCAGCCCTTAACAATCAATTTAAATCTTCCTCGTCTATGATATGATGAAAATTCAATAAATCCTTAGAAAAAAATTAAAACTATCATCACAGTTTCAATTTGCATACTTCTGGTCATATCAAATTCGTCTACTTGCACTGCATTTTAAATAGGAATTAGCAAAGTTCAATGTCACACACACACACAGATAGGAGTTTCCCTTTTCCGCAAAGCTATCTAAAAAAAACAAGAAAATGTACTGCTTCAAATGATACTCTTTTAGAATGGAATATTTGCTTACCTCACTAAGTACTCTTCCTTCAGGTGTCAGATTAGTATTTTTCTTTTTATCTTTGTAGCTCTTAATGGATTTAGCAGCAGCTGTACAACCCATAGCGTGAGCACTATATGAATGTCCATGCAACAGTGCTTGCAACTGCAGCCATAACAAAATATATATGCAAATAATTGATCATTGCCCTTTACAAGTTACAACAATATAAGTGCAACCCCCACTCCAAAACTAATAAAAATCTCAGAAAGCTAAAGATGATAGACAACAATCTGAAATAGGGTAGAAAAATTAGTGCCCACCAATTTGTTTTTAAAAAAATTGAAATTCACTTCTTAAAAACAATAATCAACATGCACACCCACTATTAAAGTAACATTAATGTTTTACATTTAGAACATTTTTTTTTCTAAATTTAAGTGGTTTAAATATAAAAAAAATGTTCTAAATACTCAAAGTAAATGTTCTCATGAATGTTATGTTTTAACTGAATGTGCATGGTGTCCACTGTACATCAGGCTGCACAATGAACATTGAACCAAGCGCAAACGGTCCAATTCCAAACTATGTGGATCAAGAACCGGTTGCTCTAGTCTTAGAAACACTTGGGTTTGCTCCTTTTACATTCAAGCCCGAATTTCTTTGTTGCATTTTATGGGAGGATTAAAGCCCAAGTAAAGCCCGAGAGAAGACAACGATTTTAGCTCAAAATTGGTGCAGATTTGGGCATATGGTTTTAGCTTTTATTTTGTTTAAATGCTTGTAATAAAGCCATATAAGTCACTCCTAAAGTGGTTTAATTCTGGCTGGTTTCTAGTTAGTATATTTCAGCTTTTATTACTAGTTAAATAGGGAATTTAATGCTTAGTTTAACTATAGGGAAACCCTTGGCTTTTCGCTTGCCATAAGGGGCAGTTTTTCCCATGTCTTTTGGTGTGTTTTGCTGCACTTTTATTGCTATAAATAGGAGAGCAAGCAACAATGAAAAATCAGATTAGAGTTTGTACAAAATATTTGTCTTTTAGCATTCTACTTTATGTTTGTCCAAGTTTGAGTGTTTAGCCTTGTTGCTTTGAGTTTGTCTTGAGCAATAAGATTAGGGGAGATTGAGTGTGTCTTATCTCTAGCCTAAGATCCCAAATCATTGAATGTGTTCTTGTGGTTTGGTCCAATTCTATCCATTCTGAGTCAATTGAGCAATCTGACTTCTTTCTTGTTGGAAGATACTTGGATTGAGTGTAAACTCTCCAAACTGATTTTAGGGACGGAATTTAGACTCACATCAAACATGAAATTGCAACAGGGAAAGTGGGGGTAAAGGCTGAAATTGAAACTCTGAAAGTAGAAACAAAGCCTGCAAGTCTCAACAACTCGCTTTCTCTCTTCTTCCCCAAAAGAAAACGCAAACTTATATTTTTAAAAAAACTGCCAAACGGCTAGCCAGTTGATGCTCGCCTGATTTTTTCTGCGGCTATAGGCGACAGTTCGGTTGGCTCCGACATGCCCAGGGCAGTTGCAGGTGACCGGTGAGTTCGGTGATGAGCAGTCAAGCATCATGCACAGCCGCAGAATTGCACATGTTCAATTTATTTATTTAATTTTGGCTTTTATCATCTAATTAATTGTGCTTGGTTGTTAACTTGTATTGTTGATTACTTGATTACAATTTACAAATTAAAATTTACATTTACTTGGGTAATTGATTGCCTAAACTAACTGCCTAATATTGAGTTCATAAATCAGAATTCAGAATCATGATGTTTTCATTGATACTTGAATGTTTTAATTTCAATCCATTAGTCTAATTCAATTTAAGTTTTAATGGTAGATGAAATGCATTAGACAGAAGAGTTGGCGAAATGGTAGATGAAATGTCTAAACAAATTGCCTACTCATTTTGCATTTTATTTAAGAGAATGGGGAAGCATTAATCACTAAATATAAAAGTAGGGATACAATCGACAGAGGATAGAATTGAAGAGTACTTTCTACAGGAGGTCGACGCAACTGCACTTTATACATATTAAATTGCTAATTGTTGATTTTTCTATATTTTGATTTGATTGATGCTAATTGTTGAATTTTGTATATTTGTGAAATATCAATTGCTGATTTTTCCATCTTTCCATCGATTTTTTAAAAAAATTCTGTATAAATGTCTCATAATATGATTATATATTATACTACCTCCGTTTCTTTTTAATTGCTAACGATTTGACATAAAGTAGAGGGAAAATGTTTAATCGTTGCAATTAAAAAGAAACATAACCTTTTTTTTTAAAGGAACGGAGGTAATATTAGAAATAAAATTATTGGTTATACATAATTACATATCAATGTGTTTATTTCCAAAATGAAGAGAGCCAAATATTGAAAGCTTTTGTTCAAAAGATTTATTTTGGAGTGCTAGATGGATGCTATTGTAGACCGATTTCAAAATATCAAAACTTGTAGAGAACAAATATAATAACTTATTATTAGGTTGTATTTTAAACTGATGTATGACATTGCGTTGTACTTTTTATGGATTGTGGATATTTATGGAATTTATTCTTTGGTGGCCTACTATTATAAAATTCCTGGACCACCCTAGTTGACATCAAACATAATGTTTCTATTTGATCAATGCATGACCACTAGAACAGGAAAAGAGCAAACTCAAAATCCATACACCAATCAGCTCTAAATATACTAAGCTACACAGAATACTAAATTGAGTACAATTTCAGCTATGCTAAACCAACTTTCAAGCCTAGTCAAACACCTACAACATAATCATAAGCTGGTTGAAATCTGAACTATCATTTAAGATGGCTGTTTGAATGCTAAAGAGTCCTTAGTTACATCCCAAAGAAATGATATGATATCCTAGCCAGTTCACTTGCAACACATGCCAGCTCCCAAAGATTTGAGATTCATAGCTTCTTGCTATACTCATTTCATGTTATGTATATATTTGGAGCAAGTGTCAAATCCAATTTTAGAAAAAGATCAGAGTAATTATCGCTTGTTTTTGCCTAGGCAATTCTAACAACTTTCCGATCATCACGAGGAGACAACATCATACTAACTGCAAAACTTCATGGAATTCATATTTGTGCAAACATCCTCATGACTTGGAGTACTAGGATACCATTTAAATCACATAATGGAAATATATTACTTTTATCAATGATGGATGATTCATGGGCGTGGAAAGGCAAGAAGACAATCATTGTATTGCACATCCTTTACTTGACACATTTTTTTTTATATATATAAGCATCTCTTATATTAAAAAGGGAGCAGTTAATTCATCTAGTAGAAGTAAATGGCTGTGTTTTATTGGCTACATTTTGATGTCTTTTATTTTGGAAATTTTTACTCGTCTTGCTTTTCTTTAGACCATCAATGAATGGCAATGCAACTAGATCTCTTCATTTTATCCTTTTGTAATTATGTTTTTAATATCATGTGAGGGCTGCAATGGCTTTTATACAGAAATCTATTACAATCTTACATTCTTACCACTCAGCAAAGTCGACCATTTGTAGCTATTCAAACTGAGATTTTTTTTATCCATTTTGATGGTACTTTCTCAGCTACTTTAGTTCAATTGTTCCAAAAAGAGAAGACAAAGCAAGCAGAAAATTTTGAATAGAATATTAAAATCATGGTATTCAAGTATTATACTATAATTTAAGTAAATTACCTTTGAATCCCCCACAAAGGTATCAAAAACAGCTTCTGTTGCTAATGTGACAGCTAAAGGTATGATTCCACCAGTCAACAATTTAGCATAACACGCTATATCAGGTGAACAGTGGAGTAGCTCTGCTGCAGACTACCAACAAGTTCCACTTCAAAATATATATTATAAGATATCAATTAACTAGTAAAAAGGTTGGAGCAAACAGCTATAGATTGCCAGCTAACCTCTACTCCCAAGCGCCAAAATCCCGTGAACACTTCATCAAAAATGACAGGAATTTTTCGGTTTTTACACTCCGTAACAAGGATACGTTGAAAAAGTGGATCAACCATATACATACCTCCGGCACCATGTACAACTGCAGTAGAGTTTAGAGGATCATATATAGATTAATAACCAATATAATTTGCAAGAAACTACTTCTAGGACCCAAAAAATTCCTTAAAGAAAAAAACTAGTTAGTATCTGAAGAAAATTTTCTGTTAAATTGGTCCTCAGAAATCCCAGTAGACCAAACAACAGTTCAGGTACTTTTTTGTTATATTTCTGTTGAGAGAAACATGATAAAGGTAGGGAAATCCATTTAGGAAATATGAAATCCCATCGAGACTTTAACACTTCTTCATCTGCAAAAATAATTCAGCGTCCTCTCCTTGATGCACAAGCTACATTTAGAAGAATGAGACTATAGAGCTTGCATGTTCAATTCTAGGTTTCTAGTTATCTCTAACAAATCTTTAAAAGAGGATTTCTAGATCTTCCTCTTCAGCCCCTTAGACCTCACAGAACATTTTGGAAATGTTTAATTGAATTGAAAAGAAAATTCTTCATTTCATCTTAAGTACCTGAGTCCCATTCTCAACATTCCAAATCGGATATATACACTACAGTTTGAGCCAAAGCCATGAAATTTTTTCACGAAATAGATGAGTTAGATTGTTGGAAAGTTAAAATGTTCAAAACTTATGATTACCCAACACAAGTTCCAGAGGCAGACTAACAAAATACAGGAGTTTAAATTGATGCTATAATTCAAAGAACAGAAGTTGCAGTCATAACTTTGTTGTTGTTACTCCGGTGCCACTTACTAATTCAGAAATTCAGCATTTCATACGCGCAGTGCTCAATTGATTACTTCTTTCTTTGGATATTAGTTGTTATATATTACTTCAATGGAAAATTTCTTATTAATTACAATATCACTCATTCCCTTCATTTGCATGGATTCTCTGTTTCACTCTCCATATTACATGCCTACATGGGTCCCTCTTTATATCTTTTTCTTATTAGCATGGTCTCCTTAGAAAGTGTGTCGTTGCAATGGGTCTACTATACATCCGGATGCAGTGCATCCAAGGTGTTTTATCGTTGATTTTAAATAATTCAACAATACATACCTTGGGCAACCTTATAAACCATACTTGAAACCATTGCCAATACAACACATACTTTTATTGATGATCACTCCCGGAAGATATGGGTTTATTTTCTAAAACAAAAATCTAAAGTAATTGAAGCTTTCAAGCGATGGAATGCTATGGTGAAAAATGAAACAGGTTTGAAGATTAAAAAGTTCAGAACCTACAATGGTGGTGGATCAAGATGGAGAGAATCGTGGTGGCTACACCTCAACACAATGGTTTAGCTGAGCGTATGAATCGAACATTGACAAAAAGAGCCAGAAGCATGCGTATAAAGTCAGGTTTACCAAAGCCATTCTGGGTAGAAGCAGTCAACACAACAGCTTACTCGATCAACCAGGACAATCGACTCCACTAGAATACAAATTACCAAAAGAGGTATGGACTGGAAAAGAGATAAATTTGTCTCATTAAAAGGTCTTTGGTTGTGTAGCATATGTGCATATCAGTGATCAAGGCAGGAATAAGCTTGATCAATCTAAGAAATGCATTTTCATTGGCTATGGTGGGGATGAGTTCGCATACCGCATCTAGGATGATGAAAATAAAAAGGTGATACGTACGAGAGATGTGATTTTTAATGAAAGAGTCATGTATAAGGATAGACATAAAATTGACACCAATGACTCAGATAAGAGTGGGCCAATATTTGTCGACCCAAATTCTCTCCTAGATTACATCAAACGCGTTTTGCAAAGATTTAATATGAGCAATGCTAAGCCAGTTAACACACCATTGGCAAGTGACTTTTGATTATCGAAGGATCAGTCTCCTTAGACAGAAGAAGATAAAGATTATATGGTTAAGGGTCCATATACCTCGGCCATTGGAAGTTTGATGTACGCAGTGGTTTGCACTAGACCAGATATTAGGCATGCAATGGGAGTTTTTAGCAGGTTTATGTCAAATCAGGAAAAAATCCATTACGATGCAGTGATGTGGATTTTAAGGTATCTACAAGGTAACATAGAGAAGTGTTTGTACTTTGGTAAAGGTGAATTGAAAGTACAAGGTTATGTCGTTGCAGACTTTGGAGGGGATGTCGATCACTGGAAAAGGACTACAGGTTATATATTCACGGTTGGAAATGCAACAGTCAGTTGGGCGTCACAATTACAGAAGATTGTTGATCTATCCACTACGGAAGTTGAATATGTGGCAATAACTGAAGCTCGTAAAGAGATGATATCATGATATGGCTTCAAGGTTTGTTAACTGAGTTAGGATTCAAGCAAGAGAATAATGTATTGTACACTGATAGTCAAAGTGCAATACATTTGGCGAAGAATTCAACATTTCATTCTAGAACCAATCATATCGGACTTCGATATCATTTCATAAGATCTCTATTAGAGGACGAAGTGTTAAAGCTAGAGAAAATTCAAGGAATTGAGAATCCGACAGATATGTCAACAAAGACAGTGACTATTGACAAACAGAAGTTGTCAACTTTGGTTGGCCTACATGAGTAACATAAGAGATAGTTGTGCTGCATGGAGTAAGGTGTGAAGACAAATTAAAATTAGTCTTCAAGTGGGAGATTGTTAAGATCACCACAATTTAAAAAGGGAAAAAATATAGCCTTAGAATTTCTTAGCAATACATGAATGATTTCCTAAGAAATGTAAAGGAGAAGATTAGTTTCTCTAAATTTAAGAAGTCATATTTAGAAATATGGGACCTATATAAACTTAAGCAATCATTTGTTATAGACTTATAGATATCCCAAAAATAAAAAAATAAGCTTAGAGAGAAGCTTTGAAAGAACATTTTGGAGAAAATTCTTGGGTGTAATCTGGTTGTGTGGGATGTGTACTTTATAGGTGTTGTAAAGACTTATTGTTTTTATCATTTTCAATATAAGTTTTGCAGCATAGTAGACAAAATTATTTGTTAATTTATTTGTGTTATTTCTGCTATTATATTATTCCCACTAATATGATTCTAAAGGAAAGATGTACTACCTCTGTTTCTTTTAAATTGCAACGATTTGGTATAAAGTAGAGAGGAAAAACATCTAATTGTTGCATTTAAAAAGAAACAGAGGTAGTATAATAATTTCTAACACGTTTGAGGTACACTATTTAGTGATCACTTTTCTAGATTACTTGGGATCTAGATTTGCTACATGGCTGTCATTTGATTCCTAGGTTTTATTATGTGCATCTAATTGCTTGAATGCTTGTTATAGGTAAAGCTGTATAACATTTCAGCCCCTAGGCTACTCGTTTTATGCATCTTTTGCTGTTATATTCTTTCTTATTTGATAAACTAACAAAGTGAAAGAATCCAAGGTAAATCTCCCTTATGTTTATTTTTGAGTTGGCTTTCGGATATCTTTTTACAACCCGTTTCATGGTCGGTAATAATTTGTGGTAATAAATTGTAGGACATCTTGATGATCATGTTTTTTTTTTCCTGGAGAAATATGACCAACTGGAAATATGAATCTGGAGGGAGTTTAATAGATTGCTGGAACATCTAAATGAGGGTAAATTGGTAAGAAGGTGGTTAGTTTTATAAATGAAGGTAAATAGATAATTTTACAACAAAAACTTTACTAAAAAAAGAAGTGGAACATCTATTTTAAAACATCCCAAGATAGAAAGTGGAACATCTAAAACAATGGGGGGAGTATAATTTAGTAAGGGAAATAACATTACTATTGCATTCGCAAACTGTATTTTCATGATATTTATAAGTACTAAATATTACTATTTGAAAGGGTGAGATTTGATGAAAATGGAAAATGATGTAAACTAGCACCACAATTGAAATAAATATTGATTTTCCTTAACTTATATACAAATTCATTCCAATTGCCATTAAGGTACTGATTAGGCGGAGAGAACGAAGAAGGTTGATGGAAAACTTGTCTGTTAGTTTGCAAAACTTATGGCCTTGTCCATCAGTCTAACGATCTGACCCAATACTTTCTTCTAACTCGTCCCCCTAATACTTTTTTCTAACTTGTCTGTTAGCATGCAAAAAAATTTCTAACCTGTTTTTTGGCCTTAGTTGGCAATTCATTGTTTGGTTTAGCTTGTTTAACCGGCTGCTTGACTGGAAGATTAGTTTTACAAGTGTTTAACAATTAGCTACCGGCTTTTGAGTCTTCATACATATAAAAAGATCATTAACACAATAATATCATAAACCATTTATTAATCCCCCTGTCCTAATTTACTTGCTACATTTGCCTTTTCACATCTCCCGAAACACATTTCAAACATTAATATCTTTAGATCTATGTACTTCCTCCGTAATTATATTTTTGCAACAAAGGGCCATGGCACAGAATACAGACGCCTAGGCAGAAATTCCAAATGGGGTATTATGGGTATGATTAGGCTTATTAGGAGAGAGAAAGTGAGGATTAATTGACTACAATACCAACCAGTCAACCACCTTTTAGGAAACATTATGCAACTTTCCTTTAGAACCAGATAAATGGGAATAAAATAACAGTAGAAATAACACAACTAAATTAACAAATATTTGTATGTGTAACTTTGCTGCAAAACATATCTTGAAAATGATAAAAACAAGTGTTGACAACACTTGTAAAGTACACATCCCACACAACCAGATTACACCCAAGAATTTTTTCCAAAAAGATCTTTCAAAGCTTCTCTCTCTAAGCTTATTTCTTATATTTGGGATACCTATAACAAATGATTACTTAAGTTTATATAGATCCTATATTTCTAAATATGACTTCTTAAATTTAAAAAACTAATTTTCTCCTTCACATTTCTTAGAAAATCACTCACGTGTTGCTAAGAAATTCTAAGGCTTATATTTGTTTTCCCTTTTTAAGGGTGGTGACCTTAACAAAACACCACCTCAAAATTGAAGTATGTAAAGAGACTTAATCAGGCCAACTTATATAAAATAGTTGCCATTAGCCAATTGCTTAACAACATCTTAAAGCACAAACACATAAAGACGGCAAACCTCAAGATAAAAGTTTAAAGCAAAGCCACCATAGTAAATCCATAATATGCAATTCATTGCACTCTTACCTGGTTCAATTATTAGAGCTGCTATCCATTTGTTTTGTTCTCTTCTAGAGAAAGATGATAATTGCTTCGATATGTAAGATAAATAACTTCTAGCAATGTCCGATGTGTCCCTACTCTTTGAGAATAATGCATCCCGAAATTCGAAGACTGCACATAGTGTAGCGTGTAAGTTGTCATTTGTCAATATAGAGGAGTGGAAGAAATTAGAAACAGAAATGTGCAAACTTACTCAAGTCTTCCGGCTTTTTCCCTTCTAAAATTATTTCATTAGGTAAAAGAATATTCCATTTTCCACACTGCATGCAAACGGTTGGAGGATCCATAAAGAGGCCTCGGCCTAAGTACCTATAGAAACCACATATCAATCTCATTATTAAACAAAAACTAACATCAATTTTGTTAGATTCTAAGAAGGACAGCTGATTAGCCCAAAATGACCCCTTCTTTGATGGGTGTCTACAGAACCAGTCGTTCTTTTACAAAACAAAGTATCCATTCAACAAAAATCATAGTGAATGTACCCGGTTGACTTTTTTTAATAAGAAGCATACATGGAAACAAGTAACTTTCTTTTACAATATCTCTTGTGAGACATCTGACATAACTTTTAACTAAAAAACCATAACTTTTTATTATAAATCTTTAGCTTTTTACAAACCTAGTTTAGTTTTATATTAAAAGTTGTGGTTTGGAGACTTTTTAATTATCTTTTTAGTTGAATTAGTTTACTGAGCAGTGTTAATTTTGTAATTCTCAAAGATTACAAACCGGTCCTGATAAAAGTGTATGTCAAATATTGCTTCTTTTTGTTTTGTAACCAGCTCAGTAAAATGGATAAGATATCATGGCTAAGAAATTGAATTGGCAACAACATTGACTCATTCAACGTCAATACGTCATTGGATTTTCCTTTAAATTGACTTGTTCAATATTAATTGATTTTTCTTTCATTAAAGTGGAAACAGTAGCAAGATCTGTCTCCAAAATCCAAATACAAAGTAGATTATTTCCTGATATAGATAACAATCCAAATACAAAGTAGATTATTTCCTGATAACCCAAACCATGAATCCATGCAAGAGGTAAAACTCAACATCATTTTTGGTGGAGGATGTGACCAAGGCGCTCAACATTAGTTATCCGGGATCAGGACTTCTGAGACAACTTTACTACTCAAAAATGAAGCAAGCAGCACAAATAGAAATATATTTCGTAAGAAAGGGTCAATTTACCATGGTTGTTGAAGAAAGCCTGTGAAGGATGATGGCGCCTGTGCTTCCATTGCGCCCAACGTATCACCATGATAAGATCCTTTTAGAGCCAGTACCTGCTTCAAATATATTGGAAAGAACAAAAATTAATGAAGTTGAAGTGCTGGACCAATCAACTGAAGACTAAAAATATGTACATATATCTCTAGCCAATGCTTTAGAGAAGTGGAATACAGGAAAAATAAATAGCCTTATGATTTACAGAGAACATGATATCATTTCCTTCTTTAAATTAGAAGCATGAGTTATACCTTGGGCTTTACTCACAATAACTTTCTTTGCTAGCACATTTGAAAGGGAAGAGGTTACAATACACATTCATCAAAATTACTCGAATTCAAAAACTTATTTGTAGTCGTTATTTTGTAGGAAATGCTTCAGCACATGACCTTAATAAACAAAACCAAGCAGGGGCGCAATTCCTGATCTAGAGGTACGATGACTAGAAGAAATTAATACATGAATATGTGTTAACAAATCAAATTCAACGATCCTCCCACTATTTACCTCATCATCCCTCATTTTTCTCTATTGTTAATTTCTCTTTTTCATAGAATTTTGAGAAAATTGAAAAGAACCATCTACCAAAAGCAGACATTTATTAGTTGATGAGAAACAAAGAGAAGATGAACCCACCCTGATTTCTGTGGATCTTTTAGAACTCTGGTCAGAAATATCCACAATGGTTTCATGGTCATGCAAGAATTTGCGAAATGCCATCTTAAGAGCAACTTCAATTGCTGTTGATCCATTATCTGAATAGAAAGTCCGAGATGCCCAACCTGTAAAAATGCCAATACAGATATGTAGCTAGTGAGAAACTTTATAGGAAACACTCTGACAGTCTGACTGATGTCCACAATAAATCAATAATACATAGATTCTCACTCAGCTCCGTGTGGAAGCTCTCTAAGTCCACACATAAATTTGAAGTTTTGAACAGCAACAAAATCAATTAATCATCCTACAGAACAGGACTAGATATGTACAAAAAGTCAACGGACAAACCGCTGGACTTTGCAAGGTATTCACATCACAATTTAGACACAGTAAAAGAGAAAGCAGCCTCATCGTGTCATATTATAGGAGACCTCTGATCGTTCACCCCTACTTGTTATAAATAACTTCATGCAATTTGGAAGCCCAATACAGTAGCAAAAAAAGGCCCATAGATAGGCTTGCACACGATATTCATAAGTTATGATAGAAAGCACAATGCTACAAGTAGCAAGTCATTACAAGCTGGCTCAAAGGACATTCAGATATGCAATCATACCAGGAGATATTATACAAACACACACGCATCTAAACAGGAGATGTCACAAATTATAATGCCAACTCAGACCAGTGTGACCAGGATGTCAAGCTGTAAGCAGCAGTACCAAAAGAAAACTTATAAGCAATATACACGATGTCAAGCTGTAAGCAGAAATACCAACAGCAATTTTACAAACAATATTTTACACTTAATATTAAAGCAAGGTTACCTTTTCCCACTCCTTTCAGCAATAGTTCAGCACATTCTAATGCTGGTTCATAAACATTCTCAGGAAACATCACATGGCCATATCTTGCAGCAGCATAGCCCATATCTCTAGCCAATTCAATCTAAAACAACCTAGATTAATAAACAGCATTAAATACCACAACAAAGGGAGGATAGTTGGTTCACTTTTATAGTTTTATATCAACTTCTTCCAAAGCACACTCATTTGAGTCCAACATCATTTTTGTGTTTTCTCATTCCAGGATTAAATAACATAATTAAAAATCATCGAAGTGTTTTTAAATTATAAAAAATAAAAATCAAATTTTAGACCTCAAAAACTATATATCAATGCAAGTCCCCTGGTTGTTGGGTGACCATAGTACTCCTGTAAAGTAATGATCACCCTTCATGGACTTTTCAAAAGCATTAAGCAACCAATTAATCAATTGAAGTCAAGTATTCAACCAATGATACATTAACATACGCAAAAAGAGAAACATGTTTGGATAAATTTGACTTTGTAAGTTTGTTAAGACTTAAGAGAAGGGAAATAATTTGTATTTATAATGAGAATAACCATAGTGAGATAGAAGGAATACATCTACCTAAAAATATATAAATAAATAAATATTAACATCCATGGCTGATATTGGGGTCATATGCATATTGGATCCTCTATTCTCTTTAGCTATGTAACAAGAGAATAGTCATTTTATACGTTGGGCTGATATGAGGTTCACTTAGAGAAGTTCAAAAGAGGGTTACTAATCAACCAATGCATCAGACATAACTCATCTAGTATAACAAATATTATCTCATCCTTTATATCTTCAAAATTCAACAATAAAAGGAAACATTAACAAAAAAAAGGATAATCATCATTTGATATATAATATTAAATCTTTGAATCATCTAGCATTATATGCGAACAAACCCTATGGTTTGTTGAAACCGACACTATAGTTGCTTGTCCAGACTAGTTAGAACTTAAAATTCAAAATGCCTCCAACTAAAAGCACTACATTAGAGCATGATCTAAGAGGATCCTTAGTTTTAAAAGGCGCAAGGCGCACCAAGGCGCAAATAGTCGTTGGAGCCTAGGTGCAAGGCGCAAGGCGAAGGCGCGCGCCTTTTGTAGGCGAGGCGCATGTGTTTATAACTTTATATATACTTATTTCAAATTAATTTTTTCTTTGATTGTAATTAATATTTATTAAAAAGATCCCTAAACCATTTACATATTGACATTTGTAAACCTAAGGTAGTCTTAATTTGAAAAAAATCAAATATTCTTCAACTTATAACTTAAATCTAAGCTATTTTACATAAGACGCAAAGGCACGCCTTACCGAAAGGCGCTCAAAGGCGCAAAAGGCGCGCGCCTTTCGGAGGTAGCTGAGCCTCGCTTAGCTAAAGCGCAACTCCCAAAGCCCGGGAGCGAGGCGCGCTTTTTAAAACTAAGAGAGGATCACCACTAATGGTGCTCAATAAGAGGACATGAGAATTGAGATTTATAGCTATGGGTTTTGGAACACAGATGGAAAGTCCGTGCTGTTATACATTTTAGTAGAGAAATACACAACATGAGGGATTCTCTTAAAAAGAAACAGATATGCAAAATTCATAACAGACCAGCATCTCCCAGAATTGAACAAATCAATTATCAATATTCAAGCAATATCCATGTAAAGAAATCACTAATATTTGTTCATAAACGAATATCAAGATAAAGAACAGAAAACTACAACCTGCAATGCAGAATTAGGTCCTTGGGTCCACCAACTAGCACAAGCATCAAACTGTTGAGTAACGATATCACGGGAGTTAACCTAAAATTACAGAAATGAAAATGTTACTCAAAAAGCAAATTTGAAAGAACCTCGTCGACAACATGTTAGGAGCATGAGTTGCTAACAGTAAATATTCTCTTCAGATTTCTCCATATCACCAAGACTGTCCTAATTGACAAGATACCGATCTTAAGATGAGTTTAAAATTACCAATAGTAGGAGGACTAGCTGTAACTATTCAGTAAGTTCACAGTGTTAATAACAATAAAAAGGATAGCTATTTTAAAAGAGATCAAACATAGAAAATACGTCAAAATGAAACGAAACAGGTATTGAAAAATGACAAGAGAACATGAAGATGGGCACTGCACAGAACAGCAAAGGTGTCATTTAATCACTTAAGCTATCGTCTCAGTGAAACAAATTCCAAATAGGCCAAAAATAGCTGGTTGCAAGCCTGGAACTTACAGGAACACAAGTAAGAAAACATGTACCCACCTTGTGGACAGCAAAACTTTCACCGCAACGAGAATCAATTACTGTGATATTTTCTTTGGGTACAAGTTGATGCTGTGTAAATGGCCACCATAAGATATCTCCTGCCTTCATTTTCAAGTCATGCAATCTCTTAACTCGCTCAGAAAATGCAGACAACAATATATGCTTCAGAGAAGCAAATACATCATGGGATTCATCAAACCATTTCATCAAATCATCTGATGGATCTTCTGGAACGGGTGGCAAAAGGAGAACTGGCAAGCTAAATACAAATTTGCAACATAAGCAGAGAAATAGATCAACAGTGACAAAAAAAGGAATGAAACATGACAACTTTTGTGTATGAATTACAGATGGATTGAAATGGATATCTTAATAATAAGAAAACCAGCATATCCAGAAACCTAACCTATTGTGGAACAGTTGTGGTCCACTATAATTCAGAGAATATATCATACGAGGATTTCTCCCTCGATATGCTGGTTTTCCTTCCCCAGTGTGCAACAAAAGAGATGAATAGAGGGCAAAAAATAGGAGAGAAAAGGAGAGGGTATAATCTCAGCGAAATGCAGTCCAGATAATTGCCATGCCAACAACCAAGAAGTAAAGCAATATATAATGATTAAAAAGAGAACAACAGTCTAGAACTCAGAAGTTACCCATTCTGTAAATAAGACAACAAGGAACCATCATTGGCAAGGCCACAATCTTGCAGTACAACAGCTACCACATCATAGCCTCGAAGCCTTAGAGTCTCATATGCAGAAATTGTTCCAGAAATACCACCCAGTCTTCCATCTCCAACTAAAACAGCAGGTATACGGAAAGGCCTACAAACAAGTGAAACAGAATAAAGCAATATGGAAAAACATTAATAGAAAGGAAATTTTGACAGAAACAACCTTAGATTTGCAACTATTTTGACAGAAACAACCTAAGATTTGTAACTTTATTTAGAAAACTATCAAATACCAAAATTATCAAAAACAATGGGTTGCATCACCAATTGACAGAATCCGTCAAATTAGACATCAAGTGGGCCTCTGTCAATTCCCTTTGTTAATTCCTTTAGCTAATGGCTGAAAGGTCCTTATCAAATAAGCTAAGGATTGTCGCTCAACTGTTCTATTACTCATTTAACACATCAACACAAATTCTTTCCTCATCATGATCCAGCAACCTCTTCTCCAAAATAAGCTCAACTGTAATAACCCTCCTCCACTCTAATATGTTATCATCAACCCATCTAAATTAACCACATCCTTTCCTTCCACTGTGAGCATCTGAATATTTACAATCATAAAATCTCCTTTTCAAGTTTCTATTAATTGAGGATCAAAGAATCTTAAATGGAATCTGGAGTTGCAA
The DNA here is from genome assembly GCA_951394345.1 of Salicornia ramosissima. Taxonomy (NCBI): domain Eukaryota; kingdom Viridiplantae; phylum Streptophyta; class Magnoliopsida; order Caryophyllales; family Amaranthaceae; genus Salicornia; species Salicornia ramosissima. The sequence continues at coordinate 8,194,207 of OX596233.1, forward strand.
TTGCCTGTCATCTCTTTCACATGTATGATAAGGATTTGTTTTTGCCTAATTAAACCTTAATTTGTAGTAAACTAGTGAATTTTATCAATTTTCCCATAGTTGAAAACCCAAAACCTTCACATAAATTAAACAATTACTTTTATTACCTGAATTGGGCTGATAATTCACGAAAATTGCACTTGGCTTTTGGAAGATTTTCAGGATTTTAATTTTGGAGAGCACCATGTGTCTGTACAAAAAGTGACCATCGTGGGAGAGTAACAAATGAAGTAAGAGAGAAAATGTTTAATATAAAGAGTAAATAGGAACATTGACGTCTAATTTAATGGCTTTATTGTAAAATGGTAGTGCTACCCAACATTTTTGGAAAAGTAGGTTAGTTTTATTTAGGATAATGTGTCAAAAACTACCAATAACGCAATAACATGTTTCATTTTTTGTTCTAGCATCACCACCTATTGAAGTTTTCTAACAATATTATCCATTAATGGCCCATAGATTTGCCTATGAATAACCACTATTGCTTCAATTTTTGCCTATAGACCACTTTAACTTTCTTTGTGCAAATTAACTAACGAATAAAACTCACAGAAAACGTCAATGGGTAATGATTTCAAAAAAAAAAAAAATGAAACTTGTTGGTAGTTAAATTAGATTTTCCAAAAACTAAGTAGGTATTTTTAGAAAAGGAAAACTTATTTCTCGTTTTTGAAGAAAAAAGAAATCTGTTTTAAAAGAAAAAAATGTATATGTTGTTTTCTTAAAAAAGTTACAAATTTCATGTGTTTGACAAAATTTCCTAACAGAATTGCTAAATCTCACAAAGAATAAGAAACCCCTAAACCTTTTCTTCATCTCAACCTCAAGAAATATACTGAAAGATGCAAACAGAAAAGTAGGTTTGCATTATACTTTACAGTTTACATTAATGAATCCCAAAAATATAATTAATGAAATTTTTAAAAGAAATCTATAGTTATATATCGATTTTATACTACTAAAAAACAAACCACATAAATTCTCTCTTAATTCTATCATTTTCCCTCTCAAACTCAACACATACCACTTAGCTTTTCATTACATTATTAAAAAAAAAATTATTTAGAAATCAAAATTTTATTTATTATCTTAGAAAACATCCCATCTAATAATTAATAGCATTGAAAGCTTTACTTTTCACTTTATTTTTTAATCTTACTCCTAAGTCATAACTTTAGTTATTTGTTAGTAATGTTACTTAGAGTTTCATTCTGCATTTTTTAACAAATTGATAATTACTAATTACTTGATTATTTAAAGTTTTTTCTCAATAATCATCACCATTGTAAGGTAATGATGCCATCATAATCACAAACTGATTTGTTAGCATGGTTCATATTATTATTGTTGTTGCTGTTGTGATTTTTCTCCAATAAACTTCAGTTTTATCCTTTTAGAATTTTCTTTTATGTACTTGACTTCTTAATAAAATATATTGATTAATTGAAATAAACAAGCAAAAGCTTAGGCACAAACTAGTATACCACTTTAAGAAAATTCCCTCCCAAACATTTTCCCTCTCAGGGCCTTACTTTGCCTACCACTATTTTAGTTAAGTTCCATATTTTTTTTATGAGCATTAGAATTCAAAAGAACTTCATTAATACTATCAGAGCCATAAACAATACATTTAGTCTATGTTCACTTCATCCGAGCTGACTGAATTTATCTTATCTAAATATTTTTTATCTGGTTTGATCTGAGGTGACTAAAATTTTGACTAAATTTTAACTGTTGATTAATATTTGTTGAATGCAAAATGCAGAATGTAGGAGAGAATAGAAGGTGCAATCATATTGTTGTATATTGTTGTTGTTGTATTAATTTCTGAATCACTGCAGGGCAGGCTACAAGCAGCCTTTTTATAGTACAAGAGTAATTACCCTAGGCAGCATCTAAGGCTAGAAATAGAAATAAGCCAAGTGTCCTAATCTGATTACATCATGAGTATAAAAGCTACCTAGGATCACTAACCTAGGACAGCCCAAAGGAATAATAGGAGCATAAAAGTAAGGGCCCTTATTTGGGCCTTTCTTTACTTTTTTCCCTTTACACTCCTCCTCAAACTGGGAGTGGGGAGACTGAACTCTCAGTTTGGATAAAATGGATCTGTGTTGAGCTACTGGCAGTGATTTGGTGAGAATGTCAGCTAGTTGATGCTGAGTTGGGACATAACTTGGTTTGATGAAGCCTGAATTCACCTGGTCTCTGATGTAGTGGCAGTCTACTTCGACATGCTTTGTCCTCTCATGTTGCACGGGGTTTGCAGCAATAGATAGAGCAGCCTGATTGTCACATTTGAGGAGTACAGGGTGCATGGACTTCAGACCAAGGTCCTTGAGTAGGTGAGTTAGCCATGTCACTTCACATGTGGCAAGGGCCATTGCCCTGTACTCTGCTTCAGCAATTGATCTGGCAATGACAGGCTGTTTCTTTGTCTTCCATGAGATTAGAGAGTCTCCCAAGAGGATGCAGAACCCTGTTGTAGATCTTCTAGTGATGGGGCAGCTTGCCCAGTCACTGTCTGCATAGGCTGTAAGAACAGCTGCATTGGATGAGGCCAGCATGAGTCCTTGATCCATGGTTCCCACCAAGTACCTCAGGACCCTTTTGGCAGCCTGCCAGTGAGCAGTGGTAGGATGTTGCATGAACTGGCTCAAGAGATTAACAGTGAATGCAATGTCTGGCCTGGTAATGGTCAAGTATATCAACTTCCCAATCAGGTGTTGGTATGCTTCTGGATGTTCCAAGGGAGTGCCTTGATCATAAGTCAATTTGACATGAGAATCCATTGGGAGTTTAAGAGGTTTTGCCTCAAGCATGTGATGTTGTTGTAGTAAATCATGTGCATATTTCTTTTGTGAGACAAAGAATCCATCTTGATTTCTTTGCACTTCCAACCCTAGGAAATAATTAATTTCTCCAAGGTCTTTCATGTGAAATTGTGAGTTGAGGAGACCTTTGGTTTCTTGCATAAGATCCTCAGCATTTCCAGCCAGAAGTAGGTCATCTACATACACAAGAACAATGACAAACTTTCTATTCTGTCTTTTAATGAATAAGGAATAATCTGCCTTTGATTGAACAAAGCCACTGTTCAACAAGGCACTAGAGAGTTTGGTGAACCATTGTCTTGGTGCCTGTTTGAGGCCATATAGTGATTTCTTAAGTTTGCTGACTAGGCCAGGATTCTTCAGACTGAAATCATGCTCCCCCTGACCAATTGTTATCTTCCTTCCTTGCCCTGAATAACCTGATGGAATTTTGAGATATACATCCTCCAGTAGATCACCATGTAGGAAGGCATTTTTCACATCCATTTGTGAAACATGCCATCCTTCCATTACTGCTATGGCCAACAAGGACCTCACAGTTGTCATTTTGGCAACTGGGGCAAAGGTTTGATCAAAATCTATGCCTTCCCTTTGTCTGCAACCAAGAACAACCAATCTTGCCTTTTCCCTTTCCTTTGAGCCATCAGAGTGAAATTTGGTTTTGTATAGCCATTTGGTCCCAATGGCCCTCTTTCCAGGTGGGAGTTGAACCAGATCCCATGTTTGATTTTCCTCCAGGGCCTGAAGTTCAGAGTTCATTGCATCCACCCATCTTGGATCTTTGACAGCTGCTTTGAAGTTTGATGGATCTACCACTTCAGTTGTCTTAGCAAGCAGGTCTGTGAATTCTGGTTTGAGGTTGATTCCAGTGATATTTGTTGCATAAGCAGCTTGACTCCTTTTACCCTTAGTACTCACATCATAGTCACCAAGCCACCCTGGAGGTTTTCTGTTCCTGTCTGATCTTCTCAGTTCAGTAGGATATTGATGAGCTTCATGATCTGCATCACTGTTCAGATGGTCACCATCACAAACATCTCTTCCTTCTTCAATTTCTTCCTGTGCTTCAGCAGGATCCTCCTCCAAACATGGTTGTGAACTCTCTAAGTTCACTACATTCTCATCATCAATGATGGTCTGAGGTTCAGATTCTTCTGTGTTTTCCACTTCACTGACAATGCTGTCATAATCATTTGCTTCATTGCAAGGATACACATGTTCATAGAACTTAGTGTCTCTAGACACAAACTTTTGCCTGTTGATCAAACTGAGGAGTTTGTATCCCTTTTGATGTTGTGGATATCCAAGGAATATACAAGGTATTCCTTTTGGCTTAAATTTGTCATGGGATTTTTCTGGACTATGAGCAATTACTAAGCATCCAAAGGCCTTCAATTCATTGTAATTTGGTGCTTTTCCAAACAACTTTTCATAAGGAGTTTTGTTATTGAGGATTGAAGTTGCAACCTATTTATTATGTAGGTGGCTGTCAAGACACAATCTCCCCAATACTTGAGAGGAAGACCTGCTTGCAATCTCAGAGCCCTTGCCATCTCAAGGAGATGTCTGTGTTTCCTCTCAACCCTTCCATTTTGTTGTGGGTTGTGAGGACAAGAGGTTTGATGGATTATACCCACATTTGCAAAGAATTCCTTGCATTTTCCCTTGACAAACTCAAGTGCATTGTCTGACCTCACAGTCTTAACTTTGCACTCAAAGTGATTCATCACCATTTTCACAAACATTTCAATCACACCTGGTGCATCTGATTTTTGTTTTAACAAATACACCCATGTAGCCCTAGTGCAATCATCTACTATTGTTAAGAAATAATTGAATCCGTTTTCTGTACTAACCTTGTAAGGTCCCCAAGTATCAAGGTGCACAAGTTCAGAAGGTCTTTTAGCCATGGACTTGCTCAAATTGTAAGGCATTTTGGTGAATTTAGACATTCCACAAATAACACAAACATCTTCATCATTTAATTTGGATTTTGGAATACAACCAATCACAGAAAGTTTTCCTTTGGAAGCATGGCCTAATCTATGATGCCACAACTGACATTCACTGAGTTTTACACCAATACTACCATAATTATTTACAAAATGTTTTTTGTTTGACACCATACACTTAGGATTAACTACTGAGTTGTAAGCTGAATTATCAACAGAATCTTCCACAAGTTTCCTCATCCTCTGAAGTCTTTTGAATGGCAGGTTCACCAAATAGTACAGACCACCTTGAGCTTTTCCTATCCCTTTAAGCATCTTTGAATGTGAGTCCTGAATAATAGAGATGCTTGTATTTCATTGCACCATTGCTCACTGTGAATCTCTTCTCTAGATGAATCCACATTGCTCTTGCTGTGCTAAAGTAAAGCACAGACCTCTTCACTGTGTCTGACATTGTAGCAAGTAGCCAGGAGATGACTACATTGTTACAAGTATCCCACATTTCTTGTTTCTTCTCATCCTTTTCATCTCTTTTCACCAAACCTGTAACAAAGCCCAGCTTCCTTTTTCCTGCTAGAGCTAGTTCTACAACCCTCTTCCATGGCCTGTAATTGGAGATTCCTTGAAGTTTCTCAGTGACATTCAATCCCCCTTCACTTGGATGAAGATCCAAAGGATTGTTGGCGTCTACTACAGGGGATTCTTTACTTTGATCTACTGCAGCCATGAATGCTAGCAATTACAGATAATTAATAATTTTTTTTTTAAAATTTTTTTACTCAGGATTCGAACTTCTCTCCTAGCAGCAGCTCTGATACCATGTTGATTAATATTTGTTGAATGCAAAATGCAGAATGTAGGAGAGAATAGAAGGTGCAATCATATTGTTGTATATTGTTGTTGTTGCATTGATTTCTGAATCACTGCAGGGCAGGCTACATGCAGCCTTTTTATAGTACAAGAGTAATTACCCTAGGCAGCATCTAAGGCTAGAAATAGAAATAAGCCAAGTGTCCTAATCTGATTACATCATGAGTATAAAAGCTACCTAGGATCACTAACCTAGGACAGCCCAAAGGAATAATAGGAGCATAAAAGTAAGGGCCCTTATTTGGGCCTTTCCTTACTTTGTCCCTTTACATTAACCTTTTTTACACACTAATTAGAATAAACAAATTATCAAATGTGGTATCATTATATTCATATTGATGAGTAGTTTTCAATTGTGTGATCTTCATTATTTATTTTAGCACATATATATTAATAAATTAAATAAAAATTAAAGTTATATATTAATAAATAAAAGAAAATTTATTAACAGTTATTTTAGCACAAATTGATGAGAAGTTTTCAATTGTGATTTGATCGTTTCTGATTTGATTTGATTTTTTTCAATAAGGATAAAAATAACTCTCACCGAATGATTAACAACATCACAAACAATTATCCTTTGCTCATCTTTTATTCTTTTTTGAAGATATTTCTTACCACAAATTCGAAGGTACACCCGTGAGTACCATACCTAATAGAATGGTACTTACACAATGTACATTAATTTAACTTCAATGAACATTAGTGTAAGGATTAATGAACATTATTAAAATTTCAAAATTATACAATTTTTAATGTTGAATATTCCTAACTAATAGAATGGTACTCACGCAATTATTTCTTTTCATTAATAGTACCTTCATCTAGGTGCTCATGGGAGTATCTTCTACGATTTAATTTCTTATCCTTGTCTCCTTTTAAGGTTCAATACTCCTTAACTTTGTATGCAACTTTGTTAAATTTTTTTTCCTTGCAAAAACTGTCGGTTATTATTCACATGCTTTTTTAAAAGTTGTTCGCAGTCATCATCTTGCTATGATGTCATTCAAATTTGATTAGGCACATAGAAGGTACATTCACCATAAGGCATAAGCATTATTTAAATTTCAATATTAGACCATAAAAAACATTCATCACAACAATGAACATTGATAAATAATTAGTTACATTTCTCTCTCTGATCGTATTAGAGGGTGACAATAATAGAACACAACCCACAACAACAAATTCCTTGATCAACAAACATACCAATAAAACCAAAACAAACTCCTTGATCAACCAACATAAAAGTACAATAATTATTCTAGCACAGAATGATAACCATATAAATCACACTAAAAACCATTTTTTAACAGAGCATATAAACTAGTACAGTACCTGTAAAGATCACATTGAAGAGTTCCAGAAGGGCCAGGACTGGCAACCCCACCAGCAGTCTCAATCAGAGTCCAGCATTCACCTTTATCCTCATCTTCCACACCCATCCACAAGCATTTCTCAACCATCTTCAACAACTCCTCATCCTCAACACCACCACCACCACCTTCTCTCTCCACTGCCAAATGCGGCGAAACTGCCTCATTCCACGCATACAATGTCCTACAATTCAACCTCTTTTCCCCAATTCCCAATTCCCCTCCCACCTTACGCTCCTCGTACTGCCCCAAAACCTTCATCGATGCTGAATCCGAAGAATTAGCGACATAATTCGACGACACAAGAGAGAATTCCGCACGGCGACAACGGAAGAGGTCGGAAACCTTGTTGAAGACAAAGCGAGAATCGGAATCGGAAGGGAATCCAGTTTGAACAGGCTTAATGTAATTAAAGTGAGATGAATTTGGGGATTCGAGAACGGAAGAGGCTATTCCAGCTGAAATTAGGGTTTTGCCGAGGTTTGTGTTGGCTGCCCAAATTGTGTAAGTAGGATGTGAAAGAGGGAGTGAAGCCATGAAACGAAAATGGAGAAGAGAGAATGGAGAACGAGAAGAAGAAGAAAGAAAAGGGGAAGATGAATGTGAGGTTTTGAGGAGAATGGAGAGTGTTTTCATGGCGGAAAAAAAGAGATATAGATGGAAGTGAAGATGAAGAGTGAAGTGAGTGATATGGTTTCTCGGCTACGAAATAGGGAAGTTAGTGCGAAATTTTCTTGTTTTTTTTTTGTTATTCGGTAGACGGTAGTTGCTCTTTCTTACACTACAAAGCAGGGGAACAAACAAAATCTGTGACCGTTTCATTACTTTTATATGTACTCCGTAACAGACTTTTAAACAAGGTGGTTAACTTATTAAACTTTCCCAAACTTTTTTTTAGTGCAGCATGTTGTACTATTATTAAATGGTACGGCGTGTTGTGTAAAATCAAATAGAGGGTTACAAAGTTAAACACTTTGTAATTCTATTTAAATAATTTGTAACTTACTTAAAGACTTTTTAATTCCAAAAAAAACTGTAACCCAAAAAAATTTTGTAATCCAAAAAAAAATTTGTAACCTTATTTAAAAATTTGTAACCAAAAAAATAATTCATAACCCCAAAAACACTTTATAACCCCACAGTTACAGAAAAAACACTTCGTAACTCCACTTTAACCCTTTGTAACCCCAAAAAAAACTTTGGAACCCCACTTAAAGACGTGTAACCCCACTTAAATACTTTGTAACCCAAAAATAATTCGTAACCCCAAAAACATTTTATAACCCCAATGTTACCGAAAAACACTTCGTAACTCCACTTAAACCCTTTGCCACCCCAAAAAAGACCTTTGTAACCCCAATTAAACACTCGTAACCTCAAAAAAAAAAACTTTGTAACCCCACTTAAACACTTTGTAATCCAAAAAATACTTTGTAAACCCAAAACACTTTAATTTGTAACCCCACTGTAACTAAAAAACACTTTGTAACACCAAAAAACACTTTGTAACCCCTAAAAACGGTCGTATCATTTGAAACAATGCAGCTGGTCAGGCCACATGGTTTATAAACCATGCAACCAGCCGCATATAAGAACGGCATATTTAGAACTAGCTTTTTATGCACGCAATCTTAAAATCCGTTAACAATATAGTTTGAAAATAAAATAATAAGTTCCTAAATTTTTAAAATTTGATTAGTTTTTTCCTTTCGCTCTTACATAATAAGTATATTGTAAATTAAGTAAATAATTTATTTTTATAAAAGATTTATTATTTATGAATAAATTTGATTAATTTTATATTTAATTGTACTTGTGATTTTTAAAATTGTGATTACTTATTTTAGATAACACTATTAATGATTTCAAATATCATTAAGGAAGATTTTCGTAACAAAATTGGTAAGGGTAGTGTGGTAATTCACTTGGACACCGATGCGACCTCACCCCTTCCCTTATATAATAGATCGAGATTATATGAAAACATATTTATATTATTTTAATATATATATATATATAAATAGATAGATAGATAGATAAAAGATCATATGAGAATTCCTCTCTCGGTGAGAACCATGAGAACTCCAATTTCAACCATTGATTTAATAATAATCAAATCTTAACCATCCATTTTTATAAACCATGCATTGAATCAATTGGAGACGAACCATTGAAATTGGTGGACGGTTGTTGAGTAATGAAAGTGGGTCCCACAAACGGTGGCAGCATGGAAGGTATGCTACCAATGACCAACTTCATTGTCATGAAAGAGGCGACGAGTGGTGGGGACCGGTGGTGACCACGTCTGAAAGTAGCGGTGGTCAACGATAGACGAAATAGACCTCATGTCATCTCCAGCATGAAAGGAAAGAAAATTTATTTTGCGCTAAAAGTAGACCTAGAAAAGGCGAATGATATGCTTTCTTGTAAGTTCAACAGATTATGTCTAGACAAAATTGGTTTCTCCATAGGTTACATTAACCTAATCATGAATCGCATCACCTTTGTGTCTTATAATATTAGAATAAATGGTAATTTGAACCAAACCTTTCACCTGTACGTATGAGGTATTAGGCAAGGAGATCTCATGTCTCCATACATATTAAATTATTAATCATACTATGTATGAGATATCTCATCCACCTAATCAACAAATCTTATGAGGAAGCTAAGGAATTTAAAATGGCAATCAATCATGATTAGTAAAACCACATGCACTCCTGTATCTCCATCTATTAAGGGAAGCTAATACCACTACCCCTATGGCCTTTTGGAGGTAAAGAAAGAAAGGGAAGTTAAGGATTTAGTGGGACTGTGGGAGACTAGAAGTAGTGAAAAAGGGATGTAAAAAAAAGAGATTTTTTTTTTATAAATATTTATTTTGAAGGGAAATAGTTTTCCATCATTGTAAAAAATATTTTACTCCTTACTAGAAAAATAGCTTGCTTTACACTAGTAAACAAACCAAACAAGATAAAATTGAAATAAATCACACGAGAACAGTTTTTTAGAAATATATTACATCCTGCCAAGCGGAGCCTAAGTAACAAAAAAAAAAAATTAAAATCCAAACTTAAAAACAATTAAATACATTAATAAAAGATTATCTCTGTAGGAAAAATATTAACCTCATTATACAATTATTTCTCTTGGTTTCACCTTATACAACTAATAAACCTAATATAAGTGATGATCCAATACCACTTTTTATCCAAGGCTTATAAGCTTGTTGTTTCTTCCATCAATGATCATAACACAACTCACAAAACCTAAACCTAAACCTAATAATACAAATATACACCACCTTCTTAGCTTATTCCATATATAATAAGTTACATTTTCTATAACCTCTAATTACAATCATCAACAACAACATTAATTAAGTACTAAAAACAAATAATCAAGCAACATAATCTTGATTATACAACAAAGTAGTACTATCCTCAGATTGAAGAACAACATTTGAATCATCATTATCCCAGCAATTAGTGTTTGAGTTAGTCTCATTAGACCATGGCCAACCATTACTAATTGCCTCGAAATCATGATTAGCCACTTTATGATCATCATTATTACCACCAAGAAGTTCATTAAGCTCATCTTGAAAGTTCAAAACCCTTTGCATACCTGTTGAATACCCTACAATATCCTTTCCTAATACACCATTATTATTATTATTATTATTATTATTATAGTTTTTATTATCATTATTATGTGTATTATTATTAACATGATGTGAGCTTCCTGAAGATGTTGATCCATTTATACTAGAATTATTTTCCAAATCTTCAATTTGTTCCTTACTAATCATCATCATCATACTAGGGTTGTTGTTTTCATTGTTGTTGTTGTTGTTGCTGTTGCTGGCGTTGTTGGTGTTGTTGGGATGTAAGGCATTTGATGTTTGTGGAACGAAATCGACGAGATTAATGTCATAATGAGGGTATTGTTGGATCAACATTTGAGGGTTATGATTAAGAGATTGGAGGTTATTGGATTGAATAAGTTTTTCTTGGATAAGAGGGTGTAATTTAGGCCAAATTGAAGGGTTGTTGAAAAGAGAAAGAGGGTTTTGAACTCCTTGTTGTTGGCTTTGAAGCTGCATATGGAGTTGAAGCCGCTCTAACGCCGAGCTACTAAGGGAAGGAAGCTCTTGCTTGGTTCCATTTGGACAACCTTGTTGTTGGTGTTGTTGCTTTCTTCTTCCTAAGAGCTTCTTCTTCAACCTTGTGTTCCAATAGTTTTTTATGTCGTTGTCTGTTCTTCCTGGTAGTTGTGCTGCTATTATTGACCACCTATATATCATAATTTTTTACATAGTTAGATTCGTTTCAATGTATGCTTTGATTTCGAGGATTTATCTTTTTTTTTTTTGTAATTTTGATTAATTGTTGAGCGTTAAAGATTGTATGTAATAATCATATTCAACTTTGTTGGTTGACAATTGTGAAAGTCATAGTGTAGCAAGTAATTAAAATTTAAACTGAATATTTGATGTTGGATTCTTGAGTCTAATATATATATTAGGCTACAAATTAGTACATGCAAGTGTCATGCCAAGTAGTCCAAATCTTGTGTGCCACTTATTCTCATCGAATTGGTTGAGAATATTTTTTTAAATAATAGGTTGATAACAGTTGGCTTATTGTTTTAAAAATAACCAATATGAATAAGTGACAAACAAATAATAAACATAAAGTGGCACACATATGACTAACTCAGATATGTGCTAAGTTAGTACACAACAGATGACTAACTCAGATCAATTGCATTAATAGCTACGTATACACGTCCTGATAAAAATATTCTTTTTGTCAAAGGGTTATAACTTCTACTATTGTTGGGTAACTTTTAATTTGTTGTACACAAATTAATCATACACCTAATGTACACAAGATTTTTTTTTTCTAACTATTTTCATTGTACAAAAAAATTACACATACAAACATCATTTTTATATACAAACATCATTTTTATAAATTAATTCTTATTATCTTTATTTATGTCCAACTACAAACGAGTCCTACTGATGAATATAAGCAATATTTTAGGACTCATATAAACAATTTTTTTTTGTTGACATGGATTATATGCCTAAATCTGATACTCCCTCTGTTTTTTTTAGATGTAATACTTCATTTTTCACACTTGCCGAGATACAACTTGGACTCGTAATATCTCTAAATATATAAGTGTAAAAATTATAAAAACTGTATATTTAGAAAGTGTATTCCGAGGTGAATCCAACAAGATCCCACATGACTATGTTTTTCTTTATATATAAGTAACAATTAAAGGTCAAAGTGAGTCAGATGAATAGCACCAAAGTCAAAGTGTTACATCTAAAAAAACGGTGGAGTATAAATTAACAGTTGCTCTAGTCTGATCCATGGATTTAAACTCTACTAGTCTATAATTTAATGGTAATTAAAAAGTACATAATAATATAATATAATTATATATATTACCTGCTGCCAATACTAATATAGAGGCTGAGAATGATGTTGTCTTCTTCTTCGGTAAAACCGCCATGTTTGATATTGGGTCTTAAGTAGTTCAACCACCTCAGTCTACAGCTTTTTCCACATCTCTTTAGCCCTATATCATTTCATTCATACACTATTTACTTCAATTCAATATATTACATTATATATTAGTATTATTAAAAAAAAAAATAATAAATTACCAAAGTCAAAAAATAATTCAAACTATATAGGTATATATATATAGATTAAATATTTTGTCATAACTGCAACGATTTAACATAAAGTAGAGAGAAAAAATGTCAAATCATTGTTGTTAATATGTTACGGAAGGAGTGCAATAATTTTAACACCGACACCGTATTGTTTAACCAATTTTCTCATTTACATGCTCAAATAAATTTCTTCCTCAAAATAAATGTCAAATAAGTATGCTGCATATGGCTGGGTTTTTTTTTTTTTAAATATATATATAGAATTTCTTGTCAAAAATTTTAGAAAGGCTCAATAACTTAATATTTAGGGCAAATCCACTAATCTCTTATACTCATTTGTATTCATTAATCGTAATTAAAATTTATGTTAGTGTATTAATTTGTTTGGCCTAAATATCAACAATGGTGAAGTTAGAAAATTTCGGACTAACCCTAAACAATTAACTTGATACTAATAATTTTACATATGAATTTTAATAAAAATGTTCAAAATTTAAGGAAGATCGAGTCTCCCTTAGCTTCGATCGATCTCCTTAATTCCAACTCTGTTGATTCAACTTTATTTGATCTTATTGAACATAAAACTTATTAATTATTTTATGAAGTTTCTATATGCTTCTTCATTGCTACTAAACAATTCTCTATAAAAATAATATTAATTTCTGATATTGAAATCATACAAGTAAAGATCGAGATCAATTATATATATTATTTCACGACGAAGAAAATACTATTTATGATTTAGACACGGCTAAATAAATAAAGACATACCGATCTTTTGAGGGAGAGCGATCCAATTGCCACCAGTACCATACTTCTCAATGTAAGCTTTAAGCTTAGCATCTTCTTCAGGTGCCCATGGACCTTTCTTCACATTAGCTTTATCACAACATGGAGCTCTTCCCATTTTAATTTCAATTCTCTTTCAATTTCTCTTCTTCAAATTAATAATTATTTGATAATATATAATATATACCCCCTTTGACTTCTTTTCTTTGCTCTCTAATAACTTGATTTGTCTTCAAGGATTGTTGTAAGTGATTGATAGATGATGCTTCTTGTTGTTGTTGTTGTTGAGGAAATGAAGAAAGAGAAGACCTTGTTTTATAGGTTGAAAATTTTGAATTTTATTATGAGGACAAAATTTAAAGTCATAACATATCTCACCTTCTCCTTAATTTATTTCATTCTAATCATTCAATTCAAACACTAAAAATATCATCTTTTTATTTTCTTAATTTTTTTTTTAACATTTGTTTTAGGGTTTGCAATAGTATGTAATTTCCTATTTTAATTACTATATATCAAACAATTTGCTCTTTGAAATTTGGATTAGTTAACGTAATAATGGGAGATAGATAAGATGACGTACAAGAGTTCACTACTATATTTCCAAAAGTAATACATCTTTTTATTATTAGTTATTATTAATTGTATGTGAAAGTATTGGGTCAGATCAGACCGTCTGACCAAACAATCTGGTCAGACGGCTGTGTCAATATACCCAATTATAATAGTAAAATTTTTTAAAATGTCATAACTTTGCGCTTGGATATCTGATTGGGGCATATGATATGTCCAGATTGATTAATTTGTTTAGACGAATGCAACTGAAAATGCCCGCAAGGGATTTGGCCAAAGTAAATGCCAAAAAATGCCTCTAGAGGCTTCAAAATGCCAAAAATGTCTAAAATCTGACATATACTAATATATCGACCAAATCTGTCTAGGTCTTCCTTTTTTTTTTTGCCCAGGTGCTCATATATTCTTTCAAGATCTTTTTTTTTTTTTTTATCCAGGTTAGTTACATTTGTCCAGGTTTTATATTCTTGTTCAGGTTAATGATATTTTTGTCCAGGACTCCAGGTTCATTACTTTTTGTTTAGGTTAGTTATATTTTGTCCAGGTTAGTTACATTTTTTCCAGGTTATGTGTCCGGGTTTGACAATATGTGTCCAGGTTAAACAATAAGTGTCCAGGTTTACCAATGTGTCCAGTTTTACAAATAGGTGTCCAGGTTAAACAAGTTTTTACCAGTTTTACAAATATGTGTCCAGGTTTAATTTACAAATATGTGTCCAGGTTTAACAAATAGGTATCCATGTTTAACAAATAGGTATCCATGTTTAACAAATAGGTGTCCATGTTTAACAAATAGGTGTCCAGGTTTAACAAATAGGTGTCCAGGTTTAACAAATAGGTGTCTAAGTTTAACAATATGTATGTGTCTAGGTTTAACAATATGTGTCTATCTAGGTTTAACAAGTTTTCATCAGGTTTATAAATATGTGTTTAGGTTTACAAATATGTGTCTAGGTTGGACTCGTCTGACAGTAACATTATTGTCAGACGAGTCTGACACAATACTTTCTCTTATTATTTTTAATGTAATGCATTTTCTTTTTCATGGTCTCGTCTATAAATATTTTTAATTAAGAATTAATAAAAATTACAAATATATAGATATTGCGAGAATTGACATTGATTAGATGAACACTTGACTATATTAAATGGATTATCTAAAGGTGCGTTCTTTTCAACTTATGAAATTAAACTAGTTTTAACCCCGTGCTATGCACGGATTTTGATCAATTAAACCAATTATTATGTAAATTTATGGATTTTTTCTTATTTGAAGCAAAAAGTATGATTTCTATTTTGATTTTGAGTTATTTCAAGTATGGCGATTTGATTTGTTGTGATATGTGATTTCACAAGATTGATGATTAAAGTGGAACTCGATTGTTATAGGAGTAATGAGACATTTAAGGTTTTTTTTTTTTTAAAAAAAAAAAAAAAAGTAAGAAGGAATGACAAATGGATGACATGTGGCGCTTAAAGTTTCTGTTTTAAATATTTAAGTATATATTTGATTTTATAAGATCTGACCTAATCAGAACTGATAAAACCTTATTAACCCCATAACTCTGATAAGTCGTCCAAATAAGCTCTAATAAATTATAAACCCTGATGAGCCTAATTGGAATTGAACTTATCAAACCTGAGCCAATAATTGACTCTAATAAGCTCCAATAAAACTTGAATAGAACTTAATTATTAAACTGATCCCAATGTATTAATCCTAGTTGAAAGTTATAAGAACTTAAATTACTAGCCCTGACCCGACCTAATAATAAGTTCTAATCTCTATTATATAAGCCAGGGGGAGCCATGGTGTCCCCCTCGAAAAGTCTATAATGCCCCTTAAAATTTTATTAAAAATCAAATAGCATCACTCTTATTTATTAAGGAAAGTTATTACAATTTTTGAATTTTTTTAAATTAAAATATTACAAAATATACAATTCGGAAAAATAAAATAAACTAATCAAAATTCATATTTTTGAATTCCCTATAAATAGATACCCATTTTAATATAATTTTTTACATAAAAAATTTACCTTTTTATTATCGTAGAAATTTGATAGCTGATTTTGTTCATTGTTGTGGAATGGCTGGATGAAAGGGGAATGCTTTTTTACGATTATTTGAATGAGTGTGAATTTAAAAAAAAATCAATTTCTCAAACAAAAACCTTCGATTTTTTAAGATATATTAAAAATATCGTGGCACGCAAAGCGTACACACAAGGCTACTTATTAATAGAAATAAGTTGAAGAAAACAGAAGAGAATCATAATTGTGATTCTTTGTTATATGCATGTATATTAATATATTATAATATTGCATGGCATTTTATGCTTTTTGAGTAGTTTATTTATTAATACAGTAGGTAGCAAGAGAAGTTTGTATGTTATTAAGTTTGTCCTTAAGTAACCTAGAAATGTTCCTGAATCTTTTGTTGTTGTTGTTGTTTTTTTTTTTTTTTTTTTTGAAATCCAAATAGTAGCTGCCTTGTCTGCTGGATTCATGCTTATAATTATTGTTTTCATTATATTTGACTTGGAAGATTTTAAGATGGAATAAACCAAATTCACAACAGCTCCAATAAAATTGTCAAACTATTTAAAACAATTATCTAACTTTATGTATGTATGGTACGTTATTGAATAAATGATGATAAGATGCACCTTGGCATAAAAAAAATTCATCTAATTAATAATAATATTATTATTTGTGAATGTTTTTTAATACTTTAGATTGTATTTTCATCATTTACTAATAATATAAATGTAAGGAGTATTGTTGATTATAATTTGATGAATTATTTCTTTTATATACTAATAGTATTTTCATCATTTACTAATAGTATTTTTGTAACTTAATTAATTCTACACATACTACTACCCTTATTTAACTTTACTTGATGCGGTTTGACATGGATGCGCTTATAGAGTTATAGATGCAGAAAAACTCTGTCGATACTCTGGCCTGGCCTGTTTGTAAAATACTTATTGAGATAAATCAAATATAAACTCATATTTGACTTTTTTTCATAGTATTAACTACCATTAGTCAGTATCAAAGTGTATTATGTGAATAATAGTATCGTATGTATTTAAAAAAGGGTTAGGGGGAGTACATCTCTTACTACATCCTATTTTGATTATTGAAAATCAAAAATTTATGATTGGATTAGCTACACCTCTAGCTTCCTCTCCCGTGTTAATATTGTAGGGTCCGTTTACTTTGATGTAAAACATTTTCGATGTAAAATGATTTTACATTAAAAAAATTTACGTTGAAAAACTCATTTTCATATAAATTTTCCAATGTTTACTTGCACGGAAAATAAATTTTACTCCCAAATTTGAAGGAAATTGTTTCCAATAGGGTGTAAAATCAGTTTTTACCCAAAGTTTTACATTTTATTTTTTCACCCAAAGTAAACAATGTAAAATAGGAAAAAATATTTTCAGGGAAAATATTTTTCGCTCTGCTAGTAAACGGACCCGTAGATAAAAAAACGACGAGAAGTCAGACGATAGAGTTTGAAAATGTATTTTTTTTTAAAAATAGAATAAAAAATATTTTTGTAAAATTAATCGATAAGGTGAACAAAATGGATCGAAATATACCATAACTCATATATGATGGACCTAATGACAGTCAAATGATCTCAAATTTTGTATGAGTAATTGCTAGAGTACACAATGCTATTTTTCCTTTATATGGCAAGCATATGCCTTAACATAGTCTCTAAAATAATTTCAGCTAAATGATCTCAAATTTTGACCTTTAATTTTGTATTAGCTTTCAAATTGATACATCTATCTTGCCTTATGATAGTTTTATGTGTGTGTGGTTTTATGTCTCAATAATCTTGTTCATCAATGCAAACCTAATCTTGGGCGTGGCTTGGGTCAAACTAAGGGACGAATGGGCGAGGTTGTGTGTGGTTTTATGTGTGTGGATTCTCCTATAGGTAACTAGTTATTCTACTTAGGAATAGGATTAGGTTGCATAGGATATTAGACTTAATTAGAATCACGTTGTTATTATTGTTATGATTTTCGTATAATACATGTTGTCTATAGCTAGGTTGTTAGATTTGTTTTCTTGTTTGATCAATTTATGTTCTTGTGTGATCTTGTAAGCTATTTCGTTCTATGATTAATTTCTGATGTTCTTGTATTTAATCTTGATAATTTGACAATGCTCTTGCTTGGTATTTTCGATTATGTTATGCGTGTGATAGCATGTTGTTAAGCTTGGATTTTTATCTTGTTTGATGATTAATTCTTGAAATCTTGAATCTTGAATCTTGAAAGCTTATATGTATTATTTTGTTGATCTTGTTGATGATATTATATGATGAATCGTTGGCATGTGTTGCTTGAAGAGTTTTTGTGATGATTCGTGAGTTGTTTTATTTGGAGTCTTTTGAGTCTTGTCGAGTCGAGCGGTTAAAGACCGCGCGTCGAGCGGTTGAAGACCGTGCGTCGAGCGGTTGAAGACCGTGCGTCGAGCGGTTGAAGACCGTGCGTGTATCGGTTCATCTGTGATGAATCATGTCGGGGACTTGTTTGTTGTTATCGGCCTCGCGCCGTGTCATATCGGTTCATCTGTGATGAATCATGTCGGGGACTTGTTTGTGGTTATCGGCCTTGCGCCGTGTCGTATCGGTTCATCTGTGATGAATCGTGTCGGGGACTTGTTTGTTGTTATCGGTCTTGCGTCGTGTCGTATCGGTTCATCTGTGATGAATCGTGTCGGGGACTTGTTTGTTGTTATCGGTTCATCTATGATGAATCGTGTCAGGGACTTATTTGTTGTATCGACTTCAGTCGTGTCGGAAATATTCTTGATGTCTAATAATGTAGATTAATTGTATTGATAAGTAAGCATGGTAATATTTGAATATGATGTTTATTGGTTGTTATGTTTCCGCTGCTAACTTTATTGTAGTACTTGTATCCTGTGTTTCTAATCATATTATTGTATGTAATGTGGTCCTACTTCTAAGTAGGACAGTCTAGTTACTCGCCACTGATGGTGGACCCCCAAATCTATTTTGCAGGTAAGCAGGATAGAGGCTAGAAGTGGGATAAGTTGTTGAGCGTCTAGGCCCTGTTTTCAATTCCTGTGTTTGCAATAGGTTTTATTTCTAGTTTTAGGACTAGATTTATGGTTTAGTTTAACCTTTTGTAATTTGGGATTCCATTATTATTATTAACAAAAGTATTACTTCCACGAGTTTAGTTATATTTTTGTTTTACAAATCGATTGGTAACTGCCTGTTTACGACGTTATCACTAATAACGTCGTTGCTAAAATGCGGAGTGTTACAATATATGATTTCATTATTAAAAAAAATTGTGACTAGCTTTTCTTATTTTGCAAACATATATATATAGCCTTAGTCAATTCTCATTGAGAAATTAAAAAAAGGAATAAGTAAAAATATAGACTTATATGCAAGCTAAGATCTATAGGAATTAGCTCAAAATATAATAAATGAGCTAAAAGACCTAATTAATTGCAGAAACATTGGGATTGGTTTATGGAGAAATGTTCAAGCATGTATTCTGTAGTGTTATACTCCATCCGTTTCTTGTTAGTCACGTTTGAATATCAGTGTATTATTTACTGTTTTGCGTTGAAATCTTGAACTAATCAATAAGTATTATCCGAAATAAACTAAAATTGAGATGAAATAAACTGGAATATAATTATAAATAAACTGGAACTGGATTGAATTAAAAATACAATTAAATGAATAAAACGATTGTAAAATTGAACTGTTTCAAACTGGTATAAAGTAAATTGTTTAGATAAGACTAAAACTGAAGTGTTCAACTAGCTATAAAACCGGCCTCAAAACTAGTTTACTTTTTTTAAAGATAAAACCTTTTGTAATGTCAATTGCAAGTCGTATGCATTAATTAGGGTAAAGCCATATAGGGGGAAACTAGATTGATTTATTAAACTAAAAATAACAGTACAGTTTTCTTGTGAGCTGGTGATGAAAGCTAAGTAAGTTCCAAAAGTTCCAGCTCCTTCATTTCCTTACAAATTAATAAAGCAGAAAATAAGAGTAATTATGGTGTGTTTGCATGATTTATCTGAAATTTTCTGATCTAATATGATCTGATTTGAAAATTTCTGATTTGGTCTGATCTGATCTGATTTGAACTGAACTTAACTAAACTAATCTGATCTGAATTTTTCTGATTGTAGTTATTATTGAAGTTATAATTTTTCTGATTTGATATGAACCTCTCTGATTTGATCTAAATTTTTCTAATCTGATTTGATCTGAATTTTCTGAAAATAAGCACAAAAGTGCGTATTTAAGCTAAATCAAACGCACCCTTAGTTAGTGTCTAATGTTTTAGTCTTATAATAATATAATACAACCAAAAAAAGAGAAAGATAAGCATAAATTCATGAATATCAAGTTGTAAAAAGCCTACTTTACTGCTAAAAAAAAAACAACTTATAAAAAGCTAGTCAATATTATATTTGTAGCAGAAAATAACAAAAGGAAAGACCCTAAAATTTCAAGCAAGAGAGTTTAATTTGCACCACTCATTGACCTAGGTTTAATATATAATAATATTTACATTATTAATTGGACAAGTGTTTTTGGCTAATTGTTGTTACCATATAATTATTAATCTAATTTAAGGTAAAGAACCTATCCCCACATGAAAATTACAAAATAGAAGCTAACAAAATTGTTGAAAAAGCACTCACTCCCACAAATTCAACATTTTATATTATAATATAATATAATGTTATTAATTAATCATCAAATGGACTCAGATCTTTAGGAAGAAGAAATTATGCTTCTGTTTGTCATTTTTCTCTACATTAGAATCTCTGTTATTGAGGCTTTTTCCTTACATCATATCATCATCAACAAATTAAATTTAAAGTCCAGCCTTCAATTCAATAAGCCTCAGTTTGTTTAATTAAATTTAATTTGGGAGACTAGCTGTTAGAGGGTGTCTTGATAACAAGATAAGCATGGGAAATTTTAATTTATTGGCTACTTTAGATGATTTTATTTTTTATTTTTTTTTAACATGGTAAGGTTTCCTGATTTCGAACCCAAAGCTCATATCTTAGGGTTTTTAAAAATCGGAGATGAAATGTATATTTCAGATATTAATTAAGGAAACGATATATATGAAATTTAAAAACAATTTTTTTAAAGGATTAAAACACTAACTTAGTCTAGTGGACGGGAAGTTAGAGTGTGGGACAGAAGGGGGAAGATGCGGACATACTGTCACTTGATGGAGTGATGGAGTCAGATTGAGATTTTGACTCTTATGCCTTTCGGAAGTTGGTAAACTTGAATGTGGGAGATTAGACTAACAAGACAAGCATGGAAAATTTTAATTTATTTGGTTACTATAAAGGGGTGTTTGGTATAGAAATTTTAGGAATGGGAAACGGATTCAAGTATTCAACCAAAGTGTTTACTTTATAACTTATTCGATGAAGGCCATGGGTAACAGTTACTGTTTTCAAGGGATAGCATAATCTCCCAATTTGTTACCCTTGTGAAACTTGTAAAAACAAATCCCCTTTTCTCATCCTTAATTATTTGCATTCCACCATTAAACCAAACAACTAATAAAGGAAAGATATATTGTTACTACACTTTATGCATCTTAACAAATTCCTTTCCATTTCATTTAATTTATGATTATCATACAAAACACCCCCTAAATGTTTGTTACATTGTATAGTTCAATGAGTCCCAACACAAAGCTCCTATATTAGGAATACCTATTGTCAATAGTGACAGAGTCATGAATTTAATAATGGGGCCGAGGACTAAATAAGGTGTTAAATGGGTCTGGGCTACGCCTATCATGGAGGAATGCAAGGTTATTTCATGGATACAAAGAGATTCCACCTCAAAAACCATATGAGAATAAGGGGTAACCCCTTATAGTCTTATAAAGTGGATCCATCTTAATTATATAATTTTTTCAATGTATGATTCGTTCCCAAATACTCCGCCTTTATTTACAATATGTGGGTTGTTTGTGGGCCATGTCGTTTGCTTGCTCAATATACAAATATCAAATATATATGAAACATGAAATTTTAAAACAAAATTAAGAAAAAAATGGGGAAAACACTGTCTTAAGGTGCGTTCGATATGATCTCTTCAAGTTATCTGAATTGAGCTTAGCTTATCTGATCTTATTGGAATTTATTTGAACTTACTAAACCTGAAACTTTTTTTAGGTGTATTTAGAACATTTTAGATCTGAACTTATTTGAAATAAACTAATCTGAACTATTTAGGTTTTAGTCTGGTTTATTATTTTCTTACAAGATAAAACCTTAAATAATTTTTTTCTAAAATAAAACCTCACGGCACTAATTTGACTTTAATTGCATATTAACAATATGATTATCAATCCTAATTAAATATTTTTAAATTACTAAAAGATAATTATCTATCCCTAGCTAATAAACCCCAACCACCCTTCACCAGTCCACCCCCATGATGAATTAGAGATTATTAATTATGAATTTATTTAATGTTAGGATAATCTATTTGATTTTTTATTATAATTAACGAAGTCAATGTCGTCCTTAAGTCGAAGTCAAAGTTGAATTAGTGCCAAGAGGTTTCATTTCACAAGAAAAAAAGTCAATTACAAAAAAAAAATTAATAATTCAATGATGTCTTAACATTTAATCCCCTTCAAAAAAAAAATAAAAAAATACACCTATTATAAGAGTGTTTGACAAAAATATTGTTTTGAGCAAAAATATTTACCAAAATAATGCCATTGCAAAATTATTTACGAAAATACTGTCCACGTAAGCAATTTTTTTTATTTTTATAAAAAAGATGCAGCTTAAATCGCTATCCCTATTAGCAATGTTGTCCTAAGTTAAAAAAAAAAAAAAAAAGAAGCAATGCCTTTGTTGTAAAGATCAATGAATAAAGTTGATATTGTTCTAATTAAAGGGTAAATTGCTATCTGAAATAGCGATTTTTATTTCTAACAAAATCGCTATTTCAGATAGCGATTTTGTCACTGCAAAAAAAAAAAAAAAATCACCCTCTTTCCTACATGGACATTGTTTTGGTAAATACTTTTGCAATAGCATTATTTTGGTAAATATTTTTTCTCAAAACAAAATTTTTGTAAAACACTCCCTATTATAACCACTATTTATCAACAATAATAAATTAATATTACTATATGAATGTACAAAAAGTAATGATAAAAAATATGGCAGTCAAGCAATATCAACAAGAACTTTCTATTTTAAGATAAACTTAATTAATATATATATATATATATAATTGATCAAATGTAACATAGGATTAATGTTCTTATTTGAGCATGCATATAAATGAAGAATAGAAAGAATACAATGAATATAAAGTATTTACCCCTAGCACTTAAGAATCAAATAAAATAACTTCATGAAACTATAATAATTACTCATTATTCACCAATAACTATACATAATCTACAATATAATTTATTATCTCAAATAAAATTTATAAAGTTCGCAAAAGAAAATTATGCTAACTATCTTCACCCCAACTAACTGCAATTTCTTAACCATATACTCTGTATATAAGATCGTTAAAAATTTGGCAACAAAACACTAAATAAAAATGACATTTCATATATATTGATCGGGATAAGAAAAAAAATATTCTTGATTCATTTAAAAAATAATTTAAACATGTTATCATAAAATTCTAAATATGACTGGTGCATTTGTTTACTCTAATACTTTATAAATTAAATGTTTACATGATCATATATATGATTCATATCATGAATATATGATGTGATGGAAAAAATTCCCCAAAATGAGCAAATAACAAAGCAACATGTGTCAACCCATAAATGGATACTTGCAATGGATCAAGCCCTATATCTCTTTCAAAGATGTTGAAATATGGAGAAAAGGCCCAAACTCATATATACAGAAAAAGTCCAAAGAGATCATTGAGGGCATTTGAAATAATTTCTCCCAATAGTGCATGTGGCAATGATTAGTGTAGTAAGACAATTAATATTTAATATTTAATTAATTTGATTTGCTCATAATTCAATTCCTTGATATGGACAGACATCTGATCATAATAATATAAAAATAATCCATAGAGTTGTAGATATCAGCACTCTTATAATAGCATAGTTTACCCGCGATGTTATTTTGGACTTATTTTCTTTTTTAGTTCATTTCACTTGAAAATTACAATATTATTATTGTGGTTGTCGTTGTTGTTGTGGTTGCGCATCCATGCATGTGTTGTGTGTATGTTTGCACAGTGTCTGAGTATGTTTCGTTTATAAATTTTCAATTAAGTTTAGTTCATTTAAGAACTATTTCTCTCAATAATTTTGGGTATTTATTCAATTCCACAAATACAGCTACATTTCCAATAATTCCCGCTTTATCGTCCACGTCAAGTTGTTAACACACCAATAAATTAAAAAAAAAATTTGTTCGATTTAGCATAAACCGCTACTGGTAGTAACAATGTCAATAGAAAGCCGCTACTACCAGTTAACTAGTAACGGATTCTTCCTCTACTACCAGTATCAGTTTCTTAGAAAAAACCTCTACTATCATTGACAGTTTTGAAATAAGGCATGCTTTTTATAAAGTAACCAAAACCGCTACTGTTAAATAAATCGCTACTATTAGAAGGGTTTTGCAACAAAATTGGGGAAGTCGAATCCCCGTTGTCTCCTTGAAAGAAAGATGTCCTGCAATTCACGTAATCGTTGCTCTCTTGCCAACTTAAAAAAAAAAACAGATTCTTGAACCGTCTACATAAATTATAGTTTGAAAATTGTAAAAATAGTAGTTGTACTTTGAAAATTAAGATTCTTTCCAACAATATTGATGGAAAAAGTTGTTTCATTTCAATTAGTGCCTAATTTCATGTTATTTTTTTGCCTATGTAACCTCCAAAATTTGGATCACTACATATAGTTTTTCCCTTTTTCTTTTGGGTGATAATTCTTTTATATCATATCATACCAAATATTCCTAAGCTAGAAGAATCACAAAATAAAATAATGTAAAAATCATTGACTTAATTTGCTGTAGTGAATGTCAAATAACAATATATATATATATGTATGTATATAGAATTTCAATTCTAGTGATAAGATTACAACTCCAGAGTCAAAAGGTAGTATCATTCGTCATCAAAGTTGACAGAGATGCTATATAGGAAGAATATAACAACAGGTACAATACATATTACTCTTCCAATTAAGCACACACTTGGAGTTTATATATATGCCCTACCTTATTAACTATCAATTACAACCAAAATGATAAAGCTTGTATCAATAATTTTGCTGCTTTTTTAAAAATTTCCTCTACTAATACTGGTTATTGTGAAAATAGCCTACAATTATTGTTCTTTTCCAAGTTAATCTGAACTGAACTGAATTAGCCTCAAACTTATTAACTTAGCAGGAGCTGATTTGAGCAGAAAAGAAATGAATTTGTTTGAACTAATTAATTAAAGTGATGCATGGTTGGACGAGAATAGTACTAGGATGGGATGACCTCTTAGGAAATTCTCGTGCCATCGCTTTGGGATTAAGGTGCAGCGCAAGAAATCCAAAAGAACAGGGCCTAACAATACCTTCAATTCTAATTTTTCATAAAACTCATAATTAAGGTAATGACTTGTAAAAAACACTACTTGTCTACTTTGTAATAAATTATAATGAGACGGTTAGGATTAACTTTTAATTAGGGAGTGATTAAGTAATAGTTTGAATATAAGTATGGTTGTGAAACATTACTATATGCTCAGATCAGTATTTACAACAAAAATGAACCCTGGCCTTAATCTTCTAGTATAAATTTCATGATGAACAATATATATATATTAAGCAAAATCTACTAATATAGTAATATACATACTAATATGTATAATCTTTGCTCTCATTTGTATGTCTCATCCTTTTTTGCAATCGTTTTTGCGACGACCATAGAAGAATTTTCACCTTCGAAACATTAATATTATTGTAATTAACATTATTGCTTTTTTTGGATATATATAGTAGTAATTTAATTCGTTCTCTTTTTACTTGCTAATTATTGTAATTAACATTATTGACTTTATATATAAGAGAATTATTTAAGTAAAATCTTGTTTAGAGAACATAATGTATTGAAGTTATTATGAATGTGATCTGCAAGTTCAAATTTCTCGCTGTTTTTTTATTTTTTTTTATTTATTAATCTACACACTTCACCTTTATACATACACTTGTCAAGAAAATAATTTTAATATATTTAAGCATGTATTTATACAAATTATAAAAATTGGATATTAAAAAACTACACATGGAGACGAATCCAATGAGAGCTAGCTCACATAATTATGTTTTTTCTGACATATAAATAACAAACGACAGTTAAAATAAACATTGTAAACAGTGTCAAAAGTCAAACTGTGTAAACTAATTGAAAACAGATGAATTATTTCATATATACTATATCATAAATTGATGACTATACTAAAAGGAAAACCATCAAATTGACTTAGAGACATAAAAATTAAACAAGGTCCAAGTATTAGGTTAGGTTAATAATGATCAAATAATAATTTAGGTTACCAAGTACCACGGATTTTTATGAAAAAACTAGATGCCCTTGATACAATATAGCATAATTATACTTGTGTTTTTTTCTGCCCATGATAGTGAGCTTCAATATATAATGTTGATTAAACAAATCAAAATCATGTAATTTTAAGATTAAAATAATGTTAGGATAGAAATAGGAATCATGCAACTCAGCAAAAAGTCAACTAGAGTTTAAACAGGAAAACAACAACATTAATTGCAATTCAGATATCAAAATCAAAGTATTACCTGCAGCAAAGATTATGGGACCATCAAATTAAAGCTAGTTGATTATTGATATTGAGATAATGATATAATGATATTGATAATAATAACCTTAACCGCTCCATATATTGATACATCTAGAAGTGGCACCCGCCAATAATATGGCATTTTCTTCCTCCAATATTTTAAAAAAATAAAATTATACACTTGTATAATGCATGTATATCAATTAGATTGATGTATATTCTTGTAATCTTGTGTGTTGTGTTTGTTACATTATTGTTATAAATCACAAAACACCCTTTGTTTTTTTGTTTTTTTTTTCCTTTTATATGGTTGGTGTTTTTACCATAAGATTAATGTCATCACAACTCACAAGAAATTCAAAAATATCGTCCATATTTTTTCAATTTTACTATTTAATTTAATTAACTTAATGCATTAAGGCTCATTAATCTGAATTGAACTAAACTAGCCTGGAATGAACTAGACTGAATTATTAAACAAAATCCTAGAGTCATCAAGACCTAAATCAATTGTATAGAACCGAACTGAATTTGTATGAAATTAAGTCCAAAAGAACAAAACCACAGTTACAACTAGCTCAAACACATGACCATTGTAACAGAAGCCCAGAAAGGTAATGACAGTCAACAACCAAGTGACAATTAAATGGGCGCATATGGAAAAATCATCCTAAAAGATAGAGACTAGAGACTCATGGACTTCCGCGCAACTACCATCAACGACATGTCGTGGATGTGTGTCAATGTGCTTGTGGTGATGGCTCAAATAAGATTTTCATTAGTGTGAGATGAGAAAGAGAGTTGGAAAATAAGTGGATCGATAATTTTGGAAAAAAATACATACGATTTTCAGTAAAATACAGGCGTCATTTTACAGGTTACAATTCAAAAAAATTATTTACAGGTCACAATTTGAAAAAATCATTTCCATAGATTTTAGTAGTTTATACAAGAATACTCAAATTACATATAAGAATTATAAATATTAATCATTCTAGCTAGTTGGTTATAAATATAGATAAAGAGGAAAGTTGGTATTTTAAATTACTATTGGATTGCCTAATTGTAAGATGTATGGTAGTGTGTTTCCTCATCTATACTACCAATTAGTGCTATAGTTAACTTATTAAGTAGGGGTTGACTTAGCAATATAAAACACAATAAGGCTGCAACGCCTTCAACCTAATCATATTAGAGGCTTAATTTTAAGATTTAAGACCTCACATATAGATTAAGAGTAATGCGACAGTATAGAAGGTGAGAAACTGAATTCACTTTAAAATATTATTTTTAGCATTTCCATTGAGAAAATACAATTTTTAGTAATCCTCTTACTAGGTGAAGATCCAAATTTTGACATCTATTAATCTATTATACAATATGAAAGTAATCCTTGAGAAGATTTCTCTATAATTAAAGAAACTAATAGTATATAGAGGCTTGTTTAATTTATTTAAGGGTTATGGCCGGAAATCCAAATATTTTTCGTTTGAATTTTTACTCTAGTTGGGAAACTGAAGTGTAAGGTATATAGCAGCCACTCCAACTCCACCTTTGATTATAGCTGTTAATGGTTCGGATCCTCAAATTAGCCAAAAGCTAGTGATTTGTTCGTTAAATTAAAAATGCTCAACTGGGAAATTAACATGATTGTTTTACACACACACAAAAATGAAGTATTTTCTTAGATGATTGTCTATAAAATTAACTTTTATCCGTGCATCATGTTTCTAATAAACATTCATATCATGTTTTATGGGCAAATTTCGTTGTTATAAATTACCTTGTGAATATTTAAAAGATATTTTAATTTAGCCTCAATGACTATTGAGGTTGTAATTTTTGAAAATTTTGGCTCTCATAAGTCATATCCTATGGCTTTGTCCCCCGTTTTTTTTAGTGTGTAATCAAGGTAACTTTGACTATCATCAATAATGGTAGATATTTACAAAGACTACCTGCTCATATCATCAGCGACAAAATAAATGTACCTTAATTCATAAAAGTACACTAGTGAATACATACAAAGAGATGCCCTATAAAAATACAATCTACAATAAATAAATATTCATTTAGTTGATAAAGAAAGTTTATTTAGTCTAATTTTAAAATTTAAATAATATCCTTATACTAATATTTATTGGGGTTAAACTAATACACATGCGCCCTTAAAAAAATATATATACATGCAAGAATATTATTCCATTGGTACACGTGTTTACCCTCGAATTCGTAGTCAAACATCAAATGTGATTTCACCAACTTTCACTTAGTAAGATAAAAATCAAAAGATATATATATCTATCATTTCAGTACACATTTGTGGGATTTTACATAGGCGGTTAATTATAAGCTTTTACTAAGAATTAAGTTAAACGGAAAAATACACACATCAATTTAATAAAAACGATAGCCACAAGATTCAAACCTATATTTAATTGGAACATTGCAAAACCAACTAAGATAATACAATTTCAATTATCCTAATTACTACGGAGTATATTATAAGGTATATATTCACTCAAAAAAATTGAGCATTCAGTAGATCACGGCCTAGGTAGGCACACCCCTGTTTCAGGCATTCACTTCGACACTTGATGAGCATCATCAGAATGCGACAGTGATACATCAGTAGCGTATAGAAGTGCCACTGAAGCAAGAATCATATGTACCTCTTTACAACAACAGCGGACATGAGTTAATGTTACAAAATTTATTTCCTAATCTATTATGTCATACAAAAGAATTTGACAGCTTTTTCAGTCAAATCCCATCAAAATATCGTATAAGTTGAACCTTCAAGGATCATGCTATATGCACTATTGGTTCATATACAATCAAGTCCACATTCTGCTTAAAAATCATATAATAACTTCCTCGCAATGGATTGACCCAACTTTTTGGAAGCATGATATTCTGCAAAAGGTGATATGATTCAACAATTTAGCGTCGAAATGCAATTAAAAGATCTTTAGCAAGCTTCAATCAAGACAACATTGAGGAAAGGGGAAGGAAGGGACGATACTTGATCAATTTTAAGAGATGAGAAGAGAATCAAAAGGTATGCATTTCCCTTTCAACTAACAAAATTCTTTCAATGTTAATTTGGAACGAAAATGCACGCCACCCCTTCCCCTCCCTATTGATCACACACAATTAGTCAAACTCAGAATAGAAGAGTAATAATTTAGCATAAAAGGGAAAACTTACTTTCTGTTATGGGACAGCACTATCAAATTTCTGATCTTTCTGAATGTCAGCTAGAATGTGCATAGTGACACACAAACAATTATATATGAGAAGATGCTAAAACCATTATAGTTCATCGTAGTTGAGTGAGACCAAAATGAAGCATAATTTTTAGCTTTCCATAACTTGAGAATAGGTGACCGGCAAATAGATATCAAACCTGCAAAGTCCATGGGCAGCCTCATGCCATCATTTGACATTCATTGCTGCAGCCATACTTCTCAGCTTCTGGGAAATCTCTGTAAATGATGGCCTTTCTGCCGGCTCAGGCGCCCAACAGCTTTCCATTAATGACTTCCATTCAGGATCGCACCATGTTGGAATTTGAGGACGTAAATTGTTGTTCACAATACCTCCTGCAAGCAATATGCATGATTTGTGAAATACCAACAAAGACAGTAGCAGCAGTAAGAAACTAACGCTTGAAATTCAGCAAAATGTTCCCAATCTAGGACTTTTATTATGTCACTAGAAAAAAAAAATTAATCCAACAAGAAAAGTGACAAGCATTTGCTTTGAATAGTATAAATAAGAATAAACTGAAAATCTAGTTGATCCCTCTTTGTTCGAACATCAGCCCTCTAGTAAGCCGGCGACAGTTGTACTCGGTAAATATTAATTGCAACGATTTGACATTTTTTTTCTCTCTACTTTATGTCAAATTGTTGCAATTAATATATTACAGAGGGGGTATTAAGAATCAAGATGGCTAAAGGTATACAGAGCTCCCTGATACTGGTGATGAATGAATCAGCTTCACAAGCAGGTTATGAAACTTGCCAAGAATGGAACTAATCTAGTATTTATGTAGCATGGTGTACATCATTTTACAGCAGCCCCCTTGTTTTGCCCCTGTATCAATGACGATACTGGAGGTTCGTATGGTGAAAACTTCCGCATCCCAGAAAATAAAAGGGAAGATAAAACTGTAGCATCATTCTCAATTATCTCCCATTTCTCATATTGATTCAGCATCGATTTGAAAAACAACAGATTGCATTTTTTGCATCAAGATTAAAGAATAAAGTCTGGACGTAAATGCTGATCAATCATCTTCCCAAAAACACTGATCAATACATCTTCTCAGACCCTAGGTGACACATGCCCCCTAACCAACTCCCAACACCCCCCCCCCAAAACACACCTCTGCAAGTGTAAGGATAAGGTAGCATGCTTGTAATTCCTTTATCTGCTTAAGCAGGAGCATCATTATGGACATCATGAGTTCCCATCAACAAATCTTGTAATCAATCACAACTGACCACTAAATATACAGATGCCTATGTATTCACAGTAATTCTCTCTAATCATTGAGCCACATTGCCAAGTTATCAATTATTTTAAAAAACTGCAGATCATAAAACTTTCTTATTTCTGGATATGACATCCAAAGGTTCAATGAAATAAGGAGCTAAGGCCCATGTATTCTTTTAACTTCAGATGTACCTGTACAATGTTGCCGGGAGCATTACCTAAGAAATCCGCTCTGTATCTCACCAACACTTGGCCGTGACACAAATCTTTTTCTTTCAAGAGAGCTCCAACAAGCTTTCTTATCCATTCCTCAATCTTTGGGTTCATCTGCTTTTCATTGGAAAATTGAACAGTACTTCTAAGGCAGCAAACAAAGACTAGCAAAAGTGGCAAGACCATTTGTTTTAAAAGAAAAGTTTCTGTCCAAAACACCATTAGATGACCCCTAGTTCATTCTAATTTACCTTCATAATCACTAACTTAAATGAGTAAAGTGCTGAATTACAACAAAACCTTATTACCAACTGACGAGAGCTGGTGCATGAATCAAGTAAATATATGCTGTGATCACCCACGTAATCCTCTACTACATTTCACTTCCATCTATTGTTATACACTTTTTTCATATCCCTAACAACCCCCTCCATTCAAGTCATGCTTGGCGTTGCTTGGCTTGTTCTAAAATCCCCACAATACCAACTCCCCACTTTCTTTACCAAAGCATCTTCAAGATAGACACCACATATGCCCAAACCAACAAAGTTATTCTACATTTCTACCTTATCTTGAATACACGCCTGAAACCTTACTGTAAAAAAAATCATTTTGAAGTATGTCCTATTAAAAAGACCCAAAAAAAAAAACGGAAGAAAGGAAGAAGGGCAGATCTTTCCACATTTGAAAGAATTGGGTTTATCGAAAAAGGAAGGAAAATAAATTCTACCTCATTCCCTTTCCTCCCCTTTTCCAAGCCAACAAAATTGCAATTAACACAAAGAAAGATACATCTCCTCTCTCCCCATTCCACCAAATCCATTGTGTATGTTTGAAAAGCTCTCTCTTTCCATAAAGAACAAAGTGATTTCATGTGTTTAGGGCTTATGCTCAGTTAAAATAAATAAATAAATAAATTGGGGGTTATGGATTTTCTCAACAAAGGAGACAATCACTCTTGACACGGCGGTGGACTTGCAACTTTCTCCTTCTTTAAGCTGAATATGCAAACTAATACTTATAAGATATTTGATGATAAGCTTGGATACAACAAAAAGGATCTCTCACTTTTAAAACTCTTATACAAGAATTTTCTTTTGACAAAAAGCAAAACCTATTAGTAAATATAAAGAATAATTTCATGTAATAACTAACTGTAACACACTCAGTAGCAAAAAGATGTTAATGAAAGATTAATTTGCAGGAATTAAAGGAACTGGCAGCTATTCAAGAAACTTAAGGTTTTCGAGTGGCTCCTCATTCCTAATTGATATTTTATATTTCTGCGTAGTGCTTAATGACTTTCCCTTCTTACAAGCAGCTATATTAATAGTAGGAGATCCTATACTACGCACCCAGGTACAAGTAGAGCTATGTGCACCCAAGTTTATATTTTGCTCATTTAACAATCATTTTGCTCATTTAATATGTAGATTGCTTATGAAATTATTTCTGATTGCTCATTTAGTTTTCTATATTGCTCATTTTCTAAAACTACATATTAAATGAGCAAAATATAAACATAGGTGTATACATCCACCCAGGTGTAGGATATAAACTCTATGATAGTAGATTATTCATTACATAAGCAAGTTTTCTATATTCCCTTGTAATAGAATTCCCTTTCCTAAGTCACGTCAGCAACGACTTCTTTTCCCTTCTTGTGCCTTGCGCATTCCTCCAATGGAGCCTCACTTGGATGTGGCTTCATAATTGGCTTAAAGTGTAAAGAAACATGCAACTTTTTACCATGTTACAAAAATGGACGCAATATAAATTTGGTATAATGAATATGACATCAATGACAAATTGCTATAATAATAGGACATATACTGGAATATGGAAAAGACGCTCTAGAGTCTAGAGGCATGCATAACAGTTGAAAATAACACTAAGAATGCTTTTTTAAACCCCCCCCACCTTTTTTTCTCCACTTGGTAGTTACCGTAAATGTACATTTTGATACCAATGTGTTGCTGAGAAAACTTTTTTATTATACCAATCTATCATCTATCAAAGTAATCTCTCTTATTTTATTTGAGAATTCACCCTTACAAACACACTAAAATACGCTTAAAAATAAATTATTACCAGGATGCTAAGGTTTGTGTCTCATACAGAAGAGTCTAGGCCTATGGACAAAAATATCAAGCCCTCAAGCTATGGACACAAAGCAATTACACAGCCAAAATTAAGCTATTAGTCACTAGATATGCATTACCCTTTCTCAGGGTTTTGATTCTTCTACCCAGGGAGAATTGATCAGGGTATCATGGTTGATTTTTCAGTATACTTTAGTATACAATCCAACGATTATAAAGCCAAGATTTTACTGCTCACGTGCATTTAGGAGATGGAAGGACATGCATTGCATATTGATATTAAAATCAGGTATCTTTCTCAATGAAGCAGCAAAAGAGAATTGGTGGAAGACAGAAATCTATAGATGGTTTGAAGCTACAAGATCTGAATCTAGTAATAATCTTACTTTCCTTTATGGCTTTATGAGTTTTATCATTCCAAATGTTTATTCTAATCAGCTAGTTTTTGAATATTTTCTATGAAAACCAGCGCCATTGAACCCATAATAGACTTCTCCAATATGTGGTCTACATGTTCTATTACTCAACACAAAGACAGATTTACAACTTTGTAACAAATGCACCATTTCTTCACTCGCTTAAACTTCCAAAATTTCAAATTAGAGTATGAACAAGTGCTTTCAACATCATAAATAAAATTTTCAAATTCCAATTCAAAAAAAACCAAGAAAATTAGATGCGGTCCATGTAAGCTATAAAGATTCTGTAATATATTCATACCAATTATAGACGCGCAATGCATATCAGAATAAGGTTCCTCCCCAGTGAGCAACTCCCACATTACAATCCCAAATGAGTAAACATCAATCTGTGGCACATGCGTGAAAGGTCAAAATAAAGTATAGTATCAGAGTCATAAACAGGAAATAGTTCCAATGCTCACCTTCTCTGTCACCATGTTACTCTTTCCACTTAGCAGCTCAGGGGCCATCCAGGGTAAAGTTCCACGAACACCACCTGACACTAAAGTATTCTGCTTCACCTTTGACAGGCCCAGATCACCAATCTAGAAAGACACCAAAAAGTGGCAAAAACAATGGGTCAAAATCTTTTTAAAGTAATACCCTTGATGAAACAGAGAAAGAGGGTCTTCTGCAGTAAGTTCACCAGCTTTCATCCACTAATCCCTAAATTCATGGCTTGTTTAAAGAACTAAAGCAAAGAATTAAAGACGTGAAGAAGCAGGAGCATTAAAATGTGGACAATTAATTAAAAATAAAATACTTACTAAAAAAATGTTAAAAGGTTGATATTTACTAGACTATATCTGCCAGTCTGTCACAAATATGCTTCTTCAGTAATCGTACACAAACAAATTCATTGATTGAAAGCACCATTACACCAGGCCAAAATAGACATTCCAGAATTTTTCATCTAGGGGAAATTATTTGAAAATCAAATAATATAGGAAAAATTCACAAAATAATACCAACTTTCACCGATCTTCTCAAAATAATCCCAGCTTTTGATTATTCTAGAATAATCCCAACGGTAAGGCAATCCTTCTCAAAATAATCTGAAGTGTAATTTTTGTATAATGGTGGGATTATTCCAGAATAATCAAAAGTTAAGATTATTTTGAGAACATCTGTGAAAGTTGGAATTATTCTTGTAAAATTTTCCAATAACAAGTTAAATGACATAGAGCATTGCATCTATGCTTTTTTTTAACAATTGGATAGCTCATAACCACAACTCTGCAAGATGTCCTGATAAGGTTAAAAACAATTTTTTACATGATATGAATGTCAGTGCCCTACCTCCTAAACTATGTTCACATCAGCATGTAACTCGG
Organism: Salicornia ramosissima; assembly: GCA_951394345.1. Lineage (NCBI taxonomy): Eukaryota > Viridiplantae > Streptophyta > Magnoliopsida > Caryophyllales > Amaranthaceae > Salicornia > Salicornia ramosissima. Next base: position 8,229,845 of record OX596233.1, read on the forward strand.
ATTCAAAACCTTCTCTTTTTATTTCTAGTTTTCTGGGATCCACCATCTACCACCCAAAAAATAAAATGGCAAGGGCGGTATACAGGCTTCAACACTTGCTGCACATTGACTTTTACCATAATTAGTTAGATAATTCTAGAAGCATTATTAGTGAATAATAATCTTTTTTACTCTTTTATTTTCTGTTATTTCTGTTTTGCATTTACATTCCTGTTTTGAAGTTGTTTTTCTTCTTTAATTTCCTGTTAGGTTTGTTACTGTTTTCTGTTAGGTTTGTTACTGTTTTCTGTTTGGTTTGTTATTGTTTCTTCTAAGTTGGTTTCTTAGGGGTAATTGAGTCTTTTTGGTTAAGTTTAGTTGTTAAGTATATTCTATAAATAAAGAATGTATTGAAGTGCAGTTAATGAATGAAAAAGATCAGTTTTCTTTGGCTTGTTAGTTTGGGAGAGTGCTTACCTCTCGAAAGTAAGCAAACTTATCATCTACTATTTCTGTTTAATTTTTCCAGTGTGCAGCAACACTGTTCACATTGTTGTGACCCATGGCAAAAAAATTATACAACCACTATCATGAATTCATGACAACCCAGTGTGAAACCCACCACATATTAGGTTTGGGGAAGCAGCCTTACTCCTAATGTAACCACCCTGTTCATAAAATACGGAAGATTCAGCGGAAGAATGAGCACTCGGGCGAGGCGACACAAATAAAACTAAAATTAACAATACTAGAATAAGAAAACGGGAAAGATAATCCAAAATTTCGATATAAATTCAAATTTTTTTTTTTAAAACGGATACTACCAAAATCCAAACACTTTAAACCAAGTTAACATGGGTCCAACCCGAGGTGTAGTCACCTCTACATTAATCCAAACTTAAATACATTACTTAAAGAAAAATTATAATATAAAAAGTCTTTCTAACCCCATGAGTAATGTATTTAAGTTTGGATTAATGTAGAGGTGACTACACCTCGGGTTGGACCCATGTTAACTTGGTTTAAAGTGTTTGGATTTTGGTAGTATCTGTTTTTAAAAAAAAAAAAAATCGAATTTATATCGAAATTTTGGATTATCTTTCCAGTTTTCTTATTCTAGTATTGTTAATTTTAGTTTTATTTGAGACGCCTTGCCCGAGTGCTCATCCTTCCGCTGAATCTTCCGTAGGGTGGTTACACCTAATCAGCGTGAGCTAGTGTAGTGAGTGCTTCTGAAAGATCCACAATCAAATCATAAAATTAGTGAGTCTTAAGACAAAATGTAATAAACAACCATATCCAATAGGTTGGTAGGGTACATTGGTGGATGCAAATTATAACTATGGTAGCAAAATCTACCCGTAAAATTAAGCTAATGAAAGGAGAAAAGGCTATTTATATTTTATGTTCAATCTTTTGAGTTTATTATCCAATATTAATCAATTATCATTCTTATTATTACTTGCATTTCACTGTTACTGCTGCTGTGCTTTCTTCTTCGTGCTTGGTTGTGAAAATTTTCAGACTTTCTGTTCGTAATTTCTTATCACTTCAGTCTATAGCAGAAATCAGCTACTACAGATAATTTCCAATCAGATCATGTAAGATCAACTAAAAATGGACTAAAGGAATTAAGGGACAACAACAAAAGTGCAATACCTACAAAACTAAGTATTCGAAACAACTTCCCCAATACCTATTTGGTACAAAAGAACAAAACAGCTTCAGGGGGAAGAGAGGAGGGGTGGGGGGGGGGGGGCGCGCGCGGAGGAGGAGGACTACCTGACCAGAATAAGTAGTTCTTTCTCAACAGAAAATCTTGTTATAGAAGAGAAATATTTTTAAAGATACAAAAGAAGAAAATACCTTACACATTGGTCGATGAGGATCCCTCATGTTTACCAGCAGATTTTCACATTTCAAATCAAAATGCACTATGTTCTTCGCATGCAAATACTCCATTCCAAATGCTGCATCCATGGCTATGATGAGTCTCTTTCGGCGATCAATCGTTCTGCATAGGGAGGAAGAGGGGAAGGGGGGTATTCATTAATTAATTCACATATAAGCAAAGCATCAACTATCCCTCCCCATTTGGAAGAGGGGGATAATGCAAAAAATTTCAAAGTACAGTCTACACACTCCACAACTGCCAGCTCAAAACATTCATCTATCATACCATGCAATTTTTATTTTTATTTTTTTTTGGGGGGGGGGGGGGTTGGGAGCTATCGATACAGGGATACCTAACATTATTGGAGAAAAAATGCTTTTCTGGCCCCAATTGCCCTTCCCAACTGCCAGCTCAAAAAACGCCATCATACACACTCCGCAATTTCCCCTCCTACCTAAATAGCTTGGCAATTGCCTCAATCTTCTGTTCTTTTTTCCAATTTTCGGATTTTCTTTGAATAAAATCCACTTCTCTTCACTTGGTTTCATACAATTACTAATTTGAAACGTTGCAAGTGGTTTCAATTTCATTATAGGTATATCTAACATTATACAAAACAAAAATAATAAAATCTTGTTTCTCACAATCTCATGTTTACTATATGCCATTTCTTCGAGAAAAAACCCTTACAAGTTTTCTTTTTTTTTTTTGAAAAAAACATGTACCTAAATGTTTTTAACACAGCATTCTAATTAGCAAAAAACATTCAAGAATTCTGTTAGTGTGGTCCACTATTGACAAAATTCTCCAATTAAATTATTTTTTCCAACAATAAGCCTTGCATGCACCAACTTTGGTCCACAAACTCAAAATTTTAGTTATTATTTCAATCCCAATTGAGACCTTGAAAGATTTATCCTTTAATTTCGATTAATATAATCTCTATTATATAAGCCAAGGGGGAGCCATGGTGTCCCCCCTGGAAAAGACTGTGTTACCCTCTAAAAAAATCCAAAAAATCAATTAGCATCCCTTCTAACTATTATGGAAAGTTATTTCAATTTTTGAACTTTTTAAAATGAAAATAATACAAAATATAAATTTCGTAAAAATAAAAAAAAAATACCAAAATTCATATTTTTGAATTCACTAAAGTAGATATTCATATTGATATAGTTTGTCATATAAAAATGTTATATTTCGATTATCGTAAAAATTTGATAACCACTATAATATAGGCATATGTAGCACTTAGATACATTTAAAAAATCATGGCACACAAAGCGTGCATACAAGGCTAGTGTAGTTTCAAATGTTAGGATTTGGTTGTACTTTGCTCTTCATAAAAAAGGTTTCACATTGGATATCAATTACGCTAGGTTTTTTAGAATTTGGATTTAAATCCTGTGATTTGAAGAACCTTGACATATAAACTCTTATATGTAAATCTTAACAAACACCAAAGAAAGACAATTACATATAACAAAACATTTTTTAGCCCTAGCTTCTCCAGCTTGCTAATCTACTTATTTTGAATTGCTTAGGTTTTGAGAGAAAAGTAATGTCTTAAGATAATAGTAGTTTGGAGGATCAACAGAAGTGATTTTGAGCTCAATTATACAAAATTTAAAAGATAAATGGAGAAATTTTGTTTCAGAAGTCCCACTAATGGTCAAATAAGCAAATACCGTTGTTGGGTAGTCATAACTCGTTAGTTGTCAATACCTGTCTTTCTTCTGCAAGTACTGTTTTAATGATCCATTAATCATGAATTCAGTGACAGTTGCTAGTGTCCCATCAGGTCCATCAGGTCCATCACGTACAATACCATAAAAGGAAACCACATTTGGATGATGCAATGAACTCAATAAGAAAGCCTCCTTCCAAAACTCTGCAATCTGTAACAGGATTGTTGAATACATCATCAGTTTTTTAGATAAAAAAATAAACTCAATATAATAATGTAAACAAAATACAAAAGGTTAAAAGGGGGGGATTTTTCATATGGCACCTTTGCAATTTTTAATAATTCACATGATACCCACAAACTTTCAATTTTCACCCAAAACCCCAAGGGTTGATAATAATTCATAATCAAGGCAATTGCTAAATGCTGTTACTTTTTCTGTTAGTTTTAATACCAAATAATGAGCATATTTGACAGGGCACCCTCTTATGTAAAGTTATTTGAGGAGTATCATGTGGAATAAAATCAATGTTTGATACTTAAACCCCTAAAATGAATAATGATAATAATAATGGTTGTTATTTGCCTTAATTATAAATTGTCATCAAACATCTTGGGTACCGGCCCTACCGGGAGAAAACTGAAAATCTGTTGGATACCACGTGAAGTATAAAAATCCACGGTGGTAGCCTAAGAAAAATCCTGAAAAATAAGATAAAATAAAAAATAAACCTAATTTCTAAGACACAATATAATTTTATCTAATATAAATATAACAATGATTTCTCATCGAGTTCCCTTGGGGTTTGAAAAAAATTCACCAAGTAACCTAGTGAGCTTTAAAATTCACATGAAAACCTTAGGGTACCTTGAAAACTTCAAATATAAGATAAATCCTAATAGATGAGTTTGTGCTAAAATCTTGCAAAATGTATCTAAAGGGGAGTAGAAACTCATTTGCCTTTTCTTAGAAATCTTGCAAAATTTATCTAAAGGGGAGTAGAAATTCATGACAATAAAATTAGAAAAAGAGAAATTTGGGGAAGGAAACTGGAAAAGAAGTAGTCTAAATTAAAGCTGCTCATTTCAAGCTTGTCGATGTGTTTTTATGGCAATATATTACAAAAAGACAAGTCCGTTACATTTTGTCTTAATATATACAAGTATTTCTTTTTTGTACTTTGTGAACTCCAAAGTTGGAAGGATACCTAGTGAATTACTTTGACATTAGAGATACTTGATCCTTAAACGAAGTAAATTATATATACTTCCTCTTTTTTTTATTATGTACAACATTTACTAAAAATATAAATTTTCTATTATGTGCATTTATTTCCCCTTTTTCATGTCATTTCTTTCTATCTCTCTCTTTATCAACTACCTCTCTTTCTCTCTCTCCATCCTTTTCCCACTCACAATTAAAATTTGCATAGGAGTACTTGCTTGCAAGTTTATTGCACAAAAAAACATAGAAGTATGTGTGTGTGTGCAAAACAGGCCCACTAGAAACTAACTAAAAAAGTTAATAATCAATCCTATTTTACAAAAAAAATACACAGCAGTGAACAAGCAAGACAAAGATTCCTCACATATAGTGGCTGGAGTATACCACATAAAACTCCACAGGGAAAAAAATCTACATGTAGTGACGAGAGTAAAGATATTTCCCCAACAACAACTCAATATCCCACCAATTAAGAAAGATTAATTTTATTGAACCACAGAAGTAATGTGCTAAATAGAAACTTGTTTTAAATTTTGGGGGTCAACTGTAGCCTCTGTAGGCATCGATATTTTTTCTTTGTTTACCCAGTGGCAAACAACTAATATTTAAGATAAAATATGATGTAAGCAAAACATTACTCAACTCTCTACCAAGAAAAAAAAAATGGATAACAAAGTAAAAAGTAAAATTTTAACTTCATTTCAAAATAAAAGAATTCAACAGGACAAATAAGAATAAGATAAAATAAAATAAAAAAATAGATAACAATGGTAATATTAAAAGAAGATTACCAATGTTACATTACACTGACACAAGGGTTTAATATTTACACTAGCATAAGGAAAATAAAACACAAGGTACATTATAATTTAATTTGAAAGCATAAGTTTCCTAAACCCTGCCCATTTAATCCTTGTTTTGTATTTAAACCTTAAAATTTACTCATAGGCCTAAGAAAGAAATTTATACATTCCCAGTACTATCAATCATACCCATAAGCAGCCCTAGATATTTGTTTAGGACTTTATTTTTCAGTTTCATGCACCAATTGTTTCTTCCCCAAATGAGTATCACATGACACAATGATGATGGAGAAGTTTAACAAAAGTTACCACCGCATCCCCACGATTTTTACATTCAAATATGAAGTAACGTTTTTAGTAAGGAGATGCAAAATGGAAATTACGTACCAGACGCTCTCTTTCAGAAGGTCGTCCAGCAAAGCAACTGGCTTTTATTCTTTTAATTGCTACATCAGAACCCTTCCACTTCCCATGGTAGACAGAACCATATGTACCAGAGCCAAGCACCCGAATCTCTTCAAGATCAGCATTTTTTATGGTCTGGACCAACAAGTATGAGGAGTTTAATGCTATTCATGAAAGGAACTCACGATCAGCAATTACAACAGCAAAAGTAAAAGAGGCATACATGGAATATTTTTAAGCATATTGAAAGACAGCTTTTAGTAAAAGGTATATTTTTTTTGTATCAGATACTTAGATAGGCACGCATGTAACTATGTAAGCATACAACCAACCAAAGTGTCGAGCTTGGCAATGGCCTTCATTAAGAGTAGATTTTGAACAAATGACCCAAGCAATGGCTCTATTAATGGAATGCCCTATGCCTGCCTGGGCTGCAGACAGGACTAGCATTCCTATTTTTCCCCAAACTTCTCTTCCTGTATACCAACCCAGACAATATACACGAAACAAAAGTGAAAGATTAAAGCACCTGAAGTCCTTTAGCAAAAGCTTCATCTTCAGCTTTTGTTCGCTCAATTTTAGAGGTATCAATATTTTCATTTGAAGATCCACCGTCTGAATGACCATCAATATTCTACAACAAAACACAGGTCATCATAAAAAATATAATTGAAATAAGAAACCTGACAAACACATGAAATCTAAACAAAAACAAGCCAGTCTAATACTAACCGGTGATGTAGTTTCATCAGCATTTGCAACTCTTGCATGTCTGTCGTGTAAAATAACAGGATCATTATCTTCCTGAGCTCTGGCTTTAACCCTTTCAGCACTTTCCAGCTTAGCCTTCTTGGCAGAGGCAACCAATTCAGACAAGAAGCTCAAATCATCCTTTTCTGATGGTGGACACGCCATAGTTTCTCCACGTTCCACATCATCCTTGATTCCTTCACCAGGCTTGATGTTATTTGAATTGTAATTATTAACATTGAGCAAAGCCACAGCAGGACTATTCTTGGCAATATTATTTTTTTCAGCAAAGATGAAGCCTTTTACATCGGGGCGTTCAGCTTTACTCAAGTGAGGAGTTACACTCGAATCATGATGGATGCTTCTTTCATCCAACTTGAAACCTGTGTTAATAGTTTCGTCTCTTTGTTCTGAAAGGAAATTTTTAGCACCCAAAGGCACCATATTCTCGTTCATTAAAGTTGAAGGTAACCCTTGAGCTGGAGGTTTCACAGATTCCAGAGAAAGAGGAACACTAACTACATTAGGTGTATTACTTAAAGGATCTTGAGGAAATGTCGGAGGAACTTCCTGAAAAGGAGCACCAGGACTTAACTTTCCAAAATGGCCATAAGGGTATTCTGGTGTAGCACATCCTTCAACTCCTATCCTCCTTCGGGAAGACTCACCCCAAGGACTTTGATCAACTCCAACAAAATATCTAGGACTGGCTTCAACATTGGCCCTGGGAACTACTGGATTAGGCATACCATTTCTCAGCTGAAGATTAGATGAATCATACACTGGCTGCACATGCACTGGGGCCGGGACATTTCTCCACAAAGTTTGTGCAGGCGAAAGGCTGTGTAATACTTGGTGAGGAATATCTGTGCCGTAAGAATAGGGCACATTTGCAGCATGGACACCTCGCTCCTCTAAAGGATTATGAACATGTGAACCAGCAGTGGCGACGGCTTGGCCACAAAAACCCTCACCTCCCAATTCAGCACCAGCCCGAATGTACCGGGGATCTTCAAAGGGAACATAAGTTGTAGGCACGAGATGCCCCTCTGATACATTGCTTGGTCCAACAGCAATACTTGCACCAGAACCATCTAAGTTGTAATGTTCACCCATCCTTCCAACTCCAGATACGCATTGCTGTAACTTTGGATCTGTGTTCAGCATAGTAGGTTCCCTCTTTGGAAGGCATTGAACACAATGATTTGCAACCTGAGGGAAACCATTTGCAACATTAGAATGACCTTCAGCCTTCCAGTGAAAGTCAGAAGGTGCCTGATTCCTTTGAAAAGTCATCTTGCAATGCTCACAGACACTCTGTCCATCCACAACACTGTGACCATTAAGTATATTACCAGGAAATCCACCCCTGTCAACAGGCAAGCCTCCAGTGGGCAGCCAGGCTACATTATCAGAGTATTGTTGTTGATAGTCAAATGGAATTTGACTATTCACTTGTTGCGGAGCAGATTCGTCTGGCATGCGATAACGAGCAGACGATGGTGAAGATGGATACTCCATGAATGTGCGGGTATCATGAGGTCCAGGTCCAGCACATCGTGGGGAATAGAATGCAGGACTCCAAGGGGCTTCTTCTTTAATCTGGTGTGCAGCAGCTGCCAGATGTTGACCTGAGCCAACTCTAGGAACAGTAAGCTGCCTCAAGTTATACTGTGGCATACCCATCTCATAGTTTCTCTGATTATACACACTTCCCTCAAGAGTCATCGAGTTAAAGAGCTGATCAGCAATGTGGAATTCCTCACCCGCATTCATTATCGGGGAATCATTAAGCTGTTGTCTCCTATACTCTGGGGACTCACAAAGGCTATTCAAAGCATCCACATATCTTCTCTCGGTATCCCTTTCATCCCCATCCATATAATGTGGCGATACATCTTGCTCCGGATGAGAAAACAAGAATATCCTGAGCCTAGTAAACCCATCCCTGGACCCTAATTTATCATACTCCTCCATCATATTCATAACATCATCATCATTAACAACGGACACAAGGGCATCAAGATCCTCATCAGGTTGCTGATACTTCAATATAGCAGATGCGTCATAAAGCTCCCTCATTCTGGCCATCAAATCCTCATATCCAATATTGCGTGGAACACTCACAATCCTTGTTTCTCCCCCAACATACCTAAGCTTCCCGTCCTGTGGTCGAGGGAGAATACTCCCCGCAAAACTACACAAAAACTTCACCCTAGTTGTTTCATCATTACCTAAATTCAACATATTACTACTAACACTAGTATTACTATTACTATCCATTGCAACAAGAACAGTGTGATTTAGCAACACGTTGTATTCAACTAAACACTCATTCCCTTTATAACACATTGGTTTCATACAAGACACTGCATTTCACCATTGAACTCAACCACACAACGACAATCAAACTCTAATTTAACGAAATAATCATAAACAAGAGAAATTTCCGAAATATAAACGAAATAGCGTGGATCAACTACTTATATACCGATTAAACAAGAAGATACAGAGTACCTGGAAGCGGAATTCGAATCAAAACCCTAATCCAACAAAAAAAAGATATATACACGAGATGTTATTCTCCAGGATCATATTATCGTCATCATCAACTCATCATAATCATAAATCAAACAATGTAAAAAATTTGAAATCTTTCGTCTCAATCAAAAACACATGAGAGGAGAGAGAAAAACCACAGTAGTGGTGATGACAAATTAGGTGATGAGGATATTTGAAGCCAATGATTAGAGGAGAGAGAAAGTACCGCCATAGCTTGGTCGTTTATGGTGGTGCGTATTTTTTATTTTATTTTTTCTTTTGTTTAAGTTTCTAAAATATTCTGACACAAGATGCGATGTATTAATGCCAGATTGCCAGGTAAGGTCACACGCGGCAGTACCTAATTTATTGGAGAGTTTCTTTTAGGTTTTTTTCCCAAAACCCCACCCCTAATCTTGGGGGTTTGTGAAAAAACACCTTAAATAAAAAGAATTGTCCAAAACTACCGGAAATATACAAAACCTTGACCCATACCTTGATGGTTTTGGGGAGAGTTGACCATGGTTTTATATGTATTTTTATGTATATCTTTATACGAATACGTATTTTTTTATGTATTTATGTATTTCTATGTGTATTCTTATACGAATTCATATTCTTATATTTATTTTATACGAAATACATATAAATATATTTTTTAAATGACACGCAAATCAAGCCTATCCACGAATACAGTTCGGGGTTGATCGGGTCATTTTTTGCGAATCCCGACCACAAAACAGATCCCATAAGGGTTAAAATGACCCGTAAAACTTTGAATGGGCTATTTTTTCCTGATACGTAAATCGATGCACGCAAGTTGAGGCTATCCACGAATGCCGTTCGAGCTGATCAGGTCGTTTTTGACAAATTCAGACCTCAAAACGGACCCATTAAGGGTTAAAATGACCCGTAAAACGTTGAATGGACTATTTTTTACCTGACACGTCGATCGATGCACGAAAATCGGGCTATTTTCTAGCTGTGAACCTTGATATACGCACATCGATCTACCTGTAAAAAAAATAGTATGTTCAAGGTTTTACGGGTCATTTCAACCTTTAAGGGTCCGTTTCGAGATTGGAATTTGCAAAAAATGACCCAATTAGCCTCGAATTGCAAAAAATACGAACTTATCAGCCCCGAACGACGTTCGTGAATAGCCTCGACTTGCGTGCATCGATTTACGTGTCAAGAAAAAAAATAGCCCATTCAAGGTTTTACGGGTCATTTTAACCCTTATGGGATCAGTTTCGAGGTTAGAATTTGCAAAAACGACCCGATCAGCCTCGAATTGCGTCCACGGGTTGCATCAATTTGCGTGTCATTAAAAAACGTATTTATACGTATTTCGGGTCAAAATAATTATTGTAAAAATATGAATGACCCGAAATGGACGCAATTCAAATATGAATGACCCGAAACGGACGCAATTCGAGGCTAATTGAGTCATTTTTTGCAAATTCCAATCTCGAAACGGACCCTTAAAGGTTGAAATGACCCATAAAACCTTGAACAAACAATTTTTTTCTGACACGTAGATCGATGCGCGCATATCGAGGTTCACAGATAGAAAATAGCCTGATTTGCGTGCATCGATCGACGGGGTCAGGTAAAAAATAGTCCATTCAACGTTTTACGGGTCATTTTAACCATCAATGAGTCCGTTTCGAGGTCTGAATTTGCAAAAAAACAACCTGAGAACGTCTTTCATGAATAGCCTCGACTTGCGTCCATCGATTTACGTATCAGGAAAAAAATAGCCCATTCAAGGTTTTACGGGTCATTTTAGCCCTTTTAGGGTCCGTTTTGTGGTCGGAATTCGCAGAAAATGACCCGATCAACCCCGAACTGTATTCACGGATAGCCTCGATTCGCATGTCATTTAAAAAATATTTATACCTATTTCGTATAAAATAAATATAAAAATATGAATTCGTATAAGAATACACATAAAAATACACAAATACGTAAAAGAATACGTATTCGTATAAAGATACACATAAAATACGTATAAAACTGATGAGTTATTATATATGGTTTTGATGATTGTAAACAAATGATGATTATCTAACTAACATGTGTTTTAAGATGTGCATATTATATTCCATTGGACAAGTTATATACAGTTGATCCAAGCACGAGAAGTTGTATACAACATGCATGAATAAATGAAGTTCTTATTGAGTGAGAACTTCAATGAGAAAAAGTCTAAATTATATTAGGCTTATGAGAAGCTTCGGAGTAGAAGCAAACGAAGAAGATGTTTCAGAATCGAAACATCAAAATTATGAAGATAGAAAAATAAGAGTTTATTTTTCTTTTCTTCAAGTTGATATATTATAACAGGTAAAGGAATATCAAAAAAGGAGTAAGGACATATAAGTATTATTAGACATGGTAAATATTGATAAAATTAATATTTGTCTAAATGGAGTTGATGGGAAAAATATATTTCATCTTGGAAATATTTATGCAAATAAAAAGATATTTTTTATTTGATAAAATAATATTTTTTTATGGAGTTGAAAGAAATTTTATTTCATAAAAATATATAATATCTTTTTACTAAGTTAAGATGAAAAGGTTTTATATTTAAAAATAACTTGTGGAGAAATGGTTGAAGGATATTTAACCTAATCAAGTTAATTTTATTAGAAAAATAATTCCATCACTTCTATAAATTAATATGGGTGAATAAAATAGATTTTTGGAGAATTGACTAAAAGTATTTTTAGTTGAAATTAAATTTATTTTATAACTGATATATTTTATGTTATATGTTTATAGAGAATAAATTAGATGAGTGTCTAATTTGTATTAAATATATTTCATTTAATATATATATTTGTATTTTGTAGAATATATTTATTGGAAACAAAATTAGAGGAGTATCTAATTTTGGGTAAATATATTTTATTAAATATGTCCTAACTCTTTCTACATGATAATTTATTTATTATGCGTTGGAATACTGACCTTGTTTTATGGTGCAGGTAATTTTGGTTAGTCCACTAGTATAAGCCTAGTTTATTATTATGTCACTCGTATATTATGCTTAAACTAATATTGGTTTTATTTAGTTTATGTATATTATTTAAGTGGCCTATTACTTAGGGTTAGTAGTATCAATTAATTTGTTTTATTTTAATTTAATAAAAAACCGTGTTTTTGTTAGAGTCAAATTATTTTTAGGTGTTTGTTAGTAGGTTTAATTTTTGAAAATTAAAGTTTCCTATTATTACTCCTTTTATGCGTGTAGTTATAGAATTAGGAGAATAAGTTATTAGTAGAATATTTATTTTCATTTAAATATTCTAGTTTTTATTTTGTTGAAAGTCATACGTGTAAGTAGGAGTAACCTACTTGGTATACTTTGTTGAGTCATTCTAGGATTTAGTTTGAAAGTTAAAAGTTAGTTTTTAGTCAAACCCATTAAAATAATAGTGGTTAGTGGATTGTTGATTTTTTCCTTTAACTATGTGTGTAGTAGTAATTAGTTAGGAAGTTGGAGTGTTTTTAGCTTTATCTAACTGTGCACTTTTCACTTATTTAGAAAGTCAAAGTTTGTTAACATTAGGAGTCTTACGTGGAGTTAGTTAGTGGTAATTGTTAGTGGGTAATTTTTAATTAGCCAAAAGTGCACTTAGACTTATTCTTGGTATTTATTCATAAAGGAGTTTAGTGAGTCTTATGACTTATTTTCCTATATATTCTACTGTACGTGAGTTTTCAATTTTGTAGGTTGAATTAGTCCAAGATTATTTGTTAAGCAAGATACGTGAATCATGGATTAAAAGTGTTCAACTCCACCACTCCACTACTTCAGTACATGCAACAAAGTGGATGCTATTCTCTCTTCTTCATCAAGACAAACAACAACTATAAATATAGAGATTTCCAACAGAAGAACAATAGGCTTCACTCTCAGACAATCAGAAAAGGCAGAAGAAAAAGAGAGAGTGTCAATGTAGTCCTTTCAAAAGGAGTATGATTTTTAAGAGGCTAAGCATCCATTGTTAAATTTACTTCCTCTTAAAAATCATATCCTTCTCCTATTCCTTTATGGTTTTCTAATATTAGCTTTAAGATATTTTAAGTTTCGATTTATCAAGCGTCTGTATTATTTCTATGTACTTCTAGTGAAGTAGGCAAGAATTTGAGTGAATTCTTGTATGAGGGAATTGTAAGGGTTTGAGTGAATTCTTGTAATATGAGGAAGGGAAAATTCGAGTGAATTTTCTGTATTAGAACTTAGAGTTAAGTTCTTAGAGAAGAGAGAAGATTTCGAGTGAAATCAAAGAGAGAGAAAATTCGACTTTTAGTGAAGTCGTGTCACGGGTTCAAGGGGAACAAGTGACAGGGGGAACAAGTGACCGGGGAACAAGTTCCTAGTGGAACATAGAGAATAGAGAAGGTCCGTTTTTAGGTTGTAAAACAGAGTCGTTTTGGCCTATAATTAATAAGAGAAGTCCAAGAGTCAAAATCCCCAGGGGTCGAGGTTTTTCTTCCTATTTGGGCCTAGGAAGTTTTCCTCGTAGGTTAACTTGTTTGTGTATCCTGTTCCTTGTTGCTTTATCTTTTCTCTACTTTATCCTACTTGCTTTTATAATCGTTAAATTCCGCAAAAATTGAAAAGCGAGTCCCATACTACAATTCACCCCCCCTCTTGTAGTATACCATCCGAAATAACAAAAACCATAGTCAACTCCCCCCAAAACCATCAAGGTATGAGTCAACACTGGTTTTGTATAATTCCGGTAGTTTTGGACAATTCTTTTTATTTAAGGTGGTTTTTCACAAACCACCTAAAAGTTTAGGGGGTTTTGGACAAAAAACCCTTTCTTTTATTTGGTAATACTAGAGAAAGAAAATTAATCAACAAAGGGTTAAGAAAGGAAAGAAATAAAAAAATCTTTGTTGATTGTTTGTGTTTGGTAGGAGTAATAAATCAAACATCACACTCCAAACATCTCACCCCAAACCCTAATCCTACCTAATCCTAAAACTTAAACCAACTCTCTCCACCACCGTCGATCTTAATCGTCGGACTCTTCACGTCGTTGCTCTTCGCATGAAACGCGTCTGTATCTCTTTCTCTCTCTCTCTTAATTTCTTGGATGTGGTTCAAGTTTTTGTAGGGGTGGTGGGTTTGGGTGGGTATAGTGTTGGGGTGTTCATGGTGGTGACAAGTTGGTCAAAGTCATGGTGTGGTGGACTGGTAGTGAAGGTAAGGATGAAAATGGAAGAATGGTAATTCCCTTGGATGAGGATAAGAATAGTGAAAAAAGGAAAATGAGGGAATCGAAGGGTGAAAGAGAATGATTAATTTAACTTAACAAATATGATAAAGGGAAGGTAGATAAAAACCCTTTCCCTTTGTTAAAACCCCTCAACCAAACAACCTTTTTTTTAAAAAAGGGAGCAAATATACATTTCAAGGGTGCATTCATACCAGTACTAATGTACCAAATCTCATCAGAACGCACACTTTATGAAATGGTAGTTTATGAGTTTTAAAATGCGCAAATTGACTATTGTTTTAGTTGGTTTTGGAACTAGGTTAGTCCTCGTGCCTTGTAGGATTAGATTTTTTTTGTAATTTTCAAAGGAGTACTTATTATTTTAATTTGTATGTACAAAATATGGTGTAATAAGCTTATTAAGTTATACAATGATGTAAATTAGAAAAAAAATATTACACTATGAATTAGTTTGGAGGGAAGATTTTCAAGGACAAAGCACCACGTGTACAATGAGAACTTAAGCACTATTGCCTCTCTCCCCTTATAGCTTCTAAATAAAGGGATTTGCACTTTTTTAATTGTCACTTGCACAAAGCATATGGGTTTGTCATTTTGTGAATTTAATTAATCTGAAAAGCGATTTAAGGGAGGGGGGTTATTTTAGCAAGTCGAGGGTTAAAAAGAGGGAAACTAAAATTTTGGCTTTCTCTCATTTTCACAAATAAATATTCAACCTCTATTTTTAAAACACTATAAAAGCATTTACTTTTCATGAAATTAGTATGTACACTTTTTACACTACAAATTAAACTACCACAACCTTTACCAAATTTTGGAGGTTATTTTTCCTCTAACTATTATCAGGTAAATTTAAAAAATAAAAATAAAAATAATACAACATGGATATTTTAACTTTAGAGACCATGGTCATCAATAGCAACATCAAATCCAGGTTCAGTAGCTTCAATAACTACATCAACAACATCTTCAAGAGCTTCAACAACAGTAGCTTCAAGACCTTCAACAGCAGCAACAACTTCAAGACCTTCAACAACAGCATCAACATCAACTTGAACAACATGGTGTGTTTCCCTATGAAGAAGAAAGCAACAATGAAAGAAGAAAGACAAATTCTTATATGCGGTTGGTTGCATGGTTTACAAACCATTCGGCCAGCTGTATTGTTTCAAATGATGCGGCCGTTTTTAGGGGTTATAAAGTCTTCAGTGGGGTTATAAAGTGTTTTTTTGGAGTTACAAAGTGTTCAAGTGGGGTTCCAAAGTATTTTCTGGGGTTACAAAGTGTTTTTTTGGAGTTATAGTTTACAAAGTGTTTAAGTGGGGTTACAAAGTTGGGGTTACAAAGTTAAAATAACTTTGTAACCCCTTTATTTAGTTTTACACAGCTGGTTGCAGCATTTAATAATGATGCAACCAGCTACACCAAAAACGCGCTGAAGAAGAAATAATCAGAATCAAGAGCATGAAATACAACATAGACTCAGAACAACACAAACGAAGAACAAAGAAGATTATGCATTCAAATTCTTTTACATACTGCAAATGGGGTTACAATACCTTATGGAACACAACAACAAAAAAATTTGAGGAACAAATTTAAAGTGAGTAGATGGACAATAAGGAGGATTTGGAAAGCAGAACACAAATATCTTTCCACAGGTGAAGCTATTAAAGTAGCAAAAAATCATAAAGGTAATTGTCGTAAAAAAAAACTATATTGAACTTATTTTGGAAGATTTGTTGTCCATTCCACTAAAACAGAGGACCAGTATAAGGTATATGACAATAGCATTGAATATAAACAAGACCACAGTACATAGGTTTGTCAAATGGGGGAAGATTCAGAGGCACAACAAAACAATCATATGAAACAAGAGTTAACTTAAGAAAACGGAATTGAGAGGCTTAATGGTGCATTTCATAGGTAAAAACAAAAACCATCAATCCACAACCAACATTTAAGGATCAATTTAATGTTGTCCATGTAAATGAAACATGGTTTTTTTATGTCAAAAGACACGCAATGATTTTACTTAGCACCAGCTGAGGCAAGGTCATCAATGGATCTTCCTCAACGTCTTTCCCAACAACATCATCATCAACCCTAACATTTTGCTTTTTCCTCTTCCTTCCCCAGCATCGTTGTCTCTCTTAAGGACTCGATTTAGGTCACCCCTCTCTTTCAAGAGTATCCAGAACAACAAAGCTAAGTCATCCACTTGCTCTTCAGATTCAAGAACAACAGTATCATATGAGCCCCATTTTCTCCTTGTGGCATTAAAGTGTAGTCAATTTGAATCTCAAAATCAACCCATTAAGATTCAGGTTGTTCAAAAAGCAAATCTTATCTTTCTTATTGTCATTTAGTGGAACATCAAAGGAGATGAAGGTGAGAGATAGCCAAAATTTGAGTGTTATTTTTAGATCTTATGAATTTTTGGAGAAAAGAATTGAAGAAAGTGAAGGAGAAGAGGTTGAGAGAAGCAAGAATGGGTGAGGGATATTCATAGCTAGGGTTCTTCAACACACAGATGAGGAGAGAGAAAACAACTTAAATTTTAGTAGAGAAGAAAGTGAATAATTTATTAGGGTTTTTTTTTGGCGGGAGAGATTAGGTTAAATGAGAGTGATGAGGGTGGGTAGGGTAATCAGTAATGAGGTGGGTATTAGATAGGTTAATTAATGGATTAAAAGTAGGGCCCATATGCTAGAAATAGAAATGTAGCAAACTTAAAGGGACGGACCAAAAGGGAATATGTAGCAAATAAAAGGGGACGAAGAAAGTATACATTTTTGCCCATTTTCATTGACGTCTAAAACTAGGGTTGAGCACAACCTGGTACTCGGTATATTTTCATGGATCTGGAACTAGACCCGCTGGCGCTGGGTCCTTAAATATTGGAATTGAATTTGGAACTTGTCTAACTTGGTAACAATTTTCTTGACCCAGAACCTGTGGGGTACCAGTTCGGCGGTTCTAATACCGAGTACACGGTTTTCTTTAATAGATGTGCATTTTGTTTAAGTTTTTATATTCAAATAACAAATCGGCCTAATGGCCTATAACTACTCTAGCTACTATAAATTTACCACTAAACTTTAACATCCTTAATTTTATGTACCTAGAGTAATATAATACAACTTTTAAAATAAAAAATACAAGTTTACATAAGCACAACAAGGTACTCAAAACTGGAACTGTTACAACCGGGTGGCCACCGGGTATCGGGTCCAAGATTTATGGAACCGATTTCGGACCCAGCTGTGACCGATAGTAATTTTGGGATCCGGTATCAGACCTAGTTGAATCGGGTTCGGGTAATTACCCCATCGGGTCCTAACCTGGATCGGTCCTTGGATAGGTAGCCGAAATTGTTGCACACTCCTATCCGAAACGACATGTTTTACGAGGCTTGCTTAATTCAAAACTGTGCACCATATTTTAGTAATGCACAATGGTATTTTTTTAATTTTGTATGCAAAAATTGCATCTATGTGTGTGACACAATGACACATGTGGTGATGTGTCTGCTTTTATTTAAAAAATCGTCTTTATACAATGTTTAAAAGTGAATAAGTGATGCACATTGTCGGATTAGACATTGATTCATGTTTTACCTTTGTTTGCAGAAATTTACCTATATGCCCTAGGGGTGTAACGACCAATAGAGACCAATACAAAACCTGTTTTTGACCGAAAACAAGTGACAGGACACCGATCGCTACTGAACCCGAATGTTGATTGAAACTGTTTCCAACCAGTTTTACGCATACCAAAACCGACATCTGTGCCGAACCTGTTTTAAACACGAACCCGTTTCTGACCGATATATCGAGCCTATTTTCAAACCGAGCATGCTTTCGACCTGCTAAAAACATGTTTTAGACTAATTCTTTGACCGAACTGGTTTTTGACATACTAAAACCCGCGGTTGAATAGACCAGCCTAAAAACAAACTCATTGACCCGTATGGAACCGATATATATTTTTTCCAACAAGAATACATCATAACTATATCTGCTTTGACGTGAATTGTTGTGAACTCAATGTAGCATTGGTTTTTGACCCGAATGGAATGAAACTAACTTTTTTGTATATAATCTAGGTGTGGGAATTTTCCTATTTTGAACTTCTAATTAATAATTTATGGCCAGATCCGAATACCCGTAATCCGATTCGGGCCTTTGAATTGACCGATTGTATTGTGACCAACCATTTAAGGCTGATTTTATTGTAGTTGACAGGTTATGACTTGCATATTGATTGTGACCTGCTGATTATAACTTACCTACCGATTTTAATCAACCGATTAAACTTGCATGCTGATTACGTCTTGAAAAAAATCGTTTGCAACCGACCAAATGTGAACCGTTTCCGACAAAGACTGAATCAACACCCGCCAATGTATACACGGATAGTAATTTTGGCATACCCAAATTTATTTACGCAACCCATTTTTTCATCAATTTCTTGTTTGATTAATTAATACCCAAAATTGTTGTTATTGGAAAGCACGAATCAACGCAGACATCGTCACATTAGCGAGTAGCGACACATGAAAAAACCCTGATCTCAATTCTAAAACGCAAATTAGAAATTACTTCCCAGAAAAAGTCTAAATTCAAATTGAAAAAGCCAACACAACAAATTGAGAGTGGGTGAGGTAATGGCGAAGTCGTGCAAGGGCTTGGCTGAAGAACTCGTCAAGTGTCTTAGTGAATCTGATTGTGTCAAGGTATTTCTTTTGTTTATTTACTTGTCCAAATTTTTATATTCAATTTTTTTACCATAATCTAATCTGAAATTGTTTCATGAAGATTGTTTGAATGGTTGCAAGTACTGTTTAGAAGTTTTATTTTGACTGAATTTTCTCCAACTTTATTAATCCTGTCTAGTTATTTTGAGTTTGGATTGCATCGTAATTTTTTGTTTGATGAAATTGGTGTTTGTGTGGAAATCGATGTCATACGCTAATGGCGTTACAATTTTGTAGTATTTTAGAAAGTGAGCGTAAGTAGGATCACTTTGCTGCAATTTTATTATCTCCATCTAAAATCTGCTCTTGTTGTTGCATGTTATGAATTTTCCAACAATCGTCTTGAGTTGTTTGCCAACACAACTGCACAAGGCATTATTTACTTTGTTCTAGAGGAACTAAGAAAAAAATTGGTTGATATAAGAATAATTAGCCGTTTCTATGACATTATTGGGATTTTTGGTTTTATGAAAGCGTGAAATATATGCAATTTAGCTAAGGGAAATTCTCAATGGTAGCCAAGTTTTTGAGTTTTCTCTTTTGTAGCCATTTTTAATTGCAAATGTCATTAGTAGCCCTAAATTCATGGCTATATTTGAATAAGAACAGTGTATTAATAAACATTTTTTTTTTTATTATAAACACTTGTTAAGAGATTTGTTATATAACAAATTAAGATTGAATGAATGGGAATAATGACAGAAGTTTCCATTTCAAAGATTATATTTGCTCCATCTTTTGTAAAAACTTAATTAGTATTTCATTTTATTAATGAATGGAAGAAAACAAAGTCTTTTTGGAGGAATTCATGTTACTTTTAGATATTAGAGACTTAATTAGTTTGAAAATAACTTTTTGTCATCCTTTTGCAATGGAAAATAGTTATTAATACTACATTTTTAACCATAGACAAACTGCCTCACAAAAAAAAACCATAGACAAACTTAGGGCTTCCATTGAGATTTGCAATTAAGATTGGCTACCAAAGAAAAAACTCAAAAACTTAGTGCTGCCATTGAGAATTTCCCTCTAACTAATTATGGTCATAAAAAACTACTCCCTATGTCCTCCATTGCTTGCAAAAGTGGGGCCAAACCAATTTGTTGTGAGAGTAAAGTGGTAGTTACTATAGTCATTTTAAACTTTTAGGGACAACCCAAAGAGGAAATTATTGCAAACAAAAGGCTAGTATAATATTATAAAACAACATCATAGTTAGCAATACTACAAATATACAATATGAGTCACATTGTTGATGCTTATAGCCAACAAAATTATAACAATTAAACGGTTAAATTGCATCAAGAGCTTGAATTTTGGTTATTTAAATTGTTCAAGTCCTTGATCTTATAAAATCAATTAGATTTACTCCCTCCGTAACATAATTCTGGTAACAAGTTTTTTTCCACGCATTTCAAGGAAGCGATTTAAGGGTGTAAACGAATAAATTGATCAAATTTTTTTTTAAGATTAGTAATTTATGATCTCAATCTTACTTGTATTAAAACCATTTTGATTAATTTGTTCGTTTACACCCTTAAATTGATTCCTTGAAATGCATGAAAAATAACTTGTTGCTAGAATTATGTTACGGAGGGAGTACTTTTTTTAATAGGGTTACTGATTGTTTCTTCCAGACATACGTTATTTTTTGCCTTTTTGTACAAATTGAATCAATGCAATAGTGGTTTAGGTTTGCCTCAATGATCATCGCATTATTGAAGTTTTTTTTTGTTGCTGTAATTAAGCGTATTCCTGTCAATATAAATTTTCATGCGATTACAAATAGATAATAAAAACAGTAATGATACTTTAAATTTATGAGTTGTATGAAATAAACATCATTGAAATTTTGGATATTCACTAATTACTCCAATAATTCTTTACATATCAGTGACTGATTTTCTAATTTTGTTTTTCTGCAATTGAATCGAATAAATTGGAAAAAGTAATAAAATTATTGGAAAAATGGGCAATGTTAAGTTAAAAAAAAGGAAAAATGGAATTTAATAATCTCACCTTTTGGTGGTCTGCTCAAAATAATCACACCTTTAATTTATTTCAAAATAATCTCACCTTTATACATCAGTTGCTTAAAATAATCCCACCTTTAATTTTTTCTTCTCAAAATGGACCGATTTTGGGTGATATAGTCCATTTTAAGCAGATGATGTATAAAGGTGGGATTATTTTGAAATAAATTAAAGGTGGGATTATTTTGAGCAGACCACCAAAAGGTGGGATTATTAAATTCCATTGAATGAAGTTGCAAGGTGAAGTCAGAGGGTCCCAAAATTATTGGGTATGCTTGCTACCAAGCTCAAATCAGAGACCTTAGCAACTTTGCATGTAGAAGACTTGTTTGGTGTTAGTTCCAATAACTTGAATGTACATGATATTTTGTTATTACTTAAGCTCAAAAGTTCATCATTTTTTTTAATTTTTTTCTTAAGGCAGTTATGGGCTACATTCCTAAGTTGTTTATATAAGTAATAAAGCCAAACACTATAATGAAAACATTCTTCAAAGCAGTGTTTATGTGTATGTACATAAATATATTTGTTGTTATCACATTAAGATTTTATTTTGTTAGTAGTTTTTAGCTGATCATAACATTCTGTTATATATTTATGTTGGACTCTCCGAGAAGAAAAGACAACCAAAAGTCCTCAACAGTCATTTCAGTCAACATGCTTTAATGCAAAATAATTGTTTTGGCTTGACGATCATAGAGCTAACAATTTGAAACATGAATATCACTATGCAAATTGAACTCACTAATGCAGTTACCTTTTCTTAACTAAGTTCCTAGTTTAAACTAGGTAGTTTTATCAAACTCAATTGAAGCATATTATCTACCACCTTTTCATCTTTTACGAACCTGTTGATGTGGTTTTCAACTTTCAGTGGAATTTTTAAGTTTTTGAGTTTTCAGCAAGCGTTAAAACATGTTTGGACAAAGACGGTTCGTCAGTGTGATTTGTTCAGAATTTTCTACGTCACTTCAGATTTCAGAGTGTTTTGGCAATATTAATCATTTGCATTTGCTTAAACCTATAACCATGTCCACTGAGTTTGATCTTCAGCTTCCTTTAGTTTTGTGTTCCTTGTTTTGATATCATTGCTCCATTGGATTGCGTGCATGTAGTCAAAGTGGATTTTCATATGTTATCCTAACAAGTTTTTGGAGTTTAAAAGTAGCGTGATTTTTCGGAAAAATGTATTAGGTCTCAATCGTTATTTGATGTATGCTATTATTTGGATTTTATTTTGGCTAGTAGTTGAATTTATTTGATATACTAAATGTAGGTACAGAAGAGGTCATTCAGGGAATGTGCAGGGGAGGTGACCCCTTGTATACCGAGTGAGTGTGTTGGTCTAAGAGAAACATACTTCAATTGTAAGAGGGGGCAGGTATGCTTTTGTTTTTTGTTTTTTTGCCATTTTTCATAGCTTAACCTCATTCATGTTAATATGCTTTATATAAGTTAGATCTTATTTAGTTGTTATTTGAGATTTTATTTATCACAGTATGTGTTTTTAAGCTTACCACTAACTCATTCAAGATAATTTTTTCTTTAAAAAGAAGTTTCCTAATTAAAATAAGAAATTATTTGGCTACTCATGGTATATTAACTTTTTCTCAGGATAAAATATGGAAATTTGATTAATAATCTCAGAAAAATGTAATACAAGATAGTGAGCAACTTTAGGTTGCAAACTTGCAAATCTCCTAGTGAGTGACTTTAGGTCACCAAATTCCTAAGCCAAAACTTTCAAAATAATTTTCTGCATAATCACTATCTTCCCCTCCCTACAGATTTACTACCACTACTTTAATTGATTTTGTCTATATTCAAGTACAAAATCACCCAAAAGGCTACAAGACAAAATACTACAAAACAAGGACAATTAACGATAGTAAAATAAAATAAAAAGTCTAAAAATGTAAATCTGAAAATATAAAAAATATTAGAAACTAATTTTATAATGAATTGATTCATTACACTACACCCCCTAAAAACCACCTTGTCCTCAAGGTGGTGCCGTGGAAGCTTGCGCGGCCTCCATTGCGGCGAATTCATGCCTCTCGTACTCGTCCTCATCCTCCACTATCCTTACAATCATTAAATTTATCTTGGTATAATCTTACGATCCTTACATTTATCTTTGTATATGCTCACAAAAAAAATTGCCAGAATGTTGACTTTTTTTGCCTGGAAAGGGGTATCTCCTTACAATTATTAAATTTAGTATATCCCCACAAAATGGCAACAAATGATGGTATATTCCCACAAAAGTTATTATTTCAATTATTGATAGGATCTTACATTTTTCATAAGTCAACTATATAAAATTGATAGATAATTATTTTTAAGGATTCCAAAAATAATCATGCTCTAAACAATATTTCAAGTTGAAATTCATAGAGGAAAATAGTTAAAATTCCAAAACCATATGAAATAATGCTCTGAACAGGAATGCTATGAGCAATTGAGCAGTAAGTATCAATACATGAAATAATTTCAAAAATTCATAGAGAAAAAGAGTAAGTTTTTTAAAATAATGTAAGTTTCCTTTCTAATGTCAGGAATAATTGAAAAAATTCTCTATTTAGTGACAAAAATAACTCATTTGATTATAACTTCGTTTTTCATAAGACAATTGTATGAATTTGATAGAAAATTATTACAATTATTGATTGAATCTTTGACAATTGCCATCATATATGACAAACAAGTAGCCTATGAAACTTGCTACAAAGATACATAATAATTGTTCCCTTGGTTTGCATCCCGATAAGAAAAAGTCTATGGATTCTTCAATTGTTATGAAATTTGTAAATTTTTGGACAAGATAGAGAGTCTTCTACAACTTTATTAGCTCGATGTTATGATGGGAAGAACACATTTGTGTTCAATAGCGAGACAAGCTTCCATTTTTATTGTAAGGAGATGACGCATGTCCTTGATATTGAAGATACTGGGTTTGTCTATAATTATTTTTCCCTTGCGAATGCAATAACTTTTCCCGCTTATCTATCTTTTGTCAAGACTGGGATTCAAAGACGAGTTCTAATTTAGAAAAAAATGTATTGTATGAGGATTAACCATGAATGTAATCTATTAGGGCCTGTTTACTTCAGCTTAAATTCAGTTCAACTCAGCTTAACTCTCAATTTCCTTCTCTTATAAAATATTACTTTTAGCTGTATTCGGTTGAAGTAAACAGGCCCTTAGTGACTTAGTGTAAGTTAGATACTTAGATAACTCTTTACCTAATTGATCAAATACTCCACCTTTATGTTACCTACCAAACCGTACAATCAAATTTTTTTTTTTGGTTGGTTGATGATGTGGAGTTGGTCAATACACTGAATAGGGTGCAAGGCGTATTTGGCCTACTCCACCATGCTATGAACAGTACAAAAATCTTTTTCAAAAAAGGAAAAGACAATTAACATGTTTTCTATAGAGCTTCTTCCTTTTTGGAGATGTTTATTTTAATTTATTTGTTAATTAGATTTTTATTAAAATTACAAAATATTAATACATATAAATATGTATTTAGACACTTCTTTGAAAGGACACAATGCATTGCCCCAAAGAAACGAGATCTTGTTCCTGGCATCTAGAATTACAACCCAAAAAGACCCCATCATCAGGGCTTGAAAACCTGAAACCTGTTATGGTATTTATCAATATAATTAGTATACTTCAATACATCCACTTTTTTTTGTTTTGTTTTGTGAAAAGACTTCAACACATCCACTTGATTTGTGCTGAATACCTGCATTTCAATCCTCATCCAGTTCCTCAAGTCCTCAACCTTTCAATAGCCTGCCTCTCTTCCAAATGTAACCTTTAAATGGCAGGAGATCCAACTCTCCCTTAGCCAATTCAACCCTTTGTTTGGTATTAGAGAGTTCATTTGAATGCAATTGTTTCAAATTTATCTTAACAACTTTGAATTTCTTCCATATATCAGCTAGTCTACTTCCAGCCCCAGAATGTTGCCAAGCATCTTGCACCTTATCATGAAAAGCACTAATAGTAACCAAATAATTAAAAAAATTTAAAGGCCCTTGCCCTTCCTCCATCTTCACCATTCTTCCCGACTGGGACAAGCAGCAGGCTATGATCAGATTACCCAGCAGGAAGATACCTTACAGTTACCTCTCTATAATGGTCCAACCAATCTT
Source organism: Salicornia ramosissima (assembly GCA_951394345.1). Lineage (NCBI taxonomy): Eukaryota > Viridiplantae > Streptophyta > Magnoliopsida > Caryophyllales > Amaranthaceae > Salicornia > Salicornia ramosissima. The sequence goes on from OX596233.1 coordinate 8,255,354, forward strand.
GATTATCCAGAGCCCAATCAATCCTACTTCGCACCCTGCTATGTCAAGATTTTTATTAGTCCGTACAAAATAAGCACAACACCAATGCTTTTTAACTGTACTAAATTATTCTGAACCATACAATTAGTGAAGTCCACTGTTTGATGATCAATAACAGGAAATCCATTCATCCTATCTTTAGCATGCAAATTAGGGTTAAAATCACCCAACACAAGCCAAGGTAAAACCACAGAAGGACCCAAATGACTATTAGCATCCCACAAGGGCCTCCAATTATCCACTGTATTCAAACAATAAACAGCAGAAAGTATTAATTTATCCTCCCCTTCAGCATGCTCAATACCACAATGAGCTTTTCATTAATGAAAATAATCACTGACATTCAATATACACAATAAATAACAACTTCAACAGTTTCACATACCTACTTCGTAGGATACCAGCTTTACTCTATCAACCTATATTCATCATTATCATCAATCATATCGTCAAAGTGAGAAAGTCTAGCTAGTAAAGAAAAATGAGCCGCAAGTGTATCTGTATGTTTTAGAGTTTAAGGTTTTACTATATATACGTACTTCCTCCGTATTTTTATTAGTTGCAACAACTGTGATTTTTGGAAATTTCTATTTAATTGCAACTGTGATTTACAGTATTAAGATCTTTCTTTCAATTTCTCTTCCCGCACTGTCTACGGCTACATTCTAGCTGCACACATCTTAGGCTTCCTTCCATGGGGGAAAAATGCTGAAAATTTAAAACACCAACTTCCAGCAAACATATGTGAAACACTGAAACTGTGACCCAAAATCACAAACGATCATTAAAGGTCAAAATCTTGCAACCTATTTAATCAGTGAACACTAGACCTGCACAATGGAGCATTAAGGACCCTAATCCGACCCAAAAATTATAGGGTCAAACGCGCCCTGCTATATCAACGGGCGGGCTTACATGGGTTGGATTGGGCTTCTGATGGGCCTTTAAAGCATGGTATTAAATCAAGGCCGCATCACCGCATTGTAAAGCTTTTTGAGCTTACCGCGACTGTGATATTAGGCCGCAACGGCCGCGAACCATCCGCATTGCCCGCGATTGTGCTTTCTCGATTGTTCCCGCGATTGCGACCGAAACCGAGATTTAAAACCATGCTTTAAAGGGTTTACTTTGTAACTTGGTTGATGGATTTTGTAGCTTTATAAGTTTATAGCCTTATAGCATTGCCACCATCGATATTCAAAGAATTCAGTTTTTGAAATTGGGAGATACTCAACTAGTCAAAATATACCTCTATTGTTCATGTTCAAATTTATTTCTCAATATATACCTCTATTTTCTTCAAACATACCTCTATCAAATATTATAAACATACCTCTATTAAATATTATGAAGTATGTGTTTCATGGTATCATTGTGAGAAATTTTCAATCACTATATACTATATAGATGGAATATTGGAGCACATATTAGGATATATGGTTTGCTGAGTATACTTTTGTGTTTCGACGATAATAACATGTCCAACTTCCCTCAACTAGATACAACAACACTTACACCAGTTGAAGTTTATCCACATTCAAATACGGGTTGAGTCGGGCTCTAATGGGTCAGACCCGCGGCCCGCCCTGGTCCACAGACAAACACTTCTGATCCTCCCGGCACAACCTGGTTATGTCTTGAGTCTTGACCCCGTGTAGTGAATATTACTGCACCGGTCGCTGGCATTTTTATTTGCCTTTCAAATACAGTAGATTCCAGCCGTAGGGTGGCTGGAACTCTACTACAGTGATGTTTTCTATTTTCTTTTCAAATTCAGTAGTGTTTCTGCTCATGGGAAGTTTGAGTCAGAGTTAGGTTATTGGTATTAGGTGTTGTTGGGGTGACATTGGTTTTGGGTGTTCGTGGTGGTTTACTGGTGCTAATAGGTGTACTGTGGTGGTGATGAATTGAGTACCTAACTTCATAAAAATACTTGGGGTTTGTTGGGTTTAAAGTATGGGTTTTATAAAAGTTTGAGGGGGTGATATGGGTTTGGGAGGGTGATTTTTGGCTATGAAACAAGAGCTATGGTTTATTATTTTTATGCTTTTGGTCCAACCCCAAGTGTGATCTCAAAAAAGGGTGAACTAAATGTCCATCGAGTTTATCTGTTTGATGAAATTCAAGGAGGCATTTTTATTTTTATGATTTAGCTCTAGTAAATTTCTTTTGGCAGGTAAAGAAGGCAGCTTACGCTCTATTACTTTAGTCTTTTGTTTTAGTACTGTTTTGCTCTTTTGTGCTAAAAAGAAACCAGTCCAATACACCTCTGCTATCTGCCTATCTTGGCAATTCATTGGACAATCTTTACACTTCAAATCTGCCACTTGAGCAAATTTGTCAATTACTTTATAATTATGTGTTGCAACTTTTTCACCCTTCTCTTGTTTCGAAACTTAATTTTTTATTTATGAATTTATTGATCTTATTCAGGTTGATATGCGAGCCCGTATTCGAGGAAACAAGGGATATTAGGTTATTGAAGCGTTGGAGGCCAGTTTCTAGGAGATAATTTGAATTAAGGTTAGCAGATTGAAAATTTGAGTTATACGGCTTTTTTGTTCTTGGAAAATTGTTGGCTGGTGGCATAATCGAATGCCTATACTGAAGTTTTGCTCGTATCATAACAGTGTAGTTGCCTCATAACGACTGAGGAATGAGGAGTATTGATTGATGATATGTCATATACAAGTTTTCCATCGAGGCCTATTTTTTGATGTATACGCCTAAAATTTCTCTGTTGCTACAAAATTTTACTTTTACCGCAGCATTCCTAATGCTTCCATTTATTCATTCTCATCTGCTAAGAATTTACGAATTCAAAGTTAAAAAATTTGTAGTTTTGTAAAATTTCTTGAATATAAGCTGTCACAAAAAACACACACACAAATACAGTGATACACAGAGAAGTTAACAAAATAAATTAAAAATGAAATTGGTTTGATCAAAGTGTTTGGTCAGATATACAGAAGAATTGTTCATTACTTTAGGTATTGTTTGGTTGCTTCAGTTTCACAAGTGAAAATAATTTCTTTGTGAAATTCCTTGTAATTGTATAAAGTTGTTTGATTGTCATACAGTAATTAAAAATCCTAGGAATTGTATGACCAAGAAGAGTGTAGCTGTGTAGGTAAATAATTATTTACACTTAGCAACTCAAAAATACATATTGAATTTATTGTGGATTAAAATCTTCAATCAGGCTTACAAGAATCACAATGTTTCAAAAGAAAGACAAATAAACTGTAAATATCATTTATCTACCTTTGAAAAGAACAATCTATTAAGTGTAACACATTAAGTTTAAGGGAGGAAAAAAGGTAACTTTTTCTGATTAATTCTGTTATTTTTTTTGCCCCAATTGAATAAGTTGATAGAATTTAATGTTATATTTTCTATATTAAATACAACTAAATAACATTCCCACTAAACTAGTCACAATAATTTGTAGAATTAGAAAAGTGAAAGTCCATAGATTATATTAATTTGTATATACTCCCTCTGTCACACACAAATAGTCTAATAGTAACATTTGATAGTATTTGTGAGAGATAAAATGTTCAATTCTTGCTATTAATGTGTGATGGAAGGAGTATTAAATATCTATGTACTTCATCTATATTCTATGTGAGGATGTAGATGAAAATGTGCTAAAATATGAGGAGTTATAAATCTAGATCAAGGGGTTTAAAATTTGAATATCAGGGTTCTATTTTTTTTTTAAAAAACTTTTAAGGGTATTAATGTCGTTTTACTTATTATTTTCAATTGTGACATAACAAGAGTTTAGTGCATTATTAGAAGTATTGCATCTTTATCTGTTTTAAGCCTTTATGATGAATTATTGCATCTGCTTGAAGGAATTTTTGATGTTGGATCGTGTGGTGTTTTTGACCTTTCGACTCTATTATATGACTTTGCAGCACCTGAAAGCTGTCCAAGGAGGTTTACTTTTATCCAAATACCACATAACATTGCTTCTTGATATTTTTGTCCCGAGATCTTGAAAACACCCGAAAACGTAGATTATAGACTTTGATTTTAGACCGAATGTGTTTTTTTCCTTAGTTTTCCATGATGGGATCCTTATCTAGATTAGTCTAGAAATACAAAACTAAGTATTATGTACTCTCGAAAGGTTTTTTATTTTATTTTATTGTGACTTGTGTGGTGTTTTTGACATTTTATCTCCGTTATATAATCTTGCAGTGCCTAATATCTATCCAAGAGCATATTTGTTGTTTCAGATAGCTTTTGTTCTTAAGTCCCGATAACCCTGAAAGATTTTGTCTCTCAAAGGTTGTTTTGGTTTTGTTTTTACTCCTTTTTTTCATTCGGGTCCTAGGGTTTTACTTCTAGGATCATAGATTGTTTGTTCTAAACCTTTATAACGAAGTATTGTTCTCTTTGGAAGGATTTTTCGATGTTAGGTGGTTCGATGTATTGGGTCTTCTAGCTCCATCATATTACTATGCAACGCATGGAATCCGTCTAGGGTGATTCCTGTTTTCCAAGAACCCTACCACAATATTCGGGACCGAAAGCAAAATGAATGAATTGAGTCATTTAAATGTTTCGTGCGACTACATGTTAACAACTTGGTGGTTTGCTACGTAGTGGGTTTAGCATGCTCACCCAAAATGGCTCCGAAACAAACAAAAACGCACATGTCGCAAGTGCATCAAGATCTCAGACCTCAAGAATCCATGGTCATTTTCCTTTTCACCTTGTGTTATCGTCTTTATCCAGAGCCTTATTGGAAGTATTGTATTCTATTTTAGGTGTCCATAAAAAAAAGTAATGTAGCCTCTTGAAGGATTTATGGATGATTAGTCGTGTTGCGTTATGAGCATTTCGACTCTATGATTTCACATTTTCACATCATCTGATATTTGTCATCCAAGAAACCTGCCACAATGTTTCATGATATTTTTTTCAATCCTCACAAAACTCAGAATCATGGCTTAAAGCCTTGGTTTTGGTCTTCGGGGCCATTCTAGGCTAGTTTAGTTTTGTGCTCTTTTTTGTCCTAGTATACGGTCTTAATGGGCGCTCCCTTGTTCTTTTCAGGACTCTACAAAGAAATATTATGTTCTCTAGAAGGTTTTATTGTTGTTGATGAGTTGTTATAGGCTTTTTGACTGCTTTATATGACTCTATAGTGTATGATATTTGTCGCGAGGGCTTCCTGTTATCCAAGGATTCCGACAAAATGTTTCTGGCTACTTTTTGTTCCCATTCCTCAAGAAATGTCGACGTACTATAGCCTTTGGTTTCGACTCTCGGATGTTGTTCTAGGCTAGTTGGATTTTTTCCTTTTTTTTTCTTTTTCTTCCTAGTCTTAGTAGATGTTTGGTTCATTATGTTGAAATGGATTGATATGGAATCTCATACTACGTGGGTATGGATTTTAAACCTCATACTAGTCTTGTTTTATGATTGGAATAGATTTCAAGCTTCATTAGTAGAATGAATTATGAATCTTAGGATTTTAAAACTCATACTAGTTGGATTTAGCTGAATGGAATAGAGCTAAAAACCCTTATAGATGGAATGGATTATAACTCCATTCCAACCCATTAAAATAAATCCAACCAAAGAGACCCTTAAATTCAATTCAGTTCAATTCAATTAAGTTAAGTTCAGTTTAATTAAATTCAGTTAAGTTCAGTTCAGCTCTCAATTTTTTCTCTTATAAAATATTACTTTCAGCTGTATTCAGTTCAATTAAATTCAGATCAATTCAGTTTAATTCGGTTCAATTCAATTAAGCTTTATTCAGCTGAAGTAAACAAACCCTTATAGTGTTATAGTCTTAGGCATCTATAAAATATTAAAATGTGTTTAGAGAGAACCATAGTCTGTTTTAGGCATCTATTAAATGTGTTTTTTTTTAGTGGCTGGATTTAAAAAATTCAGTATACATGAAATATTACTGTTGCCATGTGACAGAACCCCCACCTGTCGTTGTTCGAAAAGCAAAACCAATCATTGAACTTTGATAACTTGATACTATACTTTGTTAAGTTAGCTATTTAAGAATCATCCAATAAAGCAACACCATACATACATAATTAATCAAACAAACATCAAATCGACTAAAATCAAGAAACGATGAACATCAACATGAGACGAGTTTTTTTTGGGGTTTTCTTCATTTTAGCCTTCTCTAACTTTACATCACAAACTTCTTCTACTACTTTTCAAGGTAATTATTTTCTATTCTTTCTGTAATAATAATAATGTATATATATACGCTCCTATACATACATTGTGTTTCACTTCTAGCTTTTAATATGACCATGATTTTGAATTTGAATTATTAAATTTTCCTTTATCACTAAAAATTTCAACATATTTAGAACAAGAATTGCATCCATATATAACATGTTTGAAGTGAAATTAAAGTCAATTAAATTTATTATGAGCCCCTTTGAAGTGATAATCAATTAAATCAAGATGCACCGAATTGACCCGTGCGTTGCCCCAAGTCACACAATTTCTTTCGTTTTTGTAAATTATCAAACAATATTATATACTATGGAGGAGTATATAACAGCTACACTCCAATCTTGTTTTATTTTCACAAGGAAGAAATTAAACATCTCTAGGCAAAATTCACAAGCTATTTTTTGAAATATGGTTATTGGTTATTTCAGTAGATAAAAAGAGACTAATAGTAGATTCAAAAGCTCACTAATAAATTATGGAATCATTTTAGATTTTTAGATTATTTAAAGATGACCTTGAACATACATGAATAAGCAGCTTGAACTAATTTATTTTCTAAATCCGGCCAAAATTAACCTTTATATCTTCCCATTGATACATCAAACTTGTACTTTCAGCATTCTCAAGAGGGTACGCAATTCTATAGCCCCATTCTTTAGCTAAATTTGATACCGGTTATAATTATGATTCCATTTGATTGGAGGATTTTCCCGATTTTGCTATTGATATTGTTGCAAATACGGAAATGCTTCAAGCATTGAGTATATAATGGATAAATTTGCCTATTATTCTCCATCAAAAGAAAAAAATATTGGCCTTACTTTGACTATTTTTTTTAATGTCCGAGTCTCGCAGAAAGATTTCAAATGGGTTTTACAGATGTTTTAAATGAATTAAAACTACATGGTATAGGTGAAATTGCAAACAAGAGGACAAGTCATGAACAACAATTGCCATCAAATGATCAAAGAGGTGTTCAATATGAGAAATCACAAAGTAAAAATGATTGGGAAAATTATGCAATTCATTCTTATGAGAGGCAAAGTAGAGGCAAAGCGGCCGGTGCCGGTGCCGGAAATCTGAATCATGGTCACCGTGCAAAGAGCAAAAACAATGCACCCGGGCTTCTCCAACCTTCTTTTGATGTCATTACATCTTTCATTTCATCTCTCATTTTTGGGTTGTTACTTGTTCATCTTTAACTTTATTGTAGTAAAAAAAAAATATAATAATGTTTTAAGAATAACATTTTGCCTATGATTATGTTATGATGAATTGAAAGTGAACAATATTGTTAATATGTCTCTTTTTTTATGGTTCATGAAATTCAATTATTATTGTTATTAAATCTATTAATTGAGATCGTCTAATTTTAGTAGTTAAAGGTGTAAATAGTTTCATATGTAATTGTTTATTTTTTCAACCCATTTTCCATGCAATTAACCGCCACACAATTAAATTGTGTGGTTGCTTGTATGAAACATACTACTAAAACAAAAATCGCAACAATAATGCAATAAATTAAGGGTGTGAATGATTTTTCGAATCCAAATTTATGATCTAAACAATACTATCGATCTAAAAATTCGGATATTCAATATTTTTTTTAAATTTAGAAAACCGAATTAAAAAAACCGGATAACAAATTGGAGTTAAGAAATTCGGATATTCTGAATTTAAATAATATATCATAATTTAAAATTGGATTATCTGAATTTTGTAGATATCTGGTTATCAGATCGGGGTTTTCAATAAAGATCCTTTTTCCAATCCAGATTTTGGTTTAAATGGTTACAAAATTTAGATTTTGACATCCAATTTTTCGATCTGAATTTTTGAATATTTGAAAGCACAGATATATAGTTTTTCTGGATCAGATCTGGATCAAAAAAACCATAATCTGAAAATTTAGATAACCGAATTTTTAAATTAGATGTCCGATATATAAAAATGCACATACCTACAACAAATCACTCATGCAAAGAAAATTTTCAATAAGTTAACTTTCATCTTGCCATCAACATTAGGGCCCGAAAAAGTAGGCCTCCATCTATCCCTAAATCAACCACAAAAGCTTCAAGTCCATCACCACCAGTCGAACCAGTGCCCCCAACCTGAGGCATCTCGAACAATCACATAAGCGTGATTCCGAGTCACGCCTTATGATATTCCGCCAAGCTCGTTGTTTAGAACCTGAATCAACGGTAGAAGTTTCTTCATTTGCAGTTGTTGTTGATGCATCGATTATAGAATCGATCAAACCTAGTGTTGAAAGTCCTTTTGGGCTTAAAATGTGGATGCAATAAATACAGGTTCAATCATAGCCGGTGCGAATTAATTCCACTTAGAAGGGAGAGGGATGAGAGATTCGAACCCGTGACATTTGTGTCACGTTGAGGCCAAGAATATGTTGTATGTTCTATCACTAAATGATCTGATAATTTTAATGTGTTTAACAATATCTACTTGTCATACTCATATTCTATATATTTTTTAATCAACACATATTCCATATATACTTGTCTCAATCTATTTTCGTACTCGCGTATCCATACAACTTAGCCTTGGATGCCTTTGATAAGGCTTAATGCTAAAGATCTATTACATTGAATTTAGATAGTTTAAGAGTGAAATATTCTTATGAAGCCAAAAAATTGTGCTAATTGGTAATACCTTAGGCCCACTGGCCTGGCCATTTGCATGTGTTACATTTCATGCAAAACCACTACCAAAATAAAGAATAATTAAAGCTCATCTGGCCACATAGGAATCCATTTCAAAACATCTTTCATTGCCAAATCTCTACAACATAAACCTTTGCTTTAGAAGGTGTCATTGTGTCTTTAATATAAGTATAAAATTTATTCTATATGCTTCTTATTACTTCCTTAATATTAATTAAGTAAAATTATATTTTCCCATCTGTACAATAAAATAAAAGACGCCCATGATATCGTAATGCGCCACATATAATATTATTCAATTGACACTATCTAAAGCATATGCGCTACGTAAACATGTCACATCATTTTAATTAAGGAAATAAATTATGCTTAGAACTAGATTCGAACTTATCACCTATTACAATTCAATGTCACGCAGTTACCATCTAATAAATCGACTTTTATAGCTGCTTTAAATATCCACATAACACTATATATTTCTTTCATTAATAATTAAGTCAATTATTAGAGCTTAGATTTTTACAAAATTTTCCACACGGCTAATAAATAAATAAATATATCAATTGAAATAATTAACACTCGGACAACAATCGGGTCTGACATACTAGCTAGTTTATGTTTAGGCATTAGTTTTCTCACCTGGTTACTTATACTCACTTCGTTCTGTAAAGAAGTTAGATATTAATATTCATCTGGACAAATTTATGAAATTTTGATCATATTTTCATAACAAAAATATTATCATCAAATGGAATTTAATGGTCTTGTAGTAATGAATATTTTCATAATATATAATTTTAATTTTTTTACTAATGTAAAATTAAAGATATTAATGGTTAGTCAACGGTTTGCATTGGAAACTGCGTAAAAGATAATCCTTTTAATTTTAAAGATATTACTAATGCAAAATTTAAGATATTAATAGTCAAAATTTGCTAATGTGAAATTAATTAATTCACAATAGCAAACATAAAGATTGAATGTAGGGAATAATAATGGCAAGAAAATCTTTTATATATTCATTAATTGATAAGAAACTTCTTTTATTTAATCAATTAATTAATTACGCTCAATCAAAATTTAGAAACACATTCAATTCAAAAAAAAAAAAATAATAATTTAGAAACACAAACACACAAATCGTTCGCAAAATCTTAAGGTTGCTTTTAGTATAGTGTAAAATATCTTTCACAAAAATTATAGTTTTATTTATTTTAATACTTTTCATTATATTGCTTGGTTTTACAAAAGGTGTAAAAATAAGTCTTTACCACATTAAAATAACTCCCCTAATTATGAAAAATTATCTTCTTTTCTATGGAAGGTAGAGAAAACACATTCTCATTCATTCTCCATTTCTTGGCCTTATATTATTTCTGTTGGTCCCTCCTATCGAACTCTATTATCTTTGACTTCATTCCATGTTTTTTTATGTTTGGATTATTCTCATTGGTATATCTGAGAATTTGCATATTTCCACTGGTATATCTAAATTTTAAAAAATCCCAGTGGTATACCTAAATAAATAATGAAATTCAATAACCATTTTTAAAGGCTGTTTTAGGCCATTAAATACCACTAATTCGACCATAAACATACTTAGGTTAACTATAGTTAGTTTTTTCGGGTAACCACCGTTGACTAAATAAAAAGAAAAAATCGATTTTATGATTGTTAATGTACTAAAACAACCTTTAAAAGTGGTTATTGAATTGCATTAAAAATGTAGGTATATCACTGGGATTTTTTAAAACTCAAGTATACCACTGGAAATACGCAAATTCTCAGGTATACTAATGGGAATAATCCTTCATGTTTTTATATGGAACCAAATAATGAAAAATTAATTTGTACAATTATATGAAATTAAATTTATTAATGTTTAAAACATATTCTAAATGCATAATAACTTATCTTGTCGTGCAACCTATATCATGCCTTTTCTTGTAGGGTGTGTTGTGCCTTTTTGGGTCTACCACCCAAGTCCAACTTTACTTTTAACCCTACATTGCATTATTAAAAAATAAATATAAAAAAATCTAGGTGATAATCATTTTTTTTTTTTTTTTGGAGGGAGATAATCTGTTGTTGATTACTACTATAATTTTATTTTAAAAGTTAGATCTTATAAAATTTAGCGAGCTTGAGTAATTTCTAGTTTAAAAATATTTTTTGGGACGACGAGTGTAGCAAGTGTCCTGTCCGATCATTTAATAATTTGATAGTTGATATCTTGTTTAAAAATTATAACTTTTGACCATAAAATTACCTTATTCGTTGCAAGATATACTTACCAAATACATATATATATTTTTAATTGTATATAGTTAAATGTATTTTTATTCAAACAAGTGTCTTCAGTGATGTGAAAAAAGAGAATTTAGCGTAATAAGGTATTTTATGATATAAAGATGAACTATTTATGTAAAAAGTTACAGTTTTTTAAGTTAATAACGTAATTTTCGCCCAAAGTGAAGAATAGTCTTTTTGTTTGTTTATTTTTTTTTATATTAAAATTCTAAAGGTATTTTGCAACAGATAAAAATAAATGTAAACAATATTACAAGACATAAATGAATTAATGAGTAATAACCTCTCTCTCAGCATCTTCAGTACCTTGTTGAATTGGGGTGCTTGCAACACGTTTTACGTGCGATGACATTTTAAATGCATCTTTTAATTGTCTAAACAAAAAAAAATTGAATTTGTTTGAAAATTTGAAATAATTTTCAAATTCAAATTCATTTCACACAGTTATAATGAAAAAAAATTTCCTTTCATCCGAGCATCCCACAATAATGAACAAAAGAAAGTTTATTTGTTATTTTATTAGCTATCAAATTTTTACGATAATCGAAAGATAAATTTTTTATGTGACAAAATATAATAATATGGGTGTCTATGTATAGATAATTCAAAAATATAAATTTTGGTGTTTTTGTTTTATTTATACGATTATTATATTTTGTAATATTTTCATTTTAAAAAGTTAAAAAATTGTAATAACTTTCCTTAATAGTGAGGAGTGATGCTATTAAATTTTTGGAAATGTTTGGGGGGTAATTTAGACTTTTCCGAGGAGACACCATGACTCCCCTCCTGACTTATATAATAGAGATAGTTAATAGTTGCATTTATATATAAACAACATTCCCTCTTTTCTCCTAAAGGCTTACTCAGCTCTAATACACAAAAACACATCAAAAAATGAACCAATATCTCTCATTATTACTCCTCATATTCTTGTTTTTAATCCCCCTTAATTCTTTAGCCACAAAACTCAATTCTCCTACTAGAAATAACTTCCTCCAATGTAATTAATCCTTCAAAAAAAAAAAATTCTCCATATTTTTTCTTTTTTGTATACATAACGTTATTATTTTCACTATAAATTATATTGAAATTGAATTTACGCTTTTCTATTAGTTTTATGATACTATTTTAACGGTGTACTATTTATCTGAGTGCAGTTGAAAACGGGGAAATCATCAATTTGAGCAACAAACAAAAACAAGAACAACAAAAAGAAGCGTCCGAAAATAATATAATAAACCGCGAAAATGAAACAAACAAACTTCATTTACAAATGAAGAAGACAGGAGGAGGAGGAGGAGGAGGAGGTGGTGGTGGTGGTGGACGTGGGAGGGGCGGTGGCACTGCTAGTGGCAACACTGGCGGCGGCAGCTCAAATGCAATTCATCATCCTAAGACAAAATCTAAAGAAAATGGTGCTTCTTTGGGAACAATGCATTATTCTTTCATCTTTACCTTTGCTTCTACTTACATTGCTTCTGTTTTTCTCCTTTGTTTGATATAAATTATGAAAAAATAAAATAAAAATCATATTGGATTTTGTTTTATTGCATTGATTGATTGATTTATTGATATATGATTGAATTATATGTGTGTGTGTATATATGCAAGCGTATCTTTTATTTTTTAATGAAGAGTTTAGAATTATGATGTATTTTGTTATTTATTGATCAAATTATGCATGTTTGTTCCTAGTTTCCTAAGTGTATATATATATATATATTTTGCTTCGAAGTTTATAAATAATAAGAATGGTGTTAATTAATATGCTATGTAAAGCAATGTTGTTATGTTCATCAAATTATGAAATGAAATAAAACATATTTCATATCTTCAGAGTGTACAAATTCTCGTATAAGACTATCTTACAAGTCACAATACCAATTAAATTGAAGGGTTAATTATTTGGTATGAGATTAGTAAATGTAATAGACTGAAAACAAATAAGGGGGCAAAGGGTAATACATAGTGTTACCATTACTAGTTGTTTGATATCACTAAGGAAACATTATTTATGGTTACCATTCGTAAACGGTAATTGTTTCCACTAGATTTAGTAAGGTAACAATAATTTAAGGGAATTTGTTTCCCTTACAAATTTGTTTCTGTTTCCCACAACCTATATCAAACACATGGTAACCCCTTCACATGAAAGGCCTTTTAGGCTTAAAATGTGGAAGTAGCACGAGCTCCATCATACTTGATGCGGATTAATTCAATTTAAAAGGGAGAGGGAGGAGAGACTCGCACTTGTGACACTTACGCCACGTTGGCTCTGATACCATATTATAGGACCATCTCAACCAAAAGCTTAAGATAATAATTGAGGCTCATGAATATGTTATATACTCTATCATTTACCTTATTATATACTGTATAATTCAACACACATTATTCCAAACTACTGTTGTAACTTGCGAATAAGCTCGAATAACTTGCGAATTATCTTGTCTCAGAGTCACCCCTAAAAGCCATATTGATTTTTATATACCCCCACAAAACATACATACAAATAAGTACTATAGAATAATTATTCTGGTTCTTGTAGTAATATATGAGGATAATCTCTTTTTTGACTAGTGCTTTTATTTGCACTTTATTTCTTCCCTTTGGAAATTGTTCTACCTTGAAAGAAAAAGGAAAAGACGCAAATTGTGATTGGCTTCCGACCACGTCACATGCAATAATTCATTAATGCAAACCATGCATTCCACAATTGCTAGAACCACAAGAGCATCAGAAATTGCTAGGGCAAGCAACTTTCCCAAGATATTCTTTATTCCCACCATGTTTTGTTTGTTTGATCTCATCTGGTTTAATTTATTGGAAAGAAAAAAAAATAACTAATGATTTTATCATAACTTATTAGATCTAACCTGATCTGATTATAACTTATTAGACATGAACTGATCTGATTATAACGTATCAAACTTGACATGAATTGACATGTTCAAACATGATAAGTTCTGAAACCTGATAAAAAAAAGTTGAAGAGAACACACCTTAAATTTGAAATTTTCCAATGTGATAAAATTTGATCATACATTGACTTTATTTGTACACTAACTTATAAGAAGAAGAAAAAAATTAACAATTGAGCTATTATTATATTCGATTTAATAAGTAGTTTTCAAACATGTAATTTTCATACTTTCTTTTAATACAAAAATAAAAAAAATTAGCGGTATATAAAAGTAAATAAAAAGTTCTGATTGATCTTAATTGCTTATATAAGTTGAAGAGAATATAGCTCATACGGCTTGTCCTTTTTATGGTGATTTTACTTAGAGCATGTATCCAATGATTTGAAAACAACTATGGGTTTCTAGCATGGTTTTTCTAAAAATTATGCAAGATATTGTTAGACAAATTTAGAATTGTGGGAAGTAGTTAATAAAGTTAGTGACATGAAGAGGGGCATAAGAAAATTTGCAGAGGAAGAAAAGGAGGATGAATTTGGGAAACCTAGCATTCTTAGTGCTCTAATGACATTAATTTAAATTTAAATTTTATTATAAAAATTAAGGACAAAAATGTACTTTTAAGTGAACACAGACCATCCCTCGCCCTTAGCGTAAATAGTAGAGATAAAAATATCACATTGAGAAACCGAAAATTTCCGATAGTAGCATGCATAAAGCTTCTATAGAAAATAATAAATAAGAATACAATTAGAATACAATATACAATTAGTTTTGTTTAGTTTTTTGTATAAATACTCCTTGTTGGTCCTAGTATTAGGAGGTTGTTTTTAGTTGAGTTGTTATAATAATAATATAACAAACTCTTCTCTTTTTTTCTTAGTATAATACTCTGCTGTTATTTTTGCTTTACATGCAAACTAACTCATTTTCTTTTCTTGCTTTGCACTGCATTCTCCTTCTCTAAACATTCTCAATTATTTGTATGGTATCAGAGCATCTTCGATCACTCTGACCAATTGTTCGATTCTTCATCTTCTTCATTAGGTGGTCTTTTTCATTGTTCTATTGCTAAATTGGATCTGGTATTTTCTTGATTTCTCAAGAATTCTCTTTATATCCTTCAATGGCTGAATCGGAGGTTTCTTCTTACAACAAGCAAAATTCAAGTAGCTCAGCTCTACCAAATCCGTATAACGATCCTTATTACATCAGTGGTGCTGATAATACAGGTAATTCGATTGTCTCTATCTTGTTTAATGGAAGGAATTTTCTTAGATGGAGTAGAGGAATTAAAAGGGCATTGGGAGCCAAGAATAAATTAGGCTTTCTTACTGGGACTTTAGCACAACCACCTCCAACTGATGAAAATTATTCTGCTTGGGAGAGATGTAATTTTCTTGTAGTAGAATGGCTTTTAAATTCAATGAACCCTGAAATTTCTGAGGATTATGGTTGTTTAGAGTATGCTTCTGAGATTTGGTCTGAAGTTAATGAACGATATGCTCACTATAATGGACCCCTAATCTACCAACTCAAAAAAGAAATTGCTGCCTTAAAACAGGACAATCAAACTTTGATTTCTTACTATAGCAAATTAAAAAAATTATGGGATGAATTAAAGAGTGTTAGATGTATGCCCAATTGTACTTGTGGGGCTCTTAAAGCTTGTACTTGCAATTTCTTGAGTAGACTTTCGAATTTTGATAATGAGGAAAAATTATTGCAATTTTTTCTTGGGTTAAATCATAACTATGAGAATGCTGCTACCAATGTACTGACAATGGAACCATTACCAACTTTGAGTAGTGCTTTTTGTTTGATTAGTCAGGTTGAGAAACAAAAGGAAGTTTCTCAATCTAATGATATATCCTCAGATTCTGTAGCTATGGCTGTTCAAAGACCATTTCGAAATACTAATGTTAGAATTGATAAGGGATCATACAAGAAGGATAGTAAGAAAGAAAAAGCTGAAAGATTCTGTGATCATTGTAAGTGTAAAGGACACACCAAGGATCAATGTTTCAAATTAGTTGGGTATCCTGGCTGGTACTTGGCTATGTAGAATAGTAGAACAGATAATAATAAAAGATCTGCAAACATAATTCAACATGGGGATGATAGTGAAGAAGAAACTCCACTTGAGTTTTCTGGGCCTTCCAAATTATCTAGTGTTGAATCTGAGATGGCTAACATAGTTTATCAGGAGGTCATGAAAACAATGCAAAGTAAAACTAATGGAAATTCTTTAAGTAATCCTAAGCAAGAACCTAAGGCTGTGTTTACTTCTTTTGTGGGGATGACACAAGCAAAATCTTGTGTCACCAATGATTCTATAAATTGGATCTTGGATTCGGGGGCCACTGATCATATAACTTTTGATGAAAGTTTTCTCATGAATGTCAAGAATCTGCCCAAACCTCTGTCCATACACTTACCTGATGGAACACTTAGGAAGGTCTACAAGATGGGGCAGGTTATGTTATGTCCTGGAATAATTCTTGATGATGTGATGTTGGTGGAAGAATTTACAAATAATCTCATCTCTATTGGGAAATTAGCAGATCAACATGGAATTGTGGTAAAATTCACTCTCAACAAATGCTTCCTTCATGCTCCTGATGGAATTAAATTGCTAGCCATAGGGAGAAGATCAGGAGGTCTATACTTGATAAGGATTTATGACAAATCCTTGGACAATGCAACTAATCAAGGACATTCAGCTATGGCTTTTAATTCTTCAATCAATGTAAGTTCTTTAAGTCTAATTCATGCTAGACTAGGACATGCTTCCTTGTCTAAAATGAAAAATATATCAGATATAAATTGCTCTAAAATTTCTGCATTACCTTGCTCTATTTGTGTTATGGCTAAAAATCATAGACAACCTTTTTCTAAAAGTTCTCATAAGGCTAGTAAACCTTTTGACCTAGTACATATAGATCTTTGGGGACCCTACAAAATTAAGGCATTAAATGGTGCTAGCTATTTCTATACAATTGTGGATGACAACACAAGAACTACTTGGACTTATCTTGTTCATGACAAAACCCAAATTTATACTATAGTTTCAAATTTTTTATCTTATGTTCATAATCAGTTTTCTTCTTCTATTAAGTGTTTTAGAACTGATAATGGAACTGAAATTATTAATCAACAATGTTTATCTTTATTTTCTACCCATGGAATAATCCATCAAAAAAGTTTGCCAGGTGTTCCTCAACAAAATGGGAGGGTAGAACGAAAACATAAACATCTTCTTGAAGTAGCAAGAGCCTTAAGATTTCAAGCTTCTTTACCTAAGAAATTTTGGGGACATTGTATTCTTACTGCTACACATATCATAAATAAATTACCTACCCCTGTCTTAGATTGGAAAACACCTTATGAAATGCTTTTTGGAGAATCTCCCACTTATAATGAGCTTAGAGTCTTTGGTTGCCTATGTTTTGCTAATAACAAGGATAGAAACAAGGATAAAATGGATACTAGAGCAATTAAATGCATTTTTTTGGGTTATCCCCATGGAACTAAGGGATACAAAGTCATGGATTTAGAGTCTAAAAGAATTTTTTTGTCTAGGGATGTTGTGTTTTTTGAATCAATTTTTCCCTATCAAAGTCCCACAAATGCACATAATAATGTTTTTCCCAATAACAACTCCCAAAATGAATATTCAGCTCAATGCCTCCCAAATACTTCCCAAGCTTATCCTAGTATTAATATTCAAAATCCTTCTACTATTCAAAATTATGAATTGAGAGATTTCTCTCCAAATATTGATTCTCACAAAAATGTTACTTCTGTTAATGAGAATGCTAATGAGCAAATTACTCAATCCCCTGTCCAGAATTTACCTGCACAGACTTCTCAATCACCTAGTTCAGAAACTTCTATTCAATCTTTCTCACCTGTGCATAATTCTGTTTCTGATGTTCATTCAGAACATCTTATTCAGCCTAGACAATCTTCTAGGAACATCAAGCCTCCTGCATATTTGACTGACTTTGAGGTTCCCTATCAGCCTCATAGAATTGTGCCTGAGACAGAGGACTCCGATTCAATTTCTTTCTGTGTAAATTCATATGTTAACACTTCACACAGAGTTATATAGCCTGCTAACTACAACCAGGCCAAATATGATCCTATATGGGTTGAAGCCATGCAAAAAGAGCTTCAAGCTCTTGATGATAACAACACCTGGACTCTTACCACTCTTCCCAAAGGCAAAAAGGCAATAGGTTCAAAATGGGTATATAAAGTTAAATACCAACCAGATGGTACTGTTAAAGGTTATAAGGCTAGATTAGTTGCAACAGGTTATCAGCAAGTTTTTGGGGAGGATTATGGAGACACCTTTAGCCCAGTGGCTAAGTTGGCCACTGTGAGAATAGTTCTTGCTTTGTCTACAATTAGGCAATGGCCTTTATGTCAATTAGATATCAATAATGCATTTCTTCATGGTTTCCTAGATAAAGAAGTCTATATGAAGCCCCCCCAGGGTATCATCAGGCAAGTCCTGATCAAGTATGTCATCTAAAAAAAAATTTGTATGGGCTAAAACAAGCATCCCGACAATGGAATAAAGAGTTAACTAGTTTTTTTTATTTCTTTGGGATTTATACAATCCAAACAAGATTATTCCCATTTTACAAGGAACTTAGAGGGTCATTTCTTGATTCTCCTAGTGTATGTTGATGATATGCTCTTAACTGGAACTTCTTTGGATCAAATCACTAAAGTCAAGCAAGTTTTACACAACAAATTCACTATCAAAGACTTAGGAGAACTTCATTATTTTTTGGGATTAGAGATAACTAAACAACCTGATGGCATTTTTCTTTCTCAGCAAAAATATATCAAAGATATTCTTGCCTCTACTGGATTACAAAACTGTACCCCTACTGTTGCACCCCTTCCTACAGGCCTTAAGCTTACACCTGAGAATGGTGATTTATTGGCAGATCCTGAGGTCTTTAGGAGGCTTATAGGTAAACTACTCTATTTGAATATTACCAGGCCTGACTTGTCTTATAGTGTACAACATCTGAGTCAATTTTTAACAACACCAAGGGTGCCTCACCTCAGGGCAGCACTACATGTAGTGAGATACTTGAAAGGTACTTTAGATGTAGGTCTTCATTATAAGTCTGTTTCTAACAACATCATCACTGCTTACTCTGATGCAGATTGGGGTAGCTGCCTATTTAGTAGCAGGTCACTTAGTGCATATTGTATTTTTATTGGTTCAAACTTAATATCTTGGAAGACTAAAAAGCAGTCTACTGTAAGCAAGTCCTCGGCTGAAGCAGAGTATCGTAGTCTTAGTTTTACAGCAAGTGAACTCACTTGGATAGCTGGTGTTTTAGAGGACTTGAAATTTGATTTTATCAAACCTATTCAGTTGTTTTGTGATAACAGGTCTGCCCAACATATAGCTCACAACCCTGTTTATCACGAGAGGACGAAGCACATTCGAAGGGATTGTCACTATGTTCGAGAACAGGTAGCAGCAGGATTCCTTTCTGTTGATTATGTTCCAGCCTCAGGCCAACTTGCAGATCTATTAACCAAGGCCCTCCCTGGTGCTCAGCATTCTGATCTTTGTTTCAAGCTTGGATTGAATTCTTTATCCAGCTTGAGAGGGGTGTATAGAAAATAATAAATAAGAATACAATTAGAATACAATATACAATTAGTTTTGTTTAGTTTTTTGTATAAATACTCCTTGTTGGTCCTAGCATTAGGAGGTTGTTTTTAGTTGAGTTGTTATAATAATAATATAACAAACTCTTCTCTTTTTTTCTTAGTATAATACTCTGCTGTTATTTTTGCTTTACATGCAAACTAACTCATTTTCTTTTCTTGCTTTGCTCTGCATTCTCCTTCTCTAAACATTCTCAATTATTTGTAGCTTCCATTAAAAATACTACATACGTTTCACATTATTTGCAAAGATTAAACATCTTTACTCTCTACTTCAAAGTTACACTAACATGTGGGCTCAAACTTTTTTTGACAAAAAAGCAAAGCATGATGTGTACTATTCACTTTTGCCAATCAAAAAATAAAAAATGATGTGTACTGAAGTATTCTCCAATCACTAATGATTAATTAAATAAGAGAATAAAATCTATTTTTAAGATTGTATATGCTATAGACTGAGACATATACAACTATATCAGATCTATCTGATTTGGTTTAATATGTTAAAACGTGTTTTGTATGACTTCTACATCGTTTAAGGGTTAATTATTCATGCAATCATTGTTACATTTGTATATTTTGGGCTTTTATATATAAATTCAATGTGTAAAGAGCAAAAATACCCCCAAAGATATTATTATCTACGTTTTTTAGTAACATTTTTTTACTTTTTCACACTCAGTCAATGATTTTTTAATGGAATAATTACATTAATAGGTACCAACTATTACACTTTTAATTTTATAGGTACCAACTTTTGATTATTCACCAGTAGCACGAACTATTACATAAAGTTGCAACGATAGGTATGGATGACCTATAAGTTGCAACAATATTTAGGTCATATACCTATCATTGCAACTTTATGTAATAGTTCGTGATGCTGGTGAATAATCAAAAGTTGGTACCTATAAAATAAAAAGTGCAATAGTTGGTACCTATTAAGTTAATTATTCCTTTTTTAATTCATTTATATATAAACTTTATAAAAATTAATCTTCATAAACGAATCAAATGAGAACTATCATGTCTACATCATCTTATGCTAAAATCAATTTAAATTGTGCCAAGATTACTTTCCTAAACCTCTCCATTTCAATTTATTAGTTACGTATTATGTTTCAAATGTTCCCCTTTGCTGGTTACATTTAAAAAAAAAATTAAAAAAAAATTGTCCATTTATATCTAGCTACCTAATTAGTCTAAAATAAATAACATTTATATATAATCTAAAAGTCTCTAATATTATAATCAATTTTACCTTAATTGTGATTGGCTTAAATAAAAAAGTGAAAATAAATTAGCACAAAAATTAATTAATTGATTTTAGAATTAGTTATTTTTTTAAACTAAAATATTATACACCAATTCCACCTACTTGCCTAAATAAATGTGTAAAATTCCAAACGTAACTAAAAAAAATTTCAAATAACATGTGTGATGGAGAACATAATAATTAATCGACTTTACACTTAAAATCAGACTATAAGGGGCAAAGATTCAAGTTTTGATCAAGTGAAGCAATTGTACACAACCCATCTATATAAGGGAAAAAGAATCATTTGAGAATCCCTCAGAATAATGAGAACCATAAGAACTCTAGTCTTAACCCTTGATTTATTATTAATCAACTCCAAGCCATTTAGCTCTTTCATATTTTTTTTTCATCAGTATGATTCGATTATTTTCCTCTTGTTGATTATTCATCACTGCTGCTGATTCAATTAATCCTCAAATTCGAACATCTTCAGTTGCAGATTATCATCTTTAAACTTCGAGCTTCGAACTTCAAATTGCCATCTTCATATTGAACTATGAACTTTGAACTTTTTATTTTATGACTGTAGTAGTTGATGATCGAGTTTACGTTGACTGAGTTGATTCACCGATAAGTCGAATAAAGATTCAATTAAACACTAATTCGCTGCACCCTTTTTGTCGCACTCTGATTGTTGTTCATACATTTAATCTCAGCTCGATTAAACTAAGATAGGATGATTAAATGCTAGCCCTGGAAAGAACATTCTGGAAAGATCTTCATATTCTCCGTCTTCTTCTGCAAATTTTTAACAATGGCTGTTAATCAACTAAGAATAATGATGAGTTAATTCCAGATTGTGAATATGCCATCAATTGAATGCAGATTGCAAATATGCCATTAATTTTCCAGATTGATCTGAACATGTTAATGGCATTAATCTGGAAGTTCGATTAATTTGAGATTGTGATGCAAAGAACGTATGGCTTTGATCACAATTCCTTACATACATAGGACTAGCTTCCTATGCACGCTATGCGTGCGTCATATTTTGATCTTAACTGTTACTCGGTAGTAAAATCAAAACCAAAACTCTGAAATATTCATGAGAAAATCTATACTAATATGAGTGGGAGAAAAAGCAAAAGAAGAAGCAAAACAGGCAAAAAAAAAAAAGAGATGACAGAATGGTTCCGCTCTATTTGTAGGGAATTCAAAAATATGAATTTTGGTTTTTGCATTTTATTTTTTTGAACTATATATTTTGTAATATTTTCAATATAAAATAGGAAATTTTGTCAGAAAAGACCTTTTAAAACATTCATTTTGTGAGAAAAGACCTTATAAAAAATTTGTTGTGAGCAGGGACCTAAAATAAAAAAAAAGTTGCAAAGAGAGACCTTACCTCTATTTTCCGACGTTAATTGTGAATCTCCGGCGTTAAATCACTATTTCCCTCCAATTTTGCACGAATCCTTTCGTATTTAAGGGGGTAAGAGATGAGGAAACCCAAATTCAGAAGAAGAGAATTTTAGATGCTAGAAGGAAGTGTTAATGTATGGTTTATGTAGATGAATTTAGGAGGGAAAATGGAGGGGGAGTGGAGGAAAAATGAATTTATAGTGAAAAGAAAAGGAAAGGTTAAATAGAGAAGAAAGAATTCATCGAAAATTGGAGGGAAATAGTGAGTCAACGCCGGAAATTCACGGTCAACGTCGGAAAATAGAGGTAAGGTCCCTCCTTGCAACTTTTTTTTGTTTTAGGTCCCTGTTCACAACAAATTTTTTATAAGGTCTTTTCTTACAAAAAGAATGTTTTATAAGGTCTTTTTTGACAAATTTTCCTATAAAATACTACAAAAACTTCCTTTTTTAGTTAATATTGATATAATTTGAGTATTTAAAATGTTTTAAAGGGGGTTTTACACTTTTCAAGGAGGACGCTATAGCTCCCCCCGGCTTATATAATAAACATAATATATACTCCGTACGTAGGAATGGTAGGATAAGTAGCTTTTACTTAATAATTTTTTATTTTTTTGTATTAATAAATGTAGTAAAATACATGTATAAACATGTATAGAGTATTGTATAAGAGTAAATTAGAATAGATGTATGGCTAAGTACCATACATGCATAGGTAAAGTATAGAAAATGTGTAGAGAGTGTGTGCGTGTGTTTTGTTTGTATAGGTTTTATTTGAAAGAGCCTTGTTTGGATCAAGGGGTAATAAGGGGTAGAGAATTCGTCCTAACTCCTAAGTATGGCGGATAAGGCTTGTGTATTGCCTATATAAAGGCCTCCTCTCATTTGCAATAAGAAGGGTGATGTTTTGAGAGTTTTGTAAAAACAAAAATCTGATTTGGGCGTGAGCACTGAATGGCTACAACAATTTCAAGGAATTTGCGAGTATAGAGAGGGTTGCAATCCTCTAGCATTGGTGTGAGCACCAAGGGCTACAACTTGGGGGTGTAAGCATCTTCAAGGAACCCTCCATTAACCGAGGTTGTTGAGTTACATTTTGTTCATTTTCATGCGTGTAGTTTGAGTGTCCATTACATATTCATCTAAAAAATGTCTTACACTTCAAGAAACACACCATTGCAAATGCGTGCAGTGAGGTTTGAACTTAGAACCTCAAGTGTGGTGTTCAAAGACCTTTGCCATTAAGGAAAACCTTGAAATGCACCCTTTTTTTTTACCATTACCCAAAAAAAGAAAAAAAGGAAATGCACTTCTCTCTTCATAACAAGATTTGAAGAAAAAAGAGTGGCAATTGTGAAGGATAATACTCATGCATTTCTTTTCATATTTCAGTTGGATCATTGATTTCCGTCATAGTTTGGAAAATCTTCATGTATCCCAAAAACATGGATGCTATGATACAGAGCTTGCTCTATTTAGCTGAGATAAATAACAAAATGAGCAAAAATGAGGAAGCCAAACTTACATCAACGAAGCAGAAGATCTTCAATATCGGTCACAAGACCAGTGCTTTCTGCCAGCATCTTAGTCTGTTCACCGATCACTAGTTGACCACATGCACCATTTATATCTTGTCCCATTTCCTTGCGAACTGTTGTGCGGATATTGTATTTTTCCCTAAGAATTTTCTGAAAACACTCGACTTTTTCTGCACTGGTCGTTTTGAACTGACTAGTATTGCCAACTGGATTGAACGGAATCAGGTTTACTACCTACAAATAAATTCATAGCAACACCCACTGGAAATGTCAGAGAAAGGAAACCGTTCCTTCATTATTTTTGATAAAGCTCAGAAATCTTCCAAAGTCCAAACATCAAAACAAATGAAACCTATACAAAAATTGCCAAAGTAGCAAGAGGACGTCTATACAGCAATAGCAACAAAATATTAGAATAGTTAATGTTAAAACCAATTCAAGGAAAACAAGTGAAATCAACAAAATAAAGCACATATAGATTTACGTGGTTTACTAATGCTGTGTTAGCTTTGTGTAGTAGAAGGGGAGAAACCTTATTGATCGTTAAGGAGCTATAGAATATAGAAAGAGCTAGATTAACAATAGAGGATTTTCAGTTTCCATAATGGCTCTTGTGTCTTGTCTATACCCATGAAGAAGAAAGAAAGCTATACTTCTAAGAAGTTAAATTGAAGTTCCATACCAAATCAGCTGGCAAGAAGAGTATCCTGTAAGCACTAGATTACCCAAATAAAATAAAATAATAAGAAAAAGGGGGTTCTTTATATTGTACCGATATGTTTCTTTGTTTCTAAGTTGTACATGGTTTTAAAATTCCATTTAGTTGTACATGGTTTTAAAGTTCCAATTGTGTTTTTATTGAAATGATATTTATCTAGAATAGGTTTAGAGAGGTTCAACCTACAAATCTTAACAGAACTAGCTAGAAGCAATAAACATTTACCGATTTATTTATAAAACATATTTTTTTAATAATTAATAGGATAAATTGCTTCTAATAATGCAACCTTTTGCGGATTTACTTTTAATAAGTTAACCTTTTAATTATTACTTAATAAGACAACTTTCACCCCAAAATTCATCCGGTAGGAAAATGTGACATATTACCGGCTAAAAAACTATATCAAAAACACATTTTATCCATTGTTTGAAGTTGGTGCTGATCTTTCCTCCATTGTTGTAGTGACACTGCATTCATCAACCTTCACCCCAAAATTCATCCGGTAGGTAAATCTAACTTTAGGGCATGTTTATCCCAGAGACTCACTCCCACAATTCAGACTCTGCCACATCAGTTTTTACCTACTTTTTAACAATTCATACTCATACAAGTTTTTACACTTTATCCCTAAGACTCTATTCCAGACTCACTTAAAATATCTTCAAACTTTTTTTAATCTATAAAATTATCAAAATATCTTGAGAGACTCACTTAAAATTATCAAAATATTTAATATGTGGGGGCCCACATGAGTCTCAATGTGAGTTTCATTTTCAAAGACTTACATTGAGGCTCCCTCAAGTTTTTATGCACATCAATGGGTGAGACTCCATTGAGACTACAATTGAAACTCACATTGAGACTTACAATAAACATGCCCTTAATCAGTTTATATATGAACTGATTGAACGCAATTTATATACATGAACTGATTCTGAATTTAATGTATCAGTTCATATATGTTCAATCTTATATGAACTGATATATTCTGATTAAACTGAATTTATATATCATTTTAGGAGTATATCAGTTCCATCAGAATATACTCAATCAAAATATACACGCTCAATCAGAATTAGATTATATATCAATCATAAATATAAACTCAATCAGTATACCAGTTTATATATCAATCATATATATCAGGTCAATTTACATATGCTCAATCAATTCATATGAACAGAATATTTCTGATATATTCAATTTATATGCTCAGTTTATACAGTTTATATATGAATCAGAATTCAGAACTGAAAACCAGAGGCAGCTGAATTATGCCTTGACATTGCTTAATTTCAGTGAATTAGGGGAAGCAAATTTATTTATTTTTTTAGAAAGGAGAAGCTTCTACTAATGGGGCGTTGCAGTGGAGTAGAGAAGGAGAAATGGTGTGAGAATCAAAATGCTGCAGGCTTTATATGATTGATTTAAAAAATAAAAAATAAAAAATAAAAATACAACGGTTACTTACCTCCTACAGCAGGTAAGCTACCTGTTTTAACTACAGCATGGATTTTAGGAGGTAAAGGTTGCCTTGTTAAGTAATAATCAAAAGGTTAGTTTATTAAAAAATAAATCAGCAAAAGGTTGCATTATTAAAAGCATTTTTTCCTAATTAATAGCCAACTAGATAAATAATACAGTACTACTAGCAAAATCCAACTTCCAATTCTATGCCTACTAGTTGATAAAATGAAAACAAAGATGGTTCTTTGGGATTGTAACTTCATCTCATATTTGTATACTCTGTGTACACTTGCTGCCATTGTAATCCATGCTATTGTAGCAACAGGGGATACAAATATATGTTTCAAGGATCTCCCCAATGATCATACTCTTTATTAACAATTTGTAATGTCATAATTCGTGCTAAATATTCTTATTCATATAATCACACAAACATATCAAGAACTATACTTTTTAAAGTTGAATATGCCTGTTGCTTTATTTTCTTTTTGTTCTTTTAAGAAAATTCCAGGGAAACTAAAACTAATATCATACTAAGTAAAAATGAAATTGAAAGCCTCACCACTTCCAATGTTTCTAGTAGTTTGCCAAGCTGGTGTGCTTGGAGCTCTTCATCATTCACGCCATCAAGCATTATGTATTCAATAAAGATCTTCTGCTGACTAGATCCAGAGCAGAAAAAGGGTCACGTTAACATTATACCAAACTGCAGAAAAGCAAGGATAGATGAAACATTTTATTAACCTATTCTTTTGATACAGATGAAGTGCATCCATAAGTTTCTCCAAAGGAAATGCCCTAGCAGCAGGCATAATCTGGCAACGAATTTCCTGTACTGGTGCGTGTAGTGAAACAGCCAGGTTTAGTTGAGGAAGATCATTATGAAACTTGTTAATGGCGTGCACAATTCCAACCTAATGAGAATCCACGCAACAAAAAAAAGTTCAGTTAAATGTCATGACAACGAGCCCGCACTTATTGTTTCAATAAAAAGAATACTACCGTTACTTAAGATTGTCTGCTTACACCCAAACACACACAATCCCAACCCCTCAAATTAATGATATGAATCGTCTGCCTGCATTCTGCAAGAACCCTTACGGCCCGTTTGGTAGCCGGTTATAAATGGTGGTAATTGGAATGAATTTATAATTAAATTTGGAAGAAAAATCAAAATTCATTCCCATTGTGATGCTAGTTTAACTCCAATTGATCTAATTTTTTTCACAAATATCCATTCCCATCCAATACCAATATACCACCCTCCCCCACGGTAATGAAAAATAAGAAGAAATTTCAAGTTTGGGAATGAAAAATATGTATTCCATGGGGATTATGAAGTTCTTTTTTAACAAATTACACTTAAAATTCATTACCATTACTACAATTTATTACCAACAACCAAACGGGCCCGTTAAGGCCTTAACTAATAGTTATCCCATCATGCATATTTCTCGAACGTTTGTTGATAATAAATCTAAGCATTATTTATGGATAAAGGGATTAGAAATTGCCTCCTCACTTAAGGGGCTTGACAACAATGAACAAGTAACACCTGAAAATTTAAGAATTTAGCAGCAATTCAAACCAAATGACATCCTTTAATCTAATTATCACAAGAGACCTGGATAGAATATGTTTTTTCCATCTACACATTTTTAATTATGTAGAAAGACAAATAACCCAAAATGATATTTACCAACTGATTTGTACTACTCATATCAATAACAATGACAGCAATAGAAGTAAAAGTTTGTGATTCATTATGCAACTCCTTATATATTCATACAACAGGAAATTAAGCCTAAAAAATCTATACCGTTGACACAGTGATTCTTTTGGGTGATATTTGAAATGGGGATCTCGTCATGACACGAATAGCTTCCACCAACGCAGAGTAATTATTCAATGGTTCCCCCATCCCCTGTAGATCAAAGATAATATCAGGATCCACACTTCGTATTAAAATTTAGATTAATACATGCAAAGAATAGAGTACAATACTTTAAAAGAAGCTGGAAGTTTTCAACATTAACAATTGAAAGAAACCTAGACCAATGTTACCAATTTCGCCTTTTAATTTTTTTAAGTGATAACTCGCCGAAAATGGGCCAAAAATAGCCCAAAACCGGTCATAATTCGCTTATTTCAATACGCAATTCGCAAGGAGTTTCGGGAATTAGGTAACATTGACCTAGACTGCACACAAGCACTAAACTAATTGTAGTATCAAGCTAAATGCCATTGCAGTTTACATTTGGGGAAAAAAAAACAAAACCGTTGTGACATTAGATGTGCAGAAAACACGCTAGATGAGTACTAGTCTTCTCAACAAATGCCACAATACATAAATAATTCCCCAATCTTCTGGTGGAGGAAGGCCCGACCCCCAAACTTTGCACATCACATTCATCTTACATATAGTCCCAAGCATGGATAGAAATCTAAGGTTGTTAAGCAAATTAAGTAACATACATTGGTTTTAGTGTGGGAGACCAGGCTATAAACTGATAGAGTGAAGAGGGGCACTCTAGGTAAAGCATTCAAATTCTACTCTTAGTACATTGGAGAAGAAGCTAGGAAGTTAGATGAGAATTTCTACAAACATAACAAAGAGAAAACATAATGAAAATTGATGAGAATAAGTATATCAAAAGTTTCTGCAATTACAGTTTTTCACTATGCGTTCGTCATCTTTCTTCTTAATTATCTCCACTAAATCAATCCAAGCTATGCTACTTCATAGAAGGCCAGCTATCTAACTATCTTTAAATCTATCTAATCAAAAAAGCTTACCCTTCACTTTTCTCTTATAAACCAAACAAAGTTAGTTTCCTTTCCTCTCTCTTCCCTACATTTTTGTTATCTATGGCCAACAACTTGTATTGTCATAGCAAAAGCCACACTTTCTACGCCATTAGGCATGTCACAAAGCTATATACCATCATAATTCATGCCCTTCCTAAGACATTTCTTCACAGGCCCTTGTAAAAATATACATTTATACCTAATCTATTCACGAGTCAGCATCTGCTATATCTACCTGCTATGCAGCATTACATAATTCTTGATGACTTGTTCAACCGTGCCGCTGGGGAACGATATTAAAATTGCCTCCCAGCCACTACGAGAGAACAAGAAAAGACATTCCAAAAGATTTAGTAGAACATTACCATGAAAACAACATTACGTATATTTGATATACGAGAGGCATGCACCAATTGCTCCACTATCTCGCCTGCAGAGAGGTTGCTTTTGAATCCCATGCTCCCTGTAGCACAAAACTTGCATCCCATTTTGCATCCAACCTGCAGTATTTTAATTGAACATATAGTCACGAGCAAAAACTCCCAAACACTACAAGAAACAGCAATACCAGTGAATAGAAGAAGCAAAAGGAGTGATAAGAAATATAAGTTTCTCTAAAATCCTAAGGAATATATACAAAGAAAATCATGAGAATGATGAGCACTTCTCACAAGGAACAGATCGATCCCCTAGAATATTAGCTTTAAATGCTAATTTATTATTAAGCTAATATCCAATTACTTAGGATAGTCTACAGTGATTCTATATCCTTAAAATGTCAGCCACATCCACAGTGCCAACTTAAAGCAAGATTCACCAAAAGTAGTGCGTCAAACATACAATGTATTATGGTTTCCCCCCTTTTCAAGCTTATTCTTGTCACAAGGAAGCCTTATTTTCAATTTCTTATCACTTATCACTTTATTCACCAAAAAAAAGCCCTTTCATCAAACCACTAAAAATCCTAAAGAATGCTTACATCAGAAAAAAGCCCTTTCATCAAACCACTAGAAGAGAACCGCCATTCCATATGCTACATCATCCAATTTAAAGGTCAAAAGTTAGTCTAGAGTTAGAAGCCATATGTCTTATGCCAGTTCATTAAGATAAAATGACATCAGTAGTAGTAAGATACTGTGAATTTGTGATACATTTTCTACCTTTGTTCAAATTACACAATTACAGTGAAATTCTCCACAAAGAAAGTACATAGTTACCCAGTCTACCTGAAACTTAAAGATTGTGATGACTAGCACCAAGTGAAGCCAATAGTAAATATTAAATAAAAAAACAATATAGAAATGTCAAGCATGGGTCATATAACATCATTTAAGTTCCAAATCCTCACAAGAAAATTTTCTTCTCACAGGTCATATAAACATGGTAAACTCGATCTAATCTGCAAAAACCAAAAAGCATAATCATAGGATACCTGACTTGACACACAAAGAGTTGACCTTGGACCACCTAGACGTGATTTTCCACCATATTTTCCCAAGCGTGTATCATATCTCATTACCACAGCTTCCACAAGTGCCCCACTCTGAGAAGTAAAAGATGGATAACAAGTGTAAACTCCAGATACACATATCAAAGTAATAGATTGAAAAAACTTGCTAATTATATTATGAAAGCAATACAAACATCAATGTCTTGTTTCAAAAAGAAGCTATTCAACTTAAAAGGCCAAACTTGACAACGTTTGACAATTCATTCTATCCTAATCACCATATCATCCCCTCAAAAAAAATCACCATATCATAAATTTATCAAAATGAAAACAATTCTATAATAAGCTTATGGGGGAGCTTTTAAAGGAGAAAGAAAGGCTTAGCAATGATAGTATTGTAACAACCTTTAATTAATTCATTGATGATTGGGTCACACTTTCTTTAATCAAGAGTCCAAGTATGACACACTATATCAAAACAAATGATATAACTAATAATCCCTCCATATTTATTTAGTTTATAAAGTTTGACTTTTGACACCGTTCATAAAGTTTACTTTGACCATTGTTTGTAATTTATATGCAAGGAAAAAATACCCAATGAGAGGTCTCGTTGGATTTGACTCGACGTATAGTTTTTTAATATATGGTTTTATTAATTTTTTGCTGATACATATTTAGAGATATCAATGTTTAAAGTTTTGTCTCGGAAACATGGTATTAAATCAAGGCCGCATCACCACATTGTAAAGGTTTTTGAGCTTACCGCGAGCGATATATTAGGCCACAACGGCCGCAAACCATTCGCATTGACCGCGAATGTGATTCCGCGACCATTACCACGGTCGCGACCGAAACCGAGATTTAAAACTATGCTCGGAAAGCACAAAAAGGTGAAGTTTGTAGATTATAAAAATAAAAAAATAAAAAAACAAAAACAGAGGGAGTAATACAAATAAAACTTTCAACATTTGCTAAAAATAGGTGTAACAAAAAACTTTCAACAATTTAAAAACTTTCCATTTATGGTAAAAAAAAGTCAAAAAATTTACATATTTGCCATTACTTATCAAACATAATTTTTTATTAAAAATTAACATTACATAATTAACAACATTAACCATCTACTAAGTAACCTTATGACCACCACCCACCACTTTTTACCACCAAAGAACAACCACAACACCCACCCCCAACCAAGCCGGCCACCACCTTGACCTGACTAACACAAATCGAACCGCCGAGATTTAACCCTAACCCGGCCGGCCACCACCCTGACCTGACCCACCCACCTTCGAACCACCCTGACCTGACCCACCTTCGAATCACCCTTCGAACCACACAAATCGAACCCGACCACCACCCTAACCTGACCCACCCACCTTCGAACCACACAAATAGAACCGCCGATTTGTAAAAATAATTTCATCCTTGGAATGTACAAATTCGAAGGCACATCCATGAGTACCAATAGAATGGTACCAACAAGATATACATTACTTCAACTTCAATGAACATTAATATAAGGATTAATGACATTATTCAAATTTTAAAATTATATCAAATGAACATTCGTCATCAACTTCATGAACATGCATTCATTGTTGGTTGCATTTTTACGGAAAATACCTTACTCTATGTGTTCACAGGAGTACCTTCTAGGAATTATTTGGAATGGCCATTTTCCACCCATGAGAAAACTATTTTCCATCCTCCTCAAACTAAACAAAGAAAAGTCGGGAAACCCACTTTCCTAGAAAATGTCTTCCACACAATCATTAATTCCCAAGTTGTTGCTCCTTCAAAAAAAAAAAAAATCCCAAATTATTGCAAAGACTAAAGAGCCACAAAAGCTTTAAAAGAATTAAAAGCACTCCCTTCTCCCAAGTCCCCACACTAAACCCAGAGCTTTATTATTCCTAAGTTTCCCCGTGCTAAGACAGTGTTTTCGTCATTGCTCATAAAATTAGAAATTGTATATAGGAGAAACCTTATGATTGGGTTGTATTTTGGATAATAATGGTAATTTGGTTATTCAGTGTAACAACTAACAAGGATGAATTCAATCATTGGGATCCATAAAGAATTAAAGATGAAAACCTAGGATAACTAAGTGAGATCCCTGATGTGGACCAACGACTATTGTTTCAAGAATTCAAGCTTGCCTAGAAATGAAACCTTGTTCTGTAACAACAGAACCCTGCACGAACCACCCCCCCACCCCCACCGCACATACACACAAAAAAAACAAAAAACAAATCCCAATTAACAGTATAACTCAACAGATTTGCAGTGGCAAAGACACCAAATACCAGATTGGCAGTATTTAAATCAACCTTACCTTTATGATTTGGTCCAAATATATTTAAAAAATGCGTATTTACATTGCATAGCTTGCAAATACAACTATAAATTAAGCATGACAAATCAAGATAATACAAAAATTTGAAGAATGGAGTTTTCATGGAATGGTGTCTTACTCTTACATATATATTGCATTTATATTCTTATTCAAGAAGATTAACAATAAAAAAACTGTCAAAGTACTTAACTTTTAACATTTTCTACATCAAACAAGTAAACCAGTGAAAATCACTGAATTTTACAGTTTTATAAAAATATTCCCTATTTTCAATATTGCATTTATATTCTTATTTAAGAAGATTAACAATAAAAAACTGTTAAAGTACTTACTTTTTAACAATGTTCTACGTGTTCTACATCAGACAATTAAACTAGTGAAAAATAACTGATTTTTTTTATAAAAACTTTCCCTATTTTCAATATTATGTTACAAAACAATGATTCAATTACAACAATAAAGCCCTAGTCCCAAAAAAATGAGGTCAGCTACACATAAATCAATATATGGAATAGCCAAAGTCATTTGCCCAAATTCTTTCCCTCCATGCTTCTCTATATAATGCCAGCTCCTCTTTTAGCCCCAATAGCTTCATATCTCGGTAACAACCCTCATCTAGGTTTGCTTCGATCTTCTACTACCTCTTACCTTCCCATTTATTTGCCACTATTCAAGTTTTCTTACTGGCGCATGAATCGATCTCTGTCTCACATGACCAAACCACCTAAGCCGATTTTCCCTCATCTTATCCTCCAAAGTCGTTACCCCTATCTTTTTTTTCTAATAATCTCATTTCTTATTTTATCCTTCCTTGTATGCCCACACATCCAACGTAGCATATGCATCTCTGTCATATTCATCTTTTGAACATGACAATATTTCGAAATCCAACACTTTGTACCATATAGCAATGCTAGACTAATAGTTGTATGATAGAATTTTCCCTTAAGTCTTTGTGGCATACCCCGATCACAAAGAAACTCCCGATCACTTTAACCAACCTGATTTGATCCCTTGAGCAACATACCCAAATGAGTCCCAATGAATTTACATTCCAAATACTCTGTCTTACTTCTTCTTAACTAAAACCCACATAATTCCAAAGTGTTTGACCACAATTCCAACTTACTCTTGTCATTTGCAAACATCATACATGATGGTAAATCATCTTGGATTGAACTTGTCAATTCATCTATGACTATGGCAAAAAGAAAAGGGCCAAGTGTGGAAACTTCAACCTTGATGTCCTCCAATTGTGATAGGAAACTCTCCAGTTTTCCCGAAACTAGTCCGCACACTCATGCTAGCACCCACATAAATATCTTCAATAATGTCAATATAATTATTTAGGATGCCTTTTCTAGTTAAAGCACGCCAAAACCATATACAAAATAATGATTCAATTAATCATATACAAAATAATGATTCAATTAATCATATACAAAATAATGATTCAATTATTCTTTTACAATATTACTTCTAAATATACATTGTATTGCTTTGTAACCTTTTTGAATTCTAACAGATTATTCTAAATAAGCATTACTCTGTTACAATATCTTACTTGTAACATGCCTTAGATGGCCAACAATGGGGCTCTTCCATTGTTTCTCCAATGAGCTCTCCAACAAGTGGGAAAATGAAGAGTCAATTCTAACCCCAACATTGGGGCTCTCCAATGAATCTCCATTGGCTCTCCATGGACAAACCTTGGAGAAAGACTCTCCTCCAAGAGCCTTGAGAGAGCTAGCTCTTGGCATAATATGTTGACACGTAGCATGCATTTCATTGGGTTTTTTTTTCTGTTTTTAACAGAATATATTCAAATGGAGGGCTTGTTGAAGAGTTATATTATTGTTAGCATTCTTTAGAAGGGATCTTGGGAGTATCTTGATGAGAGAGAGAACTAAAAATGGGTTTGAGAGTCACTTTAGGGAGCTATATTGATGTTGGTGGTCTATACTCTTATGTAATGATTCAATTTCCACAACCCAGAAAGCTAACTACAGTAAACTTGAAGTTCCACAGGAAGTAGAATTTCCCAGGATTTCCCCAAATTTTCCTCAACCATAATACTTCAAGTTTTCTATTTATCAATTATCATCAATTATTTCGCTTTAACCAAAAAACCCTAGTCTTGTGGGTATTAGGAGCTGAGTCTTTAGCTCTTAAATGGGAAAGTGAAAACAACCATATTTTCAATATAAAAGCAAAATTGTGCACCAACTTATAAGAGCAAAGAATTCTCAATTTATTTAACCAAAAAATTAAAAACGCATAAAAGAAACCTGGAGTTTAATGAGAAGTTTAGAGGTGACAGCATCAGTGGAATGAGCAACAGAATGAAGGGTAGAAGTCAATGGCAAAAACTTGGATTTGAGAAGAGAATAAGCAGCAGAAGGTAGTGAAAGAATATCATCCCATTTACAATCTGGGTGCTGAAGAACATGCCTGCATCATCAATGGAGTAAATCAGCAAAAAAAAATAAAAAAATAATAATAATAATAAAATTAACACAGAAAAAAAAAAGAGAACAACAAAAGGTGAGATAGATAACAGGAGAGTTACTTCCAAATTAAGGGGATAAAGTTAGACTTGATTCCGGCGTTGTCGAACTCATTTTGCAGCGCTGAAGAGTCGAATATAGATCGAAACGCCATTAATGGATGATACACCTTACCTTAGGATTTGGAAAATTGAGGAGGAAACGCAGAAGTGATGTATAGGGTTTACCGGTTTAGAGAGGAATTTACAAATATTTACCAGCGTCCAGCACCTGGAAATTCCCGGTTCAAAAATACCAAAGTGGCAAAATCAAAGAGAAACTCAAGAATTTTGACCTAATCTAGCTTAATCTATCCCTAATCTAGAGAGAGAAAGCAGTGAGAAGTTCATAATACTATCTTTTTTTTTTTTTTTTTGAAGGAAATTCATAATACTATCCTAATTCCTAAGTATAGTCTAAAGTTTTTTAATGACTAAATGAAAACTCAATATAAGTATTAATTACACGAACAAAAATAGAGCAAGGCGCGAAAAAAGGTGCTTTAGGGGCTACACGATTGTGCAGTTATAAATTGTATGGTCGTGTCACTTACTTGCACGGCCATGCAAAATATCGTTGCACACTTGCACGGTCGTGGCGAAGCGAATGGAAAAGAGAAATTCATACATTGGCTAGACTAATACATTTGATAACTCATACATTGGCTAGACTAATAATTAATTATCTAGAGAAAAGCTACTTAATTATATACGTACTTCACTATTGGTGATTGGTTAAAATTTGTGGTATCAACTTATACTCTTTTGAGTTTTTTTTTTTTTTTTTTTTTTTGCTCTCTTGCTTTGGCATATCCTTGATCGCCATGCTTTTGCTTGTGTGATTCATTCTATTGATTGTTATTTTGTGTTAGTGAGTTAATAAGAATTTGGAAGTTGGGTTTGGATAATTTGCCCAACATCGAAGAAATAAATTGAAAATATATAACTAGCATTTAACCTAGTGCCTAATTTGTTACTCCACCTACTACTAATTTGTTTTAAGATGGAACGATATTGGGCTCACATATGTGTAGACTCTCCTCCAAAGGCTCCAATGTATGATTTCTCCTAGTGATGCCATGTTTAATTAATGCACTTTTATGCTTGAGCAACCTTGAAGTAGAGTATGCGTAGTAATTAACTATTCCTTTTATAACACAATAATTTCACCCATTATGGATTTCTAGACCAAATTTTCTAATACAAGTTTAAAGCACTAATGTGACAATAATTAAACACCACTAATTAAGCCCCAACAATAAAACATTAGCATTGCCCAGTACCCAGCCACTTACCCAAACGCCACCTTCACCACTCACCATTCACCACCACCGATCACGATTCACCACCATATCAACTGCATCAACCAAACCCACCGGCAACACACCCAATCGAACCAACTCCACCACTCGAACCCAATCGAACCAGCACCACCAATCATACCCTAAACCCAATCGCACCAACACCACCAATCGAACCAAGCAACCAACTCCACCAATGGCACCAAATCGAACCACTCAATTCAACTTTCCAATCGAATTTAATTTCTTTGTACGTCCAATCGAAGCATAGTGTTAGATCTGGGTTCGAGTTCTAGCTTAGGGTTGGAGTTCGTGTTCTAGGGTCCGATATCGTGTTCTAGGGCTGGTGTTCAATTCGTGTTCTAAGGTTCGGGCTCTAGGGCTGGTGTTCGTGTTCTAAGGTTCGGGCTCTAGGGTTCGGGTTCGTATTATAGTGTTCAGGTCAAATCTAGTTCATGCTTGAGAGTTATGGGTTGGTGTTGTTGGGTTTGGGTGGGTGGGGTTTGTGGGTTCATGGTTAGGGTTTGTTGCTGGGGTTCGATTGGTCGGGTTTGTGTTCTAGGGGTTTGGGTGGGTGGGTGGGGTTCGGGTGGTGGTTGGGGTGAGTTTGGTTAGGTTGTTGTTAGTGGTTGATGTGGGTAATGAATGGTCGTGGTGGGTGGTAATGATTAAGTTAGATTAATAATGTAGTGTTAATGTTTAATAAGAAATATATTTGATTAGTAATGATAAATGTGTAAATAAATGGATCTTTTTTTTTTTATCATAAATGGAAACTTTGTGAAATGGTGTATTATTTTTGTTACACCAAAAAATGACAATAGGTGAAATTATTGTGTTATATATGGAGGGAGTATATGTTTGTCTTTAATTTAATTTTGGGGTTCTAGTAGAGTAGCAACCTTCCAATCTAGTACCTAATTAAATTAACTAACAATTAATAACTTAATTGTTATTTTACCACTCTAAAAATTAATTGTTAAATTGTTACTAAATTAACTTAATTGTTAGACCTTTTTTTTTTGGAAAGGGAACTTAATTGTTAGACCTAAATTATCACTATCATGTATTATTCTTTTGAAATGAATTACTTTGAATTGAACTGAATTTGACTGAATTGAAGTGAAATAAACTAAATTTTAGTCTCATCAGAAGCTGAACTAAACTGAATTTGTCTGAAATTAATAAAAATTTCAGAAATTAAGTTCAAAAGAACAAGGCCTTAGTACTAAAGTAGCAGTTTAGTAAATCAATATTTTTCCCCATCATGCACTAATAGCCTAATAATATAACAGATGTAATGAAGTGTTTAGCTTGTAATTGGGAAGTGATTTTGGCACTCTAATTTTTATGTTGACACCTACTATATGAGTATACATATTATAGAGATATGTGTGCTCTCACAAAGTGAAGTGCTAGAAAGAAAATGCTTGAGCAACTCTAAGGGTTGCCAACCTACTAGACACATAATATTAAAAAATTGATATATCTAAATTAAATTAGAAAGGGAAGTGATTAAAATTAAATTTTTAATATATTTTTAACCAATGAAAAAATACCTCATTTAAGATGGTTGATAACTTTTAGGGGTTGTTCTAGCACTCCCGGCCCGTACCAAAATTAAAATTGGAGTTCCAATAATTCGCTAATTTTCGCATCAAAAAATGAAATAGTTAATTGCAAGCTAATTATCAGATCGATCAAATTGCTGATGGAATCTTACCCACTCAGCCACTCCAATAACAAATACACTAAACAAATAAATCAATCATGCTCCAACGTAATTATTAAATAATCACATATCTTTCACTTCAATAGTACAACGCTCTAGCTAATTAATGCTAATAAAACTTGTTATTAGCATTATCATAATTATATATGCTTATTAGCAACATACAAGAGTATAATTATTATTTATTAATTAATGTATTTTCCTTAACCCTTGATTTCTAGTAGTGCTAGTACTAATCTTGGAGCTATATGAACGCCCAAATTGGTGGTCTCATAAAATATAAGACACAATTTTTGGTTTTTAATTTCTGTTAATATTATTTATGAATTACACCCAATTATATATTACAATACTTGCCTACTCAGAGGAAGATTTTACAGCTCACCAAATCTCTTTAATAATGAAAAACAATACTTAAGGAATGAAAAATATTTCTAGAATAAAAATAATTCCTTATTTTCTAACACTCCCCCTCAAGTTGGGTTGTAGGGTCCCCAACTCCCAACTTGCTTAGTACTTTTCTGAAAACTGGTGTAGCAACAGCTTTAGTTAAAATGTCTGCTAATTGATCCTCTGACCGAACAAATGGTAAGCTTATCACCTTCCTTTCTAGGTGATCTTTTATAAAGTGTCTGTCAATCTCCACATGTTTCGTGCGATCATGTTGTACTGGATTTTCTGAAATTCGTATGGCTGCCATGTTATCACAGTATAGCTTACAAACCCTTTTTAGAAGATATACTAGTTCTTCTAGTAATTTCCTTAGCCAGAGTACTTCAGTTATCCCTTTCGCAATTCCTCTGAACTCAGCTTATGCGCTGGACATAGCTACTACTTTCTGGCGTTTGCTCCTCCAAGAGACCAAATTTCCTCCTACAAAGGTGAAGTACCCTGATGTAGATTTCCTGTTGCCTCGGTCGGCTCCCCAGTCTGCATCTGTGAAGGCATGGAGATCTAGATGCCCCTGTTTTTCATAGATGACTCCCTTACCAGAAGTTCCTTTCAAATATCTCAAAATCCGAAGTACAGCTTCAAGATGATGTTTCTGTGGCCTATGCATAAACCTGCTAACTACACCAACTGCATATGCCAGGTCGGGTCTAGTGTGGGACAAGTATATCAACTTCCCTACCAGTCTTTGATACTGGGTTTGGTCTACTTGCTCACCTCTTTCATTTGTAGTCCATGATTCACTACCATTGTTGTATCAACTGGCTTGCAATCCATCATACCTGTTTCTGTCAAGAGTTCTAAAATATACTTCTTTTGTGATATAAAGATACCCCTTTTTGATCTAAGTACCTTTATACCTAAGAAATATTTCAAATCTCCAAGGTCTTTCATTTCAAATTCCCTGAAAAGTTGTTTCTTCAGATGCTCAGTCTCTTCGGTATCATCACCTGTAATTATCATGTCATCTACATATATGATCAAACATGTTGTCAAACTTCCCCTTTTCTTGTAGAACAAAGTATGATCCGCATTGCTTTGTTTATATCCAAATTTCTTCATGGCCACTGTAAACCTTCCAAACCATGCTCTTGGTGACTGTTTCAATCCATATAGAGCCTTCTTCAGTCTACATCCTTCCCCTTTACCGAAATCCTGTGAGAACCCTGGAGGAGCTTCCATGTATACCTCTTCGCATAGGTCTCCATGTAGGAATGCATTCTTTACATCGAACTGATGTAATGGCTAGTTTTTGTTGGCAGCTATTGAGAAGAGCACTCTAATTGTGTTGAAGTTTGCTACTAGAGAGAAAGTTTCATCATAGTCTATCCCATAAGTCTGTGTATACCCTTTTGCCACAAGCCTTGCTTTATACCTCTCAATACTTCCATCTGCTTTCCGTTTTATCATAAAGACCCATTTGCAACCTACAGGTCTTTTTTCACTTGGTAGAACACACCTTTCCCATGTATTGTTCTTGACCAGTGCTTCGATTTCTTCTTTCTTGGCCGCCTTCCATTTTCCACTTTTAAGTGTTTCCTCCACAAAGTTTGGAATATCATCAGAGTATATGGCTGCAA
The DNA here is from genome assembly GCA_951394345.1 of Salicornia ramosissima. Classification (NCBI taxonomy): domain Eukaryota; kingdom Viridiplantae; phylum Streptophyta; class Magnoliopsida; order Caryophyllales; family Amaranthaceae; genus Salicornia; species Salicornia ramosissima. The sequence goes on from OX596233.1 coordinate 8,295,884, forward strand.
TATAGGCTTTTGCTCCTTGAGACAGATTACCTTCCCCCGATTTACTGATCGGATATCTGGATTTTTGTGCTTCAAATTCTGGATCATATCGCTTAGGAGGAATTCCCCTTGTGCTTCTTGGTGGAAGTTCATATCTGTTTCCTGCATTATTATTCTGACAAGACACATCTTCTGATCTAGAAGGAGGATTAGTAGGCTCAGTAGGTTCAGATATATGGTCAGATTCTAAATTACATACCTCTAGATTATTCTGAACTATATCTTCAGAGATAGGATCAAGATCAATGGGCATGGAAACTGCTGGTGGGTTAGACTGTATAGTGCCTGTTGCCTCGGTGGTTTTGCCTACTTATTCTTTTGGATCAGGAACCTCCAGCTTTGGATAGGTAAGCCAGCTTAGAAACTCATCTGGATCATTCTCCCCCTGAGGTTCAAGGTTGGTAGAAGTATTCTGTTTCAACGAAGTCACAATCCATTATGGTATAGACACGGTTTGTAACCGGGTCGATACATCGATATCCCTTTTGATGAATCCCATATCCCACAAAGACACATTTGATGGCCCGCGACTCGAGTTTATTTCGTAGTCGTTTGGGTTGATGAACATATACAACACTTCCAAATACATACTCTTGGCAGTAGGGAATGAGAAATAGGAACATTAACATAGTTTTTTATGGTGTCTAATGGTGTGTCAAAGTGGAGGCTTTTTGTAGGTAGTCGGTTGGTGAGATAGTTGGCAGTGGCTATAGCTTCAGGCCAGAGGTGAGCGCGGGCACACGACTCTATCATCATTGCTCGGGTCATTTCTAAGAGTGTTCTGTTTTTCCGTTCGGCTACTCCATTTTGTTGAGGTGTGTCAACACAAGTGGTTTGATGAATTAGGCCATTGGCTTGGGTAAAGGTTTTCATGTCATTGTTCCTATATTCTGTTCCATTATTTGACCGGAGAATTTGGATTTGTGTTTTAAATTGTGTTTGTATCATTTTGTAGAAAGACGCAAAGGTGTGATAGACTTCAGATTTATGCTTAAGAAAGTAAACCAACTCATTCTAGTGCAGTCATCAATAAAAGTAACATAATATGAAAAATCATGATTATTGAATTCAGGAGCTAGTCCCCACACATCAGAATGAATTAAACTAAAAGGTTCAACAGTTTTACTAGTCCTAGTAGGATAAGAATGTTTGTGACTTTTTGCAAGAATACATGCCTCACAATTAAAATTAGAAGACACACCAGAAAGTGATGGAAAAAGTTTTTTTAAATATCGTAGAGAAGGATGTCCTAGGCGCCTATGCCAGGTCCAGAGTTGGTGTTCAACCGGTCCTCGAACAAGCGCTGCACTACCATTTTTAGGCATCAGGCTAACATAATACAATCCACCTTCTTCAATACCATGCCCAATAATCCTGCCTGTCTGAGTATCCTGAACAGTACATCCATGTAAAGTCATAAGAACAGAATAATTTAAGGTTTTTGTTAAGTGGCTAATAGAGAGTAACTTATGAGACAAGTCAGGAATAAATAAGCAATCCGGTAAGCTAATATTGTCTGAAATTTTAACTGTTCCGGCACCTTGGGTTTTAATAACTTCTCCATTAGCAGTTTTTATGTGGTCCTTTTTGGGTATGGTGTTTTTACTAAGATCAGTAGGGTCATATGTCATAGTGTCAGTTACACCACAATCAAATATCCATTTTTTGTTGATTTTTATTGGACTCACATATTAGCCCAACATTGTTATGGGGATTTTTGTTGCTTAGATAATCAATTTTTGGGCTTGGTTTTGATTTTATTTTGGGTTTTGGTTTTATTTAGTTAAAAGTAGATGATGAGGCCTTGGCTGATTTCATTTAGTGGGCTAAACCTATTTCCTAGAGGTATATAAATAGAATGCTTGCCATTATAAGAACCTAGGTTTAGAGCCTTACCTTCTTCTTCCTTTGCTGCGGCACCTTCTTCTCCCTTTCTTGCTGTTTCACCAGTAGCAGCGGCAGCCGTGCCGGAGCTTCGCTTTTCTCCCTTCTTTTTCCGATCATTCCACCACTCTGGGTACCCTATAATTTTAAAGCACCCCTCTTTGGTGTGTCATGTTCCACCACAATAGGAACATCGGAGTCCCGACCGCTCATCCTCTTGCCGGAAAAAGGGTTTTTCTGCCTTCCCTTTAACCACGAAACCACTACCTATCCCCGATGATTGGTAAGATGAGGGGGTTGCGGTGGTTGTTGCAGTTGCCTTCATGACCCCGCGCCTTGCTATTTCCCTATTGATGGTGGTGTATGCTTCCGCGAAATCTATTTGAATTGGTTGGTTTGGTGTGTCTGTGGTTGCTGATTTAGTGGTGTTTAACTTCGATAGAAGTTCCATTAGGTCCTCCATAGTCACCGTTTTCTGGGCTATGATTTTATTGTTGATGTTGGTTTCCATGGTAAATGGTGATGTCAAATGGTTCTCCGGTCACCGGAAAAACCCCGGCTCTGATACCATCATAAAATATAAGACTCAATTTTTGGTTTTTAATTTCTGTTAATATTATTGATGAATTACACCCAATTATATACTACAATACTTGCCTACTCAGAGGAAGATTTTACAACTCACCAAATCTCTTTAATAATGAAAAACAATACTTAAGGAATGAAAAATATTTCTAGAATAAAAATAATTCCTTATTTTCTAACATGGTCAACTTCAAACTCCGACGACCGAGTTTGGTATCCGTAAGACGAGTCGTTAAAGGAGTCACTGCCTGCACCGCCTAGTAGCTGGTGGTAGCTCCGCCCTGAGCCACTGACCGGTCCATTTAGGACCTTTTTTTAAGCCTCTTTTAGCTTGAGTTTTTGTCGTTCTCGGCTTTATTTTATCATTTTTAGGGTAGTTTAGTTTAGTTTTGAGTTTTCTTAGGTTTTAATTGTTTTTGTGTTAGTTTGTTTATTTTTGCTAATAATTGGCTATTATATATGTTACTTGAGTTGTGCCGAGTTTTGTGCAGGCAATTTTGGGCTTTGAACGGGTCGTGAGAGGTCCTGAACGGATTCCGAGGAGCCGGGATTGGCGCCGAAGTGACAATGGGGCACTTGGGAGCAAAAAAGGCTAAGGATGAAGGCCACACGACCGTGCAAGAAGGCAGTGCACGGTCGTGTAGATCGTGCAGCCCAAAAGCATGGGTGCACGATCGTGCAAGGTATAACTGCACGATCGTGCAGACCCCTCGTGCAGAGATCAGAAGGTCCATTCTGATCTGCACGATCGTGCAGCCTATCCTTGCACGATCGTGCAGATTTCACTTCGTTTCGCCACGATCGTGCAAGTTCAACTGCACGATCGTGCAACTAAACTGCACGATCATGCAGCCTATTTCTGCACGATCGTGCACGGTTAACTCGAGATTTTTGTAAATTTAGCCATTTGCTTTGTAATTTTTCTTATAAATAGGAGGTTAAGGCAATGTTTTGGGAGATGAAAAAAATTCTAGGCAATATTTTCTGATTTTTAGTATAGTTTAGGCTAGCTTAAGCACTCCTAATTGTAGTAGTTTACTCTCTAAGTTTTCAATTCAATATTAATTCAAGTTTGTTCAAGTTCTTCAACTTTCTTGCTTTCAAGTTTTGCATTCCAAGATTAGTATAGATTTAATCAAAGTTTAATCCAGGTTTTTTCTTAGTTTTTTATTGCTAATTAGATTTTAATTCTTTGTTTCTTGTTGCATTTAGTTTTATAGAATTTGTTTTAATTTATAGATTAGTTTTAATTGAATTTCATGATTTTAATCTCAATGGATAGAATTAATGAGTAGTTCTTTTCCTAGAGATTGGATGGCTTAATGTTATAGATTTCGGGGGTTAATCTTGGATTAATTGTGTTTGAATAATCTTGATTGTAATTTCTTAATTGCTAGAGATAGAATTAGGATTTTAATTGAAAAAAGAATTTGATGAACTCGATTTTGGGTTTTGCTAACTTGACTAATCGAGAGAGGTTAATTTAGCCGATCCTAGAATTTCCTATCGCCTAATCGAGAGAGGGTGTTGGGATTGAGTTCTTTGAATACTTTTGAATGTTTACATTGCAATCAAGATAATCGAACATAAATTGGTACATTGATTATAATTCCTCCAATTGAAGTAACATTAGGTAGTCCGATCTTTAGAGTTTTTTCTTGAGTATTTCCTTTACATTGAATTCATTTCTTGTATTTCTTTTAATTCTTGTAGTTTAGGTTAGATTTCAACTTTCGATCAAAAAGTGAAAGATCCTTGGATCATCCTGTATTCACGACCAATTCTGCATAAGTTCCATGTGGATCGACCCTATTACCGCTAATACTACGTATTAGTTGTTTAGGTTTATTAATTGTATATTTGATAGGCGTCTAGGGTGTCGCAGCCCCCTAGAGGCCGGCCAAATTTTGGCGCCGTTGCCGGGGAAACTTTTTTCGGTTTCGGTAGTGAATCTTGGTCCGAGTTATAACTTTCTTTTTTGTTTCTTTTTTGTTTTTGTTATTCGTTTTCTTTTAATTTGTGATAGTCATTGCTAATCTCTTTCTTAGTTGTGGTTTTGCATGCACACAAGGTCAAGAAGCTTGCCCTTGTTCCACCAACGTCGTGTACAAGAAAGTGTGATCCAACATCCTAACATAATCATGGCCGAAGGAGGAAATGACAACATACTATTTAGGGATTTCGGGAATCCCGGAGTCTACGAACTAACCGGGGGTATACAACTTCCAACAACCACGTCCAATTTCACCATCCATCCTCAATACACAAGGATGGTGCAATCGGACCAATTCTCCGGGAATTTGAACGAAGATCCTATTGCTCACCTAGATCGTTTCTTGGAATTGTGCTCAATGATTCAAACGAGTGAAGTTTCTCAAGACTACATTCGCATGCATTTGTTCCGGCAATCCTTGACTGGGAAGGCCAAGATATGGTTAAAACATTTGAGGCCCAATTCTTTGACGACATGGGGTGAAGTAGCTAAAGCCTTTCTAAAGAAGTTTATTCCCGAAGACAAGACCGCAAATTTAAGAAGGAAGATAATGAGCTTTGAGCAAGATCTTGATGAATCATTGGGAGAAGCATGGGAAAGATTCAAGGAGCTCCAACGAGCTTGCCCACATCATGAACTTGCAAAACCAATGTTGATGCGGATTTTCTATGACGCTCTTGATCCAATCTCAAAGGCTCAACTTGCTGCCGGGGTTGGTGGCCAAATCAAGACCATTCCACAAGCTCAACTTGAAGAAAGGATTGAAGAGGCTATTCAAGATTATGCATGGAGCACTCAAAGAAGGGCAACATCACAAGCTCAAGCTCCTCCTCAAGTCAAAAAGAGAGGTACCTTTGAGTTAGACCCGGATACATTGAAGGATTTAATGGAGAACATCATCGACAAGAAACTAGGCAAGGGTGAAAGTTCAACCACAAAACCATCTCAACAAGTCTACCATTATTCTTGCGAGATATGTGGGGGCACGAATCATGATGCTTCATATTGTGGTGGAGCCGATCCGGAGCATATAGCGGCTATTGGAATGAGGTATGATGGTCACCAAGTGGGTCCAAGAGGAGTCCAAGGGTATGGCAACCGAGGTATCTTTTTCAATCAAGGTTATGCAAGTCAATTTCAAGGGCCACCGGGAAATCAATTATATCAAGGGGGTCCACCTCAACAAGGCTTCAACAACAATCAATGGGATGCTAATGTCTACAATCAAGGATTTGGATATGCTAATCAATTCCAAGGGCCACCCGGAAATCATTATATCAAGGGGGTCCACCTCAACAAGGCTTCAACAATAATCAATGGGTTTCAAAGCAATCTACTAGTGACAAATTTATTCCACCCCCCATGAGACAACAATCGGCAAGACCTCCATTCAACACTTCTCAACCTTCTTCTTCAACATTTCAAAGTCAAAAGCAAGATCAAAGTCATGGTACGGATTCAAGCCTCCAAATGATCATGCAACAACTTCAAGCAATTCAAATGGAACAAAAGGAAGAAAAGGCTCACCGAAAGATCTTGGAAACCCAAATCGCTCAATTAGCCGAGGCCAAAGCTTCGTCAACAACTACTTCAAAGGTGGTGCCTATCTCTTCTACTTCCACCGATGTGGTGCCCATCAATAGGGTTGAACTTCGATCAGGCAAAGGCTATGACGGTCCTAGCATGGTAGAAGAACCGCAACAAGATTCAATCCCGGATGACAAAGAAAGTCAAGGAAAAGATGGGGAAAAGGTTCAACAAAAGGCAATTGATCCATTAAAGAATTATGAACCACCACCACCCTATCCTCATAGGATCGTGGAGAGTAAGCTAAATGATAAATTTGCCCAATTTATCAACTTAATGAAGGGGTTGCACATCAACGTTCCATTCTTGGAGGCTATGTCTCAAATGCCTACTTATGTTAAGTTCTTGAAGGATGTGCTTACTAATAAAAGAAAAGTTCCGGATGAGGTGATCCAATTACCATATCAAGTAAGCGCTTATGTTGACAAGAAGCTTCCTCAAAAACAAAAAGATTCGGGTAGTTTTGCATTACCGGTGAAGATTGGGGATTTGGAACCGATAGGTGCTCTTGCGGATTTGGGGGCAAGTGTAAGCCTCATGCCACTATCAATAGCAAAGAAATTGAACTTCATGCTTATTCCCACCCGGAAAATAATACAATTGGCGGACCGTACTAATAGATGTCCTTGTGGAGAACTTGAAGATGTTCCGATCCAAGTTGGGCACGTTTTTGTTCCTTGTGACTTTGTAGTGATGGACATGGAAGAGGACCCAACAACTCCTCTCATTCTTGGTAGAGAAGCACTCAAAACCATGGGAGCAATAATAAATTGTAAAAGCAACACTATCACTCTTGAGGTTGCTAATGAGAGGGTTATTTTTGAACTTTCTCATTCTCTAAAAAATCCTATGGTGGAGAAAATATGCCGGGTAGAGGTACTTGATCATGATCTTGATAGTCTAGGAAGGGTTGCACTCCAAACCCGAGACAAACTTCTTGAAGCAATCCGAGACTCCAATGATGAATTAAGATCAAAAGGGGCAAGGCGGTACGAATCTAAGCTAGAGGAAGCACCAACGTGCTTACCTCATGAGGACGTATATGAGGTTTTAGATGCAGAAAAAGGTAAAGAGGAGAGTACCACGCCTCCTCTTAAGGTAGAACTAAAACCTTTACCCCCTTCCCTTAAATATATGTATTTAGATAAGGAGGGTATTAAACCCGTGATCGTGAATGCTACACTTGATGACAATTCTCTTGCAAAACTTCTTGTGGTTTTACGAAAATATCAAGAAGTCATTGGGTATAACATTGACGATTTAAAGGGTATAAGTCCCACTTTAGTTATGCATAGAATTTCCCTTGATGATGAGAGTGCCTCCTCTATTGAATGTCAAAGAAAATTAAATCCTACCTTAAAAGAGGTAGTCAAAAAAGAAATTTTAAAACTACGTGAAGCCGGGATCATCTACTCCGTTCCCAATAGTAAATGGGTGAGTTCGGTTCACGTAGTTCCCAAAAAAGGAGGCATTACCATCATTGAGGGAGATGATGGGAATAAAATATCTACAAGAACTGTTACGGGATGGCGAATGTGTATTGATTATAGAAAACTTAATAACGCCACCCGTAAAGATCATTTTCCCCTTCCTTTTATGGATGAGATGTTAGAAAGGTTGGTTGGTCATTCACATTTTTGCTTTCTTGATGGGTATTCGGGGTTTTTCCAAATTCCGATTGTAATGACCCAGATTTTATCGGTATTTTTGCCGGTATTTATGTGTGTATTTATGTGTTTATTTGCTAGTTCAAAATTTATATTGAACTATTTATTTTAATTTTGTGTGAATAATTTCGATTTAATCAAAATGTTTTATTTCTTAGTTTTTATTTTTGATTTTAATCATTATTTAATTAATTGGCCCAATTGAGACTTCAAGTTGAAGCTGCCAGTTTAAAAGTAAGGCTTCAAGCTGCCGGTTTGGCCTTCATAAACCGCCAGTCTTGGACCTTGCAAGCTGCCAGTTGTATACCGCCGGTTTGGTCTTCATAAACCGCCAGTCTTGGACCTTGCAAGCTGCCAGTTCTATACCGCCGGTCTTGGAACTTCACAAGCTGCCGGTTCCATACCGCCGGTCCTGAACTTCACAAGCTGCCGGTTTTTGCATGATTAGTCATGTAAATTTAGTAGATTAGCCCAATGGATCACAAGGCCCATTTTGCTTCTCTTGGCCGGTTCTACAAAGGCATGGCAAGGCTTGCCACTTGCCTTGTGTTCACACCTTAACTAACTCTATTTATAGGGGAGATAGTAAGGCTTAAACTCATTTTGCCATTCTAACTTTGCCATCAACTTGCCAAGCACATAAACACTCTCCATTTCTCTCCATTTCTCACGCCATTGTTGATGATTGAGCCTTCATTTGTTCATCATCTTTCCTTGCCCAAAACTTAAAGATTCAAACATCATTGATCTTTAAGCATCCTAAACACAATCCTAAACACATTATTTCAACCAAGAGCTTTTGTTGGGGTTGTTTCCGGGTTGTTCGTGGGTTTATGTTCAAGTGTGTGGCCGTGTGAAGTTCGTGGTTGGGGTCGTGTTGCTGAGCCGTGCTGCTGTGCCGTGTTGCTGAGGCCGTGCAGTGGCCGTGTGTGGTGGTGCACTTGCGTGGTGTCCGTGTTCGAGTGGTGTGCAGGCCGTGTGCTCGTGTGTGAGTGTGCCGTGTGGGTGTCGAGTTTGGACTGCATTTTTTGTGTTGATTTGTGTGTTGATCTTTAACAAGGTAACATGCTAACTCAACTTAATTGGTAGTACTATGTTTATAGCCTTAATTAAATGCATGTTTGATTGAATTGTTGATGGTTGTTCATGATTTTTGAAGTTAATCTTTAAATCTGATTTTTAAGTATTTTAATGGTGTTTTAATGGTGGTTTTCATATTTTTATGATTGATTTATGGTATTTTGGAAATCATGGTGATTGGGTTTGAATTTATTGAATTTTGATTAAAAGAGGTTGAAAATGTCGTGTGGTTTGATGATGTTTATGCGTATGGTTTTGAGTTTGATTGAAGTTCTTTAATCTTGAATAGTTTCTTGATGAGTTCTTTGAGTCATAGATGAGTTCTTTGAGGATCTTGATTGAGTTCTTTAGAGTTCTTGTTGAGGTATAATAAGTTCTTGAAAGTTAAATAAAGTGTTAAAAAGAGTCTTGAAAGTTAAAGATTTGGGCTGGGATGATTAAAGAATTAAGCAAAGATTGTTGGTATGATGTTTGGTTAGTCTCAAGATCATGGCTATAGGCAGTTCTTGGGTTAACTTCGATATTTTGGTTATTAATTTCAAGAGTATGGCGTATTCTTGTTTTTAATTAACTTCGATGGAATGATGATGATATGATGAGACCTTTAGCTTGATTTCTTTTCTAGACGCCCTTGACTTTGTGTATGGCTTATGCTTAGTCTTTGGGTTAAGACGTTGCCCCTATTCCATCCGCGGTATCGGAATAGTTTTGGAGTCTCACTATGTTGTCCCTAGTGACACGTTCGCCAGGTAAAATTCGGGTTCGTGGGATTTGGGTGTATGGCTTATGCCCGGTTCTGACATAGTAGAAGTTCGGTTGCGTAAGATGCCTCCGTACGAGCATAGTCCGGTCTAGAACTAGAATGATTGCACCTGAGTTAGAATTGAGTTTAGAGTTGTCGTATGATGATGAAGTCGAGTGATGAGTTGATTTTGGGATTACGAGCTTGAGGTTGTCTCATGTCTTCGAGGATTGTATGTGTGATGTTATTTGATTATTGCTATGTACTTGTGTATTCCCGTTAGGGTGAGTCAGTTATGTTACTCGCCACTGATGGTGGATATGTTGTGTTTTTTTCAGGTACATCTGACGATGATGCTCTTGCTTAGCTTTTGGGGTTGGGCGAGCGGCGCTTTGTGTGTTTATTTTCTATTGTTTATTTCATTTGTTTCTTAGCATTAGACTTGTTAGACGTTGATTCAGGATTTATGTTATACATTTGTTGTATAAGACTCTAGTATGTGGTTAGAGTTACGCTTGGCTTTTATTTTTAGTTCATTTGATTTTTGGACTTAGTTTGTACAAGATTGTGGGTTACTGTACATTTATGGTTTAATAATAATATTTTGAGGTAATAGTATTGTTTTCTAAGTGTTGAGTTTAGTTTTATAACTACTTGACTCGTCGGTTTCTTCCGCGCCGATTTAAGCGAGTCGGGTCGTTACACCGATACACCCGGAAGATCAAGCAAAAACTACTTTTACATGCCCGTTTGGAACATTTGCATATAGAAGGATGCCCTTCGGGTTATGCAATGCCCCAAGCACTTTTCAAAGGTGCATGATGACCATCTTTTCTGACATGCTAGAAAAGGAAATAGAGGTATTTATGGATGATTTTAGTGTGGGAGGTTCGTCTTTTGACATTTGTCTAGCAAACCTTGAAAAGGTCTTAAGGCGATGTCAAGAAACGAATCTCATCTTAAATTGGGAAAAATGCCATTTTATGGTTGAGGATGGCATTGTCCTAGGCCATAAAGTGTCATCCAAAGGAATTGAAGTAGACCCGGCAAAGGTTGCCGCGATTGAGAAACTTCCTCCACCATCTACGGTGACGGGAATTAAATCTTTTCTTGGACATGCCGGTTTCTATCGGCGGTTTATTAAAATTTTTTCTCAAATCGCTAAGCCTTTGACGAATTTACTTCAAAAGGATGTAGAGTTTAACTTTGATGAATCTTGTTTGCAATCTTTTAATTCCCTTAAAAATGCACTAGTGAGTGCACCGGTTGTGCAAGCTCCGGATTGGAGCTTGCAATTTGAACTAATGTGTGATTCAAGTGATTATGCAGTTGGGGCAGTTCTTGGTCAAAAAAGGGAAGGACGTCATGTGGTAATAGCATATGCAAGCAAGACATTAAATGAAGCCCAAATAAACTATACAACCACGGAAAAAGAAATGCTCGACGTAGTCATTGCAATAGAAAAATTTCGCTCCTACTTGATGTGCAACAAAGTAATAGTATTCACCGATCATATGGCGGTAAGGTATCTAATGACAAAGAAAGATGCTAAACCGAGGCTCATAAGGTGGGTTTTATTGTTACAAGAATTCAACCTTGAGCTTAAAGATAAGAAAGGGAGTGAAAACTTGGTAGCCGACCATCTATCTCGGTTACCAAGTGATCATATAAATGAAGTAGAGGGAGGCCTACCATTTATAGATGAGTGCCATGGAGAATCTTTGATGGCTATAGCAACCCATTCCATCCCTTGGTTCGCAGACATAGCAAACTACTTGGCAAGCGGTGAAATACCGTATGGGTACTCATCTAAAGAAAAGAAAAGATTCTTCAAAATGGTTAGACACTATTTTTGGGAAGACCCATTCTTGTTTAAAAAGTGTGCGGATGGATTATTCCGGAGATGCGTTGGAGAAAATGAGGTCCGGGAAATTTTTGAAAAATGTCATACCCACGTATGCGGGGGCCATGGAGGACCGAGGAAGACTATAGCACGCATTCTCCAAGCCGGGTTTTGGTGGCCAAGCATGGCCAAGGAAATAGTAAATTTGGTAAGAGGTTGTGATAGGTGTCAACGAAGTGGAGGAATTTCCAAACGAAATGAGATGCCTCAACAAGGAATTCTAGAGGTGGAGCCTTTTGACGTTTGGGGGGTCGACTTTGTAGGTCCGTTTGTTAATTCAAACGGAAATCAATATCTTCTAGTGGCGGTTGATTACGTTACTAAGTGGATAGAAGCAATTCCGTCTCCTACAAATGATCACAAGGTAGTCGTAAAACTCTTGAAAAAGTTTATTTTTCCGAGATTTGGAGTTCCTAGGGTGCTTATTAGCGATGGTGGATCTCATTTCGCGAAAAAACAATTTGAAAAATTATTAGCTAAGTATGGAGTTCACCACAAGGTAGGGCTACCTTATCATCCTCAATCTCAAGGCCAAGTTGAAGTTTCTAACCGGGAAATCAAAAACATCCTCACACGAGTGGTCAACAAAAGTGGAAAGGATTGGTCACTCAAGCTAGATGACACATTATGGGCTCTCCGGACAGCTTACAAAACTCCAATAGGAACCACCCCTTTCCGATTGGTATACGGGAAGGCATGTCACTTACCGGTAGAATTGGAGCATAGAGCATGGTGGGCATTGCAAGAGCTAAATATGGATTTGAACCAAGCCGGTGAGAAAAGGTTGATAAAGTTGAATGAGCTCGATGAACTCCGGTTCGATGCCTATGAAAACATGAAATTGTATAAGGAGCAAACAAAAAAGCGGCATGACCGGATGATCCTTTCCCGAGAATTCAAAATAGGAGATAAGGTACTTCTCTTCAATTCAAGACTTAAGTTATTTCCCGGGAAATTAAAATCAAAATGGTCGGGACCTTTCGAGATTGTGTCCACCCGGCCATACGGCTCATTCGAAATTAAAGGTTCGGATTCTACATTTTGGGTCAATGGGCAAAGATTGAAACTATACATCGATAATAATGACCCGAAATGCATAGGGAGGTTGATTCTCGAGTCGGCCTCGGTTTTGGACACATGAGCTTCAAAGGTTAAAGTCGAGCTAGCGACTATAAAAAAAGCAATTTTAATTTATTTATTTTTCCTAAAAAAAAAAAAGTATATTAGAATATAATTTATTAATAAGGGAAGAGTATAAAATATAATAATAAAATTATATAATTAAATTATTAATATTTATAAATTTTATATAATAAATATTTAATAATATTAATAATTAATAAAAATAAAGGAAACAAGGATTTTGGTCGAAGAACAGAGTGCACGATCGTGCAGTTCATTCTGCACGATCGTGCAGACTTCAGTAACTTTTGGAGAAAATATGCACGACCGTGCAGACTAAGTCTGCACGATCGTGTCAAGGTCAGTAGCTTTTGGGAAAAAATTGCACGACCGTGCAGGCTAAGTCTGCACGATCGTGCCAAGGTCAGTAACTTTTGGGAGGTAAGTTGCACGACCGTGCAGGCTAAGTCTGCACGATCGTGCCAAGGTCAGTAGCTTTTGGGAAAAAATTGCACGACCGTGCAGGCTAAGTCTGCACGATCGTGCAAAAGTCAGTTTTTTTTATTTCATTAAACTGCACGATCGTGTAGGCTATCTTTACACGATCGTGCAGTACGAATTTAAAAAATAAAAAAAAAACAGAATTAAACCCTTATCCCCATTCCCCTCTCTCCTCACCTCTCATTTCAACCAGCACGAGCAAACGACCGCACGACCGCACGAGCCTCTCTCCATCTTCTTCCTCCATTTTCTCCTTCATTATTTCACTCAAAACTTCACCATTTTCATTTTCTTTCCTTCTTTTCTTCCTTATTTTCTTTCCCCATCTCCATTTTTCACTCCATTGAAGGTATTTTCTAACCCAAACTTTTTCTAGGGTTTGTTTATTTTCGTTTTTTTTGTGTTATTTTTGCTTCTTTTTGTGTTTATTTTCCCTTTATTGGGTTTATGTTGTAAAAGTATGAATCATGCTAAGTTTTGAGTTCGTAAGGTTGAGGAGTATAATTGAGCATGTTATTATTATTTTGATTTAGTCGGTAGTAAATTAAGTGTTTTATTAATTTTATTTTAATTTATCTCTTCTATTAAGGTTGAATGCTTGATTATATTATTTGGATTTTTTTTCCAGAATGACAGGAAAGCGTCAAAGGAAGGGTAAGGGGGTGGCCTCGACATCCGGGGGCGCCTCTGCCCCTCCTTCGAACAACATGGGTATAGTGTTCACATCGCAGCAGCATGTGGCCAACTTCCAGAAACTAACCGATAGGAGGCTGCGTCCCACTCTTTTTAATGATTGGGGCGCAGTCGACCTTTTGGGGATTCGGGAAGAAGTCCAAACCATAGGCCGCACTTTAGGATGGGAGGAGTACCTCCTAAAGTGCGAGAACACTTATCGCCGTCCAACGCTGGAGTTTCTCTCCACGTTGGATTATCGGATTAACCCCGGGGTTCAACGAGGCACTCCGGGCCGGCCTCGAATTCAGGTAAAGTTCCAACTTTTTAATAAAGAGCATTTACTTTCTCTAGAAGAGTTTAATAAAATATTCACTTGGCCCACCGACGGTGTCCTTGGGCCACTTGAATTCACCCCCATCGAAGGCAACCCCCAACCCTTTTGGGAGGCCATCACGGGGACTAATTCAAGATATAGCGGGCGAGATTGTAAGGCTTCGCAAATCCTCCAGATTGCGTTGCGTTACATCCACCGCATTTTTTCTTTTACTTTATTTTTTAAAACAGAGTCGGGTCAACTCCCCAAAGTTGACCTTCTTTTTTTAAGACACGCCCTAAACCCGAATGACCTCATGGCTAACTGTGGGGCTTATCTCCTCGAACGTTTGGTTTCGATTCGAGATAAGCCTCCCATTGCTATCACTTGTGGTGGGATGATCACCATAATTGCCCGGCATCTGGGATATGGTGATCGTCTCAACAATGGGGATTCTATTTTGGTAAAGGGTGTGAATAAATTAACCATGCCCATCTTAAGGGACATGGGATTTTTTATTTCCGACAACCCCCTCGCACCCCCATTTACACTTCTAGTTCTTTGGGGCTCCAACCGAGTGAAATGGACGAATTTGCCATCCGACACTAGTCGGATGACAAATCCGCACTTTTTGGCTCCCCCTAGAACCATTTTTGAGGATAGGGATAATAGGGGAGATGGTGTCGATAATTTTAATAATAATAATTTAAATAATATTAATATTAATTTTGATATTGCTGATGCCGATGACACCCAGCCTCAACGCGAAGACGTTGAAATGGGAGAGGCAGGGGGGTCTCATCCCCCTCTAACTGACGCCCAATTGATCTTAAATCAATTGGCTGAGATGCGCTTATCTCAGGAATCCTTTTATAACTCGACCCGGGATAGCATTCGAGGGTTGAGGCGTGATTTGGACCATGTGGCGAGGGTTAGTTGGCGTAACCATTTGGCCAACGTCAACCAATCCTTGGCACCCCCATTCCCGAACCACCCCGACTACCCTCCGGTGTATGATTATACCCCGGGTCCATTCCAGGAGCCTCCCGCCTATTACATGTATCCCTATGGCTTCCCTTATTTCCCTCCCGGGGATAATGAGGGGGGACCATCAGGGACATAGGAGGCTCGACTTCCTAGATAAGCGTTTCCTTTATTTACTTTTATTTATTTATTTTCTTTATATTTATTTTCTTTTTAATTTTAAAATATGTATATATTTTAAGTTTTTAGTTTATTTATTTTCTTTCTTTATTTTGTTATTATTTTGTTATTTTGTTATTATTTTGTTATTTTGTTATTATTATTATCATTATTGTTGTTGGAGCTATTTCGCAAGGAGCTTACGTGGTATAGCGCCGCTTTGGATTCCGGTGAGATCTCTCCACTTCTATTTATTAATTTGTTTGCTTAGTTTTAGGTTTAGTTTAGGAAGAGTTGATAATCGAGGATGTTTGGCTTTTAATTTTCGGCTTTCAAGCCCAATTGAGGATTACTGGTTATCGATGGCGTTGGGCCTCGATTTTATTTTGATTGGTTGCTTGATTCTTGATTATGTGTTAAGCATGCTTGATTTTTGGCTCCTTTAATTTTATTTTATTGCGTGTTTATTTAATTTTAGTTTTTCATTTGTTTTCTTTTCTTTTATTTTCTTTTTTTTTCTCTCTATTTTCCTTTTTCTTTCTTTCTATTTTCCTTTTTCTTTTCCTCATTTAGCCGACTTTGATGTAGTTTGTGCATATTTGAACCCTTGTTTTTCTTTTTCTGGTGAATAAGGCATGCTTAGGAACTTTTCTTTTGACCTTTTAGGAGTTGGCGAGTTTTTGAAAAATTGTACAAACTTTGTGTTCTTGGTTAGAGGTACCGGTAAGATTGGTTGAACCTTAGAGGGATTTGAAGCCTACTAGGAGTATTTGCACCTTTTGGGGGGGTTTTAGGTAGCCTTCTCCGTGTATTCTTAGTTTTGGGGCATTATTTCCTCTACCTTTGAGCCTTGATCAAGAGTTTGTCTAGGATTCCCGAGTTCAAGTGACCGAGCCACCCTTGGGGACGACGAAGGCATTCATTTCTTAGATTATTTCATTTTTCTCCCTTTACATTTACCTTTTCTTTTCTTTTCTTTTTTTTTTCCACATTTTGAGATTAGGCTTTTTCATTGCCAATTGGTTTTGTTTTTTTCATTTTTCCTATTCACTTTTGGAGCCCTTTTGAGCTTGAACCTTCATTTCTTTAAGCCACATTACACACCTTTTCCTTGCTTTTATTTCACCCTTCTAGGTAAGTGAAGTTAGGGATCTTGGTATTGTTTGGTAAGAGCTTTGAGATTGTAAAGTTTAAAGTTTCTTAAGTCCTCTTGTTGTGGAGTTTTATGAGAAATAAAAGCCGATAAATTGTGAAAAAGGCATTATCTTCAAATTCAAAAAAAAAGAGAAAAGAACAAAATGAAGAGAAAAAGAAGTAGTATTTTATATGTTTGGAGAATGAATTTTTATCTCCGAATTTTCAATTCAATGAAAAATGGAAAAAGAACAAAAAAATAAAAATCAAATCAAAACAAAAAAAAACAAAAACAAAAGAAGAAAAAAATCGAATCAAAAATTTTCCAAGTTTCCTCTTTCCATTTCTCACAATGAGGACATTGTGTCCTTCAAGTTTGGGGGGAGGAAGTCAAGAAAAAGTTTTTTTTTCCTCTTTCTTTTAGGACCTTGTAAAATTTTTTGGTCCATTTGGTTTAGATTGTTTTTTTTTTTTTTGAATAAGCTTGGGGGAGGTTATCCCCGGTAGTTTGGTTATTGTGATCCTTTGCGTTTTTGTTCTTCACTTTAGGATACCACCACATAGCCAAATTTTTCCACACCCTTACCCAAGCCTTACGTTACATCCATAAGAAGTCCTTCCGACCCATGCGGGGTTGAGTCCTCCTTGTCTTTCGGGAACTAGCCAAGTATATTGAGCGGGCGAATAAGGGGAGTGATGGGGGTTAATTCTAGCTCTACAATAAATGATCCATTCACAACGGATCCGATTTCCCTTTTCTTTCCGGTTCCTTCGAGGAATCATGAGACACTCCTAGTTAGGTGGATTTGAACTCTTTGGTTGGTTTCGTGGTATGATTGGTAGGACTAGCTTTAGGACTATTAGGTTGTGCATAGTTTTCTTACGTTTCTTTCTTTCTTCCTTTTGGGTCAATTTCTTAGGTCCTTTGCATGCCAAGTTTGGTAGAATTAGGAAACTTTGTGTTCTTTTGTGTGCATTCTCCTATTTCGGCTAGAGGTTTTATTTAGTTTTCATTTTCCTTTAGTTTTAATTTAATTTGTAAGAGTTATGGGTTAAACTCTTTGGAAACCCTTACGAGAGCATACTCGTCCTCTATGGCGACTTAGGGGTTTAAAGGGCTTGTTACTTGCGCTAAAAGTGACCGTGATTCCTACGAAAGTGAGTTAGGTTTTTGTTTTTGTTTTAGCTTTAGATTTGTTTTGCTTGAGGACAAGCAAAAGGCAAGCTTGGGGGATTTTGACCGGTCCATTTAGGACCTCTTTTTAAGCCTCTTTTAGCTTGAGTTTTGGTCGTTCTCGGCTTTATTTTATCATTTTTAGGGTAGTTTAGTTTAGTTTTGAGTTTTCTTAGGTTTTAATTGTTTTTGTGTTAGTTTGTTTATTTTTGCTAATAATTGGCTATTATATATGTTACTTGAGTTGTGCCGAGTTTTGTGCAGGCAATTTTGGGCTTTGAACGGGTCGTGAGAGGTCCCGAACGGATTCCGAGGAGCCGGGATTGGCGCCGAAGTGACAATGGGGCACTTGGGAGCAAAAAAGGCTAAGGATGAAGGCCACACGACCGTGCAAGAAGGCAGTGCACGGTCGTGTAGATCGTGCAGCCCAAAAGCATGGGTGCACGATCGTGCAAGTTATAACTGCACGATCGTGCAGCCCCTCCTTCACAAGACACGATCGTGCAAGGTATAACTGCACGATCGTGCAGACCCCTCGTGCAGAGATCAGAAGGTCCATTCTGATCTGCACGATCGTGCAGCCTATCCTTGCACGATCGTGCAGATTTCACTTCGTTTCGCCACGATCGTGCAAGTTCAACTGCACGATCGTGCAACTAAACTGCACGATCGTGCAGCCTATTTCTGCACGATCGTGCACGGTTAACTCGAGATTTTTGTAAATTTAGCCATTTGCTTTGTAATTTTTCTTATAAATAGGAGGTTAAGGCAATGTTTTAGGAGATGAAAAAAATTCTAGGCAATATTTTCTGATTTTTAGTATAGTTTAGGCTAGCTTAAGCACTCCTAATTGTAGTAGTTTACTCTCTAAGTTTTCAATTCAATATTAATTCAAGTTTGTTCAAGTTCTTCAACTTTCTTGCTTTCAAGTTTTGCATTCCAAGATTAGTATAGATTTAATCAAAGTTTAATCCAGGTTTTTTCTTAGTTTTTCATTGCTAATTAGATTTTAATTCTTTGTTTCTTGTTGCATTTAGTTTTATAGAATTTGTTTTAATTTATAGATTAGTTTTAATTGAATTTCATGATTTTAATCTCAATGGATAGAATTAGTGAGTAGTTCTTTTCCTAGAGATTGGATGGCTTAATGTTATAGATTTCGGGGGTTAATCTTGGATTAATTGTGTTTGAATAATCTTGATTGTAATTTCTTAATTGCTAGAGATAGAATTAGGATTTTAATTGAAAAAAGAATTTGATGAACTCGATTTTGGGTTTTGCTAACTTGACTAATCGAGAGAGGTTAATTTAGCCGATCCTAGAATTTCCTATCGCCTAATCGAGAGAGGGTGTTGGGATTGAGTTCTTTGAATACTTTCGAATGTTTACATTGCAATCAAGATAATCGAACATAAATTGGTACATTGATTATAATTCCTCCAATTGAAGTAACATTAGGTAGTCCGATCTTTAGAGTTTTTTCTTGAGTATTTCCTTTACATTGAATTCATTTCTTGTATTTCTTTTAATTCTTGTAGTTTAGGTTAGATTTCAACTTTCGATCAAAAAGTGAAAGATCCTTGGATCATCCTGTATTCACGACCAATTCTGCATAAGTTCCCTGTGGATCGACCCTATTACCGCTAATACTACGTATTAGTTGTTTAGGTTTATTAATTGTATATTTGATAGGCGTCTAGGGTGTCGCGGCCCCCTAGAGGCCGGCCAGCCACCAGAGAGGCAGTGGTGGTAGCTGTGCTTGTTTAGGTTTTGTTTCTTGAATGCATGTACAAGGAATAGTATTAGTCCTTCCATATTTTTTATTTTTTTTTTATAAAATATAAAATGCTTTTTAAGAATGAAAAGTAAAGAAGAGAAAATAAAAGTTGGGATATTTGAGAGTAATTAATTAAGGTGTTTGTCGATATGAGAAGTTTGTTTGTGTGGAAATAATAATGGTGGAAAAGTGTTGAGAATATATATATATATAGTGAATGGGAGAGTATGTATTATTATGCCTATAGAAGGAAGCCACTTAGGAAATTTCATTCATTGAATTTGACAATAATTGACATGTGAGTTTGAAAATTTGGGTGTCAAAGTTGAACGCAAAAGTACAAAAAATGGTGGGCTTAATTACTAAGCAAATTGTTTTGTCCCAAACAACATTTAGAATATGATATGAATGTACCACGAGGCTATATATATATGCTAAAACGACTGATCAACTCCACAGAGTGCAGTGTAACTATGTAACTTTGCGGCTATGTTGTGTTAGGGTACGCTGTCTTCAACTTATTCGATTTGACTTGATTAAACATATTAAAGTTGATTTGATTGTAATTTATTAAACCTGACCTGACCTGGTAAATTCTGAAACCTGATAAAAAAAAAGTTAAAGAGAATGCACCATTATTTTATTTTTTTGGAAATAAATAAAATCCGGTTAATTTGTTTATGAGGCAAACTGTCAAACGAGTCTGAGTCACGTCCGCCATAGGGAGTGCAAATCCACTTCACAACCTCAAAACTATATGACAATGAGGGGAGTAAACCCATAGTCTTATAAAATGGACTCATCTTATATTCTTTTTCAATGTGGAATTCATTCCTAACACTCGCATTTAATTCATTAATCAACATTCATTGTGGGACAACACTTACACTCACATGTGGGCAGGGGCGAAGCCAAGAATCAAAACTTAACGAGGCTAAGAATATACACATATCTGAACAAATTTTAACTAATAAACTATACTTTAAAAATTAATACTCTAGATTCAAATACCGATCGGCCAGGCAACATCCCTTGTATACTTAGTAGCCCAAGCAAAAACCTAAGCAACATCGAAGAAGATTTATTTAAATTGTACTCTATGTACTTCTAAATTAGCAAAATCATCAATTAGAGAGTCAAAATCAAAAAAAAAATTCAAGCACTTTTCTAATGTACTCCATTAAAATGTCGCTAAAAAAAATAAACTGTCTGTAAACTAGCACTTTACCAAAAAAAATAAAAATATAAATTAACAATAAAAAAATTAAGATAGATAATTCAACTTTTGATTAAAAAAAGGAATACTCAATTACACAATTTTATGGATTAAAAAATTATAAATAGCTAAACTTAGTGCCAAACCTTCACCAATTGTCACCACAACCTATCTAACACTCACTGTGACTTTTGGTTGTTGCTCTGGTTCCTAGTTTGTCTTACTTTTATGATTTTCAATCCATTTAGAGCATCTTTTACCCCAATCTTTTCAAAAACATAAAAAAAGACATAAAATGCTCCAAACTAACTTATTAGTGGCAAAGTGGTCCTAAGAGTATAGTTAACATAATAAAATCATACGTACAAAATCAGGGTGAAAACACGTATAAAATCATATTATTAGGTATCAAATAAGTAAGAGCTTGCAATTGGGGCTTTCCCTACCCAGTGACGTGTTGCACTTCACAAACCTGAGTGTAGTAATAAGTATGCAAGGGTTACTAGGTTGTCGCCCCAAAGCGAAGTGCATTGCCACATTGCCTAAGTGTGGTGTCAAATGTGCAAATGATTGCAGGTGGTGTAAGAGAGCGAAAGAGGAAGGGTTCTGCATTTAGTCCATGTGTTGGTTATTGAAATGAGATTTCCATCGAGAAAATTGGCAGAAATTTGTGGAGGTTATGAAGAGAAGGCGCATCTTATGCCTTCAACAAATGATGTGGGCCGGGAAGGAGTCCAAGGCTTGATCTTGGGGCATAAGGTGTTGTACGCGTGTTGGATAAGGAGTTCGAGTCAAGAATGGGGTAGGTGTACGTGATCTTGGATGAGAGGCTATCACAAGAGGTAATCGAGACCTAAAGTGCATTTATTTAACTCTTTTAAGCATTATAGCGCTTATTTTGAAAAAGTCCAAATCAAATCAGAAAAATTAAGATCAGATAAAATCATACTAGAAAAATTCAGACCAGATCAGAATAAAAAAATCAGTTCATATCAGAAAAATTCAGACCAGATCATATCAAATTAAAAAAGTTAAGTTCAGATCAGAAAATTTCAGACGAATCAATCACATCCTATCGGAAGAATTTCTTGATAAGGGTGAAATTGTTATTTGGAAATTTGTCCAAAAGAATAGAACCTTAGTAACTAAAGTAATAATCCCTTCTCAAAAAATATACTCGTATATATAGTTTTTTTTATCAGTAAATCAATATTTTTTCCCCCCGTACGTCATGCGCTAATGTAGTAAAAGATTTAATAATCTTTAGTTTGTACTGTAATTCGCTAATTTTCCAACCATTTGAATAGCCAAAAAATGAAATACTTATTTGCATGCTAAAATGATCAGATCAAGTTGCTAATGGAATCTTTACCCACTCCAATAACAAATAAATCAAATATGCTCCAAATTTAATCACACACGTACGTAGTACATAAATAACATAATCATATATTTTTCTCTTTTACAATACAACCCTCTATCTAATTAATACTTATAAACCTTGTTATTAACATCATAATAATCATAATTAATAATGTCTTTTTCTTAACCCTTGACTGTTATACATGTTGTTAGTACTAATCTTGGAGCTACATGAACGTCCAAAGTGGTGGTCAACTTCAAACTTCGACGACCGAGTTTGCCGGTGAGATGAGTCGTTAAAGGAGTCGCCGCCTGCACCGCCTAGTAACTGGTGGTAGCTCCGCCCTGAGCCGCTAGAGAGGCAATGGTGGTAGTTGTGGTTGTTTAGGTTTTGCTTCTTGATTGCATGTACAAGAAATGGTATTAGTCCTTCCATTTTATATTTTTATGTATAAGCTATAAAAATGCCTTTTTAGAAAGAAAAGAAGATAGAGAGAGAGAGAGTAAGGTGTGTTCTCTTCAACTTATATCAGATCGATCAGATCAGATATGAAATTATTATGAGAAGTTTGTTTGTGTGGATTGTGGATATGGTGGAAAAATGTAGAGAACTAGAGAATATATATATATATATATATATATATATATATATATATATATGGTGGGAGTGAGAGAGTATTATGTATGCCTATAGCCTATGGATGAATCTAGTGTAGTCTTATGACTATCGACTACCATAATGGATGGCTAAGATTGCTTGATTTTTGATTTATTTTTAATTCCTAAATCTAATTTAAATTACTTTAATTAGATTTATTATATTTTAGAAAAATAATTTCTAATTTTTCAAGAATAAAACTGATTTTAGGAAAAAACAGAATTTATTTTCCTTAAATAAAAAAAATCTAATTAAAGTATTTAAAAAAGATTTTCAATAGATTTAGGTATTAAAAATAAATCATAAATCGTGCAATCCTAACCATCCACTACAATAGTTGGTAGTCATAAGACTACACTAGAATTTTCAATAGCCTACAAGAAGCCACTTGGGATGTTTAGTTGAATTTGACATTTGACATGTGAGTTTGAAAATTGATGTCATACTTGTTGGCCAAAATTGAACACAAAAGTACAAAAAATTGGTGGGCTTACTAAGCAAATTGTTTAGTCCCAAAAAACATTTAGAATATGATCTGATATGAATGTGCCACGAGGCTATACTATGTGCTAAAACGACTCATCAACTCTTGAAAGTGCACTATACTTGTGTGGCCATGCTATGAACGAACCTTTAATAAGGTTGTACCGTGAGCCCGTGGCTTAAGTGGTAAAACCACGGTATCTCGGGATTAATGCTCCGGGTTCGAATCTTGTCCTCAACGTTGTTGGGGTTTTTCCGTCCTTTTATTGCCATGTTCAATGCCTTGAGATAAGATCTTAGACAATTTGTAATCGTGTACATTTCCTTCAAAAAATAATAATAAATAAATAAAATGAATCTTTAATGAGTCTAATATACATCAAGATCTGCATAGAGGTATCAGGTATGTACATCAAAGGTGTTTTATTGCCTATTTTAAATAATTTTGCTCAACTTAATTTTAAAATGAGCAATATATATATATATATATATATTGTGAGAAACAAAGATAAATTAAGAAATGAACTTACAAAGAAATAATCCTACTTTTATCTAGAGCTGATCAAAAGTGGCCCGGCCCGCGGGCCCGCTTTTTGTGGGCTTTGGACATGAAAATTAGGCCCGAATTTGGGCCCAGCCCGACCCGACCCGATTTTTTTATTTTTTCGTGCGGGCCTTGGATATTTAAAATTAGACTTTATAGTTACTTTTTTAGGCCCGGCCTGAATAAGCCCGAAAAAGCCTGCACTAAATTTTCGGGCTTTGGCTAAGAAATTTGGGCCCGAACTAAGCCCGGTCCGAACCCGGCCCACTTTATGGGCTTGATTTTTATGCATCGGCCCGGCCCACGATCACCTCTACTTTTATCATATTTTTTCATAAATAACCCTACTTTTTAATGGTCCCTACCACTTCAAATGTTTCTCCTAAAAAATTGTGCTAAAAGAAATGTAGTAAGTAATTAAAGATGGAGAAGGGACTACAATATAGTAGATGCCTAAATTCATTGCCCTAATTGAGGTAATACAATATGAAGAGGATCCTAATTTCATCAAGCTAATTTAAATTTTTTTTTTAAAATGGTAAATATTGAGGATAATAAGGAGAATTTTAAAACGCAAATCAACTAATCAAAACAAAAATCAACTTCGATTTTGAGGTGTCAATATCGATATTCAAAATACTTGCTCTAGAATCTAGATGAATCTGGGGGGGGGGGGGAATACTTAGAAAGTAATTTGAAATTGGAACCATATAAATCACCCAATTTAATTAGAATATTATTTTTATTCAAATTAAAACAAAAACAGGAATGCTTTACATTTTACAATTTTAGTCTCTATTGAGTATTGATGTACACATTCAACCCACTTCAATCTTCATCATAATAATGCACCCACCTATTTCCAACAAATTGCTGTTGGAATCTAAATAATAAACAAATCAAGAATCAAATTCTCCATCTAATACATCTTTAATTTATACACACATTAAAAAATAAAAATAAAAAACAATTTCCTTCTCTCTTCTTTTTTTTTTTCACACTTGCAAAATCAAATGAAATTTATTTTAATTTGTAGTAATAACAACTAAATTAATTAAATCTGTAGTAGCTAACTAATTAATACTGATGAAACTTATACTTATCACCATAATCATAGTTATAATTATACGCAGCAGAAGCAGGGGAATTTTGATGATGTTTTATATGCCCTAACCCTTTGTTGTTGTGGTTGTTGTTGCTGGTGTTGTTGGAAACGCTGACGCTGCGTGAACGAACAAATTGGTCAACTTGAGGCTGCAATTCAAACGAACTCGGGACTTGAAACTCCGACTGTGTTCGCCGGTGAGAAGATCCGTTAAAAGAGTCGCCGGCGCCGCCTAAAACGTGGTAGCTCCGCCGTGAGCCGTCGGAGAGGCACCGGTAGCTGTGGCTGTGTAGGTTTTGCTTCTTGATTGCGCGTACAATAAATGGGATTAGTCCCTCCATTTTTTCTGTGAGTTTGGACAACAAAGTTTCGCCTGAAATCGAAAAAAAAGGATGTAATAAAAGTTTTGGTGATTAATTGAGTGGTTTTGAAGGGATTTGATTTGAAAAAATATTTGGAAATTGAAATGGTATGTTGTAATGGGATGATTAGTGTTTTTATATATAATGGGGGAGAAAAGATAAGATGAGGGTTTTGATGCCAATTGACAGCTGGGAAAGTGGATTAGATTATTCAAAGATTTTGACGTTCTATTATTTATCATGTGGGAGTTGAAAAATAAGACAAGTCATTTGAAAAATCCACAAGTTTTGAGTGAGTGATTAATTGATTATACTCCATTCGTAACATAATAATGTCAGAGTGTCACATGCTTTATTTGTACTCCAATTTTTATGTTTCAGGGATTTTTATTTGTAATGAGCATGACATCTGGTGAGTTGGCCCATTGTGCTCGTGTTAAGTTTTGAAATAAAATGTTGGCCATATATGACTCATGGCCCATGACTCCATGAGCATGCCTCTTGCACTGTGCCACTAGTGAGATCGTGTACGACCTAAACCGTGCCATGTTTATCTGACCCTTGCGCTGGCTCAATCCATCCCCACCTCTAATATTTGGTTATAGATAATAGTAAAGGAAATGAATTTGTATATAAACTCGAAAGAAAAATCAATATTCATTTCATGGTGAAGCTGATTTAACTCCAAATTCCTTCCATATAAAAAGAAAAATATGGTTATTACCTTCATCCTTGTCTTTCTTTCACTCCACTTCTAAGTTCTATCTATCCTCTATCAAGTACTATTTCATTGTTATTTTTTCATTATAAGTGAATTTTTTTAAAAAAGAATTATTTTATATTGAAAATAATTTACATTCAACTAAACGTATCTTTAGTAACCCTCTATCATCTTTTGTCGGTAGCTTTTAATTTGGCTTACATTTATGCACTATATATAACAATCAACGACCAACAACCAAAATTACCAAACATATTTTTATTTAAACAGGCGACAGTCAAACTAGCTAAATAAAACATCCAACAACTAATAACCATGTGCCTAAAAAGGCAGTTGTTTAATTTTTGCATATTAGCCTAGAAGTGGTTGACTCTTGAGCTAATTTTATTAGCATATAAAAAATTACTAGCTAGTTGGCCAAAGTTGAACAAAGATAACGACTAAAGTAAGTCCTATAATAATAAATTAATTAGTATATATGGATAGTTGAGTGAGTATGTTGTTTTAGTGCGCATGAGGAAATGGATTAGTATTACGATAATTTACGAACTGTATTACTGTATGTATATTAGATGTTGAGGTTGAAGTCATAGCCCAATAGGTTAGGGCTTTGGAATTTCAGGCACGAGGTCGAATTTTAGGTACAAGATCATGATTTCGATTCTCACTACACGCATTTACCAAGAGGGTCATGATGAGTAATTTCCAACATATTGAAAGAATTAAATTCCCGTGAGAATTTGAAATTTCTATAAAACCTTACTTGCATTTAAACAACACCTTAGCAACCAAAAATGTCTTGACGTGTGGTTTGACTGCTTTTGGTTACAAAACCAGCCATTTGTGCATTGTTTTAATTTATCCGTTGATTTCTCCAATTGGCGTCTCCTAATCAAGGACTTATATCATAGGATCAAGAGGATTCTATTTTTTTATAAAGTAAGTATTGACATCATTATGTCAATTCTAAACTAGCTTCCGTTATCATTTGTCAAGAGAAAAGTATTAATTGGAATTCAATTTGAACTATATGAATATGATTCTTTTTTATTAGCTAGGTAAATCCATAGCTCAACTGGTATGAGGATTCAAACCTTTAATCTTGTACGTACAAGGATCAATATTAAGGATAATGAAGTCATTGCTCCATACTTCATTCATTTAAATTTAAGCATGTTATTTATTCTATGATGTACGAGTACATAGTACTTATGTAAGAGTCTAAAGATCATTAGTTTTTATATTTCTTCCTATGTTCTTTCCACACTAAAGAATTTGAACGGTCCAGTATGTCCACCACACCAATATAATAAACAATGGATTTGAGTGATGAGCAATATAATCCAATATGTGATAGATAGATACGAATTAAGTTTATAGATATAGTTGATACTTCGCAATTTTCATTTTTACCGCAGATTTTGAAGGGACGAAATTATAAATAATTCAGATAATAGCCTTGTTAAAAAAATTCGATTGGATAAGATTTTGTTGTCTTGAGATAGACTTAAAGTTCAAAACCAAAGTATTGTCTTTCCATGAGAATTCTTATACTTTTGGAATAAAAATTGTACGAAAATTCTTATTTCAACATGACAATTCATACAATGATCCACTATAAAACAAAACATACTTCTTTGACAAACATAACAGTAAAAGCATTTAATAGAAGAAGATTATTAATACTTCTGGTCTTTCATCAGAGCATCAGACGGTCTTACATGATAACTTTTCGCTTGAAAATTATGACTATGGTGTATAAAACGATGATTTTTATATAAAACTTAAACTAGTTACGTTAAAAAGTTAAAGATTCACAGATTTTTCCAGGATCAAAAGTTATTATGTCAACCAGACTGTCAGACAGTATGGTCTCTCAGAACACACAAGTTAAAGATATTGCTATTACCATAATCTATACTTTAGCTTGTTGTATCACCCCATCATTCAATTCCCATGCATTATTATTATAAGTTCAAATTCAATGATCTTCAACAGGACTAGCCACTCCAATAGAAAACTTATGAGTAATCCTCTTTTCACTAGAAGAACCAATAACAATTTCATGACTCCCAGTAACCAACTTCCTTCTACCTTCTTCATCAGCCAAACTAAATGCTTCACAAACATTCAATTTCATAGCAATCAAGTCAGTTTTCCCTGCTTCAACTTCCACTCTTTCAAACCCTACAAGTTGTATATTAGGAACTCCATCAATGTCACTCCACTTAGGTGGCTTATAAAACACGAGCACGACATGTCCTCCATTCATACCACCTTCATTTTTAACCCCAACTGCAATAACAAAGTCTAGTTTCTTGCAGTTTACTTCAGCCAAGTCAATCATGGCTTTGTTACCTTCAGTTTGATTATTAATGTGGGTGGTACTAGGCAGAGGAAAGTTGAGGTTATTTGGGTTTTTGTATTTCTTGATTGTTACTGAAGTAGGTGCTGATACTAGGAATTTAGTGAAACTCGAGTAGCTAAATCCATGGCCGAATTCATAGAGAGGTTTGTCTATGAAGAATCTGTAGGTTCTACCAGGGAATCCTCTGGTTTCATCTGCTCTCATATTCATGTCTGTCATTCTTACATGATCTATGTAGTGTCTTTTGTACCATGTCATTGGTGACCTTCCACCTATGAGATCAATCAAACAAAAAAATATGATTGTTGAGAGTACTTAACATGATTGTATAGAAACTAATATATGTAATTTTATTCCAGTTCAGACAAATTTAGTTTAGTTCAGCTCCCGTTAAGTTTAGAATTTAGTTTAATTTATTTCGGGTTAATCCAGTCCAAAAGATCACGACCTTAATATTTGAACAAACTATAATTTAACGGGACTTATGTTAGTTCACTGTTAACTTTTATGAAATTCAATTTAGTTCTCACACCACCTAACAAGTTATGTTTCCATTTTTTCACCAATCAGTCTAAATTATGGAATGGTATATGGTAGTGACAATGTAGTTTTATGCCATGTTATTTTGAACAAAATTAATCTGAACTAAACTGAATTCAACAGGAGCTCAGCTGAACTGAATTTAACAAAATTCTAGACTTATCAAAAGCTGATCGAACTCTAGTAAATTAAAATGTATTGAATTTGTTTGATATCAAAGCTTCTTAGTTAAGATGAAAGTTATGAATTAGAATTGGGAATGGAAGGCAAATTTAAAACTTACTTGGATTATGATCACCAAAAATGGCTTGTGCAATGGCATCTCCTCCATCTTGGCCAGGGTAACCAACCCATAGAATTGCACCAATCTTATTATTCTTACTAGCAAATGACACATCAATTGGACCAGCTGACATGATCACAAGAATAATTGTTCCTTTAGCTTTATTAGCCACCTTCTTAACCATCATCTCTTGGTATCCAGGCAATAACAAGCTATCCCTATCTAATCCCTCGGCCTCAATCGACTGATCAAGCCCCACCACCATAACCACCACATCGGCCCTAGATGCCGCCCTAGCAGCCGCCATAATATAGTCCTTATTGGAACACTTCACATCCTCACACCCTTGTCTATAAACCACATTCCTAACATATTTCCTAAACCCTTGTAGAGGGCTAGTATAACCACATGGTACACCAGCATAGTTGCTCAACATGGTTTTTGTGGCATTGGCATTAGGTCCAATTATAGCTAACCTTTTAACATATTTTGGTGATAATGGAAGAGTAGATTTTCGGTTTTGTAGCAAGACTATGCCTTGTTTCGCGGCATCAAGGGCTAACTTCTTGTGATCGCTCCTACATACATCTGACGGGCCTAATTGCCCGAAGGGTTCTTGCTTAGGATCTCCATCAAAGAACCCTAGTCTCATGAGGACTATGTAGTTGTACACTAGTGCTTGGTCTACCACTGATATCTCTACTCTACTTGAGTTAACTGCTCTCGCGGTGTACTTCCTTAGGTAATCTCCGCAGTTCATATTCACTCCTGCATAAACATGAAAATTGGACCCCGTGAATAATTAAGATTGAAGGTTAGAATGGCATATTAAAGATTAAATGTTGAAAATTAAAGTATGTTTCATCCATTTTTTTTAATTAAAGATGAAAAACGAGTGTGATTTCCTTCAATATATATAAAATAAATTATTATAATAATACAGAGTATTATTTTGGGGCAATTGTATATTTGAGGCCCTATATATGCTGTTGGTCTCTTTGCACACCCTCATCGACGTCGCTAAATATATGTATGTATGTACCTGCTTTTAGTGCAAGGGCTACTGCTTCCTCAGGTGTAGATGTGTATTTGATGGACTCATAGTAGACTTGGATCGAATCGCAATCCGTGACAATGTACCTGTTCAAGTTCATGGGTGTAGATGTGCATTAAAAAATGTGAGTTTATCATTATATTGCATTAATGGCTTAATAGTATATAGAAGATAAAAGGCAAGTATTCAAGCATAGCAACTAAGTTAGGCCCGAGAGTGAGTGATAGCTGATCTGAGGTGGTTAGAGCTTCTCTCCCAATTCCGAATGATTCTGGGATCGATTCTCATCCCGCCCTTTAAGGCTCATTCACACCAACTAAGTTAGGCCATGTTAAATGTTGTCCATGCATGATCCACAAAATTGGGCCTTGTGCCGGCTCAGCCCGACTTCTACCGGGCCGAATTGGCCCTTGTGCAGGCTCAGCTCAGACCCGATTATACATATAGCATTGAAAATTGCACATAATAATTTATTTTTTTGATTAGGTAAGAAAACCGATTGGACTTACAAGACAAGCACCAACGAACCTCAACATCCATCAAAGGGATAAGAACAAGGAACAAATTAAAGAGAAAGAAAAAGGAGGAGCAAATTGCTCCCATAACAAACAAAACCACAAAAATGATAAAATTGCACATATAATAATAATAATAATAATAATAATAATAATAATAATATTAATAATAATAATGAATAAAAAGGAAAACAAACCCATCTAAACCCCATCGCTCTCTAACTATTCCATTAAGAAGATGAGAGTCAGCACAGGTTGGAACTCCGTTAACTCTATTGTATGAGCACATCACACTACTAACATGCGCCTTCTCCACACAACTCTTAAATGGTGGTTGATATGTATCCTCCAAATCTTGCGGATTAACCTGCACATCATATATATTCACATATATATATATATATATATATATATATATATAGTATAGTATGGTTCAAATCATTGCTTTAATTAATTATCAGATACACATGCATAATGACATAAACAATAAGCCCTTCGTCCCTAGATAATGTGTGAATTATTGTGCCCTACACTACACACATGCATTTAAAACAATATTTATATTAATCATTTACAACGTCTGTGTTTTATATATAATATATTTAGAGGACTTAATTTTATAATATGAAGAGTGCTCTAAAACTAAAATAAGAATATGTTACTTATAAGTGTTTTATTTTAAGTGCATGTATGTGTACGGTAATCCATGCAAAAAAATTCAGTCCCTAATAATAGCCTTGCTACATTTGACTTGATATATAGATCTAATGGCATTATCTTCATGTCAAAAAGTGCGTCTAAATTTTAATGAATTTAGAGTTTAAGGAAAAAAAAAACCATGACAGTCAAATGTGACGCGACCTATAATATATAAGTGGATTAGCATACATAGTAAAACACTTCCCACACCTTTTTTAATTGCAACATTTTGACTTTTACACTATTATTAAAACTTCAATTTCGGCCATATTTTCTTACAAACATATGAAAATTAGTCTCAGTGTTTATTTTTGAGACATTAACTTTTTACAATATGTAACACTATATAATTAAAGAAATTAATGGTCAAAGTTATGCAGTTAATAAGCGCACATGAAAAACAAAAGATTGCAAATTAAAATGAAGGTAGGTAGTGCAAATTACAATTTCAATTTAGGCTTGGTTCGATTCACCTGAAATTTGCTTATATGATCTGATCTGAACTTATGTTTTCTGATTTGAACTTATTGTCTAATTTGACCGCGTATACATGCTAATCGATAAGGAAAAAAAATATTAAGAGATCTTATTTTATTCGTATTAATGAGTAGTTTTTTTTTTAAATGTAATTATAATAATATTTTTTGTTACGGAATTAAAGATATTTGAACTTTAAAACATGAAATTAAAGGTATATGATCTGATTTGAACTTAATTTTTCTGTTCTAATCGGATCGAAAATAAGTAATAAGGTGTTGAAATAATTACTATACCTTAGCATCAAAGTGAAAACGATCAGTGCCTTTCCAACTATCAAGATCATAAGCAGTATAATGCTTACAACAACTAGAAACCTTAAGCTTGTTTTCAGAATCATGAATGTTAACCTCTTGTAAACCTTGAACATATTTCACACCATATGTGCTTACAACCAAAGGGTCCTCCCCTGGGGTCTCTTGCCCTCGACCCCACCTAGGGTCCCTAAATACATTCACATTCGGGCTCCAATACGTGAGCCCGGCAAGGCCCACATTGTACATGGCTCGGGCCTCCGTGGACACAACTTGGCCCATTGTGTACCACAATGAAGCATTGAAGCTTGCCGCGGACAGTATGACCGCAGGGAAGCTAGTGGCCCCGGGTACTGTCCTATTAAAGTGGACACCGGGGCCCGTGTTAGAGACCCCATGTAGGGCTTCAGACCACCACTCGTACGGTGGGACCCCTAGTCTAGGGATCCCACGTGCGTTGTTGACTAGCTGTTGCACTTTTTCGCCTAAAGTAAGGCGGGAAACTAAGTCCTTAGCACGGTTAGAGTAAGACAAGGATTTGTCACAAAAAGCAAAGTTGGATATGTCAATTTTTTGGCTATCACATGCATATTGGTGACTAGTGTAAGGGACTAGGGAAAGTGTCAAGAAAATGAGGGAAATTTTAAGTATGATTCTCATTTTCTTTTATCTTTTCCCCCCTTAAAAACTTGTTTGTTTTTATGGGTTTATGTTTGAGAGGCATTTCAACTTTCAAGTACATGAATTTATAGTGGTGAAAAATGAGTAACTAGCTAGGACCAGTGGGTGGATAGTGAAGTGTGAAACTTAAGTGAATCCTACGGGTTAACTTAGAGTTGTGAATAGGGCTGACAAATCAGGTTGACAGTTCGGGTTTTCGTATTATCAGGTTATATACTATCAACCTGAACTTGACGCATAGATTAAATGGTTTATATATATATATATATAATGTAGCCCTATTTGAAAATAAACTGATCGGAGACGAAATGACCCATTTATTTTATATTTTTGCCAAAATTTTCTTCTACAATCTAAACTATTTAGCCTAACACTTAACCTACTTGTATCCGAATGAAATAAAAATTGAACTCAAATGTTGTCTACACATTTTATATAATTGCTTTTACTTCTTAACACTGGAGATAGGGTGCATTCTCTCCAACTTATGAAACTTGATTTTAAAAGGCATGACTTGACTTATTCATACTTGATGAAACCTGATTAGCCTTAATAAGAATTTATTGGACGTGAACTTATTAAACCTAATAAAACTTGATTGGAAGCTATTAAAACTTATAAGAAATGAATGGAAGTTGTTCATGATCTGGATCTTCTTACATATGGTGGAACGTGTTTAATGTGTTTTGGTTCGTTGTCTCTAATTAAACACTCCTCTTCGAGGGTTTGAACTACAAAACAATGAAAGGTTGTTAATCCGAGGTGAAATCCAGGAACGCCCATTCGATGCTTAAGTCAAAGATCGGAAAAAGTAGTCAAAAGTATGGAGTCAGTGAATTATGAATGAGAAACATGGCACGTGATCTGATATGATGGGTCATTTTTTATAGACACATGTTCCCGACAATTGTGAAAACTGATTCGGTGACAACTTTCGTGAGGGCCTGGCCCATGACACGTGTCATATGCATACTCTTTTATCAGTCAAATACCTAACCCTAGCCTTTTTAGGGGTTAGGTATCCAATATCTTTTCGACTTGTCACTTATGATGGGTCGGAACAGAAGTTATTAGAACTTATATTAATGGATTGGAAGTTATTAGAACTTATTAGCCTAGATGAAACTTATTAGAACTTATATATCAACCTTAATATGACCTGACCTGATAAGCCCTGGTTACGGATAAAATAAGTTGTAGAGAACGACTCGTCCATAAACATTCAATTGAATAATTTTAGATCACCGTGGTGCAATATATAAATAAAATATTACTCCCTCTGTAATTTTGATTGTTCCATTTGCTTTTGGCACTATTATTCATTCACTTCACTTTAACCATCATTTGCCAACTGCGCCTAAGAAAAACATAGTTATGTGAGATTTTGTTGGATTCGTCTTGATTCATACTTTTCAAATATATAATAATTTTGACAATTATAAAATAAAAAAATTTGAAAAGCAAATGAAACAATTAAAAAAGAAGGGAATGCAAAATAATAATTATATATCAAAATCGACATGACGTACATAAGATTTTTCTTTTGGTTCATACGAAGCTACAAGGGCATTTGATGTGGAAGGTATTCGATCTAGTGCAGTTGATATCGACGCTAGACAATTAAATGCATGTCTTTTAAAAGAAACACTATAAGAGCATGTTTGATATATTTATTTTTTGTGTGTGTTGGAAACAAAATCAAATAATCAATACCATTACATAGTTTAGTTCAGGTTTTGTTGAGTCGTCTATGATATAGTTTAATTAATTAAGTTAAGTTCAATTCAGTTCAGATTAATTCAGTCCAAAAGAACATGACATGTAAGTATTGAAATGCATCTGTAGTGAAAATTGAGTAATATAGCTAGGACCAATGGGAGGATGGTGAAGTGTGAAACTTGAGTAAAGTAAGGGTTAATTTAGGGCTACCCTTGGTGATATAACATATAAGATCCAAAGTTGAGGAGTACGGGAACAGTAATGTATAAGCAACTAATAATAACAATAATAACAATAACTCTAATAATGCTATAAATTTGGGTCCTGGACATGTTGGCTTGGTGGTCCTTTAAAATGCACATTTTACATTTCAGTGGGAGATCAATTAGACTTGTTACATACTACAAAATGCACCATTATTCTCTTTGCATTGGTATGTAAATGTAATATTTCAATGTTACATCGTTTTCTTAGCTTCTTTTTTAAAAGTTTCCCACTTATCTTTTGCTTTTAGATATAAATACATGATCATCCATATCAACCTCCAGATTGTGACATCTCATCCGACCCCCTCATGGTTGGGTGTGACTCGATCACAGCTCGACTCGATTGGTCGATGAGACATCCAATGGAACAAGGCCACGCAGGCTGGGGCAATTATATATGTTCGCGGTTTTATGGTGCCATGTGTCCTAAGTCCGATTTGGTCCGAAAGCAAGTTCAAGTAATTCAATTGTAATTTAGGACTAAATATTGACTTGATATTTGAGGAGTCTTTAATAGTTTCTTTAAATGTTCTTGAATGAAGTTTACATTATAAAAATTCTTTAAGTATCTTTAATTAGGTTAAGTTTTTGGTAGCATTGTTTTCCTATCCCATTTGTAAAAGTTTTTTATTTAAGTCTGTTAATTAGTATGAATAATTTGGTTATTTGATTAATTAGGGATATTCCCAATTTTATACAATGGTGGTTTTCTTCGTTCGCTTCTTCATCACAACTCTGTCCACCTCCTTGCACGATCTTTGAGTCTTTGACTCATGTTTGTTGTTGTGGTGGTGTAGCGTTGCGGTAGTGGTTGTGACCGTGTAGAGAGGTGGTGGAGTTGTGTGGTGGGATGGTGAAACGTAGAGAGAGATGGAGTGAGTTTAGGGTGTTAAAGGGTATTTTGGGAATTTTATATTTTTTGGGGGCGATTTTGAGTAATTA
This sequence comes from Salicornia ramosissima, assembly GCA_951394345.1. Lineage (NCBI taxonomy): Eukaryota > Viridiplantae > Streptophyta > Magnoliopsida > Caryophyllales > Amaranthaceae > Salicornia > Salicornia ramosissima. The sequence continues at coordinate 8,331,512 of OX596233.1, forward strand.
CTGGGCAACAATTAACAACGCCCAAAAAAAACTTATCAATGCCTAGATGCCGGTGTTATATGTTTTGATGGAAATCCTTCCATGTTTTCAAACTATGACTGGTGTAAGAATACTGTCACACGAACATTCATATGGCATGCCCACGAGGGAGGAAGGGAGGCAAGAATCAAACTAGCAACCTCTCAATTATGAGCTGCATTTCAGTTCCATTGCACTGGAGTTCGATCCTTTTCACATGGCTACTGTTTTTGTTTTACATAATAAGATAAACTGACCCCTATTACAAGTATCACAAATATACAGCTAGCATTATTCATTAGGGAGAGATGATGAAAATTGATCAAACTCATAGTCTTTTAATCGGAAAGTGTACTCGAGCAGTACTGCTATCGGAGTTGGACCTCACTGTTATTTTTTATGATGATAATTACAAAAAACTGTAAGTAGCAACCTAATGTCTAATCACAACAGGAAAATTGCGTTCGCCCGACCGATTTTACCGACCGATATTATCGTAGTCGAAAAATACCGACCGCTCCCGACTGAAACCAGTCGGGAACTTTTTTCCGACCGCAAAGACATTCGAAATTTTTTTTCCGACCGACATATCGGTCGGCAACGGTCGGTAAATTCCGACAGCACATTGGCGGTCGGAATTTACCGACCGTTGCTAACCGATATGTCGGTCGGAAAATTTTCGACTGTCTTTAAAACTTCAGAGTCGTGATTTTGAACCCTCACTCTCCTCTAAACTTCGAAACCCTTACTTTCTCTCTCCTCTAAACTTCGAAACCCTTGCTCTCTCCGGCCACCACCTGCGACCCCTCTCTCGCCGTTCACCACCGCTTGACGCCTCGCCGTTCGCTTCACCACCGCCGGCTACTATTTCTCTTTCTCCCTCCTCCGCCGCCGGTGCTTCTTTTCTGCTGCCTTCCGCTTCTTTTCTCCCTCCTCCGCCAGCCTTCCGCTTGCTGCCGCCAGCCGTGCGCCGTTCGCCACCGTCTGCTGCTTCCTCCTGTCGTCGTTCGCCACCGCGTGGTAAGGGTTTAGGGTTTTTCCTTTTCTTTTTTTTTTAGTGTTTGTTGTAATTTTTTTATATAAATTGCAGTGCTGCCGCCCACTGTCGTTCGCCGTTCGCCACCGACCCACCGCTGCCGCCGTCTCCTCGTGGTAAGGGTTTTTTCCTTTTTTTCAATTTATGTGTTTAATTTTTAATTTTTCTGTTTTTTAATTAAATTAAGGTGTTTGAAGGTTTGAATGTAGAATGTGTATGCATGTATTTTATTTCAGAAATTAAAGTGTATGTATGTTTTTGAAGCTTTGAATTTTTTTGAATTTTTGGTATGAATATGTTATGTATTTATGTATATTCAATGTATGTATGTGTATATTATGGGTTTTAATTTGTTTTTTAAAAAAATTTGAAGGTTTGAATGTATATTATGTATATTTGAAGGTTTGAATGTAGAATGTGTATGTATGTATTTTTTTTCAAAAATTAAAGTGTATGTATGTATATGTATTTATTTATTTTGAAGCTTTGAATTTTTTGAATTTTTGGTATGAAAATGTTATGTATGTATATGCAATGTATGTATGTATACGTATTATTGGGTTTTTATTTTAATATGTATGTGTGTATGTATATGTATGTGTGAATATGTGTATGTATATGTATGTGTGACTATGTGTGAATATGTATGTGTGAATAAGAATCACCTAATTCATAGGAATTGAGTTAATTTTTCATGTATAAGGAGTCGAGTTCTTGAGTGAGCTTTGGTAACTTAGTTATGTACACTGAGTGATAGTTATTATCGTCGAATTATTTTCAGTCGTATTTATTTAAATGCTACATACTTTTAAAACTCAACCAACTCGTTCCCCATAGTCGACATATTTCATTAAATTATTAAATTAATGCACATTTGATTATATACTTTTTTTTTGTAATTGATAATTTAATTTAATTTGTTTGTTTGTCATTTTTATTATTTGCTAGATTATTTGAACATTTGAATAGAACTAAATATGACTTAAATATATATATATATATATATATATATATATATATATACATGTGCATTAGATAAGAAAGCTTTAAAAAGAATTAAGAAAGGCTAAAATAAGATAGGAGTGAAGACATTGAAGGATGTTTGAATGCTTTGAACTGATATTTGTTAATGGCTTAGAATAGGCATAATCGAAATGAAAAGGAAGGAGCGTGATTGGATGTACAAGAGACACGATAAGGACCACAAACTTCGGGATGAGTTCATCCAAGGGGTGAATGAGTTTGTTGCGTTCTCTCAGCAGCACCCCGAGCTTAATGATAAGGACAAGATAAGATGTCCTTGTGTTCGGTGTAAAAACTTGAATTACTTGGATGTGCCCAACGTAAAGGTACATTTGTATAAGAAGGGGTTCATTCCGAACTACTATGAATGGTTATGTCACGGTGAAAGGGTGAGTATAGAGTCCACCTCGTCTCTTACTCATCCGAATCCTTACCGGGAAATGGTTGTCGATGCTTTTGGGAACAACGTGGACCCACCATTCCTTGAGGAGGCAACTTCGGCTGAAGAAGAACCAAACGCGGAAGCGAAGATGTTCTTCAACTTGCTCAAGGCAGCCGAGCAGCCTTTGTATGATGGTAGCAACATCTCTGTGTTGGAGATGGCTTCTAGAATGATCAATTTAAAGTCTGAGTACAACTTGCCTCTCAGGTGCGTAGATGGTATTGGGTCATTGGTGAACGATGCGCTCCCCACCACCCAAAAAACTAAGTGTAGCACCTATTACGACACAACGAAGGTACTCAAGGGATTAGAGCTTCCTCACGAGAAGATACACGCATGCCCGAATGGATGTATGCTATTTTGGAAGGACGATGCTGAGCTTGATAAGTGTCGTCATTGCGGGTCGAATCGGTTCAAGAAGACTTCGAATGACAATTTGGTTCCAGTAAGTTTTCTGGTCTACTTCCCAATAACACCACGATTGCAAAGGATGTTTGCTACTAGGAACATTGCTGAGGCTATGACATGGCATTCTGAAAATCGTCGAGGGCAAGGGAACATGGCTCACCCAAGTGACAGTGAAGCGTGGAAGCACTTCGACAGGACCTTTAAGGACTTTGCGTCCGAGCCTCGAAATGTTAGACTTGGGTTGTGCACTGATGGTTTTTCCGTTTTTGGGAAGTTTGGAAAGCAATACTCTTGTTGGCCTATTTTAAGTACACCTTACAACATGTCACCGTCCATGTGCATGAAAAAACCTTTCATTTTCCTTTCCTTGCTTATCCCTGGGCCAAAAAATCCGAAGAACAATTTGGATGTCTACATGCAACCTTTAATTGATGAGTTGAAGCATCTATGGTCGGTTGGATCCTTGACTTACGACATCTCAAAGAAGCAGAATTTCAATCTTCGCGCAGCCTTGTTGTGGACTATCAGTGACTTTCCAGCATATAGTATGTTGTCAGGTTGGAACACGTTCGGTAAAAAGGCGTGTACATTTGTATAAGATGTCCTTGTGTTCGGTGTTATTTTTTAATGTTTTCACTATTGAAATTAAGTTGTATTCATATGTTGTTTAATCTTACAATGTTTTGTGTGCAAGGTTTGACAAGGGCGCTGTTGTTCGATCAATAACGCACGTCATCAAGTCCTACTTCCATCAGCCTTGGAAGAACTACACTGAGGTAGATCAAGCGACCAAGGTACATTGGTGGAACATGTGGAAGGTCAGTAAGACAAATTATGTAATTTGATACAATATTTTGTTAAATATAATCTCTTACATTAACATATTTGATTGTCCTTGGTCTAATGCAGAAACAGTACACTTGGAGGCCTGAGCTCGAGGGCACTGTGCGGGATGCGTTTGATACCAAGGCTGGATTACGGCTGAAGGACATATTCAATGACACAGTGCACAAGCGGAAAGACCGACCAAATTGGCTTGGTGATGACATGTACCAGGCAATGAAGGGTAGGCTCGATGACAAGCTATTCAAGGAAAGGTCGGCTCGAGAGAAGGCAAACAGGAGAGGCGGCGACGCTAGTGGCAAGGCCCAGGCCTCTCACTGCGCGGGATCTGTCTCCACCACTCAACGAGCTAAGCAATTGGTTAGTCTGCTATTTCATTAAATTATTGTAATTAATGCACACTTGATTATATATATCCTACCCTTACGCACATTTGTTTGTTTTGTCCAAGGCGAAAGGAGGGAAGCTGCCTGATGCTGCGGATCTCTTCCTCGATACTCACTTCAAGAAGCAACCAGGGAAGGATCCGGTTCCGATTAGCGATAAGGCCAAGGAAGTGATGGTAATGCTTTCTTCTTTACTATGCATTTGATTTTTAGAGCGGAATTCCGGCTTCAAAGCCGAAGAGTACGAATAGGATTGATTTATTATTATTTGCAATTGATGTTTAGAGCGGAATTCCGGCTTCAAAGCCGAAGAGTACGAATAGGATTGTTTTTTGATTAATGTTATGATATGTGAATAACCTTTAAAACATGATCTACGTTGATCGGTGCGAAGTTGGGAATGAAAACACCCAAAACGAGCCAAAAATGGCCTATTTAGGTTGTTTTTGTTCCAAAACCCTCTAAACTTTCCCAAAAACATGCAAATAAGTGATAGAATGTCTATAATAATGTTATGAGATGTGAATTAACCTTTAAAACATGATCTACGTTGATCGGTGCGAAGCTGGGAATGAAAACACCCAAAACGAGCCAAAAATGGCCTATTTAGGTTGTTTTTGTTCCAAAACCCTCTAAACTTTCCCAAAAACATGCAAATATGTGATAGAATGTCTACAATAATGTTATGAGATGTGAATTAACCTTTAAAACATGATCTACGTTGATCGGTGCGAAGTTGGGAATGAAAACACCCAAAACGAGCCAAAAATGGCCTATTTAGGTTGTTTTTGTTCCAAAACCCTCTAAACTTTCCCAAAAACATGCAAATATGTGATAGAATGTCTATAATAATGTTATGAGATGTGAATTAACCTTTAAAACATGATCTACGTTGATCGGTGCGAAGTTGGCAATGAAAACACCCAAAACGAGCCAAAAATGGCCTATTTAGGTTGTTTTTGTTCCAAAACCCTCTAAACTTTCCCAAAAACATGCAAATAAGTGATAGAATGTCTATAATAATGTTATGAGATGTGAATTAACCTTTAAAACATGATCTACGTTGATCGGTGCGAAGTTGGGAATGAAAACACCCAAAACGAGCCAAAAATGGCCTATTTAGGTTGTTTTTGTTCCAAAACCCTCTAAACTTTCCCAAAAACATGCAAATATGTGATAGAATGTCTATAATAATGTTATGAGATGTGAATTAACCTTTAAAACATGATCTACGTTGATCGGTGCGAAGTTGGGAATGAAAACACCCAAAACGAGCCAAAAATGGCCTATTTAGGTTGTTTTTGTTCCAAAACCCTCTAAACTTTCCCAAAAATATGCAAATATGTGATAGAATGTCTATAATAATGTTATGATATGTGAATTTGGTTTAAAACATGATCTACGTTGAACGGTGCGAAGTTGGGAATGAAAACACCCAAAACGAGCCAAAAATGGCCTATTTAGGTTCTTTTTGAATTGTTTGAACTAACTCCGCCCATAATTTGCAGGAACAATATAACAAAAACCTTTCGGAGTCTCAAGCTAGTGGCTCGGAGACGGATCCCAACCAGGTCTTCTTTGATACAGTTGGTGGCTTCCGGAAGGGCGAGGTTCTAGGGTTCGGCAAAGATGGAGCTTCTCTCTATTATGAGAGAACCTCGCAGCGGCACGTTGGATCTGCCTACTCTCCATCAGTTTCCGCTCAACTGGCAAAGATGACCGAGCGTTTAGAGGAGTCCGAGCGTGCGAGGACAGAGTTAGAGGAGCGAGAGCGCCGTCTGGAGGAGCGAGACCGTCAACGGGAGGAGCATCAACGCCGTCTGGAGGAGGATCAGAAGAAGCAAGCGGAGTACCTCGAGCAGATGAAGGCGCAGATGGACGCTTTCATGAGGCAATTCGGCGATCAGTCTTCCATTCACCGACGACCCCCCGACGATCGCACAGACGGTTCTGGCGGTTCTGGAGCCTTCGTAGTGTAGTTGTTTGTTATATATATTTGGGTTTATTAATTTACGTTTTGGAAACTGTAATATATATTACATACTTTTGTGTATTACGAATTATTTATATAAATAATATCAAATATTATTTCGTATGTATAAACTGTTCTTCATTAATAAATAATTTAATATGTTTTGCAAAGGTTTTTTGTATTTAATGAAATGAAAGACGTAACAATTTAACGACCGCCAAACGGTCGATATCCAAAAACTCAAAACCTCGAAAATAGTAAATATTTAAATTAAAAAAACCGCGAAAATAAATATGCCGACCGACACACGGTCGGTAAATGATTAGGCGCGAAAAAAAATTGGCAGGAAAAAGCCATTTTCCGACCGTCGTGGTGGTCGGTATTACCGACCGTCATGACGGTCGGAAAATGGCTTTCCAATTTTTTTTTAAAAAACTCTTATTTAGTCGGTAAACGGTCGGTGTACGGTCGGTAAATTATTTCCGACTGAACGTCGGTCGGTAACAAAATTTTACCGACTAATTATACACCGACCTCCTTTTACCGACTGGCGACGGTCGGTAAATTGAGGCACCGACCGTTAACGGTCGGTAAAAAGCGGTCGGCCGAAGCTTATTTTCTTGTTGTGAATGATTTAATCTCGGCCAACATCTTAAACAATTAAATATGTTCCACAAAATTCTTTTCACTTCAAATATTAGCATTACCTATGGAGTTCTGTTTTTTCTCCCAACATAAAAGAAAATTGTAGTTTGGACTAGAGCAAAAAACGGTGGTTCTATGTCAACCGAAGGTGACAAAAGTTGCCCGACTCAAATTACTAGGCAAACCTGAAATATATCTGAATTTAAAAAATATAATTGACCCGAACACGTGTCGAACCATTAATGTGTGCAATCATGATTATTATTTTCTTTAAAAAAATTAAAAAAAAAACCTGAATCCAACCCGAACTGACACTAAAAGGACTCGAGCCCAAATCGACCCGACCCAAATCAACCCGACCCGAATCAACCCGACATATACTGAACCCAAATGACCCGATTGTCACCTCTAGTGTCAATCTACAAACACAAATAGGGTGAAACCCTAACCTAAGCCCAACCTGTTTAGTAAACATGTCGTATCGTGTCATGACGTTTACTTATGCGTATCAACTCTTCACCCAAACTGTTAATTTTATAACATGCTTGGATCATGTTAGCGTGTTATATCAACTTTTGCATTATAAAGTGATCAATTGAGTATAATCATGTCATATCAACCAGCATGCATAAACTAGTTAAAATCCCTTGAACCAAAACTAACCTTTTTAAAGATAATATCGTGTCGAGTCAATTTATTTACTTAAACGCAGCAAAATACTTGACCAAACCTACTAATACTTAATGGTATTTCAACCATGTTTTCATGTTGCGTTAGTTTTTAAGATCATTTGGGCCTATACAAAAATTACCCCAATGAATAATCAAATGACAAAAACCCCTTTGAACCTAATTGTATTCTATAGCTTGCACAGTTGCACTCCTTGCAGTTAGTACAGCCAGAGTAACAGCTAACAAGGTGTTGACATTACCATTGGGCATTGTCCTTAGTCACAAGAACGCCCCATTTTGTATTGTCAAAACCGAAACTAGCTCATTTCTCAGGTTTCTAACTCCATTTCAAAAGAGCAAATGCATTTGCTGTTTCATCCTCCATCCTAAATACTTGCTCTCTTTTTCATGTTAAAGGTTAGCTGCGTCCCACTGGTGGCTCACTGGCTCATATCACAGAATAACCAGGATAGCATTCCTGAGGTAATCGAATCCCAAATCTTGAGGACGGGGATTGACACTTATGCCAAAGAGACAAGCGCTGAATCCCTAAATATTTGCTAATTTAGGAGTCCGCGGCAAAGACAACCCCCTTACCAAAACAAATAAAAATAAGATCAAGCCCAATTGTTCAAGAAAAGTTACAAAACACAAGTCCACAAAAGAAAACCAAATAGCAAACTTATAACCCGTTCGGTAACACTGTGGTTTTTTAAATTTTGATTTTTTGTTTTTCAAATTTATATGACATAATGTCATATAATCATACAAAAAATGTCATACTTGATAGAAACATATTGAAAATGGAAGCTACCTAAAAAGTAAAAATCACTTTTTCTAGTTTTTATTTTTTTTTGAAAACTAAAAATAAAAAACGATACCGAACAATACCAAAGTGAAAACCAGTTTTCTAGTTTCCTTTTTTTTCAAAAAAAAAATTGAAAACTTAAAACAACTATACCGAACATGCTTGAGACTGGGAAACATACAACAAGAATTCAAATTGACACATTTATATTAGGGATATTTCCCCAGGTACCCCTGGGGTTAGGCCTAATAGCCAGAATGCCCCCACTTTTTTTTAACTTGCATTAGGTACCCCTGAGATCAATATAATTGGCCAAAATGCCATTACTGCAAATTTCAACCTCCAATCATGAGTAATTTGTTCGTTTTTTGTAAATTCTGACCTCAAATCTGTCCCTTTAGAATTAAAATGACCCGTAAAATCTTAAGAGGACAATTTTTTTAAAACACGTAGATCAAAGCACGCAAATCGAGACAAATCAAGACGTAGATATATGTGCGCAAAAATTGTCATCTCAATGTTTTACGAGTCATTTTAACTCTTAAGGGTCAGATTTGCGGTCAGAATTTGCAAAAAATAAACAAATTAGCCCTGATTTGAGGTCGAAATTTGTAATAATGGCATTCTGGCCATTTATACTGACCTTAGGGGTACCTAATGCAAGTTAAAAAAAGTGGGGGCATTCCGGCTATTTGGCCTAACCCCAGGGGTACCTGGGGAAATATCCCTTTATATTATTATAATAGCAAGGATGGTTTCCATACAAACTGCTTCGTTTGGCACGTTTTATTCCTTTTTCCCAATGTGGCTGCTGGCTGCTGGCTGCTGCTTAATACATGCTTGGTTTCACCTAAAACTCTAAAAGTACAATATAATTTTCGCATTTAGCCTTAACTCCTTAAGTAACTAAATGAAGTTTTCTCTTGCAGCTTACAAACAAAACTAAACAATAGATGCGCTGAGCTAGTTCCACCATCATCGATTCATAATTCACTGTCCAGATCCAATCCCAAGTATAAGCGTAAAAAACTACAGCACAAAATTTGGTGAACCTGGTCCTGGAATAAAGCAGCATGTCCAACATGGACTTTGTACCTGTTGATCCCAAAAACCTTGCCAACGTAGTTTTGAATTTCGGAGCAACATAAAGATACTCCGTACTAGTTCTGTTGTTTCTTTGGATACTCTCTTGCCCCAAATATGGTGGATCCAATTCTCACAATTGAGCTGCCCATCTCAATCTGCAACACAATTATTCCCCTGTTAATTTTAGCACCTACTATGATGTAATTTAAATGAACTCATAAAAGGCTTTCTTATGTAACCTGAAATGAGTAAAATCCACTTATTTGACCTTACAGTTGAAGCTAATCCAACCTTATCTCAACCTCTAGTCTAGAATGAATTCTTTACCCCTAATCTAAACTTATTGGAACTTTGAAGTTGTCATAACTTGCTGGAACTGGAACTAGTGTGAACCTAATTATTCGGTTTATCTCAACATGACTGAACAAATTTTGCCTCAAAGCAAATATTTTTAGGGTGAAAAAACAGAGCAATTTTAATAACCTTGACTAGGTATGCAAGGTTTACAACTAAAAGAGCATGAAAACACTGGCTTATGTACTTCAAATTGCAAGATTTTACCCACCGCTTGCTCAAAGTCGGAAGACATGCCCATAGATAGCTCACATTGTTCTTCTTTAATATCAAGTGTCCGACAAACCTCACTTCTGCAGTTTGCTAATGTCTGCATGACATAAAATTAAAGTCAGACCATTAGAAGTCTTAAGCAGTTGATACAAATTTATGTGACCTGTTTTTAATCACAAGACTACCTTGAAATTCTCAGGAGTTGATGTGTAATCTAACATCCCAATTGTCATTAAGCCACAGAATTCAAGGTTGGGACAATTAAGGGAGACATGCTTTGCTAGTTCCACACATCCTGAAGGTTCAACACCAAACTTTGCTGCAAGTATATTGAAAAGGGCATAAGAAAAGACACTCAATTCATCAATTGAAATTAACAAAACTGAAAAGGAGAGAGCAGGTTGAAAAGAAGAATAATGGAAAGGCATCCTAACCCATCCTATTGTTCCTATATTGTAAACTGAAACACATGGAATCTAAACCATAAAGATGGTCCACAGTGAATAGCAGTAGTTGATACAACACTGCAAAAATAGAATGGTAGAGCTGCTAGATTAGTAGGCCAGATCGTTTTAAGTGAAAGGGCTTAAGTAAACTTGGGAAACTTCTATAAATTAAAATTCGATACATGTCTAATAAAAATCCTGAACAATTCTCAATAGTTTACAGGTTTATTTCTACAAGTTTCTATCACAATTCACAATCACTTTCAACATAGGATGGAGAAGGGAAGGGGAGAGAAAAACAGGAGAGGGGAAGTGGAGCTCCATTTTCCCTCCAAATCTCTCCAATTTTGGAGGGAAAATGGTTATCAAAGAAAGGAGGAAAATGGATCCCTCCCTCCCCTTCCTTCCCACCTCTTTCCCAAATAAGGATATTTGTTCTTGTTCATTTCCTTTCCCTTCCTTTCTCTCCTTTTCCTTCTATCCAGATAATGCGTTACGGTTCACTTAGCAATGCATTAGTTGATGGCATATATATAAAAAGTGGGCCACCAGGAGTCCAGGACGTCAAAAAAGGAAAAGGTAACATCAAATTATAAATTGGTCTCCTCTATAGTAGTTCATCAGTACACTGAATTCAAACACGCAGCTCTTTTGTATTTATCAAATTAGGCCAGCATCAATCACATTCTCTGCATAAGACATAACTTCTGGAATGCCTAGTTAGGCTCCCAAAGGATAGTATTCATCTTTATAGCCCAACTGATGTTCCACAGTCAAGAACAAAATTGGAAGACTATGGAAAGCACCATATTGCACAAGCATTGAATATAATCCTAAAACTCAGCATGGTTACTATGACTGGATGAGAAAACTGAATATTCTGTTCCAGCAACTAGAGTTTAGTATTTACATTCTGGTCTATATATCTATCATACTATACAAGTCCAGACACCCCTTTTTGCACATAGTAAATCAGGGCTCAAACTCTCAACCTTCATCTAATATATGTAGCTATGTAAGTATGTACACATTCTAGAAACTCACATATTTCTCCACTGGTATTCACTTGGACCAAGACTTTTAAAGGTTCTCTTCCAAGATTACCCACAGCACGATTAAGATGATTGGCTATCTGCAAATAAAGAGAATACTAGTAAGAATAGATGAAGCAACAAAAAGAATAGTATAATCGGGTGAGATAATTAAACTAAACAGCTTTTCTCAGCTGGATGTGTGATTGCTTCACTAATAGAGAACATCAATGATCAATTGATACAAATCCCATAGCTCAAATATAGTTATAAAACTAACTTACTAACATACTAACATAACTGAAGCCTAAAAGTAGTATGAAAGACATCAAATGAATTTAGCTGTATGATATGTTAAGCATTTAATATATGACTGAGAACTAACAAATCCACATTTATCCACTGCACATAGATATTCACCAAGTAAAGACCAGTTCATCACTGAGCATAAGCAGCCAATCAAGTGTTTACCTTTTCGTCATCCACAGTCTCCACCATAGCAAGATTTGGAACACCGGCTGTAAAACAAAAACACACAAGTAAAAAGATGATACGTGTAAATTTAGTTCCTAATATGCATGAACCAGACAGATGCAGTAACTCTTTCACTATCTCTATTCGTCTGTGTGTGTGTGTGTGCATCAATGTGTGTTGTCGTGAAGATGAACACACCGCAGGCAGAGAAAAGAGTGCCTTACATAAAAGAGCTTTAACTTTGTTGCTTTGCAAGTTCCCAATGAAATGCCACTCAATGTCTTCAGGAAGCTACAGAAATCATAAAAACACCAGCATGAATAGTCTTCCAATAAGGAGATATAATGCTCATTCTGGTTAATGAAGTCCTGTAAAATCATATCAGAACCCCTCTATTCCATATTTCCATGAAACTTCTTTTATTTTTACCCATCAATTTGGCAAAACTCCAAAAATGTTAAATAAAGGAAACATTAATTTTCCTTTGTTTAATTTTACTACCGAAAATAATGTTTGATGCTTATCCATTCCATTTACAACTTCAACCACATGATATCGTTGATTTACTAGCTCTTACTAATCAAGTCCTTGTTATTGATGATCGTCACCAAAAAAAAAAAAAAAAAAAAAAACACTGCTTCAATATAATTTCAATTTCTTCATTAATCCTCCAACAAAACAACCTCAATTATAACACTTCAATCACATGATTTCCACGCTCCAAAAAATAAAATTAAAAGAAAAGGCAACGTCAAGTAAACTATGTACAATTCAGTGATTCACTGCCTCTTACTAATCGAATCTTAATTGTTTATTAATCATCAAGTAAAAATCAGCAAAAAGAAGCTCAAATCAGTGAATCAATAGCTTCAAAAACAGATTCAATTATACAAACGGCTCATAAAAACTCCAGCGCAATAACCTCAAACAACACATTATTCACAAATTCCAATCACAAAAGACTATGTCAAGAGTGAAAAAAAAAATGAATTGTGGAAAATCTAAAGAAGCAATTTTACCTGAGGAGCTTTATCAACAATTTCTTGAACGTAATTTTCACCAAAGCAACGATGACCAGCGTCGTAAACTTCGCGGAGGACAGAGACTGGCTTGGTTTTACTGACGGCAACCACTTTAACTTGGTCGGGTCGACGGCCCGAAAGTTCTGCTGCTTGTCCGACTCGATGGAGGACTGATCGCAGAGTCGCCGCTGGTACGCCTTCCATGGCTGAGGTTGCGGCCATTTTATTTTATTTTTAAAAAAAAATCCACTGTTTTTTTTTTTCAGAGAGTGCTTGGTTTTGGTAGGTGGCCTTTGAATCAGATTTGCGGTAGGTTATTCGATTCAAATTAGCCAACACATGCGGTGAATATTGAATTCAAGGACTCTTATCTGTAATTCTAAAGCATTAATCACTAGATTAGGACTTCATCCTCAGAAAAAATTGTACTTCTAAAATAAAAATTGTTACTCCGTATCTAATTATTTCTCCCGATAAAAGTCCCTAATTCAGTCGTGGCGATAATGTGCACCTCGGTGCATAAATAGGCAATGTGGCTAGTTTGCATATTGACTATGCACTTGTATAAAAAAAATAAAATAATAGTATATATTTACAATACATATATTATGCAATTAAAAATTTTATATTTTACTTTTAGTACCTTCGTTAGTTTACAAATGTTTAAAAACATGAATGTATAACATAAAAGTTCTCCTTGCTAAAAAAAAAAAGAAAAAAAAGTTTTAAATACATAACACAAATGTTTTAATTTAAATACATGCATATGTGTATAGTTTTCATGGTGCAGATTGTATAGGATGAAAAATCCATATAATCTTGTTCAAACTTTTGTGTCACTACTTGGTACATTTGACAAAATATATACAAAGGAAAACATGTGTCGTGTGCGACTGTGCGGAATCAATTTTATAATCGAGCCTCCAAAAAAATTATGAAGTATTGAAGTAAAGGTGTAGAGTACATAAAGGTTGAGTCACTAAGTGAAGGCTCCAATCTTATACCAGTTATGAGCAGGTGAATTAAAGTTTTCAATATTAAACAATATAATATTAAACTTTATGCATTGAATGATGAACTTTCACCTTAATATGTTTGTATTAAAATTTGTAATTAATTAATATGTTTTTAAAAAATGATAGTAAAATAAAAAATATTTGCAGATGCATCAAATCTAAGAGTTCTTTGAACTCTTTAATGGATTTTGTGAATTGTACATTATGAGGATGAGTTTGTTAAAACCTTAATGAGTCCTAATGCTGTTGAACCCTTAATAGAATCATGAAATCTACCATTGTATATCATGGTGGCAACTGGCAAGTTGTTTAAACCCTTATTAAATCCCAATCCTATTGAGATCATGAGATGTATCTAAGGCTTCACTTACATGTCTACAATATAAAGACTGTACTATTTCAATCACCTTTGTTCAAATCAAACCTTATTTTACTAGGGTGCGTTCCTCTTTACATTACAAAAAATAAGTTTTAAGTTTATTGAGTTTAAATAAGTTTCGATAAGTTCAGTTCAGATAAATTCAAGTCTAAATACACCTTACAAAAAGTTTCATGTTTAATAATTTTCAATAAGTCCAGATAAGTTCAGGTCTAATAAGTTGAAGAGAACGCATGGACCCGAAGTAATTGCAAATAATAGCGGATCATGTGTAAAATTTTCAGGACCGAGCCTGTCCCATTTATTTGATCTTGTACTAGCCTTGGTCACATGATTTTAGATCGAGTTAATTAATTAAAATCCTAGTCCTAACTCGATAGTCGATACCACCCGATTCGGTTTCAACCAAAACCAGTCAATGCTATATTATTAACCATTTAGACTACAAGATAATTGACTAGTAATGAGCTACTAATAACTCACACAATTAACAACCCTTCTCAATTAGGGGAGTAAGGAGACAAATTAAAGGGGTAATCCCCATGCCAGTGGTGAGGATCTAACCCCTTCCATAAAAGTGAAAGAGTGAAAGGAGGTTTCTCAAACCATTAGATCAACCATATCCTCTGAGCATCTTTTCTTTTGGTAAGTTAAGAAAGTATTTGTATATACTTCATCTGTAACATATTAACTGCAACGATTTAACATAAAGTAAAGAGGAAAAATATAAATGCGTTGCAGTTATTTTGTTACGGTGGAACTATTATACTATTATATGAACCCAAAACTTACTCAAATTACATCCGAAAGTTAGTGCTTATTTGGTTGATAAAATAAAATGGAGGAAGTGAAAAATTATAGAAATTGATAATTTGTATAGTTGTTTGGTTCATACAAAAAGCACAAAATGGAAGAAGTTGGAATTTATGAGAATTCCTATTTCTCACAAAACATAGGAAGTATATTACCAAGGTCCCCCTCGGTCAATCAAATTTAATTTCATGGGAATTTTAACTTCCCATTGTTATAACCAAACAACTAACATTGATAAATTCCTAGAAATTTGATTAGGGAAATAACTTCCCATGAAATACTAGTTCCTGCAGGCCAGGAATTTATTTTCCGTGTCAACCAAACGATGCATTAATTTAAAGCAGATTAAATCAAAAACAACTAAGGGCTTGTTCAGTTCAGTTAATCTCTATTCAATTCAGTTCAGTTAATCTCTATTCAATTCAGTTCAGTTCAGTTCATCTCTATTTAGTTCAATTAATACACTTCTATTCAGTTCAGTTCAGTTCAGTTCAATTCAATTCAGTTCAGTTCAGTTTATCTCTATTAAACTAATGTAAATGAGCCCTAAGAGCATAGAGTAAGTATACATGCATGCCAGAGTTGCGGGAAATGATTTTGGCACTCCCCATTTTGATTTTGGCACTCCTCCCTCTCTCGCATGAATAGTAACATTGAGGAGTGCCAAAATCAAAATGGGGAGTGTCAAAATCACTCCTCCAGAGTTGCCCATCAAAGACAAGAAAACTGTAGTTAGTTTAATTTATCCAATCAACATCTTGTGGAGTGTTGTGCCGTTACTTTTAGTTTGTTTTTACATACAAGTTGAGAGGATCTATTTTTTGTTTTAACTTTTACTTTAAATTATGGATGCCAATTCAACATCATGAACACTTGCTATGCTGAGAAAAAAGCACCTAATATATTTAAAATTTTAAATGTCACATGAAATATACAATGGGTCAAGTTATAAAAACTTTGTCCCACAAGTGATATTTAGCTTAATTTAAATGAACATGTTGTCATTTGAAAAGAACAACTAATGTCATCTACTCACTACTGAATTAGTAATTAGATTAATATATGCCAAATTTACCTCAAAAATTTTCCCTCTATTTTTTTTTTTTTAACTCGTTTGTTTAATTTTTTTAAAAAAAATCTTAGGTATTGTGTTATCTTAAAAGTCAATTCCAAAACTAATAATTGCCACCTAGCTAACAAGATTTTAGCTAATAATCCTAAGTTTTGGCAAGACTAATACCATGTATTTCTTTTACATTTGAATAATTAAACATGCATATTTTGAATATACACATGTATAAACACACACACACATATATATACTTACATACATTCATAATTCAAACACATCGAGTATGGATCGGGTCAAAAACTAGTACGTAGTCAATAGTCATATATTACAAAACTTCATTGTACATAATTGACTGAAAGCGGTTTCTACGTATATAAGGATGTTTCTTCTATGGTCGTCGAAAAAATGATCACCAAAATCAAAATAATCTAGACCGTCGATCTTGGTAAATAGATTTGATTTTTTAAATAAAAATAAACATTTTTAAATTGTTTTTTGTAATATTAATTCATTTTGAATATCTTTGGATTTTTTTAAAATTAATTTCAGATTTCTGATTTAATTTTTAAATTATCAAAATCTAAAACTAATTTAGGTAAATCCAAATATATTAAAAATGAATTAATATTACAACAAAATACAATTTTAAAATGTATATTTTTATTTAAAATAAAAGTCAAATCTAATTACCAAAATCAATTAAATTAACATAGATAATCAACGATTTAGATTTACTTGACTTTGGTAGTCATTTTTTCGATGACCATAGAAGAATTTTCACGTATGTAATGTCAATTTAGCCAAAAAAAGCTCATTTGATTATCATTTTATATGTATCTATGTTTACATAAGCTACTTGTTTTTCGATGGGTAATTAGCTTGGAAGCCACTATCTCTATTATATAAGCCAAGGGGGGAGCAATTGTGTCCCCCTAGAAATGTCTATAATACCCCTTTGAATTTTCTAAAAACATAAACTACATAATTAAGGAAAGTTTTGTACAATTTTTTTATTCTTTTAAATAAAAATAATACAAATTATATAGTTCAAAAAAATAAAATAAAAATATGTAAATTCATATTTTTTAATTTTCTACAAATAGATACCCATATTGATATAGTTTTTTACATAAAAATTTTACAATTTGATTATAGTAGAAATTTGGTAGGAGGGAAAATATAGTGGATCAAGGTTTTCTTCAATTCATTTTTTAGTATGAAAGAAATTCAAGTCGGATATTTTTTCCCCTATTTTTAGTCTAACACAAAATAAATGAGATCTCAGGTTCGAACCTTATTTGTTAGTTGTTTGTTTTACTACTCAATAACAACAATATAAAAATGTGACATAAATTTGTTTTCATTTCAATTATCGTAGAAATTTGATAGAAAATAGAATATATTAAATAAACCTTTTTTTTTTGTTCATTATTGTCGGATGACCTGATAAAAAATGAAAATTCTATTATTATTATGTGAATCTGAAAATATTTCAATTTTTCAAACAAACAAAATTCTTTTTTGTTTGTTTAGACAAATTAAAATTTACATTTAAAATATCATTGCACGCATGCAAAGCGTGAATATGAGGCTAGTAGTAAATAATGTAACATAATTAGACTAGCTAGTGTAAACATAAATAGCCACTAGCTAGGACGAAGAATAATAGAATGATTATATTTAATAAAGATACATACATGATACATAAAAGCAAATATAACACGGAGTAAAATTTAGTGTTTGACTTTCATTAGACAGCTAAGATAATCATGATATATATTCAATTCAAAGTATATATACAACTATTCCTCAAAAAAAAAAAAGTATATATACAACTACTATATAAGTAGTCAAACTATTAAAATGTGAATTTTTTTTGACATCAACTTATAGCCCAATGGTTAGGGCTTCAGAATTTCAGGTACGAGATCCTGCGTTTGATTCTCACCGCACGCATTTGCGAGGATTCTTTATTATCCCCTTACAGATGCGTGTGTTGGCTAAAATTGGGTCGAATGACTTGCAGTAGGGCCCAATTCCACGGCCTAATATTCCGCACATTATCCTAAAAAAAATAATTAAAATGTGATTTTTAAGAATAGCAAGAAGTCCACATTAGACCTTTTTGTTCACATCATTATATAAGAATCCTCATATGATGACCAATATTTTGTTCTTGATTTGTTAAGTGGTACATCGCATGGTCTATGAAGACAAATTAAACTTACATTTCCTTTCATGAGCAAAATTCATTTTGATAATATGTTACATCACTACATGTTTTTATTTAAGGCTCCATTTATTTTGACAGAAATTAAAATTATTGTCATCAAAATTAATAAATTTTTAAGAAAAAATATTTACAAAATGTTTTGTCAAAAATATTTTCCTTTGTTTGTTTGACCATGAGCAATATGTGGTAACAATTGAAAGGATGGGAATTGAATAAAGAACAAAGAGAAAGTAATGAGTTAATTGAAAAAATATGATACACCTTGGTTAGAATAGAAAATTGGTTTTCCTTAGTAAAAGATAAACTTTTCGCTCTTGAGAAAATGATTTTTCTTCCCTTGGCAAAACAAGTAGAGAAAAATGAAAAGGTGGAAAATTATTTTTGAGAAACATGTTTTCCTCCAAAACAAACCGCGCTTAAATATGTTGTTGGTTTTTGATTCATTTGATTTGTTATATTGAACTTTTCAAAATATGTGTCCATTATTTGACAAGAGTATAACTAACTATACAAGCTAGGGTGTGTAGTAAACCACATGCAGGGTGCATATATACATTAGAATTCACCTTTTATTTTACAATGTAAGATAGATTGATAATGTGCTTTTATATGTGATTTTTCTTTTTTGATATTTTTATGTGTTAATTGAGTTCTTCTGAGTTGCTTACTACTGATTAGTTTTTTTACCAGAAATTTGTCAGACGATATACAAAATGGACTAAAAATTGATAACAGGAGTAACCAATTAACAGTTGGGATAATTTGGGGGAGAATAAAGGGATAAATTGTCCATAATAACCCTCTTGTTTCATAAACAGGCCTTGCCCAGTCCGAGTCACAACAACATTTTAACAAATTGGAGCCTTAGACAAAAACTTTTTCATGAAAATTCGACATATGTCCCTTAACGATGTGAGCAATGGTTTGTTTTAGTATTAGTTATAGATGACGCTGCACTACTCTTACTTTTGAGTTTCAAGCTTTTTGCATAATATGAGTACACTTAATTGACTTAAAGGTGAGCCTAAAAACTCTAGTAAAGGAGTAGCCATGGTGTTCGATAATGCGGAACTTCACGGAACCCACCTGTCTAGCCCGTATATACGTAGATATGACCCCCATTGTTAAGTCGTTCATCATGGTAGAATGTTGGGACATGGTCGGTAAGGAGTAAGGACAGTAATTCATAGAGCATCCCCCCCCGGCGGCATTTAGTGACCTTCAATTGATCTCATATGTGATTTCATTACTATACTATTCAACAACACATCATATTTTATGTGTTAAAGATCCTAAGAGCACATGCATATAATATTTACTAGGCGGGTATAATCTAAATAATTAAGTACCATCCACTTGATTAAAGGTGCCTAAATCAGGTCGTCCAAAATTATCTAACTCTAATATGATAAAATATTATTTCGGTCTTATTTAAGCAATAATATGGTGATTATGAATAGAGTACAATGAAGAGAGCATAAAATAAAAGACATTAAAAAAATACGGAATAAGACAAATACTAGCATGATCCTAAAACGTATCATAAAAAGAAACTAAATTTATCATATGAAAATAAACTCGATCTATCATGAAGCAAATAAAAAAAAAATGAACCTATCATGATACTAATAAAAACAAACTGAACCTAGCTAATAGCTATCATGAATTCATGATGATACTAATTAAAATAAATTGAATAAAAAAACTATACATTTAATTATTTTGGACGCAATGCATGTATGATACCTGGGCGCATGACAATCAAAACAAACATTTTGTAACATTAGCCTTTATTTTGCGCTGATTGATTTTAAATCCTTTTTTTTATTGAATATTATTTTTTAAGAGATTTTTTATGAAAAATAATTTATTTTTGAATTTTAAGAGGGAGATCAGAGAGAAAGAAATTCGAAAGAGATTAGAAGATTTTATACTAGAGAAAGATTCAATGAAATTAAAGTCCTTTTTTCTCTTTTCTAAACTTATTGTTTTGTCTGCTAAAACCAAGCCTACTTATAGGCATACAAGAACAGGCCTTTGTGGTAGCGCAACAGGTTGCGTACCAAGCTAAAGGTTTGCGCCCCTACATAGAGGACTGCACACCAGCGCAGGGCTCTGCATCCCTGCACAGGTTTGGCGTATAGTAGTCAGTGTAGTTAGTCCAAGTTCGAAAGGTTATAACTCCTTTGTTGCTTATCAGATTTTAGCATGTGGCCTACTACCGTTGGAAAGCTCTTTATGTCTAGTTTCCAACACAGATATAATCGTGTCAAATACAACTTGTATAAATGACAAGGTATGAGTAAAATAATAAGCAGAGTCATTTTTAAGCTGAGCTCAAAAGATATTTCGATTCGCGGATTTTCTTTTCACAATTTACCTTTATTCAAGTTTTATTATGTGTGACAAATTAAATTCGCTTATTTTATCTTCTGTAGGAATGGCCATTAAATTTAGAATTTTGTAGAGAGGTTTGTGGAAAACTCAGTTGTCATTTCAAAATTCTATATTTTCACCATTACATACCCACTTGTCATTCTCTATTGTCTAAATGCCAGTGAAGGGTAAGGATGGCTAGCTTAACAATCCACTAACACATGATGATATAAATAAATCTGTCCATGGTACGTAAATTGCTAACGATTACTTGGTAAATGCAAATGATGGCTTGATAACAGAACAAGCCTACACATGATGGGACACTTACTTTTTAGATTTGTCTTATATGATAAAATACCCAGCCGATCAGCCATTTCGCCTCTATTAATAAACTATTTTAATCCACTAATTGCCAGTAATTTATCACACCTCCCAATCCCTAAACCTACAAACCTTTTTGGTGACCAAATTTTTCTCTTCCCAAATAATGATTCTAGATGTTGACTAAAAATCAATTGCAAGACTTAGGATCATTTGATGCTTAACAAGGAATATGTGTTGTTTAGGGGGTAAAATTACTTGTAGCCCAAGAGAGTGTAACCGTCATGGCTTACCTTAGGAGGTTGGCAATAAACGTAACACATCAAAAACTTTGAGATAAGTTTGTAACGGTGTTTACTCAAACGCGTAACCGTCAGAAATCCACTCTTCCAAAGCAACTACACCTCAAACTTAGCTTCACACTTCCTACTTTATTTGCTCACTTCCACGCAACTAACAAATCCTATTTTCTAATTTTAATGGATAAGAATATTCTTTACTCCATATTTTCTCCACCACTAATCAAATTTATAGTTTTATATAAATACTCACATTTAGAGCTCGGCATGGGCCGGGCCGACATGCGGGTTAACTCAGCACGGCATAATTTGAGCCGGGCACGGCACGAGCCCGCTATAAGCACGGCATGACACGAAGGCACGACTAGTGGGCCGTGAGCCACCTATGAACAACATTTTAAAATTTTGGCACGAACCCGACACGAGCGCGACGGGCCGGCCAGCACGTTGACACGCTCATTTTGGTTAAAAATCCATAATATATAAAAATTAGTATAAGGCACGATGGCATAGCATGAGTCAACCCGGCAAGGCACGTGGGTCGGGCCGTGCATGGGCCTTATATTTTATAACTTGGCACGGCACGAACTTTTCTTGGCCCGTTATAGACACGACACGTTGTGGCACGAGGCACGCTGGCTTGGCACGTGGGTCGTCCCGGCACGGCCCGTGCCACCTAGTCCCATTTTTATATTACACTTTCCACGTGTCGTTTACACCTCTTTAAATCTTAATTGTACACTTCCATGCCATAACCACTAATATAAATTAAATTAATGGAATCTTTTTACCTTATTTGTAATTAGAAAGAATCTTTTTTTTTTGCCCCCACAAATTATAAGGAAAATACAATTGAATGATTTATTACTCCGTATTTGATTTGTCTAGCTAGGTGAGTAGTCATTAAAAATAAACCTAACTAAAGATATTTATCTATGCTATATATTTAAAAGGCTAAAAGGCATCGGCCGTCATGAAATTTTGTTTACTAGAGCGAAACGTTTAGGGTCTGTTTACTAGAGCGAAAAATATTTTCCTTAAAAACAGTTTTCCTATTTTACATCGTTTACTTTGAGTGAAAAAATAAAATGTAAAACTTTGGGTGAAAATTCATTTTACACCATATTGAAAACATTTTCCTCTAAATTTGGGAGTAAAACTTATTTTTCGTGCAACTAAACATTGAAAAATTTATATGAAAATGAGTTTTCCAACGTAAAATATTTTTCATGGACAATTATTTTACATCGAAATTTTTTTACACCAAAGTTATGGACCCTTAGTTCCAAACAGATCATTTATCATTTACATTTAATTTTACACATGCATTCTACTCCGTTTCACTCTTTATCAACTACTATCATTTCTTTTTAGTTACAATGATTAAACATTTTTTCACCCCTGAAAATAACAAAACGAATAGAGGGAGTAGGAGGCAAAAATATCTACAAACTCTAATTAATCTAAGAACAAAAAAAAGGGGGTGTTTTACCAAAAGATTTGGCACCTGTCCTTAGCACTAAACTGCTGTTTATCCTCGTCAATCTTATCTGTACTATTTCTGTTCTTGCACATTTCCACTACACTCAATAACACACATGAAGGATAGTGTATTTGTCCATTTCTTAGTGGTTTACCCTTTTTTTTTCTTTTTTTTTTATGCATGTTAATGACCAATCAATGATTGACTTCTTACTCGTAGAATGCCACGTGTTAGATATGACTTTTGTATCCCACTTCAACCTAATTAATAAGAAATTTCTTTAAAAAAAAAAAAAAAAAACCAGACACCTTTACCATGATAAAGGCGTATGATCTGGACGCTCGGCCCTTTTTTTCTTGGTCACAACCGTCGATGATTGTGATGGTGGTAGAGATCGAGAATTATGATTAGCGTATAGTAGTCATTGTCCAGTTGGTCGAGTAGTTGTGTCAAGGCTTAAAAATAAGGTGTGTTTTCGTCTTTGTGAAAAAAAGTGCGACGTTTAGTGATTAGTTTTACACATTATTTTGATATTTTACGTACTTACCTTTAATTTAACTATTTTCTAAATGCTACAATTTTTCAGTATTCTGTTCTAAATTTTTTAAAAAGTCCTATGATACTAAGCGTTCTCTACCTTCTAAATTAAAAAAAAATTATTTTATTTATAATACTATTGGCACATGTTTAATTTAACAATTCACTATATACAACTACTATTTTTATTTTTAAAAAAAAAAAAAACTAAGCAAATTACCATAACTTCTATGTTTATTTAATAGAAGAAAATGATAACAAAAACTGATGACCAACAATCTTTGAAGAGTGGGTGTATTAGGACTTTTAGGAATTATGATGATATAATATCATTATATATGTATGGTAGTCATCATCACTAATCGATTTCTGGTGTATGCAGTAGCATAGATCAAGCTCACCTTACATCCTCAATTTACAAAGTTTGGTTCTCATTAATGACAATTTTTTTCTCTTAATTAACCCCACAAGTAACGCCAATATCTGCCGGATATTCATGAGATAAGCGCCTTAGGCTGGGCAGCTAGCCTTATCAAAAAGTTTTTTAAAAAAAAAAATTTTGATTCCAAAATTAAATAGTCCAAGCATGTATCTCCCTCAATTTATTTTATTTTTAATAATAAAAAAAAAAAAGTTAAAGAAAACAAGCATTCATATTGTGTAATCCACATCGAATTCACACACAGCACACACATACAGACTGGACTTTTTAATTAAGCTAAGAGATTCATTACTTAACTAATACAACCCCCTAATTAATTAATTAATTAATTATAATTAGGGATAATATTTTATTGACTTAGCAAATTAACACGGCATAAAGTATGACCTCACTCACTCACTCACACAACACAACACAACACTGTTTTTTCCTTATTAATAAAGGGACTCTTTCTTTCCTTCCTTTAACGTACTTTACTAGAACACCTTAATACTAGCCTACTACCTTACCTTACCTTACCTTTTGTGATTTCATTAGCTTTACCCCACTTTTTAAACTCTCTTCCTTATTCCTCCCAATTACTTCATTTATTCATTACACTACCTCTTAATTAATTAATTAATTATGTTTCCATATTATTAAATTGTTTTTTCTTTTAGACTTTGAGTCTTATCTTAGACAACTAATTAAAGCCTTAATTTGCTTATTTTGGAAAACTAATTACTAATGAAAATTATCTATAACAAACTTGTATAATAAGGTAACTTTATTAACTCACCGTTTTTGTAGTAAAAGTGTAAAATCAATCGATCTACAACACACTTAACTTATGTTGGCTATCCTTTTTGTAGTAAAAGTGTAAAACCAATCTCCCTTTAGTACACTTTACTTCTGTTGACCCTCTAACCCTGTATAAACAGGATATTGGCCTTAATATATACATTATTAAAAAAAATTCTTCTAAAACAATTTCGAATATTAAAAAAAAATTCTTCTAAAACAATTTCGGTCAATGAGTCTGAGTCTAGGGATGAATCTAAGCAACCTACTAGATTAAGACTAGGGGTGCTTATCAAGCAAGTCGATCGCGAACTCGGGGTTGCTCGACTCGTGCTCGTTAGGTTTGGAGCAGAGTCGAGCCGATCACGAGCTGCTCGTTTAATGTTTTAGTCCTCTTGAATCTTAATTTTTTCAAAATAAAATCATTGATTATATTTTCTTTTCTTTATGAAAATTATATATTGTTAAAGTTTATTAATTTATTATATTAAATATCAAGGTTAATTTTATTTTTCAAATATTTAAGGTAGAAAATTATTGATTTTTTGTAAAATTATCGAGTCACGAGCTGTTTCGAGCGAGCTCGAGCCAACTCGAGTCGAGCTTTGACCGAGTCGAACTCGAGCTGCTCGCGAGCTACCCAGCTCAATAAGCACCCTAATTGAGACATAACGTAAATGTAACCAATATATTATTAGAAAACTATGAAAATCCTTTATCCCTAATTATAAATCTTTACTTAAATTTATACAGTATTTTTGTTAACATTTCTCATTATAACAGACAAGTTAAAGTAAAGACACTAAAAAAAAGGCATTATCATGTAAAATATTTGTATATTAGTTTCTCATACCTTTTTTACAGGTAAATTTATTAGGTCGCATCGTACGACTTTTCTTATACAAATAGCAAGTTGTCATTGCTCTTACATTTATTGTTTGGGAGTTGTGGTGAGAATCGATCAAACTTATAACATCTCAATTGAAATATAAACTCCATCACCACTGCGATGAAACTCGATTTTCATTAGCCCCTAAAATAACAGTATGTAGTGTGAACTTTGAATGGCCTAATAGATCCATAACCCCACATATACATCACATTATATATGCACATATGAAAATGTGAAATATTATTACCAAACTTGGAAATGTGTTAAGCATGTAGCCACCAGGTGGCTTACTTGATACTACCAACTTTCGAAAATTCGTTCATGAAACAAATACAGTAAATACTAGTGGTACTTCAGTAGTTGGTTAAGAAATGGACAAAAAGAGGAAGAATATGAATACTGAATAGATATGTGATGGACCACACAAAATACAACAGCAACATGGGCAAATTGAATGAATTACAT